>CM073322.1:29704863-30304863 GCA_037043015.1 Bryum argenteum
AGATATGTACGCACTTTCATTCACTTGTTGTAAGTAGATTGTCATGAAGTACTTTCTACATTTTGATCAAGAAATAAACTAATCACCTCTAAACATCAAAATTTGTCAAACAATTTCCCAAACAAAGAAAGCATATATGATATACTCCCTCTGACTGACCCATTATAATTGTCCTGACCAATAGTAGGTTCTCTCAACTCTACCTCGAGAAATACATTTGAAAGAACCCATTGAACAATCATAATGGGACAAAGGGAGTAGTGCTTTACAGTCTTAAATGAAAGACTTCAAGCGTGTTATAAGACTATTAAAAATGAGGATGCACATTTCCACTGTTTGACTTTTTTGACTCTTATATTACGTTGACTCAATGAGCATCTCATTGTAAAAATGTTAAGTTGTAGCACTCAAGTTTGTCATAAAAGACAACATCTGCTTCCAGAAATCAGTAAAACCACAAAAACTGAAAACCAACATAGTCAAACAGAAAGGATACTAAATGGAGTATAAAAAACAAAGGCCTACATGAATAGCACATGGTTAAAGTGACATCAAAGGGACTCTGCATGAGCTTTTCTAGCATAAAAAGCACTTGTTCGGACCATTGTTATCCACTTCATCATATGCAATCATCCCATTGACATTTGGGGACGCTTTACATGGGGATTCAAGGTCAACAAATCTCCAAGTCAATTCACTCAGATTTTTAGCTCCATGGGCCACTTGGAGAACACATTAAACAATTGGTAAAGTGGGGGCCAATTCCTCCATGTGTGAAGCCCTTGGGGCCGATTTGTAAAAGGAAAACAACAAGGCCGTGGGGTTAAATCGTATTATTCACTACATTCCATGCTTTTGATTTCTTCACATTTAAATATTTTGATGAAGTATGATTTTGTACCGAAATCAAGCAACGGCCTCTTGTATCTCCCAACTTTTGGAGCACAGTCCGTGTCATAACTTGTCCTGCACACATTTTGAAATAATTTTAGAAAATTGGCCTTGACTCCCCATGTAAAGCCCCTTGCGCCAATATTTTAGAAATTAGACCAATCACAAGAGAGGATTTCGCCATGAATGGCTTCGCCCCACATGTAAAGAAAGCGGCCCAACCTTACTCAAGACAGTCTCTCTAGGACTAGTTTTAGATGTGCCTCTAGGGCTAGTTTTAGAGCTCGCATTTTCCGAGGCTCCTATTTTCATAGTTTTTCCATGCACTACCGCGCATGGAGAATGGCACCTCCATCGCACTACAATAGTGAGTAGTATTGTCCTTCTTGATGGAAGAAGACATTCTTGGTGAAAAAGTCATCTCATTTTTCAAAATCCACTTTGAAAATCATGTGATGTCCAACTCAAAGATATCAGAAATTTAATGCCTCCCAACAAGAATTTGACTTTCAAGGATGCCCCTCACCAAAAGTCTCAACAAACGAGAACTTCAAGTATCTTATGAATAATCTTAAGGTCTATTTTATAGGAGTATAAAGAATGGAACTACATGTAGATTGTGATGTGGTCTTTAAAAACACCATCTAACTTAACCCCTAAACGACCACGGCCACCGATTCGGTTTTTACCGTCAAGGCCAAGAAAAATAATTACAGTCAACTTCAAATGTTAAGATCTCACATCTGGTGATGATCCAACGGTTGAAAATTTTCACACTACTAGCGATGGTAATCTACTTCAAGATCATACGGTTGAAATTATCAAAAATTTCCAAAAATATTGGGCATATCCCCATTAGTACATAGTGGTCAGTGTTAGGATTTCAAGCTCCCAAAACATCGTGGATCTTTAAGGGTTAATTGTAGTACCGTACATGCATGGGCAGTACATCAAAAATCAAGTCAATTTTAAGTACCAAACAACCCAAATACAAAATTCTTAATATAAAGAATTAATCTTGGAACTTAAATATTTGGGAGCTCAATGAAGTAGGTTTGCTCAATTAAAAAAATTCAAGGTTATTATTTACTTGACAGTGCATGTATTGTATTAGATCCAAATTTGATTGCATGGCACCTTCTGTTTCCCAAATCCAATAAGTCACTAGTACAGTCAGAAACTTTAAAGTGCTTGAAAAATTGCCAGTTGACAAATTGATTGCAAGTAGTTGAATTAATAGAGCATGAGGGCTGAGGTCATCTATTTCTGCAAAGATTTTTTTTTTTTTTTTTTTTTTTTTTTTTTAACAAATGGTGCGATTCCATTGCAAATGAAAGTTACACCGCTGCAAAACCAGATCCGTGACCGAATCGGCAGGGAAATTTTTGATTTTCTTTACCTTATAATACTGAACCTAAGGACCTGTTGAAAACCTGATCTACCTACAGGGGAGGGTCACTAGTCGGGGCTGACGGTTGCCAACGAACCTTGTCTTGGGACACCTCCCAGAATGTGAGTGTCGAGGACCACACTCTGTCAAATTCTCTCCGCGCTCGTGCCTTCGCAGAAGATGATTTAGCTGGTGTCGAGATGAATCTGTCCCAGGCCATGCGCCCTTGGTCAATGATGCCATCCCAGATTTTGTGTTCGAGTTGGGTGTTCGTCCATGCATCGTTTGCAAATACTTCAGCGTTCCGCTTGATCCAGAGGGACCACAGGACTACCCCACGGATGAGAGCCCACACCGGAGGAGGGAGAGTGAGGGGAACTGCTAGAGGTGCCCCCAGTAAGCATTGCGTCCACTGAAGTGGGGGATGCGGCAAAGTGTCGGGTGGCACCTGAGCCACATGGGAGATGATAGACAGCGTATACTTCCATGCGTGAACTGCCGCTGAACAAGAGAAAAAACAGTGGTGTAAGGTCTCAGGGACTCCGAGGGCGCAGCATGTGCAGATATCCGATGTCGCCGAATGGCTCCGATTTCGCCAAGAGTTGACTGCGATTGCCTTGTGTGCGAGGCTCTATAAAAAAGCCGCTTCCACTATAAGAAACCTGCGTTTTTAGTGATGTTGTAAATGATGTTTGAAAAGACAATGTAGACATTAATTCGGATGTCTTATAGACGATAAGACATCCTAAACATGACAGTTGTCTAAGCAGACGTCTAAAAAGACAAGATGTCTTAAGATCGAAGATGTCTTAAGGTAATTTTGGAAGGGTAAAAAGTGTGCCACGTGGGTGCCACGTAGATGACACATCAGCTTGAAGTGGACAGGCAGTGCCACATGGGGATGAAATTCATCATGATGTGGAATTTTACATGGTCCCACGAAAGATGACATGGCGGCGCCAGAATCCTACGTGGATCCGAGAAAATCCGACGTGGCACCCGGGAAAATCTGACGTGGCACCCGGGAAAATCTGACGTGGCACGCGGAAAAAGTTGACGTGGACCTGGGAAAATGACATGGCATGCCACGTCAGCATATTGCGGAGGTTTTATGCTCCTATCATGATAGTTTTAGTCATCAGTTAAGACGACTTAAATGTCTTGCAAGACATCTTAAATGTTGTACAAGATGTCTTGCAAGACGTATGCAATGTCTTACAAAATAACTTAGAAGACAATTTTTATGTCTTATAAGATGTTTCCAGTGCGTAGAATGATGTTTATGTTGATGTCCTTATTAAGTTTGTGATGTTTGCTCGGATGTTTGTAGCGACATCCCCTAAGACATCGATGTGAACGTTCTGTGTTAGACATGATGTTTGCAACAGTGTTACTATTGATGTTTTTTAGGCATATGAAATGACATCTAGGATGACATTTTTAGATGTTTATATAGTCATGAGATCTGTAATCCACAGACGTCTCACATAACATCAACTGTAAACACTCTCACATCAAAAAGTATGAGTCAAACATATATTGCTTAGGTCATTAAAACCTCAGATAACACAAACTAGAGTATTTACTAATACGCCTGTCAACAACTACAATATACTACGCACCCACAATTTGAACTCCGTAAGTCCCTCCACTACCATCGCTTGTTGTCGATACCCGTATGGTCATGTGCATGTCCCACTGCTACACATATTCAATAAGCCAATATCAACTGCATTTAAAGAAGAGTTTGTAAAGGTAAAAAAATTCTGATTTAATTCCATTTAATTGCACTGCCTAGGTTGAGATGGTTTACTTCCTAACCTCAAGATATCGACACAATTAATAGACATTCTTGCAAACATCTGCTTAGACATTTCTTCAGACATCCTTCTAGACATCATTAAAAACAACGTTATAGACATCTATACATACATCTGTTCCACTCACCTACAAGCATGCATGTCGCTTCGCGGCCTCAGATCGTGCTCGCTGCCCCGACCGCTTATGTCCCACCTTCCAAAACAGAATTCCATCAACACATTTAGACATCTTCATAGACATGCTCTAAGACATCTTGCAGACATCATCATAGACATCTTCTACAACAAATCAAATACTACAAGTACTTGGGTTTTCCATCACAACAAATCAAATTCTACAAGTCCTAGGGTTTCTTGTACAAGATGCTTTTGAAATCCAGTATCTCTTAAGTAGCAAATCTTAGCCACATGAAGAAGGAAACCTACTCTCGAGAGCTATTGGATTTCTACAAATACTATTCTCTTATTGTAGTTAACAATCATTCTGAAACTGAATGGAAACAATTTCAAAATCCTCTATACTTTAAACACAAACTCTTTGAAAAAACTAAGGCAAAAATGAGCTTTGTAATTCCATTTGAACATCTCATGACCTAACTATGGCGGCGGCAACAAACCCTAGCCACATGAAGAAACAAACCTTAGCCTCTACACTCCAAACACTAACTCTTTAAAAAAATGAAGGCAAAAATGAGCTTCGTGCGGCCTCTAATTCTACTTAAAGGTCTCATGACCTAACTATGGCGGGGGCAGCAAACCCTAGCCGCCTTTGTTCATCCATTGAAGTCAATGAAAATCATCCCTGTAGATGGTTCTAGATGCTGTCGTAGATGTCATCTTCGACATCTTCATAGACATCATGTTAGACATTTTCATGAACGTCATCTTAGACATCCCTACAGACATTATCATAAACATCTGATGACATCTTCTGGGTTTCAATCACAACATATTAACTATAAAAGGTTTTTTGTTTTCCTTTACAACAAATCAAATACCAGATGCTTTAAAGTTCTTTCCACAACAAAGTACATATTGTAAGTCTTAGAGTTTCTTCCACAACAAATCAAATAATCTTTATTGATAGAAAAAGTGTGGAATTACAATCATGAGACTATTTATAGTCTTCTGTGGTGATAGGCTCTCTTTTAAACTCTCAACTACCTTTTATTTCTACCCTAACTAACTTTCCAACTAACTTTCTTAACCCCTAAACGCCCAAGGGGGGGTAAAGCTCCTAACAGTTGGTAATAATGCTGATTTTTTCAAAACTGCATAAAAACAAATAAAAGATGAAAATGGAAAATCCAACCGTAGGATCTGCTTTGGAGCATGGCAATTAGTATGACTGTCAAGTTGCATACCATTTGGAGGTATGGATTTCAAGATCCATGCAAAAAAGGGGTGAGGATCACACCACCAAAACTTTCATGAAAAATCTCTTTCGCCCCTTCTCACAAATTGAGGATCAATGTTTTTACTATTTATCCAAGGACGGAGTAGAGTAAACCCACCGAGGAGTTGAGCAAAAAAAACGACGGATGAAAAATCGATGGAATGAAAGTGGGGCTATGCACCAAAGACGGAGCCTCACATCCAGAATGTCGAAAAACGACACTCTGGGCGCTTAAGGGTTAATACTAATTCTATTCTAGAATTGTCTCCTAAACTGTATTAAATAGCTACTTTCATAAATTCATATTTCTTGTAAATTTGCTTTACTTTGTACAATATTGGTTGTTAATGATAGGGTAATGTATAGTTTTGCCATTAGACTATAATAATCTAATCTATATGTAATCAATAATATTTAAGTCCTTCTTGAAGTAAGCCAAAAAACACTGTTTATTGTTTTTATTTTCTTTTTATATTTTCTTTAAGTATTTGAGGATTACCCCAATCAGAGACCCGTGCCTAAGGAGGACAAGCAGTAAGAGAAAAAGTTGATATTATTCTAAAAAGACCCTTAAGTACTGCCGCTTTTAAGTAAATGACGCCTAGGAGGATGTCGTGCAAAAAATCTTCATAGACATCCAAGTAGATGTCTACGCGGACATTCATGCCTGACTGTAGTTATGGTAAGTTGGACATCGTGTTAGACATCCGACTAGATGTTGAATGACTTGTCAACTGGTCCGACGTGGAGTTTTTGTTGCCATGTAGATAAAGCGCTGTAAATAACTTTATTAATCTATGTCCACGTGTTTTTTGAGGATTAAATATCCACGAAATTACTTTTACTTTTTTTTTGGCACCATTGTTATCTTATAGATATTATATTTTATATATAATATTTTTCAAATATTTAAATATTTTTAAATCATAAAAATTATAGAATAATAATATTCTAATTTATTTGAATATAATAAAACTTTACAAAATATATTTTTTATTGAAATATAATTATATATTATAATATTTTTTTAAAAAATAGACCAATGAAAAAATAGTGAGAATAACCTGAAATTAGTATTTTCAGTATTGCCACGTCACATAATGATTTAGCAAAAAAAAAAAAAAAAGAAAAAAAAAAGTGTGATGTTTTTTTTCTACTTTTGAAAACCGCTGCCCATTCACCTACTCTTTTAACATTAGAAATGCTTTTTACCCTGTCCACCAGTAAATTTTGGTCGTTTTTACCTTATTGGTCCAAAATCCCTTGCCAACGTGGCAGTTTGATGTCTATCGAGATGTCTTCAAAGACATCCATGTCTTCAAAGACATTCATGTCTTCACCAACATCTTCTTGTTTGGTGATGTCTTCATACCCCTCCAATCCAAAATGTGCCCGTTAGATGTACAGACATCCTCCTGTCTTTGAAGACATCTTTTAAGACAGTAAGACATCACGAAATATATTGGACATCACATAAGACATCGCAAAAAACAGGGGTTTCTTATAGTGTTCCTTCCGCGGCCGTCCGTTCACCCACACCTCTTTCCATTTCACTTCAAAACGATCATGGACCAATCCGTTCCATTTCGATGCGATGGTCAAGTTGAGCGCTGTCCTTGGGTTACGCCAGTTTCGTCCTTTGTTGGCGGTGTAGGCCAAGAGAGACTCTCCTGGACGCCAGTTCCACCTTCCCGGATCATACGTTAAACAGTTGAAAAGAGCGAGATACCTGTAAGTGAGTTCACTTTTGTCTTGGGGGCGTGATGGCTGTGCGAGTACTCGGATTCTTCGGACCACCCCCATTAAGCTTCTTCCTCCCGCATGAGATTGCTGAGGCAGCAAACGGTTGGATTGCCTTCCAATCTTGTATACCTGAACATCTTCGGGGATGTCGAGAATCTGCCTTGTCCTCGAGATTAACAGCCTGAATGTGGCTGCCGTCAGTAGGACAAAAGTTGGCGTCACTTCAGAGGTGTCTGAGAATACACCCACCCATTCGTTAGGGAGGGCTTGGGTCTTGGAGGCTTCGGCTAAGAGGGACCACGCAACAGGGAAGCGATCATGATACATCTCGATTTGTTGTCGTTCTTCAGGCCGCAACCGGAATTGTTGTTGGAGGCTTGCCCACGACTTAGGGATCATCGTGTCTTCCTCCCATAGGTCTCTCATCGTGTTGAGGCCGACCACTGAAAGTTGTTTGGCCCGGTTTTTAGAGAATCCAAACATCTCGCCAATGTAGAATGAGGTCCACCATAAGTGGGTATTTTGAACTTCTTCAAAATTTCTTGGAGGAACCGCATCGAGTAGGGGGCTGTATCCCTTCCATGGTGTCGTGACTCTGGACCATAGTCGGAAGCTAGATGGTGCCGAGAACTTGGAGAGCATTGCCCATTGAAGACTGTCTGGCCACCCTCGAGCCCCAGGTGGCCGAAATCTAGCAATGCGGTGACGGAGTAGCGTCTAGAGCGGCGAAGATCCGGGTAGGAGAGCTTTTACCACCCATTTGCTCATTAGAGCTGACATGGCCTCCTCCGGGTCCACCAACCCGAGTCCTCCGTTTTCCTTACGAGCGCAGCAATCTTCCCATCAAACTCTGGCTCTCGAATTCTCCTCTGTACCTTTCCAAAGAAAGTTTCTAAGAGACGCCTTAATGACACTGAGGATTTTCCTTGAGCCTCCCCAGATACTCAAAAAATACCACAGAGTGGACAACAATACAGAATTCATGATCACGGCTCTCGCTGCTAGCGAGAGATGTAGTTTTGTCCAGAAGGCCAATTTCTTGAGAATTTTATCCCTCAAGAAGGTGTCAACATCTATCGTATAGAGGGACAACCCGAACGGGGTGCCAAGGAGAATATGAAGAGCCTGGGCCGGGGCAACGACACACCCAAAGTCTTGTAGCCAGCGAGGCGCTTCATGGCGGCCGAACCGGAACACAGCACACTTACTCCGATTGATCCGAAGTCCCGACACCGTCCCAAACTCTTGCAGTAGATCGAAGGCAGCTAGTAAGTATCTGTGAGTACCGTATATGGAGAATGTGGCGTCGTCCGCATATTGCATCAGAATCTGGTGGATCGCTGGGTCAGGTAGCCAGATCCCTCGCAATGCTCCTCTTGATACACGTGCTCTGGCCGATAGAGACAGGGCCTCAGCTGCTAATAGATACAGATATGGGGCGAGGGGGCATCTTTGCCGGACCCCCCTCTGGATCGAAAATTCGGAGGTGCTCACGCCGTTGATGGATGTAAAAAATTCTTTGGTGCCATTATTGGCTACAGTAGTATACTCTTTCTTTCAGCCCAAAGTTTTTCAAACTACTTATCATAGTGTTGAGAATTAATATTCATACACACGCTCTCCTTTGTTTAGTAGGTGGTTGGTTCAGTCATTTTTCTGTTAGAGCATGCCTAGCTGGAGCTCGGAACATGGTTTGAAGTGTGAGGAGCCCCTCCCCATGCAATATCCATGTAACCTGGCCAAAACGGTTAAAGTCCCTTGGCTTGATTCTGTAAGAGAGAAGTATAAGTTCTTATGATTGGAAGTCAAAAGGTATTAAACTTGTCACATACCCTAGGGAGTCCATAGAGGTTGAAAATTGCAGTTTCGAAGTTCCAAGCTTACAAGAACTCAAGGAAATTTAGGGGTCAACCTTCTTAGCGTATTAAATTTTTACTCAAATCTTGAGGGTTATCACAATACATTTTACTCTCTATAACCCAACAGGACAATTGAAATAATACCTTAGAGCATAATTACTTATTGATTGAACCCATGGTTTTGGATCCCATGTTTTCTGTCTGCGTTTCTACATCCCGTGTGTCCAACTATCCACCCATCCCCCATTAAAGCGCTTCATTAATCAATCAAAAGCCAATGTTGATGGCATAAGCAAACTAAGCAAAGGGACATTAGTGCATGAGCAAGCTAAACGAGAGAGATCACTGTATAGGCAAGCTAAACAGGAGAGATTTGTGCATCACTAAGTAGCCAAAGTTGATGGCATAAGTAAGCTAAAGAGGGAGATCAATGCAAAGTAATGTACGGAACAATCATTGAACACAATGTATCTTGGGCGACTGCATTCCGAGGGTGAGCAGTGGACCTTAGTTGCAAGCCTTAAGCACGTGATTTAGCCACTTGTCTTAATGGCTATCTATGCTCTAAGTATGAACCGAATAGATTAAGATATGTATTGTTGAAGGATAAGGATAATGATGGCAATTTTTTTAGTCAGCCAATAATAATATATTGTGATAATTAGAGGACCTCCATTTTCATTTGGCATTGTGATTTGCACTCATCATGATATTGATAATTTTAAGGGTGTTTGGTACTGAACGGATATAAAGGGTCGTTTGGTGAAGAGCGTAGAAGGGCAAGGTTGAGATATCGGGGTCGAGACCTCCATTTTTTTATTTCTATGAAGTATCATGATCTTTGAATATCATGATGGATAGTGAAGTGGGTAGTCACCAGCCAGCGAATATTGTGATTTTACGAATATCTTGATTTTGAGTGAAGGATCATGATATTCAAGTGGCTACCCAACATAGCCTTAGTTTACAAAGAGATTCTAGTCCTTAGAGTGCCAGGTGCATACTCTCTACAGTGAATGCAAGCCAGTTGCGCACAACTGCTTTGGTCGTCGCGGGAACGATGAAAAGCCCTCGCCCCTCCTCTCTTGCCCCTCCAACCATCGAAGCAAGCCGCCGACAATCTCACCAAATCCCAGCTTCCTTTTCACTTAAGCTTTTTTGGGTCAAAATGGAGCTGGCAGCCTCGCTTTTTAGTTGAACTGTCACAGTGTTGCCGTAATCAATGAGCTTAGATGCTGATCCGCGCGAGTGAAGACGACGCATTATCACTGAAATCGAGCCATTAATGAGTTACATGTCGGTAAAATTATGCCTGTTCCAGAAGCAATTCAGGCATGTGACACAATATCGCCTCAATTCCTCGAAGCTCCGGCCGTATGTATGTTCGCAGCCCTTGTGGACCCGCCTGCCTTCCACCCATAGCTAGCCCTCGTGGTCTTTCCTGCCTTTCCTTTGAGCTCATTCTCTTCTCTTGCTTAGCCGCGTCCATCGTTCACTACTTGTGTTGCTAGCTGCCGGATCGGAGGAGAGGAGCTTTATTCTTGGAATGATGTAAACACGCTTGAGTTGTGAAGGATGTTGCAGTCTAGGCTGCTTTTTCTTTGTCGCCAGGGTTTGCTGCTGCTGCTGCTGCTGCTCGTGTGCATACTTGGCCAAGTTCGGGCGACTTTTGATGAAGGTCTGTTTAATGAGGAACGGATTTTGTGCTGTATGCTGTGTAAGCCTATTTCAAGAGTAGGGTTATGTGTGAATCTTTGCGGGCTACTGTACCAGAAATGAGAGTATCGATTCTCTAGCTATCAAACAGACGTAGTGCTGTAACTTAGAGAGCAAGATGTTGCCGAGTGAGTGAGTGATCTGGAAGGAAAAGCGTCTAATGAAGAGTTTTATTACTCTGACTTGGAGCAGACATTTTGCTTCCTCGCATTTCACAAGTACAGAACTCTGGCTTGAGAATAGCCTTGATGGACTGTTAACCTTCTTATAGGTCAAGCCAGTGAAGAGTATCCAATCGCACATCTTTGTCTAGTTTGAACTGAAGCTTAGAGTTCAACAACCTGACTTCGTCTTTCAAGTGTCAGGTTTGTAAATTAGGTTATGGATTCAAAGACTGTGAAGGCATCTGAGAGCTTTGAAGAGCAAGCGTTGTTGGTGTCGAGAGCTTTGAAGAGTAAAAGAGGAAGTGTTAATTGTTGGTGTCGAGAGCTCTGTGTGCGTTTTGTGTTTTCAGTATTGCATTTTGATCAAACCCGTGACTCATTGCAGGAACATTTCTCAATACTTGGAAAGATGGATTGAGCAATAAAGATAGTCTGAATAACTGGGCGGCCAACACTGATCCCTGTGGGACTAATCCTTGGTTTCATGTTACATGCGATAGCGCTAATAATGTCCAACGAATGTAAGGCTCTTACATCCACTTTTTGCAAGAAAACGCTGTAATGTGGCCGCCTTTTTCTAGCGACAGGGATGCACATACTACGAGCTAAATGCCAGAACAGACTGCCACTCTCTTCATATTGACATTCGAAGTGTCAAATTGCAGAGATCTTGGAGCTTCTGCACTTGAGGGGCCACTGAATGCAGCTCTGGGGAGGCTTCCGAAGCTTACAACGCTGTGAGTAATATGCTCAACGCTACTTAAATCTTGTTTCGTGTTTGTATTGAGCCTCGAATGTACCGTTAATCGACTGTTTCAAGTGCATATTTTGTATCTGTACGATCAGAATGCTGTTGGTGAAAGTAAGAAAAGGTGATAGTCCTCTCAAATTATCGAAAGAATGTGAGATTTGCTTGGTGAAAGAGCTTTTGAATCCTGTTGCAGGATTCTTTACAACAACAGATTGAATGGAACAATACCTCCGGAACTGGGCAATATTTCAACTTTGTCTTATCTGGATCTCTCCGTGAACCAACTGACCGGGTCCATCCCAGACACTCTTGGCCAGCTTAGTGCGTTGAGAACTCTGTATGTTCGCTCTCAACTTCTCCTGTTCGGCAGTATTTTGTTCCTCATTTGGTTAACTAGTCTTCTTGGTGCTCTGATACCATGGGGGATTGCGACTTATGCTTATGACCAGAAGCTCTTTCTTGCTATTTTGTACAGAAAACTCAGTAATAATAGTCTCGATGGCTCTGTTCCTGTACGACTTACCAACCTCAACCTCGATGCTTTGTGAGTTACTCTATGCAAGTTATTTTCCCTTGACATATTAGCACCGAGGTTCTCTATCATTCACCAACTCACAGAAGTATAACAAACTCTAAGCCATGTGTACTTTGAGATCTTTTCGATGGCAGGTGTGCATCGTATGATTGATCATAATAGTCTTGGTCTTACGCTTTTGTCTCGTACAGGTTGAATGATAGTTGTATCGTTACTTTCATTCAAGTGAGGGTAAGTCAGTACTTGGTATTAAGGAGCTATCTGTGTATTTTGCAGAGACCTTACATATAACAACCTTTCTGGCAAAGTTTACAACAATGGTTCGTGGGACAAGTTTTCAGCCTCCGAGTAAGAATCACAACCACTTATATTTATCAGATTAGAAACCTCAAAGATATAGTCTCTGAACATTTGATAGTCCAATCTTGTTGAGACTACTAGATCTGCAACAAAGACTTCCAAGCCTCGTGATTGTGTATCAGCAGTTTCTGCATTATAGACCTAATGTCAGGATTTTTCACTTAGAGTATTACCTGAATGCATTCCCTTCCAGGTAATTAGAATACCTGACACCAGATTTGTTGCAAGTTGAGTAATATTTACGCTTGCACGCATAGGATTCGAAGTTAGTGGCACAAACTGACTTCACTTCGTGGTGTCATTTGTGTGCAGTTTTACAGGAAACAATGGCTTATGCGGAGTTCCAGTAAACATTCAATGTCCTGGCGACCCACCATTGCCAAGTCCTTCGCCGTCTTCAGGTGGCTAATTGTTCTAATCTCGTAAAAACCTGATTATTTTTCCAAAGATTCTGAATATTTGCAACTTTGAACAAGATAACTGGTTGAGGAACATCACAGGCAAATAATGTCATCTATAAACTGAATCAAGACCTTGGAAGTTTTCAAGGTACTAAACTATGAAAGAGGGGCTCGGGGCTGTTTTGATCTTGTAGCTTAGTGAAAGTCAGCAGTTGAGATTTTCGCTGCTGAGATCATTCAGAAAGATAGATTTTAATGGGACTGCTCGCACGGCCAGCACTGCTTTTGTATGTCAAGGAGTTGAATGAAATTTTCACCATGTAGAAGTATGTGGGCCGTGTTGAGAATGACACGGTAAGGAACTGCAGGGTCTGGAGCGGCAATTGGGGGAGGAGTAGCGGCGGCTGTTGTTGGTTTGCTATTGCTAGTTGGCTTGTACTTTTACTGGCGCCGGCGTCATCCCAAGGATGCCTTCTATGATGTGCCTGGTAAGCAAGCTACTGAAATCAAAATCAAATGCAAATGATCAAGATATATAGAGGAACTATCTTTTTGTTGTATCAAATATCCACCAGCTAAGGCGGCGAAGTTTTCCGTAATCTGTTGCATAAATTCGGGACTTTAACCACCCGATCCCCTCTATACTTTCCGCAGGGTTAGATAGAAGTAACGTACACTAAATACTCACCATCCTTTTGTTAAATTCTAAAGCCAGTAGCATCCGGACTTTTTTGAAGTGGACCTATGTAGGTTATCGCTATTGAGTGAGTCGCTTAAAACTTCAGTGTAAGACGTCCTATTCCGGTTAAGTAGACAGCTTTTTTTAGTTTTGACAGCCATAGGAAACTCTTGTTGCTATTGTTCCGACATTGATTGTGGCACGAGACATGTTGGTTTTCTCTTCATATTAGTCTGAGGTTTTTGATTTCATCACTGGACAGTAAGAGGGTATTATTTTGTGGTGTCCGCAGCGGACGAAGAACCAGGAGTAAATCTAGGGCAGCTGAAGTGCTTTACTATCAACCAGCTGAGAATCGCCACGGAGAACTTCAGTAGCAGGAACGAGATAGGACGTGGCGGGTTTGGCAAAGTTTACAAGGGTGTGCTCTCTGATGGAACATTTGTGGCTGTGAAGCGCCTCAAAGAAGATCACAGCGTCGGAAATGAGCAACAATTCCGAACGGAGGTGAGGTTCCATCCTGCCTGGTTTGATAAAGTCTCAAGAAGCAGACTTAATTTGTCACTACAACCGGTTGTGAGGACCATTTGTTATTGCTCAACAAGCTAGAAATTGGGAACCACATCATCTGGAATGAGGGGTGAGGAATCAGACATAAAATATTATACTGCTCTTATCAGACCTTCTAAATTTGAGGTGACAAGCGCCTAACCGACTTCGAAGAGGTGACTTGAATCCCAGCACGCCACATAAGAGTCATGTGCATGCTCACTCTTGTTACTTGGGTTACTTCGAACTTGACATTAGGCAAAACAATGCGAATAAATGCAAGTTACTTTTGCACCATTCAAGGTGTATGCTCTCTTGCTATGTGAAGCTAGTTGCTTTGAGCTGTGCAACCTTAAGTGGCCCTAGAATGAAGCAGCTAATCATTTGTCATCATAAAGATCTACATAGTGAAGGAAAATCAAGGAAAGAAGAAGACCTTTGATGTACGTTTGTCGTTTGAAGCTCAACTTAGCTGATCAACTGTTGCTTAGCTTTTTGACTGACTTATTTGGTGCTTGTTGTCAGGTTGAAATCATCAGCATGGCAGCCCATCGGAATCTGTTACGGCTTTATGGCTTCTGCACAACTCCCTCTGAGCGTTTGCTCGTCTATCCGTTTATGTCCAATTCGAGTGTTGCTGCTCAACTAAAAAGTACGTTTTCGACCTACAAGAGCAGACTACAAGAGGCTATTGTGCTGCGGAACAAAGGCAGTTTCTAGAATATTGAAAACGTGGAAACGTAGCAGGATCGCATGGAAGTAAACATCAAAGAAATAAACATGCACAGCTGGATCCAGAGTCGCGTTAGTGAAGCTTCAAAAGTAATCTTTACGTAAGGACCATGCATGTTTTTGGTAGTTTGATTTGATCTCAAGCGTGGCTGGCCTATCTACCTGCAGAACCAGAACAAGGAGAGGCTCCTCTGAGTAGCGCAATGCGGAAACATATTGCTCTAGGAGCAGCAAAGGGACTTGCGTATCTACATGAACAATGCAGCCCGAAGATCATTCACCGCGATGTCAAAGCCGACAACATTCTTCTGGATGATGAATTCGAAGCCGTGGTTGGAGATTTTGGGTTGGCTAAGCCTGTTGACTTCAAGAATACGCATATCACAACCGCAGTTCGAGGCACCCTTGGCCACATTCCCCCTGAGTATATGTCCACAGGTAACCACTACAGCGCTTTACGGTAACCTAGACATTCGATTCGGAACAATTTGAACCTGTTTAACCCGTCGAAGTATGTCCACAGGCAAATCATCGGAGAAGACGGATGTATATGGTTACGGGATCACGTTGCTGCAGCTCATCACTGGGCAGAATGCTGTGAACTTATCTCGCCTTTCTGACGATCAAGACGTGATGCTCTTGGATTGGGTGAGTCTTCACACTCATCTGTTGCACTTCCTTTACTGACCTAAAATAATACTTACGCATGAAAAATGAAGAGAATCTTACGAATCACTAGGCGACGCCTTTTACTAACCAAGAACACGATTAATAGGCTAAAGGATTATATCAGTGGATACAGATTAGCTTCATCTTATTAACAACGGTAATAGCTGTGCTTGTGGTCTCTCTTCGCACTCATCTTCACAGCTGAATTCTGATATAACTGTGGAGAACTCTTCGTTATACTTAAACTGTGTACTTTCAGGTGAAGAAATTAGTCAAAGAGGACAAGGTGGACAAGATGGTAGACCCTCATCTCAAGGAGTACGACATGACGGATATGAAAGAGTTACTTCGGGTAAGATATTCAGAATCATGTATAATTGTTTCAATGGTACATAAGTTTTGTAAAGTCAAACACATCGCTCGTTGCTACCTTCTGAAGCTCGTTGAGCAGTTTGTTGTGTATTCGAGAAAATACTAGTTTCTCCACAAGGACAAAGAACACCTGCATGATGCTATTAGTAGCCCAATCGGTTTTCAAAAATTCATTTGGATTCTGACGATGAACACATGCAATGTCTATGAGGTATCCTTAACCCAACAAATAGTACCTCACTTCCATTTTTGAGGCACGAAGTATATAGAGAGTTACATTTCGGTCGTACCTGTTATCAAATCAAGGTACCTCTCCGTTAGCTCTATTGCAATGATGATATGAAAACCGTGTTGATCTCTTTTCTTTTGCAGGTGGCTTTATTGTGTACACAAAACTCTCCAGCAGCCAGGCCAAAGATGAGTGAAGTGGTGGAGATGCTGGAAGGGAATGGCCTGGAAGAGCGATGGGCGGAATGGGAGAAGCTGGAGGTGATTCGCAACCAAGAAGCACAGTACATGCCTCGCCTTCCGCCCGGTTGGGAACTGGACTCGAATTCCTCCTTTGCTCACGCCATTGAGCTTTCAGGGCCAAGATAGCATTCAAGGCTGGGAACCTTTCGAGTGGTTTCCTTTATTATACAAGAGTCTAGCTTGTTCCCATTTTTGAGAGGATATTAACGCTAGAGTATAGCTGCTTTGCTTTCTTCTTTAGAGAAAGTCTCCATTGCCCGTTTTGTATGTGTAACTTTATACCAGGGTAGTCTTCTTCGACACATTTTTGGCAATGTCTGTTCGAGTTGTCGTGTTTGTCAGGTGTCTGGTACGTTAGACAATTTGGATGAAATATGCTCGAATATCCAAGAATATATGGGCATATTCTAGAATATTCTAAGTATACTCTATGAATATGATATATTCTCAAACAAAGGGTTTGTTGTCTGTCTGACATGTCGTGTTCGACGTTGTGTCGAGTTTGCCGCACAAGACAACATTGCTTTATACACATAGAAAGAAGCATTATGTGTTATTATTGAGTAATGTGTACCAAAGAATGGATACGCACCAACTTTACTCTTTGAAATTGTGTTGTTGATGACATCTTGGAAATGTTTGTGGAAATGTTTGACCATCCAGTGGATTCTATTAGTTATAAACAGGGTTGTGTTGTGAGACAAAATTACTATTCATTTGTTAGATGAGATGTACAGTACATCTCATTTGAATTGTGTCCGACAAATGAATAGGAATTTCGTTTGGTTAGAGTTGAAAGTTTCAAATCTGAAGAGTTGAACTTTCATATGCTTGTAGTGTGTCAAGCTTTGGAAACTCTTGAAATGCATTGAGTCACGGGGAATGTTTTTTTTTTTCTAGTTTATTTTGTTTGCATGTGTATGATTTTTTAGACCTTGTTGTATGGGTGTACACTCATTGGGGAATAACAAGTTGGTTTTTTTTAAAACACTATAGTAGTGGTTGGAAAGGAACTAGCATATTGTTCACCTTGATGGGGGTTAAGAGTCCCACCATTAGTGTTATGACTTCTGGGACTTAAGACATTCAATGAGAGGTCTAACAAACATTGCATTCACACCGACCTTAAAATAGCTTATGGAGTTCTTTGTCTTCTTGCATGCTTTATTCTTGAACTAGTGTCTGAATGCTTTGGAGAATCAAATATCCCAATAATTACATAGGTTGTAGAATGTCACTTATCAAATCAACTAGAGCAAACCTGAAAAAATTTAGTTGTTCAAAAAGTCACTACAAAAAAGGGTTCTTAGAGATTGAGTTGAGAAGTATGACCATTTAATATATTTGAAGAAAAAGTATGAACATTAGAAATCTTGAGATATTTATCTAATAAGTCTTTGATATGCTCTCCATTGGTTGTTCCAAGATAAGTATTTGATATGATCATTGTGGAGTAAATTTACATTATTCTTATCTTCAATAACCATCAACGATTACTTATAATGAGACGAATAATATATCCATACTTTTTATATTATTATCACATATAAAATATTAAGAAGGTACCACTTAACCCTTAACCCTAAATTAATGAAATAAATGACCTATGATTAGGTTTTGGACACATTGTTTTGTTGGCAAATAGAGGAATATTAATATCAGAATTCATATGATATATTCTTAAAATTAAAATTTTTATATTGAGCAATTAACATTTGGTAATTATTTTGAGTATGAGGACATCCAAGCATTCTTTGAACCTCCAAATCCAAAAACGGTTATTCTCTACCACCTAATTGGAAATAGGGTATGGTCAAAAAAATAAAATAAAATAAAATAAAATACAACAAAACAAAACAAACAAACTGTGAACTCTACGATCTTGAACCGAGTTACTATCACACAATATCTAGCAAAGGATATTTACCATTTGTTGAATCAATGTCTAAAGTTAATGCGAAACCTTTTCTAAACATTCTTTGAAAGACATAGGCTACTTCGTGCAAAAGGGGACCCAATGATTGTTACCCCAAACATCTTGCTCATATTTATTTCCATTTAGAGTATGCTCATGCAAGAATATTGAAGACTCATCATCTTCAAACTTCATTTTGGAAGAAGAAGAAGAAGAAGAAGAAGAACATGTACTTAATTGTAGCTAACATAAAGGCACCACAAGCCTTGGCTTGGTGGTTAGGACCAGTGTTTTTTTTTTGGACGAGTGTCACCCTTGTTGGCTTAAAGGCAGTAGCCAGTTTTTGGAGGGAGGAAGTCAGATAGGTCAGATTTCTGACAATCTGGCGAAATTTCGCCAGAAAAAAAACCACTGGTTAGGACTCATGGCCCCCAATAAGGAGGTCGTGGGTTCTATTCCCCTATGTCGGCGTAGTGCTCACCACCCAACTATGGTGCAAGGTTCTTAAACCTCGTTGTATGGGTACCTCAAAGCCCTTTGGGGGGATACCATGTCCAGTATCTTTAAGGCACCAGTGACTATGTAGGAACTAGCATAGTATTCACCCTGAGAGGGGTTAGCAGTCCCACCATTGGTGTAATGACCTCCAGGATACAACCAAGGATAGGTCAAACGAACACTCTATCCACGACGGCCTCTAAATAAGTTTAAGTTTCTCTTCTTCTTCTCGCTACCACAAAACTATTCACCACCATATATATTCCTTGTCCCTAATATAGGAGAGAATGAAGTAGAGTGGTAGATGGGCCCAAGGGAGGAGGGAAGTGGGAGAAGAGGCGAGCCGACATTCCTTCATTAATGAAACCGGCTTTTGGATCATGCAACAAAATATTATTATTCATGGCTTGCAATTTGCTAAAGGAATTTGCTAGTGGGGTCCTCTCTAAGGGGGACCCAGCCTTGCTAGCTTAGAGTGGTGTTGCCTTACGGAAGGTCAATAGCTCTACTCAATCTTGTATTTTATCCAATTCTCCCCCACTATAGTGTGGAATATTTTTTGAGGAAGTTGCACCTTTTTTGGGTTCAAAGTGTCATGTATTCCTTGTTTAACCCCTAATTTTCCTTAAAACCTGAAACAAGTTTTGGAGGTTCCCGTAGGAGAATAATTCAGCCAACTTTGACCATTATAATCTCACAAATGAGGAAGAATGAACGGTTCAAATTTGGTATGTGACAAGAATGTCAAGTGAACTTTGAGATCTTACGGTTGAATCTTTTGAAAAATGCTTAGATTGAGATTTTCTGAGCTTAATCTTAAGGAAGGTCAAATTTTGTGACTTAGACCGTTTTGTAACAAGGAAATTTAGGGGTTAATACCCCGTCTCTTCCCCAAATGATTGGTTTGAATTGCAACCTCTGTGGGATTAAGGTGAATATGGATATTCACGAGCGTTTGGCATGCGTAAAGTTCTTTGTAACGATATATAATTTGATAATGTTTGTTTCAAGTTTTGGCCCAAAAAAGCTTAAGTAAAAGTTTAGGAATTGAAAGTTGGAATTTTTGTTGGTAAATAGGGAATGCTTTGCGTGCACTTATCTTAAGGGCTATTCTTGAATGTCATTTACATCTCCATTTGCACGGACGTTTATAGTCAATCGCTTGACTCCTAAGTATTGGCTCATCCTGATTTCCCAAGAAAATAAAAACTTCTACATTGTTTCCCACTAATACAATGATTATTCATTGATTATATGTTATTGTAGTAAGCAGTATGCTTGGAGCTTCTGCCCCCATTGGGAAGATTGTTGGTTCCAATCTCATGCGAGTATGGTCTTTATCACCATAGTCTACCAATCTATGGGGGGAGGAGGATTGAACCTCGTTATATGGTTACCTTGAAGCCCTTTTGGAGATAATGTAGGGTTATTTCTAAGGCAATAATATATAGGTAGAAACTCGTAGTATTCACCCATATAGTAATTAGTTACCCCACTATTGGTGTTATGATCTTCAGGCATAAGATCCACTATAGGTAGAAGAAAAACTTTGTTTACACCAACCTTCAAAAAGACTAAAGAAGAAATTTCTTTTTTTTTCTAGTAAGTGCTTCAAATGTAAATTATACCCAGATATGACATATAGATAAATTCATCAATACTATTCTAGCTTTTCTTTTCTCTTTAATAATTTATAGTCAACAATCTTGAGAAAAATCTTGTGCAAATTGCCATTTGATTCTCGAAGTTTAAATTACCCGATTCTTACAAATGTCAAGAGGTGTACTTCACTATGCAAGAAAGGGCTCCTCACATATCAATGTGCTATATAATTTATTGATATTTTGAAGTTACTCATGTTCTATAATTTGACGATATGTTGTTTATACCAATCTGCCAATATACTATGACACCAAAATTCACTAACGCTCTAGCAGAAAATCTGGAGGTTAGAAATCCTAGATACGAAATGCATAGTTGAGGAGGTTAGGGGGTGGGGTGACGTGGTAGAGATGAGAAAATATATATCTCATATCTTTTGGTGGCGGATGGGTTAAATGAGCCATACAAGTAGCCATAGTGTAACACCATAAATTAATTATTTTGCCATAATTTATAAGAGCCACGTGGCACCCCCACAAGAGGGTCCATGCAACACCCTCACATAGGGTCAATTAATTAATTAATGCTTCTTCTTTACATCTCATGTAACTATGAGGCATCAATACAAGTTATAGCTAATGTACCAAGGCTACGTTTGGCAACCCAATAAAAAGTATCATAATATATAAACGACCCTCTTCACTTTTACTCATTATTTTGGTTTTCATATATCATGATGATAAAAATATGAAGGGTCGTTTGGCAACTCAATAATAAGATACTGTGATATTTATATAGACCTCCATCTTTACTCATTATTACGATCCACACATATTATGATAATGAGAATATAAAGGGTCCTTGGGCAACCCAATTACATGACCTCCATTTTCACTATTTTTAATTAAAAGCTTCCAAAAATTATCAGTACTTTTCAGTAACTTTTTAAGTACATTTCTGAAAAAATTATCAACCTTAACTACATTTTCAAGTAAATACAATTTAAGGGTGAAGCACACAAAAGAGAGGCAAGGGCTAAAAGAATGAGGTCAGACCTCCATTTTCATTTCCTATGTAAAAATCATGATGAATTTTGGAATATCACAAAATTTTCAGTATCATGATAATGATGAATTGCCAAACAGGTGGTCACTAGTGAAAATTGCGACTTTGGAAATATCTCAATTTGCATGATTTTTGGGAATATCAAGATACTTATTTTCATGAAAATGAAGGGTTGTCCAAAAGGATGGTCGTCCACAAATGATTGTGATATCGCTAATATCATGATTTTGGGTGAAATATCACGATATTCACTCGGGTTTCACCCAAAACGCACCATAAGGGTTTCTAATTCACCAACACTTGTGTGAACGATATGCTTAATACACCACCACTAAATTGATGTAAACCATTGCGAAGTCACATCTCACATGCATAAGCTTGCGGATTCAATTAACCCCTGAGCGCCCCTGCGGACTAAATGTGTCCGCCAGGAATTCCGCCAGTCAGAAGTCAACCATTGTTTGACCATTATAGAAACCAGATCCGTGCGGTGAAATCCATCCCAATTTTTTCTACACCTTCCCATCCCTGTTCTTCATGTTTCTCAACGGTGAAATTAAAAATAATGAATTTCTGCAGAATTGGCACCCAATAAGCTTGGGCACGGTCTGCACACCTTGATTTTTGGGCTTTTTGGAGGGGGCGCTCAGGGGTTAACAAACTCCCAAGGTGTCCCCATCGTTGAAGTACACCAAACGGGGGCATTATCGACGGGAGGATGGAATAAGACATGTCCACCATAAATGCAACTCGTAATAAACGAACTGCGTTTGGATGGAGAAGGCAACACTCGGGTCCGCAAAAGAACGTCAATTGCAATCAACCATTCAAGCTGCACTGATGGAGGCCGGGGGAGCGCGTCGTCAAAGTCCCGGGGGGCGGGGGGTAACGTGTGGGTGCCAGTATGAAGTCGTCAGTGCCAAGATCATGGCCATGCGTGCACCCTCCCCTGATGCCCCCAAGCTTATTACTGCGACAGCTCCTCCACCTATTATTTTCTCAATCGTCCCCTTTTTTGACGTCCCAACGTCCCACCTCCTACAACGGACCCCCCGTATTTCAGTGCTACGAGCGTTTCTAGGAGCCCCCATCAGCCAATGGGATTTTTTCTTCAAAATCCTTGGAATTTTCCATTTGGACCCCCCCCCCCACAGCTGTTTTTGATAATTCTGAATTCAAATTTGAGGTTTGCGACTCCAAATTATCCTTAGAAGCCTTTTCCTTGGAATTCCTAAAAAAATAGGGGGCTCTTTACCCATCCCCTCCCTGGCTACCGAAAAACACGCTCGTAGCACTGAAATACGGTGATCCTCCTACAACCATATTGATGTTGTTACTCCCCTCTCTCCCTTCTTTTTCAAATACTAGAATGGTACTATCATTTGCTAGAAGATTTGCTTTAATGTTTGTCATCATAAGAATCTACGTTTCAACAAAAATGTGCTAAAACTTAGTGTAAGCTACTCCCCAAACATGGCTCTTATGAAAACACAAACGTAGCAAATGGGGTCAAATTCTAGTAGTGATATATAATGAGGTACACAAAGAGTTGTTGATTAGTGTTGTATGAATATTAGTGTTGTTTATCAAAAGTCAACCATTTACACACTTTCTCAACTCTTCTAATATTAGTGTTTAATTTTGGCTGCCATTGCATTCAATACTTGAAACTGCCAATTCTTCCCCTTTCAAGGAAAATTCTATGAGTTTTAAGTTTAGTGTTGTAACACTAAGGTGACGTGTCACGGTTAGTGTTTTGGTAGAGCATGATTTACCATTGCATAACAATTATGTGAAATTCAGATTACTTCTTCATGAAATTTTATTACTTAAGAATGATTTTAGGTTGAATATCTACAATTGTGTAGTTGGAAGGCTTTTTATTTGAATCATTGAAGGTTTGGTATATCATATGCGGCAAAAAGAGTATTATTGTAAGAGGTATTTTGATGACCATGATGAATTATATTTTCCCTATCTTCACCTAATATTCCAATTTATGGTATTCTTTGCCATGTATGGATACTTACAATTCTAAAGGGAGGTCCATTTTTAAGACCCTTACTTTGTTATAAGAAAAAATTGGGGGTAGGAAAGGCCATAATGGTCAACCATTACATGCAATTCTTCATGCATCCAAGCAAGTCAACGGTGCAATAATTAACCCTAAAAACTTTTTCCGGTTATATTAAAAAAAAAAAACATAAATATGACACATTATTTACCAACAGTTCCTACGTAATGTACAATGCTTTGTACACCGTATATCATCTCAATTTATTTATTATTTTTAATTTTTAGACACCTCGATTGATTACCTTCCGTAGTTCGCTACACGTTGTTTTAAAAAAAGTCTAAGTAACCTCCGAACTTACCACAAATATGATTATTAATAATCCTTCTTATATATATATATATATATATATATATATATATATATATATATATGCTACATGTAAAAATCAATCCATACTACACACATCAATGTCCACAATATATAGTAAGACAAGCTTCCAACAACATTGCATAGATCTAAATGCCACATTTAACTAAATCCGGACTCATTCACAAAATCCGGACTCATAAGGATTTTAATTTGTGAGATTTTGTAGAGTGATAATTAGACTAATTGAATATCAACTTTGGGAGATTTGAGTATCTTCATATTCTCATAGAATCCCCTGCATTCAATTTTTAATTTAGTTTATCTTCATGTTCATGAAGTCATGGGGGAGCCCCATGTGTTACTTCTAGACTGCTCCTAGTCTAGAAGTAGTTAAATGAAGCATGTTACAAGTAAATTCCAAGTATGGATAGATGGTTTTCGACAATATAGGAGTGCATGTTCTAGAGAATAATTATACTTTTGAAAAATAGAAAGTTTGTATTTGGTACTTGCTAGAAGAAATACCACACATTCATAAGACATTATTGAAGTGGTGGGTCTTAGCATTACAATTTCAACCCCTAAACGACCAAGGCCTCTGATTTGGTTGTTTTGCTATTTTGGGTAGCCTAAATGAAGGGATTAGAATCAATATTTTTGCCTAAGATTTTTATTGGATGTTCCGTATACTACAAGGTGTATGTGAGAAAAATTGCAAAGTCAAACTCCACTTTTGGAGTCTTTAAACGCAAATTTTTGTTTCCGGCTTTGGGGCGGGCAGAAAAACTTTTTATTTTAAAATTCTTTTTGAGATTTTTAAAAAATAATCTTTTCTTGACTGATTTCATACTTAGTTTTCCAAGTGACCCAAGTCAAAACTTTTACCAATTTTACAAGGGCACCCTTCAAAAAATTACAAGAACTAGATCCAAAATTTCTGTAATATTACAATTTTTTCTTTCGAAATTTGCTAAAATTTGAGATTTAGGATTTTTTCGAATTTCTTCTTTCTTACAATTCACAAACTCATGAAGGCACCTACTCATCATTCATTTTCCCCCTAAACCAAATACAATAAATGTGGTGCATGTTTTACCAAATCCTTGATTTCTACCTTCCTCTAGTGAACAAATTGCATGATGGTTCAAAAAGCCAAATGAGTGTCTAAAATTTTGCATGGTAATGCTCAACTAAGTTATCTACATGGAAAAAAAATAATCAAGATGTTTGAGGCATTAAGCATCACGTTATCCTTTGCACAAAGTAGACTATGTCTGCTAAAAAAAAGTTTGCATCAATTTTGAATGCTACGATCTTACAAATGGCAAAGATCCGAAGGTTGAAATTTTAAGCACTACCTCTGATGGTAGTTATCTTTAAGATCCTACGGTTGAAAATTTCAATAAATTGTAAAAAAAAATTCTCATACTCCAAAGTTTACATGGTGGTATGAAATTGCAGTTTTGGAGTTTAGAGCTCTCAAAACACCATGGTCGTTTAGGGGTTAAGTCCTCAAAAAAATGACGGGTGCTTGGAAACAATCACTTGAAGGCATGATTTTAAAATGGACTTTTGTAAGGTGGGCGGTCGTGAAATGACCCTCCCCTTGAAAAGACTCACATGTCTCCATGGCGTACATGCAAAATCTAAAATGTACAGCTTACGTACATGTGTATCATCTCAAGAACACGGTCCATTTTTGAGTTGTCTACTTTATGATTGTTTTCATTATTATTTTTTTTGGGGAAAATCTTGGAGCTAAATTTGGTATTTTCATGATTCTCGATTTTTTAACTCCTTAATTACACTTATGGATCTTTCTTATTAGTTTTTGAAGTTAGAAGTGAAATCCTTGATAGGTCATCTAAGTATGTAGAATATTTTGTACTTGCATCAAGAATATATGTTCTCTTGTACTTTTTGAGGTGTTTAGAATTCATGCGTATCATTGTTCGGGAAGTTTTTAACACAATCCAGCTATTATCCCCTTCTTCATAAACTTATTATTCGGTAATTCAATTTGATACTCGGGTAATACCCATGTGATATTTAGAATATGAATTGGAAAAGAAACTAACTCTTTCAAATTGAATCGGTAATTTGACAACTTCGTTTAGCTGATTTACAACTGACTGACAGTTCTTCCCGATCCCTCATGCGTATGTTAGTACAAATCTTTTTATCAAGTATATTGATTGTGAAATATGAATACGTATTTAAAACTTAAAGTACAAAGAAGATTCTTCTACATTTGTAATCTTGGATGTGATGCTAAACTTTTGCAATCTCTTCACTATGATTGAGAATATGAAATTTGAATTAAATTACCGTAGTCATCAAGAAGAGTAAAACAAAAAAAACGTTTGATCTCTTATAAAAATGAAAAAGTGAGGGTTTTTTGAGTTTCAGCCTTTGTCTTTATTTTTATCCTTAGAGATTCTTGACGCAAAAGTGAATTCTTCATGAACTAGTAGTTGAACGGAACATAAGCATGTATGTATATTACATGTGCGTATGTGTGGTAGTCCTATACCACTGTTGGTATGTTCTCTGGGCATATCATCAAGGGTAGGTCGAACGGACACTATATTCACGGCAACCCATAGCGTCTGGTGTTTTTCTTAACCCATAGGGTCTGGTGTTTTTCTTAACCCATAGGGTCTGGTGTTTTTCTTAACCCATAGGGTCTGGTGTTTTTCTTAAACCATAGGGTCTGGTGTTTTTCTTAACCCATAGGGTCTGGTGTTTTTCTTAACCCATAGGGTCTGGTGTTTTTCTTCTTCTTCTTTTACATATATGTATGAAATTTTTTTCCAAAGTTGAACATCAACCTACCATTTCAAATGTTGTCTAGTGACTGACTTTATTACCAAGTGCAACATATTCTTCGCTCTAGAAATGCTCTTGAAAATAAATAAAAAATATTTATGAGGTAACTCTAAACAATTTTAATTTATTTTATACCATTTGTCTCTAAGGAGGATTTTTTGTCTTGTTTCATCTCTATTTTTTAAACAAACAATGTATCAATCATTTGAGCAATACATCAAGAACCAAGACAACTTATTGAAGAATCAAACTATCTCGTCATATTCGGTCTTATTATTTTTTGAAAAAAAAAAAAAAAAAAAAAAAAAAAAAAAAAAAAAAAAAAAAAAAAAAAAACACCCCACAAGGCCCTTGCATATCCAGCAAAGGAGGGCATGGAACAATATTCGATCACATCAAATTCCGTCCCAGGAGGTATCATTTCCTTCTTTTTAGAAAAATGGTACTTGATGCACTTCCGACATACATTCATAGATCCCACATATACCCATTTTATCATGAATTTCAAAGGACCGAAACTCGTGGACGTTGATTTTGGGGCCTTCTTTCTCCGACAAAACACATACATGCGTACAATCGTCTCTCACCAATCGAAAGATCAAGTCGTGCCGTGCCGTGCCGACCAACTCGTAAAAGTAATCTCAAGTGGAGAGAGTGAATTGTATCAATGGCATGATTCTTTGCATGTTGGATGGAACTCGCAAAAACCGAGACGCTCCCCTAATTAAGTTATCAATTACTTCTTTCTAGTATTAATAAAAAAAAGTTTGGTACTTTGATATCTTATAGGTTCCTTTTTTCTTTCAAATTGAGATTGTGTAGAATCATTATGGCAAGTGTAATTAGGAAGTAATCTCTAAAGATTTAGTGCTTTCAAGGTTTTATGTTTTTGTTGAGCTTTGAATGTTTTTTGTAATGCTTACATGTACTTCTTAACCCCTAACTCTCCTTAAAACCCGAAACGGGTCTTGGAGGTTCTTGCAGGAGAAAAACTCAGCCAACTTTGACCAGTATGATCTCACAAATGAGTACGAATGAACAGTTCAAATTTGGTATGTGAGAAAAATGTCAAGTAAACTTCGAAATCTTACGGTTGAATATTCTAAATGAGTCTTGGGCAATGGTAAGCTTGGGGTATCACTTTTTGGACACACTGATTAGGTTATTTTTATTGAAAGCCTCCAAAGTTTGTCTAATTTGTCCATTTTAATTAAGTAAAAAGACCCTAAAATGGAAAATAAAATAACATGCACCTCAATGAAATCAAAGTATATATGCCTATAGAGTTTCTCCTAGATTTTTTTATGTTTTTTTGGATCCATTCATAGATGAGGGAAAATAATGCTAATTTTTGGAATTTGCAGGCATTATAGTGCACAATGAATGAATTTTTTTAAGATTAAATAAATTATTTTGTATTCTATACAAGAAGATGTAGGTCATCTTCAAAAACGATATTAAAATAAAAATGGTTGATATTCCATTTGCTTGATTCTATGGATTTTAGGTTAGTGAGACATAACTTACTTTTTCAACTATATGATCAAATAAAATTACTTCAATTTATTTATTTTAATTTCTTCTAATTATTTTTCTTGATACATTATAAGTATAGACAACTAAAACCACATCTAATGAAGTCTTACTATATTACAGTTAGAAATGGATATGTTTAACACACCAGTATAGAGTGCAATTGTTCATGAGACAACCTTTTTGGGTACCCCAACCGTACCATCACCCGCTTAGATTGAGATTTTTTGAGTTGTATCTGAAGGAAGGTCAAGTTTTGTGACTTAGACCGTTTTGCAACAAGGAGAGTTAGGGGATAATATAATATATTTACTACGACATGAAAACAACAAATTGTGAGTTTGAGAACTGAAAAGAGTTATATTTAAATCCCTAAATGTCCTTGGAGTCTAGAAATGTATGGATCTTGAGGAGTTGTATCTTCTTCATCTATTTTTCCTTTTATGATATTTTAGGTAATTTTCATCGTTACAAGGCTATTGTTTGTGCCAGGACATTTTCGTTTTGGTACAAATGTGAATTTTCAATGAAGGTGAACAACTTTCTAGATGGTGATTTTTTAATATTACAATTGGTTTGTTGGAAGCATTCCCACTTCTAAGTTGGGTTGTTTTCACCATAGGAAGGCTGTTATCTTTGCAAAGAATTTCTTTTCATAATTTCTTTTGGCACCAAGGTGTTCTTGAAATGAAGGTGAACAACTTTCTAGATGGAGGAGTTTTGCTTGCAATAGGTTTGTTGCTAGCATCTTCGCTATAGAAGTAAAAATGATGAAATTCCATGATCTTTCTTTAGTACTGAATTTGCAATCTATGGGGTCTTATGACTCAATCTTTGATCCACATGACGTACAACAAGTCTATTACATGTTTGTATGGTTGAGATCTAATTAGCTTACCTTCATTATCATCTTACCTCACATGTTGGATCAATAAAATATTCTTACTATGGAAACTAGATTCAAGTTTGAGTCCAACTCAACAAACAAAGTCGAAATCCAACAATGGGTGAAGGAGATAAAGCTCCTCAAGAACCATGGATTTATTCAGTGTGGAAATATCATCGTAATTCTAGTACCAAAATTGTTTGGATCAAAAAACGTCCAACAAGAAAGTAGTACTTAATCTTAAGTTCATACTTATATTCTAAAAACCATTGATGACCAAGTTTTGTGTTCCACTTTTTGGCTTGCAATCATAGAAAAACATGGCCCATACTTGAAACCCCAAAACAAAAGCATGCCTTCAATCCATGCCATAAAAAACTAAACTAAATTTCATTTGAGATCCAACCCAACAAATTTTGTCAGAAATTGTATTTGGATGAAGAAGTCATAGCCCTTTAAACTTTGAACTTGTCATCCAAATGGTCTTTTTTCAACATTTGGAGTGTTTTTGGGGTTAAGTATAACACAACACACAGTCAACCAAACTTAAAGCCAATAGCACACACATACACATTTAACTTAACCCCCAAAGTGCTTTGGAAAGAATAATATTGGGTATTTAGCCATTAAGTTAGTCTCTTTTGTTCTTTATATGACTAGTGTTTTTTTGGAACCTTTTTTTTTAAGGAGAGAGATTCAGTTAGCCATGTGAAAAAAAAAAAAAAAAAAAAAAAAAAAAAAAAAAAAAAAAAAAACAACATGTAATTAGAATATACATAGAATATTCTATTTTTTCCCAACTTTTGGCAACAATCATAAGATGCAATTTAGAAATTTCTTTCTTTTCATGTGATTCCTCTAGAGACTAAAGCCCAGTTCAGACTGGGACATCTAGTGGAGGTGGACGAAAATCTTTGACATCTCATTGGCCAATGTCTAGGTTTTGTCCGGAGTCCCTTTCAGACTGAAGGGGTGTCCGTAAGAGGGATTTGCCATGTTGGCATCCTCTCCCGCCAAAATTCTACACAAAAAACTTGTCCGGTGGACAAACTCATACGGTTTTTACTGTGTAGAGAAATAATAATATGTATATTACTTCTTGTAATTGAAGGGTAAAAGAAGGAAAGTCTCACGACGTCTAGTAGAGCAGTCTGAAACCATTCACCGGACAAACAAAAGGATAGATGACATGGCAAGTTCCCTCCACAATGTAATGGGCAAGATGGTAGACATCCAGTTTTGTCCACCTCCACTCGACGTCCGAGTCTCAACCGGGCCTAACATATATCAAATTCTTCAAAGATAGATAGATAGATAGATAGATAGATAGATAGATAGATAGATAGATAGATAGATAGATAGATAGATAGATAGATAGATAGATAGATAGATAGATAGATAGATAGATAGATAGATAGATAGATAGATAGATAGATAGATAGATAGATAGATAGATAGATAGATAGATAGATAGATAGATAGATAGATAGATAGATAGATAGATAGATAGATAGATAGATAGATAGATAGATAGATAGATAGATAGATAGATAGATAGATAGATAGATAGATAGATAGATAGATAGATAGATAGATAGATAGATAGATAGATAGATAGATAGATAGATAGATAGATAGATAGATAGATAGATAGATAGATAGATAGAAACTCCGGTTCCTTTCTAAGGGGCCGGCGTGAATGAAGTGTCCGTTCGTAATGGTAATATCCCGATGGCCACCGGACAAGGGGAAATTTAATTCTTCAAACATTATTGTTGCTCAACAAAAATAAAGAAATGACTACAAGACGAATTGTAGGAGAAACATCAAGAGGTACTCCGGATTGGCAATAAAATAAAAAGAGAAACATCAAGAATTATATCTAAAAAAAATGACCCCTAAAGTGGACTGAGGCCACATTGTGGTCGTTCGGGGTTTGAGGTCAACCTCTCATTCACTATATTTAGCTCGAAACCCTTTCTCCAACTTTGAACATTATGATCTCACAATTGGTAAGGAATTTGAATATGAGATCTGATACTTATATACATACGAGTTGTGTACTCGATCCTACGTTTACATACCTAAGAATACATTAACCCCTAAATCTCCTTGATGCAAAATGGTCTAAGACAAAAAAATTGACCTTCCTTAAGATTAAGCTCAAAAAATCTCAATCTAAGAATTATTTAAAAGATTCAACCGTAAGATCTCAAAATTCACTGAACATTCTTCTCACATACCAAATTTGAACCGTTCATTCTTCCTCATTTGTGAGATTATAATGGTCAAAGTTGGCTGAGTTTTTCTCCTGCGGGAACCTCCAAAACCCGTTTCGGGTTTTAAGGAGAGTCACGGGTTAAAATTTGAAAATTCCCCCTTGCATCAAAAGAGGGTACTTTTTGCCCGAATTGAGACTTTCTGGCCTCAGTTGAATCCCATATTGGGGGTAAATAAATTACAATAAAAGGGGCGTTTGAGCGTTTAAATCATAAAGAGGGGATTTAGAGCAGTTCATGCATTTCTGCTCCGTGCAGTTGAATCATGTGGGGGGATAGTATGATGGTACATACACAAGTCGGCCGGCCCGGAATTTTGTTGGTCACATGGTTGCATTTTGTGGTGGCATGTTGAGGGACATACGTAAGGAGTCCCGGGCGGTGGGGTGGTTGTCAGCCACATGTGTTCCCCCACGTTGCTGCTTGTGCCTGCCGCGCAAACCGGGTCGCGAATTGTCGCCATCCATCTCTTAACCCCTAATTTTTCTTGATGCAAAACTACCTAAATTGCAAAATCTGACCTTCTATACCTAGAAACGGTGAATCTTAGTTACTTAGAAGATTTAATTGTAGGATCTCAAAGCTAACTTGACATATCAACTTTGAGCCGTTGACTCTTCTTCATTTGTAAGATTATAATGATCTAAGCTGAGGTGAATTTTCCTCGCATCGGAACCTCCAACACCCATTTAACCCCTGAAGGTCCGAGGGGTCTGAAGAAAAACTTAGATGTGTTATGAAATATGGATTTCATAACTCCTATGGTGTAGCTAACTTGCCATTCAACTCACATATCAACTTTGAGCCATTGAGTCTTCTTCATTTGTGAGATTATAATGACCAAAGTTGGGGTGAATTTTCTTTCCGTGGCAACCTCCAAAACCCATTTAACCCCTAAAGGTCGGAGGAGTTTGAAGAAAAAACTTAGATGTGTTATAATATATGAATTTCATATAGCGCTTGAAAGATAGTATAAAGACCTTGAACCCTAGATCTACTAAAGACCTTGAACCCTAGATTAGATCTGATATATGGTTAATTCTTTCCTAGAATAGGTGATATTTGTGTTACAATGAACTAAAAAGACTACATATAAAATCTTCTTTCTATTATTGGTAAGGCAACGAAATTGATTTGATTGACTAAAATGACATATTATATGATAAAATGAAGTGAGACCACCATGCTAGTTGGAGCAATGCTTTGATTTCTGCTTGACCCTTACCCTAAACTTTTCCAACAAGCTTGTTTTCTTCTTCTTGCAATGAAGTATATAATTAATCTGCATATATACCAAGTTTCTAAGACTCCTTGGTAGTTAGGTCTAATGAGCCACTATTGATATTGTGTCAATTTTGGAGAACCTTTGAAGCCACAAGAAACTTACTTGTTTGGGAGATATTCACCCTCAAAGTTTGAAAACATTATCAGGGTATGCTGAAATTTGCTTTAAAAAAATGTAGTACAAGAAAATTCAAATGAAACAGGTTTTGTTATTTGAAAATGTAAATGATGATGTATTAAACCCTAAATTTCCTTGGTGTTTTTTGGGAGCTTGAAGACTCAAAACTGCGATTCTCCACCTCTAAGCACTTGTGGGGGTGTGGACCAATTTCTTCTCCTTTTTTAAGACTTCCAACCATAAGATCTTGTACCTAAGAATATGCTTGATTACTGTTCAAAAAATTGACCGTTGGATGTTTACCATTTGAGAGATTATAACATTCAAAGTTTGTCTCCCAAGTTTTTTTGGGCATTGCGAAGATTGGTTTTGAAATTTTTGTAGACTGCCCTTGTAAAATTGGTAAACTTTTTGACTTGATTCACTTTGAAATTTGAGTAGTGATTTAGTAATGAACATGTTTCAAAAAAAAAAAAAAAAAATTCAAAAAAGTTACTTATTTGAGCTGCCCCATCTCGGCTCGCAACCCAAGGATTGGAATTTGACTTTGCAATTTTTGCTGCACCTACTTTGCAATGTAACTCACACAATTCCAAAAAATATCTCAAAAATATTCATTTTTACTAAGAAACTAAAACTGCCCAAAACATCAAAAGACCGTTTCGGTTTTTAAGGAAAGTTAGGGGTTAAGGCAATTTTGAGACTTTTTGAAACCATTGAACCTATTCAAATTCAAGCATCAAATGCTATTCACAAAAACCTCAAATTTTGAGGGCTAATCGACTTTAGGGGTTGATTGTACTTCCATATTGAAAGCAAATTCTAACGCATATGTTGTTGACTAGCTTGACGCGTAGCATGACTTGAAGGGCACATTTGTTAAGCTGGAACACTGAGCTGGACTGATTTCGAGGGGAATCATGATCGATTGCATAATTGAGAAGCTTGAAAACCACTTTTCATGGGTACGTACGACGAAGGTGCCAGCCTCTTCTGGAGGGGCCGTCCATGGTCGCTGATCGGCCAAGAAGTGTCCCTAACTACATGTATCACTCATAACTTTTTGTGTGGTATCCGAATCTTAAAGGTTTTGTTAGGTAGACATGCCTTTTAACCCTTAAACGCCCAAGCATGCCCCTCAGGCTTGCTTTTTAGTGTATTTTCAGAGGGGCTGGGCATTTAAGGATTAATGTACCAATTCTAAATATCTTGTTGTGGACCAGTGTAATTGAGGTGCAAAACTTGACCTTAGAGCATGCCCTGCCCATATGACATGCCGAGGCTTGGAGCCAGGGATGGCGTGCGGGGACCCCCACCCCATGCACCAACCCTCTAACCCGGCCAATGGAGTTGAAGTCTCCCAAAATCTAGCTCTCCAAAATTTCAACTTTTCCCGAGCCCTCTCTAACATTTACTGTTGTCTTTAACCAATAGCAATAGAATGCGACATGTAGCACAAATCTAATTGGTGGAAAATTTTGATGAAGATTGAGAACACGTGGAGCGTTTCGATATGTTCTACGCATGGCTACAACAGAAGGCGGTACTCTGTAGCGACTAGCGGCCGTAAGCGTCATACGGCGACATGGGCTGACGGCCCCCGCAGGTCGACTTGGCGCAATGGCACGGCCCTTGAGTAGCTTGGCACGCCATATGGGTGGTTCTTCGGCCCGGTCTGGCGAGTTCAGCATACATGCTCTTATACGCTTATCAATTTCTATGTATCACAAAAGTGGATAGTATGCAGATTAATTAACTTCTTGTGTGAATAAATTTGATGCTTGGAGACTCTTTATATTGTATACATCCGTACAGATAATATGTTAGCAAAATTTTGGTCTCTATTAATCCGTGTATAAAAACATTCTAGCGAGTTTCTGAGATGGGAGAAATCATTTTTTAAAAAACTCAAAATTTAACTTCATAGATTGTGAGATCATAACATATTAGTACTCAATCGAGACTACATTTTCACTTTAGAGTGGATATGCTTCTCACATACCTACTGCAATGAAGATACCACCAACTTCGAATTGTTACCGTCATCTCAAAAAATACCCTTGTACCATAAAAATTCTTGGCTCAAATAATGGTGATAACTACTAAAAAATCTACAACAGAAAAAGACTCCAAGATTAGACTCTTTGCACTAAAATGAATGACTTATCTTTGCTACACCTTGAATCGAGTTAGTGTTTTTCTACCACAAAAACTAGACTCTAATTAAAATCCATCCCCCCCCCCCCAAAAAAAAAAAGAGTAGAAATTCAACGGTGGATACAACTCCGCAAAATTCATGTATTTATTTGTTCTTTTTGGTACAAAATCATCATTGCACATCCAATAGCATAGCTACTTGGATCAAAGATCTTTAAGCTAGAAAGTTGTTGGAATTCATCTTTGAGATTAGAATTATATAAATACAACTTATGAGTTCTTAGAAATTCAGAAATGATGAATTCACATGGACTACCCTTCCACTTACTCTTACCATGCACAAAAATTGCTTTCACTGTTATCTTCACTACAAATTTTCCATGCTAAAAGTTGAGCCATTATTACCCATCATTTCTTTTATCAGAGTATATTTTATGGCTACACTAAATATAAGGTACACAAGTCCAAAGACACATGCATGTGGAGCAGACTTATGCAGACCAGATAGAATCGTAAGAACTGTACTCTCATTGAAGTAAGGCTGCATGTATTTTTACATAAAAAAAGCAATTTATTAAAAATAGTGTAGGTATTTAATTAATTGTTCTGTTCATATGAATAATTGTGGTTTGTTTAAAACTGAATTGACTTTATGGGACAAGCTTTATCCTTTGTAGGTGTTGTTGCAAGCCAATGTTAGCAGGAGTTTTATAGAAACAATGTCTCTAAGGTAGACCATGCTAACTCCGTGCATTTAACCCCTAACTCTCCTTGTTGCAAAACGGTTTAAGTCACAAAATTTGACCTTCCTCTAGATTCAGCTCAAAAAATCTCAATCTATGCATTATTTGAAAGATTCAACCGTAAGATCTCAAAGTTCACTTGACATTCATCTCACATACCAAATTTGAACCGTTCATTCTTCCTCATTTGTGAGATTATAATGGTCAAAGTTGGTTGAGTTTTTCTCCTGCAGGAACCTCCGAAACCCGTTTCGGGTTTTAAGGAGAGTTAGGGGTTAAGGACTACACTACAATTGGAAAGTTAGAATATGTGGATCAATATTTTTTTAATCGTAAATATGAAAAAATGAAGGAGTTTTCATATTTTGTGATATTTTTTAAGCACTTATAAAAATAAATAAAAAATTCAAAAGTGACATATACCGCATTACCTAAGACCGCTCACATGCTCCATGTGCACATGAGGTACATTCTTCTACATGAAATCTAGAAAGTAGGCAAGAATCTAGAGCGGGTGGTTTAACCCTTAAGCGCCCAGAGTATCGTTTCTCGACATTCTGGATGTACACCGTCATGTTTGCACTGCTCCCGTGCTTTCATCCGATCATTTTTTTATCCGGGGTTTTTTTTACCCGCCTCCTCGTCGAGTTTACTCTGCTAGGCAATTGGGTAAATAGTAAAAATCACATTTTTCAAGTTGTGAGAGGGAGCTGTAGACTTTTTGCATGAAAGTTTTTGCTTGGAAATTGGGTAAGCAGGGAAGAGAAACGGGAAGAGAATTGTGGGCCACAATCACCACCTTGCCTTGCAAGGTGGATTGCCACTATTCAATTTTTTTTATCACATTCCGTTTTTGGATTCTTCTTTTAGGCTCTCTTATCTTCTGTTCTTTAGAAGGAATTATTTCTATCTGAGGCTCTCAAAAAAAGTATTACACCCCTAAAGTGGGGTGATGCTTGTTCCCCGTCTCTATATCACCACCCTGTCTTAAATGCGCTCTCCTGTCAGCGCGAGCCTCGCTTGGCTGGTCCCACAAGCACCCGGATTTCTTTTCCTTTCGAGCCCCGCATTCCTTTATGGCCGCTTTGGTGAATCCTTTCCTCGCCCTTCAATTCTTTTGTGTCCCTTTCTGGTGAACCCTTCCCGCCTACGAAATACAAACATTCCAAACCTCACACTCCGTAAGAAAGTGACGGAAACCCTAACTCAATCTCTCAATCCAAAGATGCTAGAATTCTTCAAGTCTCGGTAGTACTCGGTGAGTACGTAATCACAAGGTACTTCCTCTTTTGTTCCGATCGTGCATTGCCTTTTCATTGTAGTAATGGCTCTTGTGTGCTTGTTTTCCTCTCATTTTTGAAAGAATTTCGACATGCACATGCTTAGTAGATTGAGGCTTGCTTGATGACGAATCATGTTTGGATTTTCTATTTGCCGAAATCAAGAGTTGCTTGATTCGGCACAAACGACTTGAAATTTCTCGTTCACATACGCCTTGACTCCAGGGAATCCCATCACAAGGTCTTTCTCTCGGCGATGAACAATGTAGGGGTCTTGACTCCCACATTCGTCCACGGGCGCCACAACAACTCCCACTCTTCTCCATGGCTCGGTAGAGGTTCAATGCCCCCGTCCACCCGGATTTCTCGTATGTTTGTGCGTAGAATCAAAGATCTGCGTCGCTATCCGGGATGGTAGCTTTTTTGGTGTTGGAGCCTGAGATGTTGTAGAGTTGATTTTTTTTTAAACTTGTGTTTTTGTGTGCGAGAATGACATCCGGACAAAATGTCAAGCCGAGTTAGACATCCTAACGTATTTGCCGAATATCTTTTGTCACCGATCGATGTGCTTGTGATGTCTTCCATGCACATTGCATTTGGGGTTTCTAGGATGGGGATTTCCTCGCTAAGTAGTTACGACTGTGAATTGAATCCAACATGGATTCCGTGGTTGTACCCAATGACCAAGAAGTTGTGGAATTCGACACGTCTTGGATCGGTTTATACGAACAACAATTCATCTTGCGGAATAGTATCCCACTTCAACTCATTCAAACCAGTGCGAAATGTCCTAATGGTCCTTTCACGCACAAAGATGTGAAGTGGGATTTTAGTGAGGTTAAAGGCGGCGCCGGTGTAGCCTACATCCCGTGGCTGAGGTACAAGGATTTCATCTTGGGCGAGTCGTTGAAGCGGTCGGATGTGCAAACAAAATTCAACACGCGCCATACACAAAGATATAAAGGGTCCTACCCACGAATTGACACTCCACTTCTTTCCATCAAAGTGCAAATCTTTCACAATTCGTTTCCAAATGGTTTTATGCCTACAAAGCTACATTTGTTAATGGTCTCACCCATCTATTTTCTTCTTCTTTTGTTTCCAAGCGATTGGAGTGCGAATTTGGGCCTCAGGACAAGTCTGAAAAAGTTTTAGATGTTACTGAAGAGATGATGACGCAACCTCAGAATTACACCAAGAAAGGGAAAAACGTCCCAAATGGGCATGGTCGGAGCAAACCAAGACTTTCAGCAGCTATGAAGGGGGTGTCCCGGAAACGAGGCTGCAAGTGTGCGATTTATGTGAAGCAGTTGTATTACCTTCGAGATGTTGCACAGATTGTCTTTCACCATCCGCGTCACACAAAATGCCGAAGGATTAGTTGTTCACGGTATTGTAAAGGAAGGCGAGAGGTCTTGTTTCACATCCCAATTGTCTCCTCGAAACTAGGGCATTCATTGAGGAGAATCTTCGTCTTGGCGTTCCAATCTCCAAGATTAAGAGCATGCACATAGAACTTGTGTTGACATTGAAGGCTCAAGGCATACCAGCGTCTCGAGATCATTTCATGAAAGACTCGGACTTCCGCAACGTAGCCGTGAAGGTGAATCAAGCCGTTTACCAAAAGCACGAGAATGATGCAGAATCCGTTCGCATGTGGGTTCAAGCGAATCAAAATATAGTATTCTATTACCAGGAATCAACTCCAATTCGGTCTGGATGTTTAAATGGAGAGAACATGCCATTTGTTATTGGTATACAAACGCAGACTTCATGTTCGAATGATGTTGGAGCATGGTCATAGGAGTGCCATTTCGATTGATGCTACATTCGAACAAATGAAAAGAAGGTATTGTATCCCATTGCACTTTTATAATTCATTTCTAAATCCTATACTTACAGGATATTGAGCGACATATAAGTATTATGTTATAGATTGTAAGATGTATTTCTTCAGGCATCTACTCTTTGTTGTTCTTGGGAAACTAATGTGTTCATATTTGATGGTTTGCAGTTTCCCCTTTACACTATGATGATCTTCGACAAATGGCAGAATGGATGTCCCGGAGCTTACGTAGTGACCTCTCGTAGTAAGCAATTGGACCTAGCTCCTTGGATGTTAGCGTTGAAGACTAAAATGATTGCAAGCCTTCCTGAGTGGCGTCCAAATGCCTTTATTGTTGATGATGCCCAAGCCGAGATCAACGCACTCCAGTACGATTTTCTATCTTCTCTATGTGGTCTTTGGGCTTAGCAATTACATGCACAATGTATTCATAATCTCATTCACAGGCTTTTTGAAATGCAGGGAGATATGGCCGAATTGTCCTGTGTTCCTTTGCTTATGGCATGTGCGAAGGGCATGGCAGAAGAACGCATGCTCAAAGATCAAAGAGATTAGTACGCGTGCATGGGCACTTCGAGAGTTGGGAGACCTCATGTATCTCTCGGAATCCCCGATGAGCAATCTTACATTGTTAGAATGGGTGAGACAGAGATTCACCACGATCAGAACCAAAGTCACAGGTGCCAGTGCATTTTGGGATTATGTGGACAGCACATGGATGAAGAAACTTGATATGTGGGTGATAGGCAATCGAAACATTCCACATGCGAGGCAAGACACTAACGCAACTATTGAGTCCTACCACAATAATATGAAGGCCGTCCTCAAAGCGTCTCGTGGAAGGCTTGTCGGAAGACGGGTAGACTGGCTCATTCACGAGTTAACGAATGATGTCATAAACCGATACGAGTTTAACCAATACATGAAGGAGAATGGCTTCGAAGGCAATCGGAAGAAAGAAAGAATAGTCATCAACTCTCTTCTACAAGCACGCAAGATTCCTGACCATTGTGTGACACTTCCATCTAAGGTTGGAGAACCTGCCTATGTGACATCCAACAAGCGCCCCCATCTCCATTACGCTGTCTATAATCCCGAGACAGAATGGGGGTGTTGTGAATGCCCTCACTCAATGAAGGGCAATCTATGCAAACATCATCTCAAAGTCTTGAGGATACTACGCCCGGACCTTGCAGAAGGTCGCATCGTCAAGGTGTGCGGGACTCTATATGGGACATCTCGCGGCGGTATCTCACAACTTGTGCAGTTTCCAGAACTCCCTGGAATAGAGCCCAAGTCAACATGCGAGAGCGACTTAGATAGAGTCCCAAGTACTTTTCTGCCCAATACTGAGACAGAAGAAGAAGCTCCACCATCACCTGAGGCTTTGGACGATAACAAGCGCCTTACTGAGAGCATTGACCGTCTTACAGCTTCCATCTACGATAGGGCATCGAAGCACCAACTCATCAAGAGGCACTTGGAGGTAGAACTCCGTGCTATGGATGCAAGACAAGCTGCTTTGGAACAACAAATTCTGTCTGGAGTATTGCATCCATTGCAGACAGAGGCGACACCCTTTGTCGGTAACGATGTAACAAATGTAGCTTTGTAGGCATAAAACCATTTGGAAACGAATTGTGAAAGATTTGCACACCTGATGGAAAGAAGTGGAGTGTCAATTCGTGGGTAGGACCCTTTATATCGCTGTGTATGGCGCGTGTTGAATTTTGTTTGCACATCTGACCGCTTCAACGACTCGCCCAAGATGAAATCCTTGTACCTCAGCCACGGGATGTAGGCTACACCGGCGCCGCCTTTAACCTCACTAAAATCCCACTTCACATCTTTGTGCGTGAAAGGACCATTAGGACATTTCTGCACCTGGTTTCGAATGAGTTGAAGTGGGATACTATTCCGCAAGATGAATTGTTGTTCGTATAAACCGATCCAAGACGTGTCGAATTCCACAACTTCTTGGTCATTGGGTACAACCACGGAATCCATGTTGGATTCAATTCACAATTCGTAACTACTTAGCGAGGAAATCCCCATCTGGAAACCCCAAATGCAATGTGCATGGAAGACATCACAAGCACATCGATCGGTGACAAAAGATATTCGGCAAATACGTTAGGATGTCTAACTCGGCTTTTCGACGCTGTCCAGATGTCATTCTGCACACAAAAACACAAGTTTAAAAAAAAAAAACTCTCTACAACATCTACACAGCTCCAACACCAAAAAAGCTACCATCCTGGATAGCGACGCAGATCTTTGATTCTACGCACAAACATACGAGAAATCCGGGTGGACAGGGGCCTGAACCTCTACCGAGCCATGGAGAAGAGCCGGAGTTGATGGCGCCGTGGACGAATGTGGGAGTCAAGACCCCTACATTGTTCATCGCCGCGAGAAAGACCTTGTGATGGGATTCCCCGAGTCAAGGCGTATGTGAACAGAAATTTCAAGTCGTTTGTGCCGAATCAAGCAACTCTCTTCATTAAAGCAAATAGAAAATCCAAACATGATTCGTCATCAAGCAAGCCTCAATCTACTTAAGCATGTGCATGTCGAAATTCTTTCAAAAATGAGAGGAAAACAAGCACACAAGAGCCATTACTACAATGAAAAGGCAATGCACGATCGGAACAAAAGAGGAAGTACCTTGTGATTACGTACTACCGAGTACTACCGAGACTTGAAGAATTCTAGCATCTTTGGATTGAGAGATTGAGTTAGGGTTTCCGTCACTTTCTTCCGGAGTGTGAGGTTTGGAATGTTTGTATTTCGTAAGGCGGGGAAGGGTTCGGCACCAAAAGGGACACAAAAGAATTGAAGGGGCGAGGAAAGGATTCACCAAAGCGGCCATAAAGGAATGCGGGGCTCGAAAGGAAAAGAAATCCGGGTGCTTGTGGGACCAGCCAAGCGAGGCTCGCGCTGACAGGAGAGCGCATTTAAGACAGGGTGGTGATATAGAGACGGGGATGCTTGTTGCCCTTCTTTTTTGGGGGGCGTTTTTCACCCCTTTTTTGCATGGATCTTGGAATCCATAGCTCCAAATGGCATGTAAATCGGTAGGCATACCAATTGCCATGCTTCAGAGAAGATCCTACGGTTGGATTATCCATTTTCATTTATTACTTTTTTTATGAAGTTTTGAAAAATCAGCGTTTTTACAAGTTTTTTGGAGCTTTACCCCCCCCCCCTTGGGCGTTTAGGGGCTAAGGAGATGCAAGGATTTAACATTGTCTACCTTACATTCGCGAAGTTCTCAAGGAGTTTTACTTTATTTAAGTGGACATTATATAATTGACATGTAAAGGTCCAATCGTTTTCTGGATCTCATCTATCTTAACCCCTAAATTCCTTGTTGCAAAACGGTCTAAGTCACAAAATTTGACCTTCCTTAGATTAAGCTCAAAAAATCTCAATCTCAGCATTACATAAAAGATTCGATCGTAAGATCTCAAAGTTCACTTGACATTCTTCTCACATACCAAATTTGAACCGTTCATTCTTTCTCATTTGTTAAATTATAATCGTCAAAGTTGGTTGATTTTTTCTCAAAGTTGGTTGATTTTTTCTCCAAAGCCCGTTTCAGGTTTTAAGAAAAGTTAGGGGTTAAAAACTTACCTTCTTCGTGAGGTTCTATCCAAACTGCTATATGAGAAGTGGAGACTCAGTACATAGTAATATAACACTATTATTTACACCGTGACTAACGTTTTAAGGTTCTTTCAGTAAGTGTACTTTGTTAGTTAAAGTTTCTAAAAGGTTGTAGAACCTTTCATTAGTTTCTCGAAATCTCTATTATATTTGGGAAGCTTCCAAAAAGGTTCTATAGTGTCGAGAAGCTTCTATTTCTTAGACTCAAGGAGCTTCCTCTTCAACTTTCTAGATTACGGAAGCCTCTCAAGCTTCCAAAAATACTTGTTGTGGCTGCTTATGAGATCTTAATTCAGAAGCTTCTTCTTCCTAGAATCAAGAAGCTTCTGCTTTACCTTTCTAGATCCCGAAAGCTATTCAAGCTTCCGAAAGGTTCTATACATGCTTTCAAGATCTTATTCTGGTAGCTTCTTCTAGCCTTATATAGAGAGAGAGTTTGAAGATCGTTGTTTTTTACTCTCTACAACACCAATTGTACTTACTCTTCCAGTAATCAATACAACTCTTTGTTCTCTTATTTTGGGAATCAATCTGACTCTTGTGTGAGGAATCCCTTCACTTCTTGACTATCTTAGTCTCCCTTCAATCTTGTCTTTGCTCCTCTTTGAGTTATTGTCCGCACCAGCTTCCCTCCGATTCAGTACATGTGCACTCATATGGTCAATGTACACTATGATAGTATGTTGTGCCCCTTCTAGTAAATGTCTCCATACCTCAAAATCATCGATGATGGTAAGGAGTTCTTTATCATAGATTTCATGATTGACTTCGGCAACTGGAAACTTACGAGATTGAAAAGCAATAGGATGTGGACGACGATCATCGTTTGTATGTTGTGATAATATAGATTTTAATGCAAAGTCAGCTACATTGGCTTCCACATTCAATAATTTTGCAAGATTTGAATGAATAAGAATAGAAGCAGATGTAAAGGCATGCTTTAAAGTTTGAAAAACTTTTTCGGCATTTCCATCCCATATGAAAAAAAATCCCGGTCAAATGAGTAAACAGTGTAAGAATCTTAGAGTGATCCTTGAGGGAAATTCTATATAAATCTAAAAACAAAGAAAACATTGCACATCTCGAATAGATGTTTGAAAAGCCTAATCCTAGGTAGTTTATATCTTGTTTCTATCCATAGAAATCTCTATATTTGTTATAATGCATCCCGGAGATTCCACAATTTTTTGGTGAATCAAACATTTGTCAAACTTAGGGTAGACACAAACCTATCGTAATTTCTCAAGTACAAAACAAGCATGGCGTTCATGGTCTTCTTGATTTTTAGATTACATCAATATGCCATCTAAATATATGACAACAAAATTATCAAAATATCCACAAAAATATCCTTCATCATGTGTTCGAAAAATGCAAAAGTATTTTGTAAGACCAAAAGGCATGATATCATAATGAAAATGTCCGTAACTTGTGCGGGAAGTCGTATTTCCATCATCCCCATTCTTGATGCAACAAGATTCTAAACTTTTTCCAAATTAATTTTTGTAAATATCTTGTAGTTGTTCAAAAAGCCCTCAATGGCTATGGAGATTGATTTTTTCACGTAATTTTATTCAAGCATTGATAGTCAACATAGTCAACATACATGCGTAAACTCTCATTTATTTTCTTTATGATAAGATAGAAGTTGCAGCGGGTGAGTTAGAATATTAACCCCTAACTCTCCTTGTTGCAAAACGATCTAAGTCACAGAATTTGACCTTCGTTTAGATTAAGTTCAAAAAAACTCAATCTAAGCATTATTTAAAAGATTCAACCGTAAGATCTCAAACTTCACTCGACATCCTTCTCACATACCAAATTAGAACCGTTCATTCTTTGTCATTTGTGGGATTATAATGGTCAAAGTTGGCTGAGATTTTCTCCTGCGGGAACCTCCACAACCCGTTTCGGGTTTTAAGGAAAGTGAGGGGTTAAATGAAATTCTTAGCTAGATTTTCATCAATATATTTGCATGGAGCGTCCAATTCAATTTGTGATAAATTATGAATAAGTCTAATATGATGTTTTGTACCCATTTAAATTTCGATAGAGCAACCGTATGATATGTGTTGTGGTATGCTGTCAATATTTTTTTTTTTTGTCAAAAATATCCTTGAAATTTGAATACAAAGTTGGAATCTCTTGAGTAATACCCCAATCATAGAAGGTGTTGCAGTAGCATTGATAAGAAACATCTCATCATCCTTTGTAGCACTTTAAAATGTATTTGTTCCATAAGACAAAAATTGATTCAATCCTTGATGTTTAGACTTTGTATAGATATATTGAAGTTTCCTATGAATATGAGGAATATGAAACTCAAATCAAGGAAGATCTAGAATCAAAGATGTTCATGTAGAACATATAATATTGAAAACAACATGCGATACATAATCTCTCAATACTACCTTCAAAGGTTTTGTCTCATGAGTTATTTCTTGTGAAGCTAGAGGATCTCCATCTATAACTTCTATTAGTACTAAATATGTTTTCTTCATAAAACCAAAATCATGCAAGTTAGCAAAATCTTTATCGGTAAAAGACGTCGTCGCTCCACTATCCATAGGATTTAGACATCGATATTATTATCGATACTTATATAATATTTAAATAAATTTTGTGGTAGTAAAGATATAATAAGACCTTTGTTAGGCACTTGAGATCTAGAGGAGCCCAGTTGCTTTTACTGTAGTTGGACATTCGCATTTCCAAACTTCTCCGCATCAAAACCTTTATTAAAAGCAATGTGAACCTTGTGTACCATGTTTTTTTGGTAAAAGTGGGCAGTCTCCTGCACAATGATTCTGCTTGATCTCCACATTTCTGCAACAACGACACCTGATCACACTTCATACGATAGACCAATAGTCTTTCTTGGCTAGAATTTATCGACAAACATATGTTGCATCACTCTGCATGGGCTCGGCACTTAATGACGAACTCTTGATTGGCTTTGTGTAAGAATTGCTTGCACTCTGGTACAATTGACTCCATGTTGATTTTGTTTCTTGACGTCATTTACACAATCAATTATCGGACGTAATTGCTTGGGTCGTCAACTGCTTCGGATACTCGATCCTTGGCATTGTAAGCAATGAGTCATTTACATCTTCCTTTAAGCCAAATCAGAAACGGTTGATGAACGCCTTGTCATTCCAATCGAGGTCACAAGTAAGTTGTCAAAACTAAGCAGCGTAAATGGATGTCGAATGTGTCCCTTGCCGTAGATTTTGCATCTTTGTTTGTGCCACGCACTTTTGATCGCTATCTCCAAATGCATCCAAAAATTCCTCCAAAAATGCCTCCCAATCACGGCGTAATGGTGAGTGGCACTAATTAGTATCAAGAAATATGGAAGAAAAGAGTAGATTTAGAAAAGTAAGTCCAAGACCCATGTAAGCTAAATTTGAGGTTACTCTCATCTTGCCAGCCATTTATACATTAAAAGCCTTGAAGATATTTAAAGGCTTTGATATGTAATACATAAAATGTAGGACCCTATGGTGACCTCATGTATCACTTGCATGCAACTTGCAACTGCATCTTCGATGCTGCAAGTATAACATGCAACATTAGGTTCATTATATAAATATATCTTGTATGTATAACAAAATAGTCGACTCTAACTTGTAACTACAATTTCTATTGATTAGAAAAAAAAGAAAATTAAAAAAGAAAAAAAGTAGGGATCAATTTAAAATCCAAATAGTTAGAATAAGTGCACAGTATTTCATTACCTACCTTCGTGTGCAAATTAAAAATAACTATTACCCCTAATAAGTTCTTGCACCTATTACTACATAAATTTCCTCAACATACTCCCAATAAAAATCTAGATTATTGACCCCTGAAGAACCAAGCGTGATTTTGAGGCTTCAAAACCAAAAACTACGATCATTTGACCACTATGTATAAGTTGAGGTAAGAATTATTATTTTTTACTATTTTGGGATTTCCAACTGTACGAACTTCCAAATAACTACCTGTACTAATACCATCTTAAATTTCAACCGTTGGATCGTTACCGTTTGTAAGATCGTAACGTTCAGAATTGATGCAAAAGTTATTTTGCAACATTTTGAAACTTGCTCTTGTAAATTCTGGAGGCAACCCATGTAAAATTGGTAATTTTTTTGACTTGGGGAACTCTGGAACTCAAGTAGTGATTTAGTTATGAACTCAATTCCATTTTTTTTCAAAGAAAGACCAAATCTGAACGTGCCCAAACTGTCCGTTTGGACTTGAAAACTAAATTTTGCATTGAAAATTTCTTACTTTCGAATTTGACATTGCAAATCCTCAGATACACACCTTGTAGTATAGGAGAGCATCTAGTAAAATCATTAGGCAGAATAATTGCTTCTAATTCCTTCATCTAAACTGCCCAAAATCGCAAAAACCACTTTTGACATCTTGCTACTTTAGGGGTTAACCCCTAAACGACCAAGGCCTACGATTTTGTTGTTTTGCTATTTTAGGCAGCCTAGATGAAGGGGTTCGAATCAATATTTTTGCCTAAGATTTTTATTGGGTGTTCCCTACACTACAAGCTGTATGTGGGAAAAATTGCAAAGTCAAACTCCACTTTTGGAGTTTTAAACGCAAATTTTTGTTTTCGGCTCTAGGGCGGGCAGAAAAAAGCTCTTTATCTTTAACTTTTTTTTATATTTAAAATTTTTAAAAAAATCTTTTCTTGACTGATTTTGCACTTAGGTTTCCAAGTGACCCAAGTCAAGACTTTTACCAATTCTACAAGGGCACCCTTCAAAAAATTACAAGAAATAGATCCAAAGTTTCTGTAATATCAAAATTTTTTCTTTCGAATTTTGCTAAAATTTGAGATTTAGGAATTTTGTGAATTTCTTTTTTCTCGAAATTCACAAACTCATGAAGGCACCTACTCACCATTCAATTTTCCCCTAAACCAAATACGATAAATGTGGTGCATGTTTTACGGAATCCTTGATTTCTACCTTCTTCTAGTAAATAAATTGCATGAAGGTTCAAAAAGCAAAATGAGTGTCTAAAATTTTGCATGGGCATGTCCAACTTAGTTATATACATGTAAATAATTTGAGCTAGATGTTTAACCCTTAAAAGTCAGACCCAGCCCGAGGGGTTGGGTTTTTTTTTGGAGAGAATCTTGCTCATAACTTACACTCTATTATACCAAATGGAATTTTTAGAATTCCAAACTGAGCAACTTAAAGAGATCTAAATTTTCATAGAATAGAGCTCAAGCAAATTAAAATTATAATAATGCTAAAAATGGAGTTTAAAAGAGATTATGGGTGTGGTATCAGGAAAGCATATGACGTTTAAGGGTTAAGGTAATAAGCATCACATTTTCCTTTGCACAAAGTCGACTATGTTTGCTGAAAAAAAGATTGCATCAACTTTGAATGTTTACGATCTTACAAATGGTTGCTATCCAACGGTTGAAATTTCAGCCACTACCTCTAATGGTAGTTCTCTTCAAGATCATACGGTTGAAAGTTTCAAAAAAGTGTAAAAAATATTCTCACACTTCAAAGTTTACAAGGTGGTATGGAATTGCAGTTTTGGAGTTTGGAGCTCACAAAATACCATGGTCGTTTAGGAGTTAAATTTCAACCGTTGGATCGTTACCGTTTGTAAGATAGTAACGTTCAGAATTGATGCAAAAGTTCTTTTGCAACATTTTGAAGCTTGCTCTTGTAAATTCTAGAGGCAACCCGTATAAATATGGTGTTTTTTTTTTTTGACTTGGGGAACTTTGGAACTCAAGTAGTGATCTAGTTATGAACTCATTTCCAGTTTTTTCTAAAAGAAAGACCAAATCTAAACCTGCCCGAATTGTCCGTTTCTAACTTGAAAACTAAATTTTGCATTAAAAATTTCTTACTTTCGAATTTGACATTGCAAATCCTGAAACACACACCTTGTAGTATAGAGAGCATCGAGTAAAAACATATATTATGCAAAATAATTACTTCTAATTCCTTCATCTAAACTGCCCAAAATTGCAAAAACCACTTTTTGACATCTTGCTACTTTAGGGGTTAACCATCCTCACCTTCCACTTCTCGCCCAGTTTATCATTAAATAATTCAACATCCATCCATTTCTCATCTCTAATTACTTATTGTCATCCACCATCCATTCACATTGTTACATCCACATACCATCATCCAACGTCCATCTGTAATGTTACATCCACATACCATCATCCAACGTCCATCTGTAATGTTACATCCACATATCATCATCCAACATCCATATACTGTATACTAATGCATCCATACGACTTTCATCCATAATCCGTCATCCACACTTTTCATCCACCAGTAACCCATCTTAACATACATGCAATTTTCATGCATTCAACGCTACCCCTAAAGCTCACATTCATCATCCATACCATTTCATTCATCATCCATACCATTTCATCCGGGGTGTTTCAGCCCACATACAAAAACGGATGAATGTTCGAATGTTTGAAAAAAAAGGTATTCTTGTTAAAAAAAGAGGAGATTAATAATAACAAAATTAGCAAAGGGGGGGGCTGCTGCCTGCCCGTGCCCCAGTAAAAACATATGATGATGCATTATAATGATTATGGGGAATTGTGGACTTATTCTGCCGCCCTCCAAAAATGGGTAAATGACGAAACTATGCGCTGGCCCCACTGATGTAGGTGCCCAATCTACGGATTCCAAGTCTTGCTTAGTCTTGTCATTATGAAGCCCCATCCACAAATAAACCCCCTATTATAACCCCCCACTCCACAAATATATACTCACTCTGCTCTGTATCCATACATGCCGGAGCCAACCCCCGGGCAGCACCCCACGAAATCTTTTGCAGTGGCCTGTATGTTATCACGCCGCTGCCGAATTTAGGCACTGTATACAAGGGAGAGTGCCCTAAAATGTATCAAGAGTGAACTTCTAGGCTTTTTCACCTAGAGGTAGATAGATTAGATAAAAACTCCGGTCCCTTTCTAAGGGGCCAGCGTGAATGAAGTGTCCGTTCGTAATGCTAATATCCCGATGGCCACCAAACAAGGGGAAATTGGAACAATACTACTTCCCACTCTCGAGGGTGGCTACTATAACTACGTTAGTTTTTAGCCAGTTGCAAGTGCCTTGAGGATGCTTGACATAGTATCCCCCCATAGGGCTTTGAGGTACCCATACAACAAGGTCCACACCTAGAGGTACATATAGTAAAAACGCAGTGTCAATAATGGCGCAGTGTCGAAAATGGAGTTTCAATAATCTCCACTTCTTGGTACATAATAGCTTCTCTATACAACAATGTCATGTACTCCGTGCAAATATTACAGGGTATCACTTAAGGGCATTATTTTGGGAACACCTATATTTTCACCTTCATAAATTCTCGACTCACTGTTGAAATGTCTAGATATGACAGAGCTAGCTTTATTCCATGCGCGAGAATTGCATTGCATTGGTAGCTTTTTTGTGCTAAAATTGCGCCATTTTTGGCCACCTTACTTTGATAGTTTCACAATTTAACATCACCATGTATTCATTACAATCATTGTAAGGTGTCAAATTGGGGCGCACCATTTTCGAAGTCCATCTTCAAAATTTCATAGCAAAATGTAGAAAAAAGTCCATTAATGATGAATCCACTTGGACTATCCTTTCACTTACTTTCCCCATGTACAAGAATTGCTTGCATTGTTAACTTTGCTCTAGATTTTCTAAGCTTGAGTCATTATTGAGCACTCTCCCTTTAGTGATGATACACACGTGATAAAAATGGTACACATAAAATGGTGTAATAGTTTTCTAATAATTTATCAGAATTGATTATTTATTAGTTGTGAGGTATTGTGTAACTACCAACAAAGTATTGGAAGTCAAAAAAAAAAAATTAAAAAATCTTTGGTTTTACATATGTGTGTAAGTGAATATTATACTTAAATCATTTTGCAAAGATATGTGTAATAAAGTGACATGATTCAATCGTTAGATTTGTGTAGTACAAAGAGATCTTTGTTTTTACTCTTAATTTATGTGACGTCAATGTACATGGTACTTACTTATGATTGTCAACAATTGAATGTGATTTTGATTTTTGAGACTACAAAATGCATGCGATTTGTAAATATATTCTTCTCATTCCAAATCATGAACTCTCTTGCAACATTGTCAAATTATATTATTGTATATAGATATGAAGTTTAACTCCAAAGAGGGAATTACTTATTTACATATGATTATACTCACAAGTTACATATATTGTGAACACATAAGAACTTTTTAGGCGGTATTACTTTAGTGTTCATATATAATTTTCATATTTATAAACTCAAGTCTATTTATTTACACCTCTCCTATTTGATTGAGATATATGTATATTAACTTTAACCCTTAAGTGGCCACGGTGTTGTTTTTCGACATTTTGGATGTGAGGCTCCGTCTTTGGTGCACAACCCCGCTTTCATCCCATCGATTTTTCATCCGCCGTTTTTTTTTGCTCAACTCCTCGGTGGGTTTACTCTACTCCCTCCTTGGATAAATAGTAAAAACCTTGATCCTCAATTTGTGAGAGTGGGCGAAAGAGATTTTTCATGAAAGTTTTGGTGGTGTGATCTTCACCCCTTTTTTGCATGGATCTTGAAATCCATACCTCCAAATGGCATGCAACTTGGAGGTCATACTAATTGCCATGCTCCAAAGAAGATCCTACGGTTGGATTTTCCATTTTCATCTTTTATTTGTTTTTACGTAGTTTTGAAAAAATCAGCATTATTACCAATTGTTAGGAGCTTTACCCCAAGGGGTTAAGTTCATTGTGTTCTTATATTGTTCTAAGGATAATTTTACAAACTTTCCTTGTAAGTAAGGTTTAGATTTTTTGCCTTAATTATTGCTAGACAAAAATGAAGTGTTAGGACAATTGCCATTTTATATACATAATCTTTGGTACACAACCTATTTCTTTTCTTATCCTATTTACTTTCAACCTATTCTTTGCCAAAAATCTCATTCTTCGAACCCTAAATAATCCATCCTTTTTTTAACCCAAAAAAATAAATCTTCAGAAAATGATTCATGCATAAAAGTGAAGGTAAGCTATTGAGATCCCAAGCTTACAATTTTGTGGTAGACTTATTCTAGATCATGTGTACCAAAATTCAAGTCATGGAGCTTCATGAATTGCAAGATCATAACGTATTAGTGCTCAAAGCAAATGTCAAAATTATATCATTTCACTTTGAAGTGGAAATTCTACCAACAAAGCTATTGCAATGAAAAATTCTTCAACTAGAGAGGAATTCACATTTAGCTCAGTTGATACTATTGTATTACAAAATTCATCACAAGAATATATTGGCTCAAAAAATAGCCTTGCAATGGTGAAACTACGAAAGTTTTCAAAGGAAAGATAGTCCAAAACTAAAACCTTTGCACTCAAATACATATCTTATATTTAAAACATCTTTGATTTTGTCAAGGTTTTTACCACTAAAATTAGACTCATATCGGAATAAATATAATATATATATATATATATATATATATATATATATATATATATATATATATATATATATATATATATATATATATATATATATATATATATATATAAAAAAAAAAAACAAGAAAAAAAAAAAAAAATGAGACTTAAGGGTTGATAAAGGAGATATGGCTCCTCAAAAATCTCCAACTAAGAAGTTGTTAGGTTTCATCTTGAGATTATGACTATATGAAACTTTATCAAAAACTATTTTTGATTTTACATAATTGGCTTGCAATGGTAGAACATGCCTAATGTTTAAAACACAAAAACAAAAGCTACCTTCACTAAAATGCATGCCATTACTTCATACTTCACTTTACGGGTCTCGAATTTTTACCACACAGAGTAGACTTGATTTGAGATTCAGCCCAACTCATATGTCAAAATTGAGTTTCAAGTAAAGATGTTATGACCAACGTTTCTACTTGTCATCCAAAATGTCACTTTTCAACCTTTTGGCATTGTCAAGGTCTAAGTGCTGAAGGACCACAACTTCTTCACCAAATGTCCATTTTTCACAAAGTTTGTTAACTAAGTTGGATCTACAATGAAGTTCAACTTTAGCGGTAAATATTGTAGACCCATCCAAGATAGTATATATTTTTGGTACGTATCTATTTAAAGGCATATTTTGTAATTGGAATATGAGTCTTGTTTACGAAGTGGAATGAGTCTCTAAACGTTTGCTTGAGAGTAACCAACTCGATTTCCTACATGGAGAAAATTTGACCAAAATGTTTGGGGTAACAATCTTCAAGTCTCCCTTTGCAATTTTGAATGCTATCATCTTGCAAATATATATATATTTTTAATCAGTAACTAAATATAGGGTTAGGTACAAGATCTTAGGGTTGGAAGAGTAAATAAAGTAAAAAATATAGTTCACACTCTTAAAAATGCATAGTAGAAAATGGCAATTTTGGACTTTCAAGCATTAACACAAGGATGGTTAGGAGTTGAGATTCTTCTAATTACAAGCAAGAAAGTACTGAATTACCTTGTCAAATGATCATACTACCTTTAAGTAAGTTACGGAAATCTATTAGGAAACTCTTAGAAATAATTATTACATTGTTCCTTGAAAGTTCTACATGAAATCCATATGTGTTGAGCCAATAAAAATGTTGCTCTTACCCTAATCCCTACAATTTTAAGGAGGAAACAACAACTTTCCTCCAAAACAAGCACTAAATTAATGATTTTTGAAACTTTTTACGAGATGTCTTAAAAGTTTGTTACCATAAAATCTTGGAAAGTATATGGAAACGTTCAATGAAATTTTTTTAGTTTTTCTCTACACAAATTGGGAGATCCATGAATTCAAAGGACAATAAGCATCTAAGTTCTTTTGGGCAGTTGACTTTGAGCAAGAAATCCTCTTTTTTGCAAAGGTTAACCCTTAAACGCCCTTGGGGTCTAAAACGGGCAGCCCAAAATTGGATCACATCATCTTTTGGACTTGGGCATCATGAATAGTGCACTTTTTGAACTTGGGCATCATGAATGAACCAATCAATGATGAACTTGCAACCTCCTACAAGGTTATGTACCACCCCAACCTACCTACCACAATCCTTTCAAAACACAAAATCCTTCATACAAATTGTGATTTGAATTGTAAAAATTCACTTTTTGAATGCATCATAAGATGGTGACCAGTTTGACATCAAAATATAAGTGAAAAGTTCTTGTGTTTGAGAGCTATAGAGGAGATTCTGTTGGAAACGGCCCCCTCGGGGCCGCTCGGGCATTTAAGGGTTAAACAAGTCTTCTCTCATGAAATCTAGTGCAAAATAAAACTACCTCCAACACTTTTCTTCATTGCCAAAGCATTGGAGGTTTATAAAATCATCTTCAACGCTTGCAATAAGTGAAGGTATCAACAAACTCACTAGTCTATAAATAAGACAAAAAACATGATATTGATTTTAGCAAGTTTGAAAGAAAGGGTCGCTTGGAAGAACCCTTCATTTGACTTTTACTCTGTAGACACACTAAACAAAAAAGCGATCATTGATAACTACCATATCCATTTGACAAATATATCATTGTAAATAACATATTTTGATTGGGAATATTGGAGATTGACTAAAAGAATCAAGGGCAACCCTTACACCTTAAGAAAATTGATCAGGGGCAATTAGAGTTGTTGCCATCATAAACTGCCCACCAAAAGAAAATCTTGCCTTGTTTGTGTTTGGATGCTTTAAAAAAAAGAAAAAAAAAAGAAAAAAAAAAGAAAAACTCACAATGTCATATGAACTGCAATTGAAACTAAGCTAATCAAACTTCTACTTTACATTAAAAAAGAGACATAAAACATTCTAATTTTCCGCATGGGAGCCATTTGAAATTGTTTGGACTATTATGGGTTGATCGCGAATATCATTATAACACACTTGCATGAATTATATATATTCTTGGCAGCCATGCAAACTCGGTTTTGGGTCACTCCATTGCCAAAAGTCTCAAGTTGTTATCCATGCATTTGTACGCACTCAAAAGTAATAGATGGACCCCATTCAAGTTTGATATCTTCTTCGACACCCTTTTATGTGGGACGAACAAGGGAGAGCCCACGTGGTAATGCCCATTTTTTTATCCTGCCAATGCGACTCCCAAAATTACTAGTAATATCGAATTTTACTTGACATAAACTTCCCTTTCATGCACTTTAATAACCCCTTTTCCTGCGCACCAACTTCCCTTTCATGCAAGTGAGCCAAAGTATTATTAACTATGTGAATGAATTCGGTAGATGTTTACATCCATAGCATAACATGTCTTTTTTGTAATGGATTTTATCGATGGACTTCCATTTTCTTATAGAAAAGTTGCAGACTATGGTAGTATAGTTTTTTTCGTTGAACAATCAAAAACCATAGTGTTTTTTCTTTTTTAAAGTGGTCCAAAGTTACAATGAGTTCTATGTACTCGTATATATTCTGACAAACAAATTAATATGCTAGGTTGCATCATGATTATTCCGAGTTTCACACTCGTCTCAACTTTCTTTGGGATGGATTCCAACTAGAGTCTAGTTTTATTCAACTTTCTTTGGGATGGATTCCAACTAGAGTCTAGTTTTATTCAACTTTTTTTGGGATGGATTCCAACTAGAGTCTAGTTTTATTCAACCTTCTTTGGGATGGATTCCAACTAGAGTCTAGTTTTATTCAACTTTCTTTGGGATGGATTCCAACTAGAGTCTAGTTTTACCGATAGAAATCTTGATTTTATTGAGGATGTTGAAAATTATACACTTCATAATAATGATATAGTAAGGCTCATTTGTAAACGAACACCAAATATGCCCCTTCTTTTTTTGCATACAATGGCCACTACCCAAATGCAAATAATAAAGTTTTTTCATAGGCAAGCAAGCAAGCACTTGAGAAAAATATTGCCTTACTCACTAAGCACTATTCTATGCAGTGTATTTGATGGAATAGCCTTTTTAAGGCGGTGATTTTTGAATGGAATAGCTGCTGCATACACTTGAAGTTTTTGTATATAATCTCATACCCAACATGTTCTTCTTTCATGTGAGAGGTACATCTTAAACCAAATTGATGCATGAGTTTCATATGATGATAGTTTCATGCTAGCATACTTGAAGACCGGCCTCAATGTAAGCCACTTTTTCTCCCCCGGAAATCATGTGGCTACGGCACTCGAATTGATTGTGACAAATCTAAATGGTTTTTTTTACTGACTTGACGTGTAGAGGGTTGCATGAGCGGGAGTAGAAGAAGTACGGGGCTACAACCTAGGCTATGGGTAAGAAACCATACCAACCATGGGGGAGCGACAAAAGGGCAATGTCTGATCTGCGCACACACAAAGATGAAAGAACAAACCGTGGGGTTATTGATCAGTACATCACACTCTTCGCAAGGACTGTGACAAAACCGACAAGGGCAAGGGGGTGGTGCCGGGGGGCCGGCCGGGCGGGGCGGGCACGGAGGGTTAAGGGAAGGGGAGGGGGGGGGGTGGGCATCATAATTGGCACTCAAGCAAGGGAAGATGATTCAAAGGTGGGATAGAGACTCAAGGGGAATCATACTGGGAATCGAAAAGGGATGGGGTGGGGGGGGGGTACGACGGACGACAGGCCACAATAATAATAATTATAGCTCAACTCCGTCGCGCACGACGAACGACACACGGGTGGGCATATTGGCAGCCAGCCCCCCTCGGTACTTTTACTTTTTCCCCGGCGGGCAGGCGAATAATGGAGTGCCCGCCCGTCAGAACCCAGCGAAGCAGTCCAGCAGTCCAGTGAGCGTCGGTCGCGTTTGCAGCGAGCGCTTCCCCTCTGCAGCGCCCGCATCGGCCGCGGCCATCACCCCAACGCCAAAGCCTCCTTACGAGGGCTCGTTGATACGAGCTACTAGTCTCTCGCCTTTTCCTTTTCCTCTGGATCTCCTACTACTCCTCTCCGTCTGCCCTCCCCCCACCCCCCCCCTCCCCCTCCCCTCTCCATCTAGGGTAGCCTTCACTCGCATGAGCAAGGGGATCCTTTCCATGGTCGAATCTCGGGGTTTCCGGATGCCGCGCTCTAGGCGTTTCTTCTTCGACTTCGACTTCGCACCGCGGCTGCCTCGTGTTGTGGTCGTTGTAGTTCCATGAGGATGATCGGCGGTGCGGGTGCAGGTGGAGCTGGCTAGGGTGCAGCAGCAGCGGGGACGGCACCATCTAGGTACGAACCAGAGCCAATATTTGTTTTTTAAATTTTTTCTTTTTCTTCTGGACTGTTTTTTTGTAATTTTGCCGAGAGAGCGAGCCAAAGAAAGCAGAAGGCGATGGTGGTGGTGTTAGATCTTCTCGAGATGGGGTTAGAATTGGTGGATTCGTCGGGTGGTAGGGGAGATTTACGAGTGTCGGAGTGGGGATTGACCAACCGCAGCTGCTCACTGGTGGCGCAGTGGTGAGAGAGGAAATTTAGGTGGGGAATTGAATGCCGGGTCACTGGTCTCAGCGATGGCGTCGATGGGCGGACAGGGAATAGGAGGTGGAGCGGACTCGACGTCGCTCGTCATGGCAGGGATGGGACAGGATTACGGCGGAGCCGAGGGGCAATCCAGCGGGGGCGTCTCGGGGTTGGGTAGTATGGCGATGGCGGGGAGCTCTGGAGAACAGCAACAACAGCAACAGCAGCAGCAGCAGCAACAACAGGCACAGCAGCAAGTTGCCGCACCCGCGAAAAAGCAACCTCCGAAGCGAACGTCGACCAAAGACAGGCATACGAAAGTGGATGGGCGCGGGCGCCGCATTCGCATGCCCGCGTCGTGCGCCGCACGAATCTTCCAGCTCACCCGGGAGCTTGGTCATAAATCCGACGGGGAAACTATTGAGTGGCTGCTGCAGCAATCTGAGCAGTCGATAATTGCGGCCACGGGCACAGGGACGGTCCCCGCCCTGGCGTCGTCCATTCAGGGATCCTTGCGGAGCTCCACGAGCATGGCAGTTGCGGCGGCGGGGCGCGCAGGGATGCACGGGAGCCTTGGGTTGGTAGGGCCAGGGGGTGGGCCGACAGAGGCCGAGATGCGGATGCAGCAGGAGCAGGCGCAACGGGGGCGCAGCGAATGGGGTGCGAGCGCGGAGGAGCGCGTGATGGACGCTTCGCGGGCCATGGAGGCCAGTCGCCGCATGAGCTTGGGCCATGGGGATCCAGGGATGGGGCACGACGTGATGGCGTTCCAGCACCAGGATTTGGTGGGCGGGCCTTCGGAGGTCGGCGAAGGGATGGATTCGGGGGACAGCAGGTTGCGGAAGAGACCCAGGGGGTCGCCGCTGCAGGGCCGTATGAAGGAGGATCCGGAGCCCGTGCGGCCGGTACGTGCCAATCCAAGGGGATCTATGCAGCAGCAGCAACAACAACAGGGGCAAGGAGGGCAGCAGGGTGGCGGCGGATCGTCCAGCATGATGCCCGCGGCAATGTGGGCCGTAGCACCAGCAGTGGCGGGCGTGAGCAGCAGCGGCCCGATGCCGGGCACCATCTGGATGTTGCCGGTGAGCGCAAGCGGGACGACACCCGGCGTGATGCCGGGCCCGTCGGAGCAGCAGATATGGACGTTCCCCACCGCGGCGGGCCAGTACCGTATGACGGCGGCGGCAGGGACGTCGATTCAGCTAGGACCTGGTGGTGGCGGCGGCAGTGGCCAAGGTAATGCTCCCACCTCCAGTGGCGGCAGCCCCGTCGGCAGCGGGCAGCAGCAGGCCATGGTGCCGCTCACGGCGTCCGTGCTGCCCAGCGGCGGGGTGGCGCTCATGCCGCGCATCAACATTCAGGGAGGTATGGGGCTAGAGCTTCAGGGCAGTCATATGGGTCATCACATGCCGCTCGGGTCTATGTTGTTGCAGCAAGGGGGGCAACAGATGCCCGCCACGGGGTTAGGCCTGGGCGGCGGTGGTGGTGGAGGAGGGGAGGGGCATTTAGGCATGCTGGCCGCTTTGAATGCTTATAGCCGCAACTTGAACCCTGACCATCAGTCTATGGGTGGCTCAGGGCACCAACAGGGCGACAGCGGCGACGATCCCACCAGCTCACAATAGTAGTGTCCTCGCATGCTAGCCTCTTGACGACCACCAGCACCCAAGTTTTGAAGCTGACGACGACGACGACGACAACGCTGCTGCGCACGCGAGGCAAGCTGAACTGCGAACGAGGACTCTACATCACAACAACAGCAGCAGCAGCTCTGGCAGTTGCTCTCGTCTAGATTGAGACATTGTATCAAATAGGCCGATCGTGCCATACAGGGGTATCCAACAAGAAAACCACCACAACTTCTTCATCATCATCAACATAGAACAAGACGACGCAGACGGCAGAGAGCAGGTGTGGCAATGCACGGTGCTGCTGCTGCTGCTGCTGCTGTACGAGGAGATGGCCAGTCCCACTACTCGTGGCTGTGCAACACTCCAGGAAACGGGCAAAAAAAAAAAGCAACAAATCAACCAACGCAACGCAACAATCCAATAAGGTGGCGGAGCTGCAACTCGCCACTGCTCCCAAGGGGTCGGCGGGCGGGATGGTAGACCTCGCTCAGGTGGAGAGTTTTCCTTATTATCTGAATCATCCTAGTTATTGTATCTCACCCGGAGTTAGTCTCCTCCTCTTCCCCTGCTTTGCTCTATCCTCTGCTCACACCCCAGGACCCGTGTTTTTATAACCATAATTCATCGGATCCAAAGGTTCCACCAAACAGCTAGAATAGCTATCCAAACACGATCATCACCATATAGTCGCAAAACACCAGGTTGTTCCTTCGTAGTGTAGGGGTCATTCTTTGTCTCGTCTTCGACACCCGTTGAAGCTTAATAACACTCTTTTCCCGGGGCCCTTGGCCTCCATTCCTCTTGCCCCGCTGTGTATTGTGTAGACTCCCTCTCTTTTTTTCTTATAAAACAGTGCGCACCCCTTTCGGGATGTCCGCTTGAGTTTGTTCTCTCTACTCCTGCCTCCTCCGCTCCATTTTTTTGCTTTCTACGGGGAACTGGGAAGAATATTCGAGCTCTCTTATTGTGCCGTCACGCAGATTCTGTGGAATCTGGGGGTATTCATTGTTCGCCTGCTTCCAGGACGGACAACTTCAGCACGTTTGACTTGAAAACACGATGGATGTGAGCTACGTGGTGGAGCTTGTCCCTTGTCCTGGTCTTGCTCACTAGTAGTAGTACCGCTACTTGCTTTTTCCTGGTGTAATGTACAGATTCAAGGACTTGGTAGTAGTAGCAGCACTTAATCCTTTGTAGCCTACTCGTATGTATGTATTACTGCCCAGATTTCAATGATGATTTTGAGTTGCAGGGGATAATATGAAAATGTTACAGGCGAGAGTAAAATTGTACTGTACAATCGGATCTAACCGCACTTAGATTGAGGGATTAGAAGCTCCCTAACCTGAACACACTTGCTCATAGGTCAAAGGGGAGGTGGGTCTAAAGTCTAAAGCCCCAATTATTCTGTTAGGCTTCTAAGCTTTGTGATTACTCCCTACCTACCTACCTACTTGTCAGTTTCTACTATTCACCCCCCGATGCCTTTGCAGGAACTGATTTGCTTGATTACTGTTGCTAGACTGCTAGAAATCGACGCAGTACCAAGAATGGCTCATAGACCCTTTAAGCGCCCAAGCAAGCCTGAGGGGCTTTTTTTTCCCAACAGAATTAGCTCTTACTGTACTCAACTTTTCACTTATATTTTGATGTTGAAGTGGTCACCTTCTTATGATGCATTCGAAAAATGAAATTTTGGAATGCAAATCAGAGTTTGTATGAGTGATTTTGTGCTTTGAAAGAATCGTGGTAGGTAGGTTACCTTGTAGGAGGTCATTGCTTGGTTCATTCATGATGCTCAAGTTCAAAAAGTGCACTATTTATGATGCCCAAGTCCAAAAGATGTTGTGATCCAATTTTGGGTTGCCTGCGGGTGTTCAAGGGTTAACACACCAATGCATAACATTTTGGAAGTCTAATTCTCCATGTACCACCTGTGCAGATTTTTGGGTGTCATTTTAGGAAGCCTATAAGAAAATTCATAACAAATCGTAGAAGAGTCCAAAATTGATTATTCCACTTGAACTAGTTTTTGACTTACTTTCCAAATGCACAAAAAAATGATTACACTATTAACTCCATTACGAATTTGTCAAACTGAAATTCATGCCATTCTTGAGCAGTCCACCTTAGAGTTATGTGAATTTTTCATTTTTCAATTAAATTCTCATATTTGTGATGATTTATTGATATTTTTAGTGATGATTTTCTTTTTCATTTTCTTTTCTAAAGACATGAAGAACATGAGAAGTTATTTTCCAATCGTAGGATGTGCCACGAAATATCCAACTTTAAAAGAAGTTGTGGTATCCAAGAGTTATGCACTCTAAGTATCCAAATTTTGTATATCAAATATGGCCTAAAGGTAGCTCCATCAAGATAATCACATTCAAGATTATACTATTTATGAGGTTCAGTTTCTAATGATAGAAGTGCGCTATTGGAATACCAAATTTGAGTTCTTGATATTAGGTTAATTAGTACTTCTTTTGTCTCTAAAAATATCCTTGATCTACCAAAAAATGGTTGAATATTCTATGATGGTTTGGATTACTCATTAATATGGTTGGATCTTCTGCAATTGTTTGATTAATTTAGATTAATATACTCATTAAGAACCTCTAAAGTTGACTAAGGCCAAATTCTGGTCGTTTGGAGCTTTGTCAGATTTACTATTTCTAACTCGTATGAAGTTGAAAGCTTTTGCAAATTGGAATTTTCTTTCCACAGCTTTTTGAAAAGTCATTTCATGCAAAATTCTTCATACTAAAGGAGAAAATCACGATAAAAGTTTAAAAACACTATTTGAAGTCTGCCCAAACTGCAATATATGCTCATTTATTCTCAAAATCTGCCCAAAACTGCCCAAACTGCAGTATATACTCTCATTCATTCTCAAAATTTGCCCAGAATCAATTAGATCGGAGTAATTTCAAAAATTCACCAAAAATTGAGATCTTGCTTTTCTTTGATTTTTATTTTTATTTTATTTATTTTATTTTTTATTTATATAATGTAGAAGAGGACAAGAAGTACCAAGGCATGATCTCACCATTTGGATTTCCAATCGAAGAATTTTTCACATGCCATTTTTTATTGTCAAAAACCAGCCTTTGTAGTTGAATTTTAACATACCTCCATGTGATTAATCAAGCATTTCTTTAGGTTCTATAGGTCGCATGAGAGAAAAAAAATAAATTGCATGGACATGTTCCTAACTCACCTAAGAACAAGGATGTGAAGAGCCTCAAATCAAATTTCTACCAAAAAACGGTTTTCTTGGCCCTCAAAAAACTAGTTACCCTTTTCACAACAAGAAAAAAGAACTTTTTCCTCAACTTTGAACAGTATGACCCACAATCGGTAAGGAATTTGAATATGAGATTTGCTATACACATAAACATACAACTTAACTACTAGATGTTACGGTTACATACCTAAAATTTTGTCAAAATATCACCTTGCATTAGAAGTGAGTAGTTTTTGCCAGTGCTCATACTTTCTGGCACTGTCGAGTTCACGACTTAATATCAAATCATGGATTCTTTGTGAAACGAGCGTTTATACCAAATCTTGGTTTTTCTCTAGAGACTATTCAATTAGTTGTTGGATCCCAATATTTCCAAGAATGAACTTATAGCCGGACACTAAATCCAATCCATGTTCCCCCTTGGAATTTCCAAATATGGAGGGAGGCTAATAAAAGGCTGCCCGGTATTTTTTTGTGTTTAAGGCCTTAAAATTCCAAGAAGAGGCCCCCTAGGGTAAAATGGGGGTGCAGACCCCAAATTTCAAAAACAAAATTCAAAAAAATGACCTTAAGGAGGTCAAAAATGGAAAATAAAAAAACTGGGGCGCCCCCCAAGTGGGGAACATGGATTGGATTTAGTGAGCGGCGAACTTATAGAGCCTCTAATAGAATTATTTAATAATTTTCTGTATGAAGAGTCACCAATGCCAGGTAAGCATACAAAGCAAAAGGGGGGAAAGTATCCCAAAAGTGGGTGCCAATCAATAGCATCATTTCCCTCCGCCAGAATCAAGGAGCTTCCCGCCAAAGCATCTTCCATCCCTTGCCAAGTCGCTTTTCTCTATCACATAAGATTTTGAATACTCTAAAGTAATGCCAAAAAAGAATTTGTCAAAGTGTATAGTAAAGCTATTTTCATGTTCTACTTTCTTTACTAGAACTTTTCTTATATGATTGATACTACATTATTTATTTAAGTTTGGTAGGTCATATATGGGCATGAATCTTGTGGGAATCTTTTTCTTTAAACTTGTGTTGAGCTTGCCCTTTGTAAAATGAGCATAATCAGCTCCATTAAAAAAAATATGAACATATGTTTGGGAATCTACATGTGTCAAGATTTAATTCTATAATTTTGGGTTCCTACATGGAACAGTTGGGAGTTGGATGGGTACCTCAAAGCCCTTCGAGAGAATACCATGTCGGGTATCCCTAAGGCACTAGTGGCTAGGTAGGAACCACCATGGTGTTCACTCCGAGAGGGTTAGTAGTCCCTCATTGGTGTGATGTCCTCCGGCGATTTGGCAGGACATCCCGCAAGTTGGGACTTACCAGCGTCCCTCCCTCTTTGCCCCCCAAACCTTGCCTGACCATATAAAATTTTGGGAGTAAATTTGCCCCCCTTATTTTTTAATTGTTGATGTCACCCATGATACCATGCCAGGGTCTCCCAAGGGTAAAATGGGGGTCTTAGATCCCATTTCAGAACTCAAAATTTCAAAAAAAGTAGTTGAAGGCCTCAACAAATGAAAAAGAAAATAAAATTGCCGTTTTTCGGCTAGGCGAGTAGGCGCTCGGGTAAGTCCCACCTTGAGGGATGTCGTGTCCACACCGTGTCCTCCGGCCACTCTATTCACCCCGACCTCTAAATTGGTTGGAGTAAGTTTCTCTTCTTCTATTGAACAAAATGGCGTCCATAGTAACATGACGCAAAAGGGGATGTTGGTGAGCTTCAACGAGTAATAATGTGGCAAGGGAGGGGCCCCACGAACGAACAAAGGAAGAGATGTTGGATTATTCAATAATCCTAATTGATAGTGGCTACCACATTACCCGTAAATTTATAAACCACCACAACATATGCATACAAAACCCACAAAACATGTTCTTTGTTGCAAAATGGTGTCCGCGATGATGTTGTTGAGCTCCAACGAGTAATAATGTGGCAAAAAGGGGGAAGGGAAGGGGAGGGGGGCCCCACGAACGAACAAAGGAAGAGGTGTTGGATTATGCAATAATTTAGGCCGCGCGAGCCGGGGTGGACTTGGGACGGGGTGGGGTGGGGGATGTGGAAGTGTTGTTATGGTCCAAGGAAGGCATGCATGCATGGAACTGTACAGTACATAGTCAGAGCAGGCAGGGGATCCGTCCGTCACCCCTGCTCTGCTCGGCTCTGCAACCTCTGCGCCCACTTTTGCCTATTATTGATGCCCTAATAATTGCGGCCTCCAGAGTGGCAAAGTAGCCCTGATAATTGGCACATTTTGTTTGGTTTTGCACCTCGCACATGCTTTATCACACTATGGCAGCAGGTATCTTAGCAATCTTGGCTCAATAATTAGTTCCGGCCACTGCTCCCCATTGCCTAATCCCGGACATATGGTACCTTCCTTTGCATTATTGTCCCTCCCTCGCCCCCCCCCCCCCTTTTCTGACATTTTCTAACATGTTAGTGATATGATTATATTTCCAGTCTCTCCTTACCCATTTCCAATATTAGCCCACACTCAACATGGGGTTTTTGAGGTCATCAAACTCCCACTTGTAGCCGTAAGGACACTTTGCGCTTTGTGTGTGAAGTGGCTAAAGCCTCCGTTTCCAACATGTGTAGTACTTTGGTATTAAATGCGTGATTGGGGAACTTCCTATAAGGATACACAACCTAAAATGAAGAATATTTACTTTGAGGTAAGGGCATGATCAATGGTCGGGAAAAACCAATGGCTAGTGTATTATCAGCCGATGGATTTAGGTCACTAGTTGGTCCATTTTTGAAAGCACTGGCTAAAAACCAATGAAAATTACAAACAAATTTCTATTCTCAGTATTAAATAAGAAATTTTCCGGAAGAAATATGTGAAAAACCAATTAGGTGTGGGAAATGCCGGCTATTAGCCAGTAAAAGTCATAGAATTTCCCGAACCCCGGGCATGATATGGGTACCATTAAGACGCGTCTCATTATGTGTAACATATATGTAGTTCATTATATATGTGTCAGGAATTCCTTTTTTGATCCCATGTATCCAACTATAGCCATGTCACCTATATTACCATCTTGTTAGAATATTTTTTAATATTTTTCTTTTACCAAACAAGTAATTTTTAAAAATCACACTATTTTTGGAGGGGTACCCATACCCTTTGAGAAGAAAATTATGATATGATTTTAGCTGAATGCCCATTCTCACTTCTAGGGAGGGCCACTTAACCCTTTATTGATACAGGGGACCAAATTGGTCCTAGATCTGAACAAGAACTTCCTTAATCTCAACGGTGGCAAATTTTGAGATTTTACCCGATGTGGTCGGTTTTTTTTTTTACATATTTAGAGAATCAAGTTAGCTCGACACTCACCATTTCGGATTTTTGAATTTATTTAATTATCTATGCTATAATATGGTCAAAGGACAGTGAGGTCACATTTTTCTCAAAACAATGATGTCAAGAAGATTATTAACTTCGTACCAAGATCTATATTTTAGAAAAGTACATGGGAAGCTATATAGGGTTTATCATTTGCTTTACTAGATTTGTGACTATAGTATTTAGCCCTTGTAAGTCAATAAGGTCCAACTATGGATCCTTTGAGCCCAATGCTAGAAAATTTTACTCAATAAAATGCTAAAATAGATGTTTTCACTTTTAATTGTTCAGGGAGGGTTTGGAGCATAGAATTTAAAAGTTTTATAAATGAAAGTACACGTGACTTGTGTAGATCTTAACTCTACAATCTTGTAATAAGTTTGTTGTAGGCCATGATGTGGATCACATTTGGAGGCATGAGGCATCGTAAATTGCAAGATCGTAATGTAGTAGTATTCAAGAAAGATTCACAAGATTTCATTGTTTTTCATTTTAGAGTGAAATTACTACTAGCGAAGCTATTGTAATGAAAAAAAAATCATCAACTCGGAAGTTGTTACCTTCATCTCAAGAACATCATTGTACCAAAACAGTTCATTGAAGAACATCTCTTGGCTCAAAGAATAGCTTTGCAATGGTGAAAATGACCCCAAAATCTACAAAGGAAGAAAGGTCAAAAACTAGGCTCCTCTTAGTGAAATTTATGCCATGTCTTCCTCACATCTTGGATAATGGTATTTGAGTTCACCACAAAAAAATATATTGGAATTGGAATCTAAACCAACAACTACACTTTGGACATTTAGGGTTTAAAGGAGTCATAAGTGAAATACTACTACCCAACTTTTAAAAAAAGACCCTAGTTGAAAAATCTACTACTTTTACGAAGGCAACTTCCAAAAATTTCAAAAACAATCTTCGCTATGCTTTAAATCACTTGGGAGACAAACTTTAGATGTTACAGTTTTTCAAATGGTAAACATCCAATTGTCAACTTTTTGAACAATAACTAAAGATCTTACGATTGAAAGTTTAAAAAAAATTTTAAAAAATGGTTCTCACCCCGGAAGTGCATAGAGTTAGCACATTGTAGTTTTGAGGTTTCAAGCTCTTGAATTCACACAAGGAGCTTTATAGGTTTATAACTTTATACTACCTTTTCTTTTGGAATATTGAAATGAAAATTTGTAATTAATTTTTATGCAAATCTCACATAAATTTTCAACTAGATAATCCAAACAAATCATATCATATCACTTGTCTTAAGAAAATTATGTATGTTTGGTACAAGCAATGCATGAGGGTATACAAAAACATGGTTTTGATATTTAATCTCTAATGTTGTAAGGCCTCAAAACTGCCAAAAAGTCTGAAAATAGCCCTCAATTATTTCAAGGTGCAGATTTTGAGAAATTTTTGAGTATGTAATCTTAGCATCTAGTACCAAACTTGTACATGTAGGTGTGTAAGGAATCTTGGATTCACCAATGTGGGATCATAATGTTCAAAGTTGAAAAATGAATAAATTCCCCTAGTTGTAAAATGGGTTTGAAGTGTTTTGTGAGCCAAAAAAACCAATTTTAAGAGAAAGTTTGAATTGAGGCTTGTTCATGAGGGATTTACAATTACATCTACATAATTTTTACTCCTATTGGACCTATGCCACCTATAGAGATGCTTGATTATTCACATGGAGGTATGTGGAGATGCAAATACAAAAGCTAGTCTTTCACAATAAAAAACGGCATGTGAAAATTCTTTGATTGGGAATCCAAAGGGTGAGATCATGCCTTGGTACCTCTTCTACATGTACGAAAAACAGAATTTGAAAAAAGTGAATCTCAATTTTTGGTGAATTCTTGAAGTTACTGCAATCTAATTGATTTTGGGTAGATTTTATGAGCATATATCGCACTTTGGGCAGTTTTGGGCAGATTTTGAATATTTTTTTCAATCTTTGAGCATGTATATCTCCTATAGTATGAGGACTTTTGAAGCTCAAAATGATTTTTCGAAAAGGTATGAGAGATTTCTACAATTTGCAAAAAGTTTCAACTTCATACAATCCATATTTAGTACGTGAGAGCCTGACCATAGTCAAATCGACCTTGTTAGGGTCGATTTTGACATTAGGGGTTAAGAATTAAACATACTCAGACTATTTTAGGCTGGAACGTCATTTCTTTCGAAGTGCCTTCATTGTAGATAGAAACTCTAGTCCTTTCTAAGGGGCCGACGTGAATGAAGTGTCTGTTTGTAATGCTATTATCCCGATGGCCACCGGACAAGGGGAAAGGGGAAATTAGAACAATACTACGTGGACACTATAACTACGCTAGATTCTAGCCTAGTTACTAGTGCCTTGAAGATACTTGACGTGGTATCCCCCCAAAGGGCTTTGAGGTACCCATACGACAAGGTACAAGGACCTCCCACAATAGTTGGGTGGACTATAGTGGTGAGCACCACGCCGGCATGGGGAATAGAACTCACGACCTCCTCATTGGGGGCCTAAGCCCTAACCACCAAGCCAAGGCTTGTGGTGCCTTGCATTCAATGTACTTGAAAATTAGCTTAGCAAATTACAACTATACAATTCTATACCTGACTTATTACAAGTGTATTTGAATCAAATTTAAAGTCATATAGCTACATAAATTATGAGAGCATAATGTAATCATTTAATTTTTATTTTTTATTTAACAGAAGCACATAAATTTTGAGAAATCTCTTCTTTTCTTTGTTAGAAAATTACATGCAAAACTCTCATCAAGATATATCCTACAATAACCTCCATTGTACGATGATTTCAACCCTAATATTCTCTAATATTGCATAATCAAATCTGTAATTGTACATTTATTGCACAAAAATGTTTTCAACCCTCATATTCTCATTTGTTGCAAAATTGTTGATGTAATTGTATAAAATAATGATGTTAGTACATAGGAACAAGAATGTGAAGAGTCTCATATCAAATCTCCTACCATATTTCTCAGGTTATTTTGGCCTTCAAAAAACTCCTTACCCTTTTTACAACAAGGGAAAACAACTTTTTCTCCAACTTTGAATATTACGATCTCACAATTGGAAAGGGATTTGAATTCTCAGATTCAATATACATATACACATACAAGTTACGTACCAAATCGTTTGGTACGTTCACATACCCAAAAATACATCAAAATTTGAAAACGTCATCTTGCATAAAAAGAAGGTGGTGTTCGCCAGTTTTGAGACACTTTTGAGGCTAGTTTTAACCCTTAACCCCTAAACGTCCTTGGGGTATTTTTAGCCAAAAACTCATTTTTTTAAAAAGTGATATAGATGAAAATAAAGATAAGCTATTCAGATCTCAACCGTACAAACTTGTAATAGACTTGTAATAGATCATGTGGACCAAAACTTGACTCATGGGACCTCATAGATTGCGAGATCATAACATATTAGTGCGCAAAACAGGATACAAAATATCATCATTTCCACTTTGAAGTGAAAATACTACCAACATGAAATTTGCAATCAAAAAATCAGCAACTAAAAAGTTGTTCATCTTCATCTCAAAGACACTCTTGTACCAAAAAATTCATCAAAAAAATCTTGGCTCAAATAGTAGCCTTGTAGTCGTGAAAATCGCCAAAAAAATTTTACAAAGGAAAAATAGTCCAAAACTAGACCCCTCGCACTCAAATTCATGCCTTTTCTTCAATATATCCTCGATTGGGTCAAGATTTCTACCACTAAAAATAGACTATAATTGGAATCCATCCCAAAAAATAAAATCAAAATCTAACGGTGGATGAAGAAGATCTAGCTCTTCAAAATCATCCATTTTTTCACTTTTTTCATCGTAGAAACATCATTGCAAAGCCAATACCAAAGTTCTTTAGATCAAAAAACTTCCAACTACAAAGTTTTTGGGATGCATCTAAATATCAAACCTATGAAAAAAAAATCATGAAAAACTATTTTAGATTTCACATAATTGGCATGCAATGGTAAAACATGCCAAATGTTTGAAAACCCAAAAACGAAAGCTGCCTTCACTAAAATCCATGCCATTTATTCATACTTTATTTTACGAGTCTGAAATTTTTACCACATAAACTAGACTTGATTTGTGACCTAACCCAAGTGATTTCGTCAAAAACGGAGTTTGGATGAAGAAGTTATGGCTCTTCAAAGTTTCTGCCCTTCATCCAAAATGTCGTTTTTCGACACTAGGGACGTTTAGGGGTTAAACGCCCACGATGTCGAAAAACGACATTTTGGATGTACATCAGAAACTTTGAAGAGCCATATCTTCTTCATCCAAGGTCCGTTTTGGATGAAATCACTTGGATTAGGTGTCAAATCAAGTCTAGTTTGTGTTGTAAAATTTTCAAGCCCATACAATAAAGTATGAATTAATGGAATGCATTTTAGTGAAAACAACTCTTGTTTTTGGGTTTCCAAGCATGGGGCATGTATTACCATTGCAAGCCAATTATGTGAAATTAAAAATAGTTTTTCATGATTTTTTTTCTCATGGTCATGATCTCAAGGTGATTCTAAACAACTTTGTAGTGAGAAGTTTTTTGATCCAAATGATTTTGCTATTGGATTTGCAATGATGTTTTGTCAACAAAACAAGTGAGAAAATGGATGATATTTGAGGAGCTATATCTCCCTCATCCACCGTTGGATTTCAACTTAATTTTTTGGGATGGCCTCCAATTAGAGTCTAGTCTAAGTGGTAGAAACCTTAACAAGATCGAAGATGTTTTGAAGATAAGGCATGAAATTGAATGCAAAGGGTCTAGTTTTGGACTATTTTTCCTTTGTAAAATGTTCGGTAGTTTTTACCATTGCATGGCTTTTATTTGAGCCAAGAAATTTTTTTGATGAGTTTTTGTTGGGTAAAGGACTTATTAAGATGAAGGTGAACATCTTTCTAGTTGGTGGTTTTTTCATTGCAATAGGTATATTGGTAGCATTTCCACCTCAAAGTGAAAATGATGAAATTTTGCAGTTTGTTTTTTATATTAATATGTTATGATCTCCCGATCTATGAGGCCTCATGACTCGAATTTCGGTCCACATGATCTTTGATAAGTCTATTACAAGTTTGTACGGTTGAGATCTTAATAGCTTCTCTTGATTTTCATTTATGACAATTTCTACGGAAATGTGCTTTTCTGCTAAAAATAGGCTCGGGCGTTTAGGGGTTAAGGATGTGTGATGTATACAAATTCACCTTCTACCAAACCTTAATTGTTTAGAAAATTAATTTTCACACTGAAAGTGGAACAATCCAAGAATTGTATTTTATGGTGGATCAATTTAGGGGCGAGCCACGCAACCTCCTTAGGGACTAGGAGCTTTTTTAATTAGTCTTAGAACTTAGAGAGTCTAAGGACACTATGAGAAAATTACAAAAATACCTTCGCCAAGCAAGCCCTTGCTTTTATTCATGTTGTGTTAATTCAGTTGATTATTACATTAATTGGTTCAAATAATAATAATAAAATAAAATGGAACCAATCCAATCAATCTATATATATAATAAAATATCGTACGGCAATTCTTCCTACCCACTAACGTACCAACCTACCTACCTACCTTTTTATGTTTTTTGGATTATGTAAAAAAATTTAAAAGAAAAAGAAAAAAAGAAAAAAAAAAAAAAAAAAAAAAAAAAAAAAAAAAAAAAAAAAAAAAAAAGAAAAAAAAAAAAAAAAAGAAAAAGAAAAAGAAAAAAAGAAAAAGAAAAAGAAAAAAAAAAAAAAAAAAAAGAAAAAAAAAAAGAAAAAGAAAAAAGAAAAAAGAAAAAAGAAAAAAGAAAAAAGAAAAAAGAAAAAAGAAAAAAGAAAAAAGAAAAAAGAAAAAAGAAAAAAGAAAAAAGAAAAAAGAAAAAAGAAAAAAGAAAAAAGAAAAAAGAAAAAAGAAAAAAGAAAAAAGAAAAAGAAAAAAAAAAGAAAAAAAAAAGAAAAAAAAAAAAAAAAAAAGAAAAAAAAAAAAAAAAAGAAAAAGAAAAAAAAAAAGAAAAAGAAAAAGAAAAAGAAAAAAAAAAAAAGAAAAAAGAAAAAAGAAAAAAGAAAAAAGAAAAAGAAAAAAAAAAGAAAAAAAAAAAAAAAAAAAAAAAAAAAAAGAAAAAGAAAAGAGAGAAAAGAAAAGAAAACGGGCATTTATAAAAATAATAAACATAATATGAGGAAATGGGTAGACATGGGATAATTTTATAAAAGTATCATATAAAGAGCTTTCCCGTAGGAACGACGGTACATTACTAGTATCCAATAAAACTATGAAATCATTAGATTGAAAAACCCATTCAAAATTGTATGCTTTTTAATGAGTAAGATCCCTTTTCGGGGGCAAATAAAGGGATGGAATGACAAGCGACTGGATCACATGTGGCCATGTAGAGGGCAAAGGTTTGCTTTTGATCCAATCAATGAGTGGCCTGCACTTTCATGTGCTGCCATGGCCGTCCCAAAAATTGCTCATGTTGTTGTGCTGCTTTGTCTCGGGTACGCGGACGCAATCATTCACCCCCTCCCTCCGGCAGTCCCGCAGCAGAGGTAGGCCTCTCCCTTCAGCGGCCGGGCCGGGCCGGGCCGCATGCATGCCGCTTTCTAATCCCATACATCCCCATTCAATTATTACTGTGGCCTCCTCTTCTTCCCAAAATAATGCAAGTGACCTAATAAACCAACAATCTTTGGTACCCTCCATAATTTCCCAACACCCAAGAGTTGCTTTTTGCTTACATCCATTTAACCCCCCAAAGATCCTTGATTCAAAATTGCTTAAATTAAATTACAGAAAAAATGACCTTTGCTTACTTCAAGCCAGAAGAAGCTCAATCTAAGTATCAATTAGAAAATCCGACCGTAGGATCGTAAAGCGAACTTGCCTTATTACTTGCACTTACAATTTGAACCGTTGATTCTTTTTCATTTGTGAGATTATAATGATTGGAGTTGGCTGATTGCAAGAAACCGTGAAAAGGAGAACCGTGAGAAGCCATTTCGGCTTTCTTGGATCTTAAGGGTTTAACCAAAGTCACATCTAACTTTGTGCAAATATACCCATTGGAGAAATGTGCTGATACCCACAGTTCGTAGCAGGGTTGTCTTATGCAACACTGTCGAACGTCACAACACAACACACACAACGGTCAGTCACACATTCACCCTCCGAGGAGGCACACGACAAATGTTCTTTCTTTTACTATGCATTGTCTAGTAGGGTCGGACATTCCTTGATATCAGACGAACATGTCGTACATGACAATTTAAGCAGACATTACGAAAAATGTGTCATGTAAGACAACCTTGATTCGTAGTATCCAAAATTCATTGAACTATGTGTGAAGTGGACATTGATCAATTTGCAAGACTGTGGGGAAGGCTCGGAGGAGTTTGTTGCACCACCATTGATATTGATTGAGACGAGACCAGTTTTCCTGAAATCTTGGGAGTGTCTGCATCATTCCACTATTCACAAAAAGAGTATGCGATCCACAACAATCAAATCATTGGTTATCTTCCATTCTACTTTTGTATACATAATATCAGCAACTTGATGGAACTCGGCCTGAAAAGAAAAAAGAAGAGAACTGTTGCAGGTGAGCAAAAAAGCGCCGTTTATTTGCGAGTTGCGAATACCAAGACGGAACATATTGGGTAACGCTCCTCACTGATTGAAGAAAAAAATTCTGGAATGGAAACAAAATCACAAAGGGCTACTCATTATAGAAGTGACGAGTGGGTCCCGGGAGAGTCTCACTCACTCATACATAGATTGATAGCATCATTCGGTTACTTGCCTAACAACAACCACTACAACAATTCCAGGTACAGACAAATACAAGTATCGAACGAGCAAAACACGGATAGGAAGAAGCGCACACAGTTTTCAACGCGCAATAATAAGTCCATTATTACTACCACGCAAGTTTTGTCAGTGACGAAACTGGCAATCGCAAAAGGAAGGAAAAAAGAATACTAAAGTGACAGTTAAAGCATCACCCAACGATGCTGATTCTACTCTAGTAACCGCACCGCACCGAACCGAAGGAATTTGTCGGTCCCTTGAACCATTACTTGTTCTTCACTCATTGCCACAGGAATATTGCTCTTGCTGCACTCTCAAGATATTTGAACACAACAAGGTACCTACTGCCACAATCACAAGGTTGGTTGCTGTGAATACTCAGGCTCCATCTCTCCTGCCCGTTTTATATTGATCTCAACACGTTCTACAAATTTTCTGAAAAGGCTCCAGCTCTCTCTACTTTTGTAAAGTGATGGAGAGATAGAACTTCAGCTGGCCATCGTACTTCAGTGATGTTTTTATCACTTCAGTCCATAACGCTTGCGACACGTGACGAGGCATCTGTTTATGGCAGTACTAACTTGTAGTTTAGCTGAGTCACACCATTGCCCATCGACATGGTTTTCCTTCAAACGGCCCTGGCATTTTTCGTTCCGAACCTGAAATATAGAAACAAGACAATCAATCAGTTGCGGAGGAAATTAACCATCTCGAACAGGAGCTTGATACCGAAGATCTAAATTTCATGAGAGCACCGAACATTGTTGACATCTATCCTTCCTGGTGTTATAATACTCTTATTACCTTCAGAAAGGTACGATAATACCATGTTGGTGATCCTAGCCAGTTTTGGTAACAGCATGGAGCAGGAAAGAAGGCCAAATCGACACAATGTTCTTGAGACTTATTATGATGCTACTTCGTGCACATGATACTTTGTTGTGATTTGCTTGTGCTTGCAAGAATTGATTAAATTGAAATGAGACTTTAAAGGGAGAAGAAAAAGCTGGTGTAGAACGGGTTCACATGTAATACTAGAGCAGTACGATGTAAGAAAAAGGATGAAGCTTGTTACCTTAGGGACAGGCAGTTCATAAAGCGGATGCTGGCACGAGCTTGCTCACTTCTGAAGAGCCCATAATTTTGTACAATGAATAATTATCGTGAGGATCGGTAAATACTGCTCCATTCAGGTGGACATTCACAAGATTTGTGGAGAGCACACAAGTGATGCTAAGAGTAGGAGTTTCTCACTGCCGTATCCCAAAGGATAAGACGGGGAGGCGTTTCAGGTCTAAGAAGCCACCGCAAAAGTGCCTCCCCATTTGCAGTCCACCTTCCTGTATCACTAGATAATCGAAAAGGCACCCCAAGTTTATGCATTTCTTTTTCGATGCTCGCTTTCACCTGTGACCTCCCCTCTTCCTTGCTTAATTTCCCCCACCCACTCACCACCGTTACAAATTTAGGAAAGGCCTCCATGTGCTCATGAGGCAAAAACGAGACTTTCACTTCAACGTTCATGACCGAATGCTGTTCATGCTCTTCAAGATCACTGTCGAGCATTTCAAGAGCATCCACCTCTTGAGCCACTTCGAGCAGGTGAGCTAGCCACTGGTACAATGCGACTGTGGCACCTCCAGATGAAAGACGGCGCACATCCAGCTTCCATTCAATCGGAACCACAGTGCAAAGCTCCTCGTAAATGCCACTGTTGTCATAAACCCATCCTAAAACGATTGCAGCTCGTCGATACCAACCTAATGCCCAAAGTGCGTCCAAGAGAGCGGAGCTCAATGCAGTCCACGTTTTGGTGTGCTCTTGTGGGATGGAATCGAAACATCTGCTCAAAAGATTGATCACCTGCAAGCATAGCATAGCATCGATCTATCAGGATCGATCAAAGAGATAAGACTGCTTCAATGCAACAGGCTCTGTGATCGATGTTGTTACCTCTTGATCAGTCTTTGCGCTATCAGTTAACAGAGAATGAGAACATTGTACGAGCTCTGAACCAAAACCTTCCAGTGATTGAAGGAGATTCGAAGCTTCGACGTGGTTGGAGCATTTCGAACTTAGTGCGACAAGTAGCACGGTACACGTGACAGCATTTGGAGAAATTGCCGCTGCTCTCATATCGTCCAACACTCTGATCATTCCTGCAATGTCCTTGGCTTTTGCGCAAGTGTCTAAAGCCTCAGTGTAGGTCTGTACACTACAAACAGTGTTTAACTGCTTTGCTTGATCGTAAATGGATAACGCCTGCAAAAGAACGGATCATCCACTTCTTACTACTTTCTCACATATAGTCTTCAACTGAGAAACAGATAGATATATAGTCCTATGCATTTGTTTGATTCAAGAGGAGATTGCATTGATGTACTCACGTCTTTGAAAGCTCCAGTTGCCTTGAAACTGGACATGAGGACTGTAAAGGAAACGCCGGAGGGCTGTAGTCCAGCTTGCACCATCTCAAGGAATACACTCTGTGCACGACCTTGCTCGCCTCGTTCATTATACACACTAATCAAAGCATTGTACGTCGTGACACTGGGTTTCACGCCATACTCTTTCATTGCTTCGAATATCGTTTGTGCCTCCTCCACATGCCCACCTCTCCTACATGCATTTATTAGTGATGTGAAAGTCTTCACATTCGGTTCGCACTTGTCTGCCGTCATTTCACCAAATACTTGCATGGCAGATCGAAAATCCCCTGCACCGTTTTCACAGGATCATATCAGTAATTGGCTCAACATAAAGGGTATGCCCAGATTAGAACAAGGCTCAACGCACTTAGAATAACGCTAAAATCTCAGCGACGGTCAACATCCAAGCTTCTTAAACCCTACAGACCAAGGATTCATGTCCATAGAACTACCAACTCGATACACCATTTTGACAAGACGATAGGGAGTCGAATCTGGTATTCATCGACATTGCTCACGAAAAGAAGTAAACGTATCCTTCCAAATCAAGTTTGCTGATTGAATCATGAACCCTAATCTCTGCTATCACGACCTAAGAAGGATCGGTCTATGATTCAATGTAGTTTGGGTCATCTAACGAAGGTACACTCAAAGTGTTGTAACTACCGTTAACCCTAAATGTTAGCGATGGTCGACCTCCGGACATACCCCTAGCATTGGGTTTTAGGTAAACTGTAGACCTCGTAGCTTCCAAGATATTAAGAATCCAAAAAACGCGTTCTTTGATCATTGAAACCCTAAAAGAACGATCATACAGCATGAAAATGAAGTTCCACAATCAAGAGATGTGAAACCCTGATATGAGAGGTTTAGGTCAAGAACACTAACCAGCTTTGGCATGAACGGTGATGAGTGACGAATACGTTACAACAGTGGGTTTAACACCGCGCTTCTTCATAGCTCCAAAAATTCGCTGCGCTTCCTTGACGTGCTCTCCGGAAGCACAAGCAGCTAAAAGAGTATCATACGATACAACATCTGGTTGAATGCCTAGTAAGCACATCTCCTTGAAAACCGACAGCACTTTCGACAGGCCAGTATCGGCCTTGACGTACATGTTCATGATGGTGTTGTAAGTGTATAAATCCGGCCTGCAATTCCGCTCCTTCATGGCATTGAACAATTCAAGGGCGCCATCCACATGGCCGGCTTGACTGCGAGCGTGCAGGAGGGAGTTGTAGAGCACCGTATCCTTGTGGACAGAGTCATTGATACCGGTGAAGATCTCCTCCGCCAAATCCAAGCAGCCGGAGCTTCCCAGAGTACCAATCACAGTCGTGTACAAATGCGGGTCTAATTTACACCATCCTTGCAGCTGCATCCATTGGAACACTTGAAGCGCAGCGTGAGGACGACCCTTTCGACCTAATTCTTGCAGCACTGCGTTCACCGTCCTCGCCACTTGCTCGTAGCGAACATAACGAGCTCCGGATCCCAGTTTTCTCACCCAAGAGCCGAGCACGTCTTTGATGGAGAGCTCGTCGCTGAGATCCAGCACCTGGCGGACCAGATTGGCCTTGTCGTCGTCCCGGGAACTCTCGCGAGTGAGCCAGTAAGGGCGGTGGTCTGAATCCAGGCAGGTGCTGAAATGCGCGAATCGGCGCAGACAGAACCAGGCGGGATGGTGGCGGGCGAGACGCCACGGCCCCATGAGAGAACGCGAGGCTACGTGAGCATGGTGCCTAAACCCTAACACCAGGGAATTCATAGAACCTCATTGCCAGTGTTTGATGGAGCAGTGTGGGTTGGCGTGGCGTCCGCCACAAACACCCCTGAGAGTGACACACCGCTGATTGTTGTAGGAAAAAGCGTCTTCTGTATCTTAGCTGACGTGATGAGGTCACAGCGGCGAATTCCCCTTCGTTGGCGACGAAGCCAGCGAGCTCGATGGAAGCTTCCTTCTGTCTCCAATCGGTTACTGCTCCGTAAATGTGTCATTGTTGCCTCCATCTTCGTTTCGCACTTTCGCTCCGTTCAATTTCGTCTCTGTTCTTTCCGTTTCTTTTTCTTTTCGTCTATTGCTGCTTCCGTTCGCTCCGTTTCTTTTTCTTCCCGTTTCTTTTTCTTTCCGTTCCTTTTTACTTCTCTCTCTTCGTTTTCTTTTCACTTCTCTCTCTGGGTTCCGTGTTTCTCCATCTCATTCTCTTCCCTTCCTCACATCTTTTCTACTATTTTCTTCGTCATGCTTCCAATGTTCTTCTTCTCAGCACTTCCTATCTTTGAACTCTCCTTTGTCGCGAAGCGCAGGTTGCAGAAACCTAAAAATAGACTTTTGTTCGGAGGACATGGTGGCTTGCATGCGAGTTCGTATTCATGATTCCCCCTTCGGAACATTGATGTGTTTGCAGTTATTACTCGAGTCGAGGTGCATGGTGCTGCTGGACCTGCGGACAAGGCTGCTCTTCCTAAAGTTTAGATCTGAGTACATCGGTAAGTTGAAATCCTTAAGCTTGCTAGCATTACTGAGTTGGAGAAAGACATTCTGATTGTATTCCTAGGCATGACGTGCACCTAAAATTGTGTACAACTCTTTTCTTCTCCTAAATTCAAATCATATTTTTCACTCTTATGAAATGGACAAAACATTGCTGGTGAGGGCGACGAGCATGCACAACCCTCAATTAGTACGTACTAACGTGACATTAACATCTGTTGAAAGCCCTGGATCTATAACAGCTCATACTTTCCTCTGAATGTCGTCACCGTCAGATTTACCAAGACTTGTTAGGTTCGATGCTCATCTTGTGATCGGTGTCTAACCTCAGCCCAGCTTGTTGTCTTCATGTTTACCAATCATGTACCAGAATCTCGCATTCATGGTACGTACATGATTAGTTCCTAGCTGGTTACCTTGACACCATCTTTGCAAGATAGTGCTTAAATCATCATGAAGGTGCCTCATTGTAGTTGCATGAAAATGTCGTCTTCTATAGTTGTTGGTATTCATGATCATACCTTCATGAAACCTCCCAAATGTATCATATGACCCGATTGTTGTTTGCGTTTGCAGGTTCGAATTTCAATAGAATCTCAGTAGGATGTGAAGCGGCTCAATTCCAACCATTGACAGTTTGGGCCAGGGATGAGAAACCTGAGCATGCATGTGTGTGCTCATCGCTGCCTGGTGTGTCCAGAAAGACGCCAATTGTCAGGTGATACTCTTCATACACTGTAATCTGTTTTGACAATCATTTAGTTTAAAGATATACCAGGCGTATCATCTAATCCTAAATGCTTCATGTTGTAGAATTCAGCTTCCAGCGGCGGTGATGCTGGCGAATTTCACCAACCCCACAGCAGAGAAACCGTCATTGCTTGTTCATGTGGAGGATGAGACCTACTTTCACGAGTTTGGACATGTGGTAAGTCAATGATCGATGTAGCACTGATCATGGGTGCGTCTAGTCTCTGAATCTTTAGCTACCGGAATGCATGCCTTGAATTTTTGTATGATTCTTGGATTGAACATTGTGAGCGAGAATCGTCTATTCTGTTGTTAGACTGGGTAAGTAGGGGATAGAGCAGTTCGATGGTCATCTGCACATGGTTGTGCATGTATCTTTGCCATGGAACACTCTTAGAACTCTCACCACATCACAAGCCAAATTAGACTATCGGCGAGTTTTTTGAGAGTGACAAAGGTGGAGAATACTAAATCATGCATGTAAGGAGCACCTTACTTTGTTACCACTAAATCTTTGCGCATTTCATAGGTGGCTTTTTCGCACTTCTACCTTTTTCATGTTTTTATAATTATTTACATAATAGAATGAGTTGTATCATCAATGACTTTGACTAGGAATTTTTTGGACAATTTGACGATGGTTGTGATGTACTAAGGTAGAACCCAAGGCGGAATCTACACAAGCGGCAGGTGATAAGCAAGCTCGAACTAGGGCTTCGAGTAGGGCTTCATGTGCCAAGTGAGCAATTACTCCCATACAACCGGCACACCAGCCTCGCGGGAAGCCCACCCCACCGAACTTTCTACTTGCTTCAATACCGTGGCGCATTGAACTTTCTTGAGTACCATCGTCCACCGATATTTCTTCTTTGCCCTTACTCGCCCCGAACTTTCTTCTCTGCCCTCCTCGAATTGTCTTCTTTGCCCTCTACTCTTGCCTCGAACCCCTCGCTCACCGAACTTTCTTATGTGCCCTCGCTCTCCCACGTACAACTTTTGCATTCATTGAAGGAAGTCCGGCTTGTTGTCACTGTTGCAGAGCTCCTATTCAAACCCATCTTCTTGTTGTTACAATCCTTTGAAGTTCGTTAAAATTATAATCATGCTTTGTAAGTTCTTCTTGCTGGTTTTGATAATCACAAAGAAAATGTGAATCAGTAAAGAGTGTTGAAGTAATGGTATGTCATTAAAGACAATCAAATTTTTATCATAATTGCTATACCTTTAAAGCAGTATATTTTACTTAAAACCTTGAGTACTTAACACATATCAATATTTTATATCACTTGACTGCTTAACACATATCACTATTTCATTTTGAATTTGAGTAAATTATGTTATAAGTATAATTTAATGAGCCATTTGATCATATCAACATAAAATTACAATCTCAATTTGAAATATATGAAACCCCGCTTTACTTCTTCCGAGATGGATAATCTCATCAAATTGAGATAATATTGATTGCCAGTTGCATTAAATTGTTTCTGAACTCTTAACCTTTGAATGTATCGAGATTGTGCAACTTAGGGAGCTTGATACGGACTGCCAACTTCTTATGTTAGTCATACTCCACTGAGTTTGATGTGGAAGGCTCTACTTAAATATGCCCAATTTTTCGTGTGAAGTGCACACAACAGCCTCCAAGCTTAGCTACCACCTTCTTATTCAAAATTTCACACACATCGTGAAGATGGATGACAAAGTCCTGAAGCTCCGACTTCGTTTTGTCTTCGCAATTTTGTACGTTAGAGAGTTAGAGAGTTTGTCTGGAGATGTGGGGTGATTTCTGTATGGCATTGGCAACAACTTTGTTGCATCACTTTTGCAATGCACGGATTCAAGCGAGTGCACAGGCGGCGGTAACAATGACTTAGAGACACAAGAGAGGGTTGCGACAACGTGGGCTTTATTATCAAAACCTCTTTGGATCATTTAATGCAAGGGAGTTGAAAGGACGGATGTGTATAAACGTCTCGACATTCAAATTCTTGTATTCCTCTTTTGCCACATCTACGAACATGATACGAACATGGGGTCCGCAAATCCAGTTCACATTAAGGTGGCACTTGCAATCTCAAGATTGGCCACATGTAATTCCATACAAAATATTGATTTGTATAAGATTGGCATTTCAACAAATCGGCTAGCAGTTTCTCAATTTTGTGCTGCCATGAAGACAATCCTTCTTAAGAGATTCATTAGATAGCCTAAATTGCCATCATGGAGAAATGCACCAAAGAATTATAAATTTGCATCACATACCTTATGTAATTGGGGCGGTTGATGGATCACACATACCCATTATTGGACCACGACTCTATGCTACACACTAACTGCAAAGAATTCCATTCAGTCCTTTAGTAGGATGTGTTATCAACCAAATGCCTATTCTAGGACTTCGATATAGGCCATGTTGGATCATTGGAGGATGCAGATCTCAGGGAAGGACTAAGATCATACAATTTTGTAAGGCTGGAGAGCTCAGCCGTTTGCTTTGGTTGGCAATGTTGTATAACTTTATTGTCCGTGGATGCTAGCTCCATTCAAGAGCGACAAGCATGGACCATCGCGAAAAGAGTATTATTGGAACTTTGTGCAAAGCTCTACACGAATGTGCATCGAACGAGCCTTTGGCATACTGAACAGTAGATGGAAGATTCTCCTCTAAGAGAAGTGACATGCGCCTCAAGAATGTGCCCGAATTTGTTCACTATCAGCAATTTGCTTATCTTTTCCAATGTACTCCACATCATCACTTTCTAATTTGCAATAATGTGAAGGACAAAGACGTATCACCACAAGAAAATCAAATGGATGGCATTTACAAAGAAGGAAAATACCTTGCTTCAGTGGTGTGGAGAAAACACCTCGCATTTCTCCATGAATTGTAATAAACTCGATGACCTAGTGATCCTTCTCTATTTTCCAGTGCCTCGCGCTATTGAGGACATCAACTTCTTGCTTTACGTCATTGAACTCAACAATTTCAACTTTTTTCCTTACACCTCCTCTCCGTTTCTTGGTGCTTGTGGATGGGCCTGTGACGCACTCCTCTGATGTGGATGGGCCTGTGACGCACTCCTCTGATGTGGATGGGCCTGTGACGCACTCCTCTGAACCACGCTTTTGCGAATCTGACGTGAGAGCAATGGTGGTGGGAGCTGTAATCTCCGAAGGAGGTGCAAACCCCAACCCTTGAACTGAAGGCATGAAAGAATGTGAGAAAATAAAAGGCATTTGGCCATGAAGAGAAGGAAAACCCTGGAAAAATGGCGGAGGAGAAATGTCGCCTCGTTGAAGACTAAATTTGCTCCACCCAGAAAGAGGATTGGTGGTGGAACATTGTTCGCATTGGCATCACCAATTTGTACAAAGGTCCCTGCGAATCCATGGAAAGAAATGCGCCGGAGAGAAGGAGAGGAGAGAAGGAGAGTATGCGCGCTAGAGAGAAGGAGAGGATGCACGCCGTAGAGAAGGAGAGTAAGCCACGCCGGAGAGAAGGGGAGTATGCGACGGTGGAGAGAATGAGAGTACGCCGGAGAGAAGGAGAGTTCACGCCGGAGAGAAGGAGAGTATGCGCGCCCAACCATGTGGTACGTGTGGTAGTCATGGAAAAGAAATGGAAAGCACGTTGGAGAGAAGAAGAGTATGCGCGCCGCAAAGAAGGAGAGTACGCGCAGGCGAGAGAAGGAGTGTATGCGCGACTCATAGAAGGAGAGTACGCGCCGTCAAGAGAAGGAGTGTACGCGCCGCCGAGAGAAGTAGTGTACGCGCGACGCATAGAAGGAGAGTACGCGCGCCAGCCATGTGGTACGTGTGGCAGTCAGGGAAAAGAAATGGAAAGCGCGCTGGAGAGAAGAAGAGTACGCACGCCGTAGAGAAGGAGAGTACGCACGCCGTAGAGAAGGAGAGTACGCGCCCCCGGAGAGAAGAAATGTACGCGCCGGTGAGAAGGAGAGTAAGCGCGACGGCCGTGTGGTACGCCTCTAAATTACCAAGGCTTATTCAATTATTGAGTAAAGAAACTTGAAGCAAGTTGGTCTCTCAAAATAGATCCCAAGAAATGGTGTTGATATGACATTTGGTGCGACTAAACATTTGGTTAAATGTTTGCTTGTTACCATTTTCAACAACTTCTGGCTTGTCTCAGTTTTGAACAATCTTTGTCGTAGCTTGTCATTATTCTCAACAATCTCATTCCTCTCTTCTCAAAATGCAAAACAATTTTGAATCCTTACAAGTCACTATTTCAAAACAAATTTTGACAAGAATTGTCACTATTCATAAGAATCTAAATTTTTACCCATTAGCATTGGATTGAAAAATTTGTTTTCACTTATCATGATATACAGGACTCTCAATTCTTACTTAGTACTACCAAAGGCAATCAAAATTGGCAATTAATACTATTTGAGGCAACTATTAGCAAATTGTGATGATTACATGCAAATCCTCCTACGTGTTTATGAAGCTCTGATGACTCTATGTTACACAACATGAACCAAAATTAGTGTTGGAATCATGGAGATAAAATGGCTGTAGTTTTATGATATAAATAAGGTTGAAGTGCTCAACTTTTGTTGAAACAAACTCATGCGCCCTCTGCACGAGCACTCTAAGCTGATAAACCAATTGCCTTAAGCATGATCCTCTTTAGTCGTTCAACATTCTTGATCTTCTCCCAACCTTCAAACCTTCAAGCCCTCTAAATCAAGTTTAGTAGCTAAATGAATGAAATTTATGACTATACAAGCTCTTCAGAACAATAGCAAGGATGTGACAACAATAGCAAGAATGTGGGCCAAAATAAAGTAGGTGAGCTATCCTTCTAACCCCCAATTCGGTTAAAATGGCATTATTCCGGTAAAATGGCACACCTCAACTTTCTGAAATGTAGTTCAAAAACCATGTGATATAACAGAATTTTACTGTGATATTATGGAAAATGATTGACAATGTATATAAAGAAGTGATATTACAAAAAAAAATTGTGATACTACAGAATATACCATTTTATATGAGTACAAATGTAAGATCTAGTGTGACAAAATGGCACATGGCATAGTGCCATTTTAATGGAATTGGGGTTTTCTCTAGTGCACATGGTGATAAAACTTGATATCATGTCAGTGAAGAGAAACCTTCAATGGTGACACCTTAGGGTGCAAGGGATTAATTTCATTTCAGAATGATCATTAGCCTTGCGAGCAAATTACTACACTTATTAGGGTACATTTAAGCATGGAACTTTTATTTATTGATTCATGATCACACAATATTAGGTTAAATTTATGTTCATATTCAGCGTGCTCTTAGGCTAGACTTTGAGTATTTTGCACCTTTTTCTATCTACGATCTTAGGGTCTTACCAAAACTCTTAAAAAACTTTACATGTACCAAAATTAGGATAAATTATAATCACATGGTACTACAAATTTAGAAATTCAGGAAAATTTGTGCTCATGGCCAACAACCGGATCACTACGTTACAACGACAATGTCTAATCAAGCTTGTCTTGAGTCCTCTCGTGAACAAATCTGATTTGACAATTGTCCCAATCATATTTGGGCGTATAAACCTCAAAATCGCCTTCTTCTTGAATTTTAAATACAAAATATAATACCCTAACCACATACACAACAAACATTAGCCCTAATTCGTATTAGATGTATATGGCATTTGAAAGCTTAGATCATTTTAAAGTGTATGTAATTGATGACGTTAGCCCTAGTTTAGTACTAGGGTATACTATAAAAATATTTAACCATAGTGAAATACTTAAACATCCATGGAATTAAGAGCCATTAGTTTTAGAAAAATATTAAATTAATCTTTTTTGAATACAAATCTTGGTAATAGGGTGCCTTTGTTTCTAAATCTCCACGAAATTTTTCAAAAAAATTCTCACTGTTCACCACTCTACCCTCACATGCGTGTATTCCTCATGATATATGCTCATTTATTTTCAAAATCTACACCAAATTGATTTAAATACAAAAACTTCAAACATTCACTATAAAGAAGAAGATATTACAATACAGGAGGCTTTGTCTCACACGACGGTTCCGCGCTGGAATCCGTCGTCGTGGATTCCAACGGTCAATACCCATTTTGAAGTTTATCAACTTATTTGAAGTTTATGAACGTTTTATAGCTTTAGGCAATCCAAGTTGAACGTGCTCAAGGGCACGGGTCCCACTAGTTCACTATAAAGAAGAAGAGTTTCTTTTCATTTTAACATTATGTTTTTTGAGCATGGAAAAAGGGAACCAAAACATGATCTCACCATTGAGATTTTCAATACATTAACCCTTGAAGATTCTTAAGAACCCGATACGGGTTTTGAACAAAATGACCGTTATAATCTCACATATGAAGAAGAATTAACTCTTCAAATTCAAGCATGCAAGTGGTATATTAAGTAAGCTTCAAGATCCTAGTGTGAAACCTCATTGATAATTCTTAGAGTGAGCTTTTTGGGTTTAGAAGTATAAAGAGGGCAGTTTTTATAATTTAGGCAATTTTGCATCAAGGATCACTTTGTCATATGGTTTTTTCAACTTACCTTGGTGTTAGATTTATTGTTAGTCGAGCAACTCTGGTTAGTTGTTGCAGCAGTCCACTAAATTAGATGAATGTGCGGATTCTCTAATTTTGTTTACATAATATATATAAAAAAGAGAATAGGATCCCCGTTCGGCGATGCTTTGTACCTACCAAACCGTCCTATTCTCTACACCTTCCTACTCACCAAACCTTCCTACCCTCCAAACCTTCCTCCCACCAAACCTACCTACCTACCTACCCTCCAAACCTTCCTACCCACCACACCTTCCTACCCATCAACGTACCAACTTACCAACATACAAACCTACCATCCTACAAACTTACCAATCAACCTATCTACCTACCTTCTTTTATGTTTTTTAGATTCTGTAAATTAAAGTTAAATATATTAAAAAAAACACGGGCATATATAAAAATAATATGGAATGGTAGACACGAGTACCATATAAAGTGCTTCTCCGTCGGGACGAGGGGGACCTTACTAGTAAATCAATATATTTGAATAAGTGGTTCAATTTTCAGAAGTTCAGAAGGCATTTTCATATCCCCCCAAAACAAACTCTTGAAATTCCGCTGCCACTCATTGAAGTGCAGGCTTTTCCCAGAAAATCTTCTTATTTAATCTTCAGGTGCACTTTAGAATTTGACTTGCCCATCAATGGAAGCTCAGCACCATGACACTTGTCTTACACTCTGGCACCATCCTATTAACATGCATGAATGAATAAAACTTCAAAACCCCCCCCAAGAGTTAAATGCTGTACCCAAAATAAATGGTAGTTGACATTAAATAAAGGGAGAGGAAGACTGCTCACATGTCATAACCTCATTGGTCGAACCATGTGACGAATCTACGTGGAGCTCGAATTGCAGAAGACGTAGATGCCTTGGATCTTCTGAGAGCAGACATTGAGTCAAGCTGGGTCTTGGTAGATTTGAGGACGGTGTGCCTTATTCAAAGTACAGTCTAGGTAGGGCGTAGATGCGAGAGCCGAGATTGCCGCCGAATGAAGCTCGTCAAGGTGGCGATCCGTGTGCGGTTCTGTGGTTTTGTCTGAATCTGTGGTGCTTCTGAAGCTCCCGGCTAACTTACTCGTTTCAATCGATTCCGAAAGTCGTAGCGTGCGTTTTGATGCACCTTTGTGTGAGTGAGTTGTACGCGTTTGAATCATTCCTCTTGCAAGTTTGCTTTCTTCAGCACGATTCGAGGTGGCTCCTTCTTGCGCTTCAAACTGTAGACGAGATGGAGCACCGGATGAAGTGTTGATGCGATCTAAAGGTTTGTATGCTGTTCCTCATTCATTCTTGTTTTTTTTTTGTTCCGCCGAGCGATTGTGAAACCGTTAGGATCCTCAATTAAGTGTCACGGATTCATGCGGAGTGGTGTCAGCCTCTCGTACATTGTCATGCCTGAGTGGTTGTTAAGAACGTTATTCATTTTTGAGAACATGTGCTTATACTTCAATTCCCGTTGACTTGTGAACCGTCACTGTGTGCTATTGTTGAAACTCTTTTCTCACCAGAGTAATAAATTGCTATTCGAATTTAGGTCTTTTACATGATCGGAGTTTCTGCTTTCGGATAGTAAATGTAGTGTAGAAACTGAGACTCCAGCATCTAAAATGTACGCTCCTGGTACATTTCTACCTCTAGAACATGCACCGGGTGTCTCCTGAGCCACACTTCCCCTGTTTATTAATGTCACCATTCTGAAGAGTAGCCTTGTTGGGATACTGCCTCTACTTCGAACTGCATGATGTCGATTGCGGTATTTAAAATTGGAGTTTCAGGTTGCGGTATCGCAAATTTTAAATGAAATTCTGGCTTGTGCGAGGGATATCTCTGCTTTAGTAGTACTCTGCTGCTCGTCACCTTTGAGTTATGAAGCTCACAGTGTAGCACTCTGAGGCGTTAATGACATCATATATTTGGCAATACGATCGTTGTTGAAAATTTATCCTTTGTTCAGGCGTACGGAGGACGATTTGTCTTGGGTGGAATTTGCAGCACGATCGTCAAAAGCATATATTGGAGGACTCGCTTCTGAGCTCTCGTGGCCGTATGAAGTGAAAGTTCGTCGTGTTGATTACAGGCACCAGATTCAACATGGTCCACATAACTGAAATGCGCATTGTCCTTCCACTGACAGGTATATCATTGTTGTAGCAAGGTTGTCTTTTTCTAACTACACTGGGGTCTCAAATTTCTCCTCATGTAAATGTTACTTTTTGAGTAGGTCGAAAGGAAACTTCGCACGTACTCTGGGATCAACATAAGTACTACCCTTGATTGATTCTGTTGCTTTTGGCGCCGACTGAATTGTAATTTTTACTACGCGGTCAAGTGAATTGATCCAGAAGTCGTTTAGGGTTTAAGTGCAGAGAGGCTCTGCCAGTTTGGGGTTTCGGTTTTTGCAGAAAGTAACTTCGACTGCTTCGTGGTACAAGAGTCCGCTGTTCTAAGTCGCACTGTGTTGTCTGAAATTAGTGGAAGAATTCAAGAGGGGTCAACGTTTCGCCAACTTCAAGACCAATGAACAGAATACGTCAGAGGGTCAAGGAGGGCAGGTGTGTCTCGTCTATTTCATATCCATCAGATTGCTGCTCATGTTCTGATAAAATTTGAGCTCATAAGCGTAGAATATGTTTCCAGCTTCTCTCGACATTGCCGTGGGAGCACGAGACTTGGGGCGAAGGATTTTACACGCACAGCCTTTATCGTCTTGGAGACCGCTTGCCGGACTGGGTAATGCCGCAATTATGAAGCCTATTGTGACATGATATGAGTTTTACATAATTCCGTTGATGTGACAGTATGGTGGCGCGCTCTAATGATTTGGTGGCTGTGTGTCATTTTGCTGCATGTGAAATGTTACTATCGACCACTAATGTATGGAAAAAACCTTGCGGTTGCAGGTGACAAGGTTGGTGCCTTCAAATGCTTTAATCATTGATGAAAAGACATGGATGGCTTATCCGTACTTACGAACCACGATATCGATTCCATTTTTCAATAAGGTAAGTTCGATACCGAGATTATTTCTGCGTTGCAGTAAAGTTGATTGAAATGATCTTAAAATATTTCGAATATTAATTGTAAGTTTGCATCAGCTGAAAATAGAAATGCTCAGCATGCACGCGGATGATGATGGCTCAACGGAGAACATTCATAATCTTACCGAAGCTGAACTTGCAATCCGCAAAGTTGATATGATCGATATCGCATTTGACGATGTAAGTCACCTCTCTTATCCTTTAAAGCCAAGGTTATTAGGAGGTGTGATTCTTATGAATCCTTTATTGAACTCAGCGCTAAAATTGGTAACCACTTCACAGAGCCTTTTAATGTATGATACAGACGTTTCCTTGCATGCTAGTTATGAAAAACTTGACGCTTTGTCAGTGCTCCTATTTTTTAATACGAACTAGAGTTTCAATGTAGGCATACAAGCAGAAGTCTCATATTTCGTGGCCAACATTCTCTTATCCAGTCTACTGTAATTTTTTCATCTTCATAGTTGTAGGTTTGAAAGTGTGCTGGTTTTGGAGGGGCATATGAAACAACGTAATTATCCCCGGTAATAGAAGGCTACAGACGAAGGAGGTACTTGTGATATGTATAAGAACTCTCACAAACATATCTCACGCAGGTCCCAAAACGAGACTATCGATCAGAATTGGATCCAAAGCTGTATATCTCGAAGAAAACTGGGTAAGGAAATTCATGATACTCTTGGCAACTCAACATGATTACACTCCGTTGAGGACATCCTATCTCTTCAGGACATTGGGACGACTGAGTTATTTTATGGTCAGATTTCTTAATCAAGCTGACTGTTGGGTTGAAACAGGCGAGGACCTTTGAAGAAGGGCTGGCGCGGTAAGACTGAACCGACGATGTGTGCATACAAATTGGTCAAAGTTGAAGCCAAGTAGGTAACAGCTTCTGTCCACCCCTTGGTTTACAAGGATGTGGTCAGCGGCAAATCCCTCTTTATTAACTTTTGTAGACTTGTCAATTATGCATCTACATACAGAAATGCGGTTTCTGTCTATAGAATCTATTACTTCAACATTTGAGATGCGTTTTACCCAGCTCTATTAGGAGCCGTGATCGTATATTAGGGCCGATTTATGCTATAAATCTGTTCACTTCCACTACACAGTTTTTTCTAGACATATTTTCAGATTTTTGGGACCAGGCACCTTCTCCATAAACTCTTACTACTAACCATTGTGAAAGTATTGATGTTATGAATCTGCCGTATTTGATTGACTGGAAACGTACGCACTCTGCAGTTATTGGGGTGTCCAGAACCGGGCCGAGAAACTGATGATGAATGGAATCCGTCAGGTACACTACGATCACTTCAACACTATTGCAGAAGAAGTTCTGACGTGCTTGGATAAGCCTTGTGGCCTTAGGCACTGCAGGAATCTTGCTGTTGCAACTATCCTGTTTCATATACTAATGCGCGCTTGCTCGTTGACTATCCAGATAGTGCTTCTCACCCATCGGAATGCATTCTGTTGGCTGGATGAGTGGTTCGTTCTCACCTTTGAGGAGGTACTCTTTCATACCTTTTGAGCAAGCACATAGAGTATGAAATTTCAGGGGAATTGATATTTCCATATGCTGTCGTAAGTGGACGCCTTCTTCTAGGCTTTACGTGCTTTTCTGGTATTTTTTCATAGTTGCTTGTTGTAGTGATCACAGCCAGCCTTTTGTGCAGATCTGTGCACGGGAAGTCCTGGGACGGCAGAAATTGAAGGCTACTGTGAAGCAACCACCTGTTATTGATCCTAGGACAGGGCAGGAAGTCATCATCGAGCCCGAAGGGCGAATATCCCAAGACACTGATGACAGCCGAGATAACAGCCGAGATAGCAGCGACGATGATTCCACGGGCGATTCTAGTGACATTGAAGCTGAATACTTTGAGGCCGAGGTGAGGCTTAGACTCACTAGTGCAGGGTGCGTTTTGTATGGTCTGATGTAATATTCAAGTTTCCATGGTTTTTTGAGTCCATAAGCTGAATCTTTAGGACTGATCAGGGTCCAACTGCAGCTCTTTCGTGAGCTTAGTATCAAGTGGTAATATTGCAAATTTTCATCCTTGATGCGCTCTTGAGTTTGTTAGATTTGCAGTACGCACTTTTTTTTGGAACGCCATGACCTGTTTTGCATGCGCTGAAAGCTTATACTTTCGATGTTATGGCTAATGCAGATGGAGTTGGGCAACCAAAACGTAGAGCAGTTCGGAGCCAGGCATTTAGCAGGTGCGCAACATTCTACTAGTGCAAATACATCATGGAATGCTTGTTTAGGGCAGATTTATACGGTGAGTGAAGGCCAAAATGAGAGCGTCGGCCATTGGAATCAAGCTTCCTCATTGGTATCCAACCGCAATTGAATAAGGATCAATCTTGAATAATGTTTTCCATCTTACATCATTTGAGTAATTTACTTGTTTGAATAAGCCCTTACGGGACCCCAAAATGGAGAGCCAAGTTCACCATCTTGGGGCTATGTCAGGCCGTCAATGGCACCTCCATCAATGGGGATGAGGGACCCTTAGGGGCCAAGAATGGGCTCTGACGGCCTTCCAAATCCCATGGCCCTCATCATATGTGCCAACTCAGCCTTAACTTCGTGGGAGTCATAACTTAGTGAATACTGGTTGTGAATGAAATACAGTATTTCGAAATTTGATGTCGGGCCATCTTAGCTCCTATATGCTACTCAAGGACTCTGTACCTCCCAGGAGTTCATCATTGCAAATTGTAAGGATAGTTATGTGCATGCTGTTTATATTTAAGTTCAGTACTGACATTTATGTTTTGCTGAAGCAGGGACCGATGCAGTGATTACTCAGCCTTTAGATGTTCCTGACAGGTACAGTGCAGCTGATTTTCACAGCTCTTATACTGTAGAATTATACGGAGGCAAGGTTGATGGCGTCCAATGTATCTTCTCCTAGCATGCACTGTTGAGTTCTCCTAGCAAGCAGAATGAATGCCTCTGTTAAGTGGACTGCCATTGCTTCTGCTTACACATGTTGGTCAGTTTGGAAATCTTTGAGTAAAGGAATCAAACTGCATATTGAGAAACCCTATCTGCATATTGACTCTGGAATGGTATGGGTAGATGTGCAGTATGTGCTACACGAGACATCTCAACCTCTCCGCCAGCTCTATTCTGCACAACTTGCGAGGAATACTTCTGCCAGCGTTGTTTTTCTGAGGTAAAAATTCTGCAGATATCTTATGGGCGTGAGGGCTCGAAATTAATTTCTTTCATTCCTCATATGCAAGACGGTCGCTGGTCATCTGTCAAGGTCTTTATTACGAACAGGACAGTCTCAGTCTGAACCAGCACTTGGACAAGCTAATGGAATTTGTGTCGTCGGAAGCTTGTTTCATTCTGTTATCGCCATGTCTTTAATTCTCTGGAGTGAACCTACCATCTCATGAACCCTAGCTGAGTTGAATGTTGCCAACTGTAGTGCCCAATGTTAGACAATTTCTCTCGTAAACCCTGTCAGGTTTCCTGAAATGCGTTGGACGACTTGGTTTCCTGAAATGCGTTGGACGACTTGGTTTCCTGAAATGCGTTGGACGACTTGGTTTCCTGAAATGCGTTGGACGACTTGGTTAAATTGCTTTTGTATATGTGTGCAGTTATTTGGGTTGTGGCTTTGGATAGGATCTTAAAGTTTTTCAGGTGTTGGATGAATAAGGAAAATCGCTGTCAAGGAGAAGAGAAGTGATCTATGCAAATACTCAGCATATGTGATGGTTTTTGGTATTTTGCAGTTCCATGTCACCACGCGACTCAAGGCACATACAACACAACGCCTTTTGAACAGCTTCACATCGTTGGACTCCAGAGATATTGCACGAGCGCGTCCAAAGAAAGATGCTGGTCTTCCTCCTCTTTCTCAGAAGTCAATCAGCGACATTGCTCAAGTCAATCCTATCCTCGTCAACGGGCATGACTCAAATAATAGACAGGTTGGGTGCAGTAATTATTGTTGCTCATCTCAGTCTCCGCCTGAAGACCTTATTGTTGTACTGATATCATTGAAATTTTATTTTGAACATGAAGGATGAGAGGGTGCCGAACACTGGGACCCCAGCCAAAGAGTTGGGCACGCAGGAGCACACGTGGATTGGTCGGACAACATCGAAGTTGCGGTCCACTAAAAGTGGCTTTGGTGTGCTCAACGGCCTACAGTCCACCGATGACTTGTTACCTCAGGTCGGTGATGAATGTCTCGAGCACTGTGCTTATCTAAAATGATGATAATTGCTCTCTAACATTATCAAGTTCATCAAATTCTCTTTAACATTATGTTCCATCTCCGTTGAAATTCTGAACTGAACGAGCAAGCCGCACCTCTTTTACTGATGCCTATCACAAGCTTTTGTAACTATAACCGTCTAAATAAGTGAGACTTTTGCTCTCACTTGAAATTACTGACGGAAACGCTGTTACTCAGGATGTCTCACACTCTGGGGTCATCGCTCCAGACCCGGACATTAGTAGTTTTAGTCACCGCCCAAATGAACTGTCTGAAGAGCTCGTGCGAACTGTAGCCTTACTTCATCAACGAGCAGCGGAGTCACATTCAGCTACTGGATTGTTCCGGACGAGTTCTGGAATCAGCTCTTCAAAACGAAGACTTGGTCGGCGTTCCTCTCATGTAAGTTGTGCCATTTACACTAATATTGAATTTGTCAAGTTCTTGTCTACAATGGGAAAAGCTTCTTAAAGCCGAATCTCATGTACCGTAGGAGGTGTTTTGCGGGTCAACTGATTCTAAGACGCACTTTTATCGTTCAAATAGTGGTATCTATTGTCTTCTTTTTACTGGTAAACCTTCCTTGAAGCTCTCCTACGTTTTTGAAAGTGGCCACTTGGGGCAGTAAGGGTCGAGTACATCTTCTTGATCGGAGAATGTTCGTGGAAAGAGGTTTGACTGGAGCTGTTTTGAAAACGATGATACAGGAACTTTCGGTGACAGATACAGTGGCGGAGCAGTCAATAATGGATCCATACAATGTGAAGGAAATTTACCCTTCTTGGGATATCGGAGTTTACGTTGACAGCTTGGAAGTGAACGTGCTTCCTATAGAATCTGCCATCAAAGCCTGCACTGCTCTTTACCGGCGATTGCAGTAAGGCTTTTCACAATTTGTGTCAAATCTTTAAGTCGGAAACCACTTCTTATTCACTAATATGTGGGCGAACTCTGACTAATCCGTCTTCATTGGGTGAATCAGAGGCCTTCTTGAACTCCTGAAGCATGTGGAGCCAAAAGATATGAACCACAAACAACGGTTGCCATTCTGGATCAACATCTACAACACAATCATGCTTCATGTAAGTTCATGTTACAGTTTGCAGTTCTAGTACATTTTCCTTCGTTTAGATACCACAGACTTGATACTGAGGTTGCTGTATCTTGAAAAATCGTATGCGTGTGTATCCGTTATGCGGAAGTTGCATTCCAATAGAAGTCGTATCATCCATGTTTTGATTGTTAAACTTTTGTTGAGTCCGCCATTCTTTTCCGCTAGGTAGAATTTTTTGTAACTGGATTACTGTGTATGCGTTCTACAGGCGACTCTGATGTATGGAGTGCCCAAGAATCATTACAAGAGGGTCAATCTGATGAATAAGGTGAGTTTTACCTCTTGTCATTTGGCATCGTTGTCTCAATACTTAAGGTATTTTTCCGTGCGTGATCCCTGAAACTCATTTTCGGCAGGTAACGTATATTGTGGGTGGACATCAATATAGTCCGTTGATGATTGAGCACGCAATCTTGCGATCCAACTCTTACCGACCTGCATTGGTAATGTCTACCATCCTCTCTTTAACGAGCTTGCTTCTCGTTTTTTGTGGTTAAATATGCGGAAAACTAACGTATGTACCCCTTGAAAGTAATACCTTAATTTTGAAACTCGTCCCATATTTATGAATGTGATGCTTATGTGCTGTATATCAGGCTACCATATGCAGCCAATATCCTCTCTCATATGTTCAACATAAAGACATGAATCTGACTTCTCATTGCTATTGTGACGGTGGTACGTTCTGCCAGGCAAGCCTATTGCCCATTCCGAAATTGAAGAAGACTGATGAGGTTGCTGGATCATCCCTTGATAACCCGGAGCCGCTTGTCAGTTTCGCCCTTTGTTGTGGAAGCAGGTCAAGTCCAGTGGTAAGTCCATCGCAACCATTATGATCATTAAAAAAAGAACATGGTCAATCTATCAAAGTTTCGGCCCTATTAGTGACTCCTGAAAACTGACCATTTCGTGTAACATCTTCAGTTGCGAGTATACACAGCCATGAACGTGGAAACTGAATTAGAACAAGCGTGTCGAGACTATCTGATGGCAGCAGTGGGTGTGAACAAGAAGAAATCCATCATGATACCAAAGATCCTGCACTGGTATGCACGCGACTTCTCCCACGATGCTGAGTCCTTAATCCACTGGATTGCTGCCAAGCTGCCAGCAGACAAGCAAGCCGCGTTTGATGAATGCACCAAGCAGGGACGTCAGAAGTCGTCGTCGTCGGCCAAAACCACCATCCGACACCGTATGTCCGTTCAGCCCTACGACTGGAGCTTCCGTTATCTCTACGATCCAATGCTCTCCTGAACGATAGTGTAGATACACACCAGCCCCAACCACTCAGCGACCCATTCATCCATTTATCCATTCACCATTCACTCAATAAGGTATGCCGGGTTATTGTAAATATCACTCCCCATGTAGTTAGTTTCCTTCTACATAAGTTTTCTGCCATTGTAATAGTTACTAGGTATTCCAATTCCAATTCAAAAGTCAAGGTACAAGCTTGTGTTCCTTGTCTTGCGGCTTTCAGACGAACTCCACATCTTGATGGAGCTTGTCCTAATCCCCACGATTGAATGATATTATTGCTCTTGTATCTGAATGAGTTTTATCATGATGGTGATTGTGTATTGTATTTATAGAAAGTGAGAAGCGGAAACTCGAGCAGGGATTTCAAAAAGAAAGTGAGAAGCGGATGGATATACTTTGCAGGGCTAAAATTAGGCGGACACGAGTCAGAAGGAAGGAGGGGCTGGAGGTAGCTGTAATGAAGAGAGAGAGTAGCATCAGGAAGGGATCTAAGGCGAGATGCCGAAACAGATGCTGGGGCTTGGAGGGTGGCAGGCACGGAATGGCGGAAAGTGGATGAGGTGATGTTGCTGGGGAGGCGACACACCATCACGGTATAAAAGAATGTCATGAAAGAGTTCGTTACCTTGTTCTTTAAACTGAATAGTGTCGTCAATTAAAGTAATAATAACAAGTTGCTTGTTGCTCCCCTCCTTTTCCAATCCTGTGGGCGCTCGATGCATCTCCACCGTCCGTGTGCCCATCATTCTTTCCCTTTGCTCCTTCCCCAACTGCTCCACTTCCATTGCAACACTATGGAGTCATCCTCGTATCCTACACTAAATAGTGAATTTCAGTTGCCCCACGCTTATTCCGTTCCTACACAACTCGCACTATGACTGCTGTGGTAACTTCTAAGAATACTCCTTCTACCCCATTACAATGGTTAATGAGTAACTCCCGGATCTATCTGAAGAGGTAGATCTCAGAGAACCTACTGGACCATTTTAATGGGATGGAGGCACTATATTGATATACATTTTAGCAAAGGTGATGGTGTAGAATGCGATTTTGGAATTTTTGATATAAATTTACAGTGGTACCTCGATAAGATCAAACTCATTAAGATCAACGTCTAGTTAAGAACGTTGTCCGTGTCCCTTTATTATGCAAAGAGGCATTGTTTTGTTATGGTCAACGCTTGGATAAGATCAACCGGTTTTTGTATATCCAAAAACGTTTATCTAATCCAAGCACCACTGTAACTGTTAATACTGGTTATTGACTATTCTTGTGTAGAGTATGAAATGTATCACAAGATGTAAATTCTCTGCCGATAACCTCAATTTGTCAATAATGGCAATTTTTGCAGTGTCTAAAGATTTGTGCAAGGGATTGCTTCACATAGTGAACTTTCAAATGGCATATTTTTTGAGAAGATTTGGCACAAATCTCTGAGTAAAACTGACACAGTGAGTTATTACAAATTGCGAAGTTGTAATGGTTAGAGATAGTGATCAATACTTTTTGACATATATTCTTTACAAAAGACATTGGTTAGCCTCTGACTTACACTAAACTTAGATCGTATGAAGTTGAAATCTTTTGGAGTGTGTAGAATATTTAAATTCTTCCAGAAGATCATTACTCGCTTCAAGATCCCTAGTACTATAAGGAGATAATCACGGGCAAAGTTTGAAAACACTATTCGAAATCTTCCAAAAGTGCCCAATTTGCGATATATGCTCAATTATTCTCAAAATCAGCCCGAAATCAATTAAATTGTATAAACTTCAAAACTTCCCCAAAGTTTGAAAATCTACTTTTGTCCAATATTTGTTTATTTTACTTGTAAAGGAGGTTGTAAGGCATGATCTTAAGGTTAGGATTTATAGGTCGTGTGAGGGTTAATATTCCATACATATATTCTTAACTCATATAGAGACAAGAATTTGAAGAGCCTCCAATCAAATTTATCACCAGAAATGGGTTTTTTGGCCCTCAAAACATTGCTCACCCTCTTTACAACAAGGGAAAAAAAAAAAAAAAAAAAAAAAAAAAACTTTTTTTTCTACTTAAAACATTAATATCTCTCAAATGGTAAGTATTTTAAGCTAATATTTTATATACATATACATGTAGAAGTTAGGTAATACATTATAAAAAAATAAATCTCACCCTTCATTCAAAAAGGACAGTTTTGAGGGTTAGCCATGCAAATAGTGCCTTGAAACTTTTGGGATTAAGTATTTTTTCCTTAAAAGAAAAATGAAGCTTTACAAACCAATTATGTATTTTGACACAAGTATTGCGTAACTTTTGTTCATTGTATGTAAACCCCTAAAACTCCAAACATTTTTTGGAACTCCATAACCAAGATCTACAATTTTCTACCACCTTGTGAAAATTGAGGTATGGTCAATAAATAAATATATATTTATATATATGTTTCATCGAAAATTTTCTATACTCTCAACTGATGAGCTCATTTTGCTCCTATTTTTTCCCATGTAAATAATTAAGTTGAGAACGCTCATGCAAAATTTTGGAAACTCATTATGGTTTTTGACTCTTCAAGCAAAGGATTTTCCACAAGAATGTCTAAAAACAATGATTCACTAAAACATTATAACCTTCGTTGTATTTGGTTTAGGAAAAACTCAAACGGTGAGTTGGTATCTCTATGAGTTTGTGATTATGAGTTCATGAGTTTGCAAAATTGTTTTGAAAAATTCCAAAATGACCAAATTCATGGAGCAATGGAAACCATCAAAGTACAATAAAATTTGCAATAGATCTCCAATTTACATTTTGATATTACAATGGATTTTCACAATTAACACTCACCCACTTTACACCATTAATTGAGCTCTCACAAAAATTAATCTTACAATATGATATATAACTATGCACACAATTTAATTACTTTGATCACTATAGACCACTCCTAACCTTCCCTCTACAAGACCTCTAGACTAAATTCTTCAATTGCCATTTTTTTTATTTCTCATGAAAACTATAGTTAACCCTCAACCACTATTATGTGAACTTCATTCTTCTTATTCTATTGAATTTTATCCCTAAACCCTGAAACCGCCTTCAAGAGGTTGTGAGGATGTCGAGCAATATACTACTCTTGTACTTGCATTGTATGTAGGCATTGTCACAACGTTTATTCGTTTTAGGAGTAGTGTAGAGTTCATGTCTATAGGCTCAGAGGTGCAAAGTTTAAAGCTTTGATGCTATAAAAAAAGACCATAATTTTATCTCTAATAGATGATACACATTCAAGTAGTTTTTTCTAGCTATGAACTATAATTTGTGTGGTTTCTATCTAATAAAGTCGTCTATAACATTGCATCTATCTATATAATTTCTACTTAATATTTGTCTATAGGGAACTTGGCATCACTTAAGGATTACAAATAGTATCACAAAATCACCACCAATCTTCACGATTTCTATTTCGGCACCAAAGAATAATAAAGTACAATGCTATGTTGCCAGTTTAGAGTACCAAATTTTCTTGTCTTCACAATAGTATCTTGTCTTAGATAGATAGAAACTCCGGTCCCTTTCTAAGGGGCCGGCGTGAATGAAGTGTCCGTTCGTAATGCTAATATCCCGATGGCCACCGGACAAGGGGAAATTGGAACAATACTACTTCCCCCTCTCGAGGGTGGACACTATAACTATGCTAGTTTCTAGCCTAGTTACTAGTGCCTTGAAGATACTTGACATAGTATCCCCCCAAAGGACTTTGAGGTACCCATACAACAAGGTCCAAGGACCCCCCACAATAGTTGGGTGGACTATAGTGGTGAGCACCACGCCGGCATGGGGAATAGAACCCAAGACCTCCTCATTGGGGGCCTAAGCCCTAACCACCAAGCCAAGGCTTGTGGTGCCTGTATCTTGTCTTACTTAGGTACTCTTACAACAACCACTTTCTCAAATGAACACTTGAGAGGCACTCAAATACCCTCACACATTACATCATGTAAATCCTCATAAAAGACAAATTAGGTTCTAAATTCCAAAATTTATAACTGCCTCAAATATCAACTTCAATGAACGTATAGTAAGGTACTCAATAATGACTCAATTTTTGGCACATGGAAACTTCAACAAGGGTAACACTGCAAGCAATTTTCATGCATAGGGAAAGTAAGTCAAAAGATAAAGCTAGTGCAATCATCATTTTTGGATTCTCTTACAATTGGTTACGAAAGTTCAAAGTTGGACTCAAAGATATTTCTAAAAATGGTACTCTATAATGTTTGCTCTTAGTACAATCAGATTATTAGATTAGGAAGCTATATTATACCTCTAAGTAAAAATTCCTAGAGCTCAAATAGTGAACTTGCCTCATCTTAGAGCACTTTACCTTAGCTCGCTAATTACAGACAACACCGAACGCAACTATCCAAGGTGTGCCTTTACGAAGAAGGGCCACTCTTCAAGCAAAGAACACTATTCACCTTCAGGGCACGCTCAAAATCCACTACGATCCCCCTCCCCTGTCGTGCAAAGAAACTAGCTTGTCCGCAAGCTCTTTCTGAAGCTGTTTTTGACATGACGACAAAAGCGGTGGGAACGCATGCATTGCGAGTATGGGTGGGGTTGTCAAAAATATTGACAACCCACAATCCCAGAAAAGAGGTTGTTTTCAATGCCGACATTGAGAGCAAGAGTGCCCATGCACTTAGTCGTACCTCTCCAAGCGCTTTAATTCTCCTTCCCATCCCGAGGTGTCAAAGAAGTATAGGTATAACTCGGCACGTTTCTGAAGCTTGGTGGATGACCAAAGACTTTTCTTTTCCATCAATGAGTTTTGAATAATACTCCATCTGTCCCATTATAATTGTCCGATAGGTTCTCTCAAATCTACCTCATAAGGTAGATTTGAGAGAACCTACTGAACATTTATAATGGGACAGAGGGAGTATTAAAAAAGGGGAAAATAAAACTGGGTCATGAAAAAGCTAGGCATGACATTTTTTGGGTACAGTTACTGCATGGGCACTGGGCCCCATATGGAAAAATCCAAGAGTACACACCCCCAGCATCTAAATCTACCAAAAATGCGCCTCACATGTAACTCATGGGTACATAAACCGAAACATGGCCTTTAGGGTTCCGAAGGGGCAGGGCCACGCCGACAGGGATTTGCGCCCTGTGCCATATCAAGCTCGCTTGCCTGGCTACCCTATCCATAGCTTTATTTGGAGCCTTGTTAATGGCGAGGCCTGCCCCCCCCCCCCCCCCTTGCGCTGCTTTTCCCAGTTCATGCAGCCGCCCACCGCCTCACTCATTCGCCCTCCCATCCTGGCACCCCAACAACTACTTATGTGAGCATATCCAACCATGGCTCCCTTTTTTCCCCATTTCATCCTCAACTTCCATACTCGCGGCTTTGGACCATGTGCGCACCATGTATGGTATATCCACACCCGGTCCCGTACTTGTATGTCGATAATGTAACGATTGTGTTAACCCCTAACTCTCCTCAAAACCCGAAACGGGTTTCGGAGGTTCGGACCGGAGAAAAAACTTAGCCAACTTTGACCATTATAATCTCGCAAATAAGGAAGATTCAATGGTTCAAATTTGGTACGTGAGAAGAATGTCAAGTGAACTTTGAGATCTTACGGTTGAATCTTTCAAATAACGCTTAGATTGAGATTTTTTGAGCTTAATCTAAAGGAAGGTCAAATATTGTGACTTAGACCGTTTTGCAACAAGGAGATTTAGGGGTCATCTACTCTTGGGTAGCATTGTACTATGCATGCATCATTGATAATGTCAACATCCATAGTACAAGATAACATGTTTTTTTTTTCTTCTTCTTCTTTGCCAAACATGTGCTACACATGGTGTTATTTAGAACTTTTTTGGCTAATTCCATGTCCACCGCATATGGTGTCAACTTCATAGTATGAAACATGAGAATAAGTTAGAGTTTTATTGTGGAAAGACCTTTTCGAGTATTTCCTAGAGCAAATGGATGTGTGTTTGAATTTAATACACATATTTTATTTTTGGATACGTACCTTTGTATTGGATAGTATCTTGGTGATATAAGTATTGTACTATGAAAGCATCATTCAACATTTGTGGTATACATTGATTTCCATCATTAGTGTTTTGTAATGGGCGCTTTAAAAAAAAAAAAAAAAAAAACATGTTTGAAGATGTTTTATGTGCACATTCCAATACGAAGCAACTTGTTTGGTTGGAATTACTACATTTTAAATTATTTATATCTTGACGTAATATTTTTAGCTACATTTTGATTTTTTAGGATGAGCACCTAGGATAGTGTTTGATATTTACAATTTACTTTTGGTCACTTGAAATGATCTTAGAAGTTGCTTATACTACATTCATCTCTTTACTAAACCTTGGTTGCGATTAAATGTACATTGGGCTATTTTCTTGTTGTACAAAATCACGAGATGTTCTCGCTCATCATCAAATGGCCACAATTAATCTAGTGCTTAAGGAACTACCGTATTCAAATGGTTGATAATAAAAAAATCTACATGATGGTTTGAAAATCAATGCATTGATACTTTCACAATGCTTGTTAACTCCTAAACGACCACGGCCACCGATTCGGCTTTTACCGTCATGGCCACATTTAAAAACTTTTACAGTCAACTTCAAATGTTATGATCTCACATCTAGTGAAGATCCAACGGTTGAAAATTTTCACACTACTACCGATGGTAGTCTACTTCAAGATCCTACGGTTGAAATTATCAAAAATATCTAAAAACATTGGACGTACCCACATTAGTACATAGTGGTCAGTGTTGGGATTTCAAGCTCCCAAAACATCGTGGATCTTTAGGGGTTAAGTGCATTCAAAAGCACGGATCTAGTTGCATCATTTGCACGCAAGGACAATTCCAAAAGTTGTTTTTATTACACAGAAACATGTGACCTCGTCGAAGCATACCAAGCATGTGCACTCGCCATGAATATTCATTGGATCCTTCATGTTATCAAAACAAACAACATTTTGAGTCAAGTGACCAGGTTCAATGAACCAAAAAGTCAAATAGTGCATATACAAAATAACGGACTACATTCAATGTATGTATGTATGTATGCCCAAATTAAGTGAGCTGAATCTGAATCTCACTTTTTTGAATTACAAAGCTTGGATTCCTATAATGAACACTTGGATATGCACTAATCTTTTATTGTCGTTTTACAAGGTCTAAGTCGGATAAAGTCATTGTAGTACCAACGAGAATCTTATGATGAATACATGGCATTGTTGGATGGTATTATTGACAAGTTTATAAACATGTAAGAAGACCATGTAATGTATGAAGTTCTAAAAGAAGTGAAACTTGGTCTGTTGGGTCCTTTAGGGCTTGAATTTGAGAAAGGAAGAAAAATAGGACCATCATTGTTTAGATCAAGTACTTTTTAAAAGATGCAGTACAATAAAAAATATGTGAAAGGATTGATACGATTTGAAATGACCTTAAACTATGAGCCATCCAAAGGTTTTTGTTGCCGCAAGGTTTGAGTTTTATGTCCTTTGGGGGGAAACCATGTTGGGTATCTCTAAGGCACTAGTAGACTGGCATATTGTTCACCCCAAGAGGGATTAGTAGTCTGATCACCTGCGGGCATGCATCCAAGGATAGGTCGAACAAAAACTCTATTCACTCCGGACTCTTAATAGGTTGAATTTCTCTTTTTTCCACTCCCTTACCTTGAAATTTCCTACCAGTTGATGCAAAACCTCAAAACTCCTTCTGAAGAGCTCTTCAGTTTGAGAATATAAAGAAAGGTTTTTATTAAGAGGGGCTCTCAAAATCAATGAATATGGTCATTAGACTCACCTCATCAGGTCTCTATTCCCTCTAAAGTTCTAATGAATGTACTTATGACCAGTTTCAGCTAGTGTTGTCTTATTGGACAAATTCCCCATTCATTTGTCAGAGACAATTTAGATGAGATGTACATTTGATACATTGATGACGTCTTGGATGTACATCTCATCTAAATTGTATTCGACAAATGAATAGGAATTTTGTCTGATAAGACAACCCTGGTTTCAGCCAACTTAAAACACCTTTAATACATGAATCCCTCCTTACAAGAGATACTAGATAGATAGAAACTCCAGTCCCTTTCTAAGGGACCACTGTGAATGAAGTTTCTCATCGTAACTAATGCTAATAACCCGATGCTCACCGGACAAGGGGAAATTGATTATTGGGACAATACTACTTTCCCTTTCGAGGGTGGACACTATAAGTTTGCTAATTTCTAGCTAGTTACTAGTGCCTTGAAAATACTCGACGAGCATTATACGCAAGTTTTTAAAGTGATCATCAGTCCCAGTTTCTGCAGTATATTGTCATGAAAAAACTCCAGAAGTTAAAACAAATAGAAAACTCAACGTATACAGGCTCGATCACACTCTTTAATATCACATTACTATTTTTCCTGCAGTGACTTTCCAAGTAGGAAAGGGGTGATATAAAGGAGTAGCAAAAGTGCGCACAGGACAGGAATAGAAAAGGGATCGCAATTGGATCCGCCTGCTTTATGACCAGAACAGAAGCATCGATGGGAACCAGGGGAGACAGACGAGATAGGGAGACGGTCCAACTTTAGATGTTTCCAGCTGATCGTTTTCGATCGAGCTCTATTGTCAGACTAGACACTGGGTTTCTGACTTTCCCAAGAGCTCAGTTGACTGGGACCTCCGGCCTCACCGCCGCTTGTCACCCTCATTTACTGCAAACATGGCGGGCCACAGCATGCACCGCGCGCCCTTTGCTACAGTAATTCTGCAATACCGCATATAAGGCGAGAGTTAGCCCGCCGAACGTTTCATCAACGGCGCACTCACCTGAAAGAAGCACACAACCGTGGTCTTGTTCCACTGAGTATCATGTTAGAGAACTTGAGTCTATTCAACTCGGGTTGAAGCTGCAGTCCGCAGGCTACACACAAAAACTTTGTTGCAACTTCTTCTGCATCTAAAATGCATGCAATCAAGTTTGCATGCTACACACAAAAACTTTGTTGCAACTTCTTCTGCATCTAAAATGCATGCAATCAAGTTTGCATGCTACACACAAAAACTTTATTCGCATCTACAATGCACTAAGCATTGATATTTCGTACATCTAACTACTTCTTTTTGTGAGAGTATCTCATGATTTGATGTTCTCTAATTAGAGTATACAAGTTTCAAGAGGTCTACAATCATAAAACCTAGCTTGCATTTGCTCAAGTTTGCATACTACACATCAAAACTTACTCTACATCTACAATGCACCAACATTGATATTTTGCAATCGTAAAGCTTAAAACTTCTTTTCATGTGAGTGTTTTGATCATCTGGCGCTCTCGAGTTAGACATTACTAGATCTGAAAGAAGATCAGTGAGAGGTCTACAATCGTGGAGTCGATCGATGCTAGTTCGATGATATCAGATCAGCAGGAAGTTGGAAGGTCTACAGTCGGGGAAGCTAGGTGTTAGTGTGAGCTTTGCATGAGCGAGAAGTTGCGACAAAGTTTTTGCGAGCAGCCTGCGACTTCGAGCTTCAGCCGGAGCTGAATGGAAACTGGCTCTGTAGTTGAGTATCATAAAAGCGCCGCATGCATGGTGGTTGTCGACAGTTGCGTGAGAAAGATTGAAGTGGAAATGAGGCGATTGCGCCGCGGAAGGGCAACCGACTGAGTTGCTGACAGACGAAACAGGTTTGGGACGAATGAAGAGGATAGAGTGGAGGAGTGGCGATGTCAACACCCGCAGTGTCGTCCGCTTCTTATGCTCCGTTCCTTACTCGTTGATGAGCTCCAAGTCAGCACTACTAGTACTGTACTAGCCTACCAGCATGCATGACCCCAGCTCCGTCACCCAATTGGAATGCAGCCACTTTACCTATCATTGTTTCTCACGTCTCCGGCTTCCCTCTCCTCCCACTTTTCTAGGGAGCTGCTCCGCCTTCTCTCCCTCCTGTTTGTTCCTTGCTATCCACTTTGGCTTGCTCGCAAGCTTCTGGACACCCTTTCGTGCGTATTTGGCAGTGTTACAGATTGCTCATGCACGTGTTCTAGAGTAGATCATAGACCCGGGAAGTGAAGGTTCTTGATAACTGTGAGGGCAGGGTTCCGGTTATCAATGACGCACTCGTTCTTTTCGAGAGTCGGTCTGTAACTGAAGTCGATCTACCGTATCGTTGGAAACGCAAGTTCGTTGAGAGCATTCGGCCGCAATTTAGAGTATTATAAACTTAGCAAGGTCGACTTTCTGGGTCTCTGCCGAACAGCTCGCAAGTTAGTTCGTACTCAGGTTCCAGAAGCGATAGCAGATCTGTCCTCTGCCGCCGTTTGTTTTGTGGTCTCTTATCTCTATCTCAATGTGTAAGTTCGATAGCATTCGAAACTTACTCCCTGAATGCGATCGGGCAGGTGTCGGAAGGCTATATTGATCGTCAAGCCACCTGCAACTGTACTAAGGATATTCTAGAATAGATTCGAGTGCTTTAAATGGGAGTAGGCAAAGAGATGAGGGCTATTTTCTGAAGTGTCGGGCGAACGAAGTTTAGAACAGACCGCCCAGCGCGCAATAGGTTCGGCAATCGTAGAAAGGCAGTGTGTGTGTGTTTCGGTGTCTCCAAACATGCATAACAACGGACATGGAAACGGATCAGGCACGAAAGTAGTGGGAAGTAAAGTCTATAGTCTATCTGTGAAACCTGGCTCACAAGCATTGCGAGGCTACTACAACAACCTGGATGAAGACGACGGGAGTGACACTGACGAAGAGAATCCCCAGGCCGACGACGCCACCACCAGTGACGGATCGTCGCAAGGGTCCTCCGACAAGATGGACGATCCGGTGGTGTGGTTCCGCAATGGTGGCAGACGTCCGCGCTTGTCGACGTCGGCAATGAGATCTATGGATAGCGTGGTTGCCCAAGTTGTGAGGAATGTTCGAGCTGCTGGATATGGCGAGGCTCTCTGCTTGGAGATCCGTGACCATTTTGCCACTCTCCCTTCTCGGTATCCCTTCTGTCTTTTCGCGACCTCCCCACAAATTCACAATACGGCCGCTTGCGGAATCATTAACTTGAGTAGATTAGTCCCATCAAACTCCCGGGCGCTATCAATCAACTCTCCCTGCTTGTTGAACCACTATTCTATTGTAGCGTTTCATCAGTTCAACCCTCAACGAAATCTGTTGAGCACTATCTTCGTAGCTAGAAGTGCCGAAGCAACGATCGTACACAACAACCATTCTGCTTTCTCGCCATTCCACAGTTGAAACACTTCATTTGTCAGTCCTAGCTACTCTTTCTGGGTTCTCGCTCATTTGACAGTAGGTAGATTTCATGGGGTTTAGTGCAGTAAGTAGGACACAGCGACACGGATACGGATAGGCAGTTCAATCAAGAGTTGGTAGCTCGCTGCAGTGTCATGCTTCAGGTCATGAGACCACTAGCACAGTGTGGAGTAGAATCCCAAATGCTTCGACTGCTTGTAACTCATTCCCTTGCGAAATTTGTAGTGTAAAGTACCTAGGAGTTGAGAGAGCTTGTTAGGAGTGACAAGAGGCGCATGGAGCATTGATAGTCTGTAGGGACTTCGGTCAGTATTGAAGTGAATAGTTGGGGTGGGGTAATGTGCAGATACACGTTGAACATCGACTCACACAGACACGAAGACGTGCTTCTGCACATGAAGATGCTGCAAGAGGCACGAGAGGTGGACAGTCGGAGCAATTACAGCTGCGGCGGCGGCGACGACGACGACGACGACAGCATCGTGGTGCCGTTGGTGCATGTGCGCAAAGTCCAATTGATGGGACTATGCGGCGGGTCGGATACCGACGGTCTCACCGACATCGACAGGCGGTTACCCAGGCCCACATTTGGATCGACCTCCAATCTCGCGGGCTTAGGGATTGGCAACAGTCCCAAGGAGCCCCGCTCCAGATCCACACCTCCTCACCTCCATGGACTGTTCATCAATCCTTTGCACATGGACGACCAGGAAGGAGTCGTCACTCCCTCCGATGACCCTTCCTTCGGTTTCGAAGTTACAGTCGCCACCACTGATAAGATGGGCCTCTTGAAAGACTTAGCATCCGCTATTAGTGATTTACACCCCAACTTGAATATCCAGGTACTCCCACTTTGCATGCAATCACACTTGAGTGAGTAAGCTGCAATTTGAGCAAAGTGACTTGCGTGTGACTCTCAAAATTAGGACCTTGGTTCCAGACTAAACTTCGCCAATCTTCCATTTCAGGATTGGAGTTCTAGTATCGTCATTCAGCGTTACGTTGTGTTTCTTCAATGCAGGAAGCTCATGTTTTCAGTACGACGGATGGAATGACATTGCACGTGTTTGTAGTCGAAGGTTGGCCAGGAGATGAGGTGAGTACTCAGGAGCTGAAGTTGATCTGAAGTTTAGGAACTGAAATCCGCCATCGTTGCAGTAGTACAGGATTTAGTGCAGATAATGCTTTACACGATCAGTGACTACTTCGGAATGGGCTTTGATGGCAGACAGCGACCGTCTAATACAGACCTGTTAAGCAGTAGTAGTGAATTGATCTCTTTTACTTCGGACTGTCTCTAGTACCCTGGGGTCTGCAGGTCGAGTACAATGACATCGGACGCATGATTGTCGTGCTCAAATGTACGTCGGAGGTACATCCGGACATTGAAACTGTCCGTATGATGCACTCAAAGAGAGAAACCTCCTGTCAGTTAAAACGGAGACATCCAAACCTCGGATAGATGTTGTTAGCCTCCATTATGGGCGGCAGCATCATGGAATCGCAACCGACCACGTCAGACGAATTTAGCAATGTCCCAATAGTTCCTCGCATGTGCCGAATGTTCTGCACTAGATCCGAAAGAATGAGAATCAAGGCATAGTCATAACCTCAATCGGGGAAGTTCAGTTCCAAGCTATGGAGTCTCCAACCTCAGAGTTGAAAGAGATCCACGCTTACTATCTCCTCGCGTATCGTGCATTGTTTAGACTCACTAGCAAATTTTCCGTGCAGGCGGAAGAGCTAAGGAAGGCGATTGTGGGTGCGATCGAGGAGAAGCTAGGAATAAAAACCCGAGACACAAGTCGAGATCAGTTACGAGCAGCAGCTGAAGCAATCAAGTATGAAGACTGGGCGATTGATTTCGATCTGGTGAGTGTGCATTGCCATCAGAATCAGAATCAGAAAGTCATCAACAACTTTGGATAATTATTCATAACTGATACTTCTATCTAACCATGATATACTAATATGCGGATGATTGTGGGCAGCTGCACATCGGCGAGAAACTGGGGACAGGATCCACAGGCCAATTGTACAAAGGAACCTACTTATCGCAAGATGTGGCTATCAAGATCATCGAGATCGACGATTGCAACAACAGTGGCATGGATGGCGGCACGCATCGCTCGGCTCCTGCTGCTGAGCGCTTGCAAATCTACAAGCAGGAAATCTCCATCATGAGGTCAGCCTTCGATCAGATTAGAAGACTCTGTCTGTAACATCAACATTTGTACTGTAATTTCTTTTCGTGCACCTACTGATCAGTTTAAGCTTCGTGCGATGCAGATTGGTGAGGCATAAGAATGTTGTCCAGTTCATCGGAGCCTGTTCAAAGTGGCCTCAGCTTTGCATCGTTACCGAACTCATGGCTGGTGGCAGGTGCGATCTTTCACCTTGTTTTCTTCCTACATCCCTGTTCTTGCCTCCTATATATTCATTCTACTTCATCATTATTAAAAGCGGATGTTATTTGAAATGCAGAGATTGACCAATTCTGTGTTTGCTACAGTGTCCGGGACGTGTTGGAACGAAGGAAGTCCGGCTTGGACTTCGCAACAGCTATCAAGGTCTTACGAGATGCTGCTAGAGGCATGGACTTCCTTCACAAGTGAGATGCTTCTACTGTCATCGCGAAATCACTAGAATGAAACATCATCATAACGGGTTGAAAATCTCTAAACAACTTTTTATATAAAATCTGACTTTACCTTCAATTGGCATTGTCGGAGTGACACTATTTGCTCTATTCGAGCTGCTCACTCGTCATCTAGTCTTTAGCAATTTCCTTCTCTTAACTTAACTCACCTTTTTAAATAAAATCTACCATCTTTTCTTTACCGATTCCTGGAATAAATCGCCTGACGTTACTTCTTGATCTGGACCCATATGTATGTAACATATCATTCTGTTTGCTGGTGAACAGGAGAGGAATTGTGCACAGGGATCTGAAAGCTGCAAATCTTCTCATTGATGAATACGAAGTAAGCTTTTCTTTCCCTTCCTTTTTATGATTCATACAATTCAAGCAAGCTAACGGAACGTTTTCTTTTGAGGATTCACCGGAAATCTCATCTCATATGTTTGAAATTAGTATGCGTCCAGGTTGTGAAGGTGTGTGATTTTGGAGTTGCTCGGCTGAAGCCTCAGTTAATGAATGCTGCTGGAAACAGTGCCGAAATGACAGCCGAAACCGGAACGTATAGGTGGATGTCTCCCGAGGTACAAACCTTTTTTATATATAAAACCCTCAATCTCGTTAAATCATATGTGCCAACTTATTAGGTTACCCTTGTCTACGTGAAATATCCACCATTTTCCCTTCCTTTTAAATCACCCTTAGTTTTCAATACGAGGCCGTATTTGTTAAAATCATCGACACAATATGAGGTTCTTGGGTCTTAGAATGCTGATTTCCTGCACATAGTATTTTGTTGTGTTTTGCTTTCACTCACTCCTCTTTTGCTTGCAACAATATTAAACTAAAATGAGACTTTGAATAAGTATCGATTCAACAAATATAGCCATATAATGAACTGCCAAAGTTGAGATTCTGAGCATAGTAGTATTATGCGACATATTGGATACATGAAAAGGAATGGCAATTGATAAGCTATCGATTTATGTTTGGTCTTTTGTGGCAATGGAATTTGTGTTTATGTGCTTTGCCTGGATCAGGTACTGGAGCATAAACCATATAATCACAAAGCAGATGTATATTCCTTCGCTATTACAATGTGGTAAGCTTCAACAACTTGCTTTATCTTAGTTGAGATTATTATCATTCATAAGGGAAATGCAATTACAATAACACGGCGCTCCAAATTATGAATGACTTTGGTTCATTGATTGGTTTGCAGGGAAGTTTTCACAGGAGAAGTACCGTATGCAGGATTTAGTCCATTGCAAGCAGCAATGGGAGTTGTACAGCGGTATGTACCACTATCCAACATGTTTGTATGAATCTACTAACGTCGTAGGTTTTGCTCCTGACGAAATCTAGGATGTTTTTACATGCAGTGATAGTGATGCTGATGCTCATAATTGATTTCTCTCAACAGGGGCCTCCGTCCAAAACTGCCACGGTCATGTATCCCTGATTCTTTGGCAAAGCTAATGCAACAATGTTGGCATTCTGATCCTTGGAAGAGGCCTGAATTTAGTGAGGTAAGCACAACTTATTATTCAATTGTTTCCAATGCTATATGAACCATCAATGAAATGACCTCAATAATAGAACATCAACATACTAAACTTTGATAAACTACTACACTACTATTAACCGGAATTATGCTTCTTGAGTCTAAACTAACAACAATGTGTTCTACAATCAACTACATTCAACCAGGGTTGAATTCCTATTCATTTGTCAGACACAGCTTAGATGAGATGAGATGTACATCTAAGACGTCGTCAATGTATCAAATGTACATCTCATCTAAATTGTCTCTGACAAATGAATAGGAATTTTGTCTCATAAGACAACATAATCTTGTATACAGCGAATACATGGTAACATCAACGAATTCAACCACCAAAGTGTTCATTCTCACAATCATTACCTAATATGAAATTTTCGTAGGTTCATGTCTAGATGACTTACTTTGCACTTTCGTGAACAAGATATCATTTTGTTCAGTGTCTAAAAACTCAATTTCAATTGAGGTTGCAAATTTCTATGTTATTTTCAATGGTACTTTTTACAATCCAAACATCTTCATTGCAATATGTAAATATTGATCAATATGTTGCGCTGCCAGGTGCTTGGAAGTCTTGAGAACATGGTGTCTCAATCGCAGACGAAAAGAGCAATATATGGGAGGAGGAGGTTTTCATCAACATTCTAAGTCCTTGACACATACTCAGAAGAAGAAGAACACTAGACCCCTATGAGTTGGCGTGAATATAGTGTTCGTTCGACCTACCCTTGATGATATGCCCACATGACATAACAACAATGGTATAGGACTACTAACCCCTCTCAGGGTGGACACTGTACAAGACACATATTCACTTCTATCGTATTATTATGACACCATGTTATGTGTCAAGAAATTGCACACACATCATACTCAAAATGAGTTGTTTTTAAATCGTGCAATCACAAACATTGTAATGTTATTTTAAAGTGTGCACTTTGTTTGTTCTTTCTTGACATTTGAGAGGTTGGGTTGCATGGAGGTTGTCCCTTGGTTACAATATTGCAATAGGCTTGAGAAAGATGATCCTTTGTATAGGATGAAACCTGATAAGCTGTTGGAAGAACTATATTTATTTAGAGCATGAATTGGTCATAACTTGTTTTTGAAGATGACTTCTATAGATTTGATTGGTATGTACTTGAGATTTGTTGTATCCTCACTCGTATTAGATGCAAGGTTGTCTTATCATACATTCATTTGTTAGACACAATTTAGATGACATGTACATCTAAGATGTCATCAATGTATCAAATGTACATTACCTGGCAAGAGAGATATGGACACGGGCATTTTGAACCAGAACCCTGTGAAGACTCCAAAATTTGAAATGCTATAATTACTTATTCAATTAAATTAGTTTAACCTTTGCTACTTGGAAACAACACCTATGTGTATGTGCTCCTAGAGCCCTAGGCAAGTTTATTAGAAACATAATTTTTGGCATCCACTTGAAGTTCACCTTGTTTTTGGAATTCTGCAAGTTGTCCATATCTCTCTTGTCGGGCACTGTACATCTCATCTAGATTGTGTCTGACGAATCAATATAAACTTTGTCTGATAATACACTGTTGATGATAAAGGGGGTGTTAAGTTTTGAAAACTAATCTGCTTATAGAAAATGTGTACAAAACGACAGTGAGTTTGAAAGAGGTGTAGTGCCCTTTGAGTTCAATGTGAATTTTCAAATAAAACATTTGTTATAAATGTGCCACTTTCTGTGTACTATTCTCTCTGTCCCATTGTGATTGTCAAGTAGGTTCTCTCAAATCTATCTTCTAAGGTAGATTTGAGAGAACCTACTGGACAATAATAATGGGATTGAGGGAGTAACAAAATGTGATAAAACCATGTTGTTTAATTATTGGTTGATATTTGACTCAAGTTACATTCTCAATGAGCTAGGATGAGTTGTAGTTTTGTGAGAGAAGATCCATGTAAGGAGTTTTAGCTTAATTTCATTGTATAAAATGATCTCACTTTTCCTTTGCATCTCTTTGTGAGTTTTCTACATTGACCTTGTAGGATTGCCTCCACAATGTATGTATTAAATGTTGACTTACGTTTTTGTGAAGAAGTTGTGTAATTGAAGCACTTCTAAAGTTCGAGACACCGAAAACATTGTCATATATCATCAAATTGTGAGTATCTTCTATCAACTTTCTAACAAGATGTTATAAGGCATCTTTCCATTGAAGAGCTAAATGCATGTAACTCAACTTTCTCCAACATATCAATTTTACCAAGAAGTAAGTATTCCTAATAGAATTGCTTCACAAGCCTTAGTTGCCAAAGCTAAGTGAGCTTTGTGTGCATGCAATCTGGTATAAACACGTCTTCATAAAACTTACACGAATTCGGAACATGTGAACAAGGTGTAGTAAATGGAACAATTTTTTATGACCAAACTTTTTGGGAGGCATCATAACTAGTTTTTTCATTTGATATTTGCTGCAATATATGATTATCTAAAAGCATGTTCACACCCAAAGGTTCACACCTCCATGTACGGATTTGTACCTCCATGGGTTCTAGAATAATCGGAACGTATCGGCTACACTTTCGGTAGGTAGTGAGCTTCGAGATTTCGTCGAGTGCGGAGGTTTGGAGTTGATCATTCATACCAAGAAGAGGTATAGAAAAAAATGTTGTGATTCGGACCCGAGATTTACATGTTCGATTTACATGTTCGATTTACACTTCGTCCCCGGACACTCCATCCTCATCACCTGTCTCTACATATTTTGCTCATTGTCTTAATTTATGACCTCTTTGCTATCTAATGGCAAACTTGTTGCACTTGATTCTTCAAGACATTTTTGCGTGACTTGAGGCATGTACTAGGGTTTTGGTGGTTGAATTGTGCAATTTTTTTATGGTGCGGTGTGGGGTCGAATTCTACTAAGGTAGGACGAATAGATTGTCACAAACCACTGTTTCTTTAGTCACGAACTTTCCTTTCCTCTCCACATGGAAAGCTGATTTGATGTGTATCTTTATGCAACGGAATATTGTTGTAGCCTTCTGTGCCCATATAGTTTTAAAAAAAAAAATTGAAAAATCATGTAGGGACTGACGACAGCAAGTATCTTTGTATACTCCTATACAGCTGTCACGTTTCTAATTAACACACAAATATACTCCCCCTGAGCATTTCATATGGAAAATGTCGACAAAACTTTGGAGGCACATGGGCTTCTGCATGGTTTACATCATTCTCAAATTAAATGGTTGATCAAGTGCTCTAATGGAGATTCAATTGCAGAAAACAGGCCAAATTTTCAAAAGGCTGAAAATGTTGTACGTTGGGATTTTTGGGGAAAAGTTCATCAAAAGCTTGATTTGCCAAGCGTCTATATACATGGTTCTAAATCTTGAAAAGAAACTTCATAAATTTTCCATCACTTTTCTCACCATGAAGTTAAGGGGGTCCTTGCTGGAGGGATATACTAAGAAGTGGATGTTGTGTGCGAACTCCCTATAGTGTACAATAACATACTTCCACGGTCCACATGGTCGATTCATTCCAACATGCCACGTGCCCAAAGCTGAAGACGACAGAATCCTACAAGATGAGGCCAGCAAATCTGCCAGTTACCTACTTTATACGTGGAATTCTCTGTAGTTAAGTCGCCCTCAGTGGCTTCCATCTCAAATCTAAGAGCAACTAGGCATGAAAAACGTATCTACTATTATTCATCCATTGGCGATCAATGCGCCGGCAGTGGTTACTACCTTGCACAACCGCCTCCCTGAAGGAAGTCCATGGTGTTGGGCTCTTGCACTGTGTATGCTTTGAAGATGCTTGAACTTTTTTATTCCTCACCAGACGTTTACTAAGCTTGATGCAATTTCCGTCTAAGGTCATGCGGAATTTTGAAGCAAAATCAGACGAAGGAGGAGTGCCTATGAGCTAAAGGGGAGCGACAGCCACGGCTCAAATTGGCAAACAGTATTGGTGGATGCATATCGTTCATGCACTTCTACAAAGACAACACTACGACCATGTGAGGTATGTAGATTGCTACTTGCAACTCGGTTTTTTCTGTTTCAAGTTCATGAGGGCCTCAACTCGCTAGATGTGGTTCCAAGCCTTGTTTTTGTCAACCCAAGAATTATGTTGTTGCGGTGGTATTTACGGTCGTCAACGTGTACAAAGCTAGGATGACGTTCCTCACTTCTGCCCTGTAATCTTCAGGGGGGTTTTCCGCACTTAAATGTGGAGTGTCGGGATGTCATCCAGTGCCGAAGATTGTCGCACTGCTTATAAGTAAAACCTTGTAGTGCAGTTCTTGCAGGCATGTAAGTCCAGCGTTGTATGGGTGTATGGCCACTGCTGTGTATAGCTCAGGTTGTATATTAGGAATAGGGTTGTCCAGGTCTGCGACCTTAATTCAGGAAATAGAAAGTGTATACAGTAGATTTTACAAATGCTATGACGTATATTTATGTAAGAACAATAAGTGGGTCGTGCACTCGTGCAGTAGTATGTTTGTAACCAGTGTACTTGTTTTGTAGGCAATATGCAAGTATGATTTAGTACCTGGAGAAATTGTTTCCCAAAGTCACTCCTATGATCTGTCGGAATTAGCGATGCTTGAATCATGTCCAAGCCATCCTCTACAAACACCAGGTTTGGGTACTATTCTCTGCTTTGAAATGAGTCGCTTTTCAGGACTTTCATGACGTCATGCGTGGTAGCGTTAGTATTAAGTACTGACTCGTGCTGTAATTGGTAGATACGGAGTTTTTGCCACTTCATTTTTCTTTGAGCGAATCAATTACCGATGTTGAATGCAGCATAAACAACCGATTGGAATCATCTCTCCTATCCAACGAGGTCAGTTTTGGAGAATTTAGTGGACCCAAACATTGATGCAATACTATGTTTCTCAATGCTGATGTGCATTGGAGAGCCTTTGATCACAGACTGCACCCGACGGAAGGGAGTATACATTTGAGGACCTCGTCATCTATGGTGAGGTGCTCCTAGAAGCTTCAGATTACCTTATTCAGAAGTGGTTAAGAAGGAACAATAAGGCTGAAAAGAATACACAGATATTGTATGCGCAAGAGCTCATTGTCAACGGTCTGAAAGCAAGAGTGAAGAAGCACGAGACTGGAGTCTGACTTGTACTTGGAGGTATGTACGTGTCATTCATAATACCTATCTGTTCAGAACTGTACACTTTCAAAGTACCGCCTGCTCATGTACTGAGTGAATCAAACTGTGTACCAGTATCGTTGAGGATGGTAACTCCAAGGTCGGACGGGCGTAGACGTAGAGTACCAAAGGCTGGACGAACAGCGGAGATGACTGCTGGTACGCATGACAATGCACGTGCTCGGGAACTTGCTGCAGAGCGTCAGCGACGTTGCAGAGCTAGGAAAAGAGATGCGGAGCATCGGTCATTCGAACTCGCAATGCGCGGGGAGATTCCAGGTTGGTGTCTAAACCTAGGTGATAGTGACTTTGCCATTATGTGTGTTGTACAACTAATTAAATCATGATAAGTAACTAGACATTGCCCTCGTTTTTTGTTTTTGTAGGCACACGTCTTGAAACGTTAGGAAGTGGGGAAACACATGGGCGTGGGGGAACTGTGGGACGCAGGGACATAAACCGAGTATCTTCCAAGATAATTGACTTTATCCTAAATGAGTTACAGGGTGTTGGAGAAGGTCTACCGTTCTGCCACTCTGTTTTAGAATCAGTTTTGGAAAACAAGTCCATCGTTCCGTTCTTGCCAGACTGTTATCGTGAAGTTAAAGTTAGTCATGCACTCGTTCAGTCTATCAAGAGTGAACTACAGTTACTCAAAAATCCATGTTCAAAAGAAAAGTTGGTTAGAAAAGTAGCGTTGCTGGAAGCAGCAACTAGTAGTGAACTGGCCGGCGTTCGGGCTTTGTCCAGAATGTTGGGAACAAACCCCTCAAACATTTCTGCTGCAGTTCACCGTCGTCAAAGTCTGGAAAGCAGTGGTACAAGAATCTTAAGCCCCCTGAACGCAAGAAAAGGCAACGGCTGTCAGCTCCCGCAAAAGAGGTTGTGCTATCCTGGTGGTACAAGGAGACACGCGTCAGTCCAAACAAAAAGGATGTGAGGAGGAAACGGTTGGAGCCAAAGGTGTATGAGCAGCATGCCACTCACCTCCTTCTTGAAAGTCAGGTGTGTTTCCAATACTATGTTTTATTACGTCTCTTCTATTTAACTCTATAATGTGGACAATCCAGCTTACTGTAGGAGTGTAGGGAGAACTTAGGTCCGCGAAGGCAATATTCGTTACATTAAGACGATTGGGAGTCTCATATTTGATCCGGGGATAAAGAAAAACCTTTCAACATGTTCAATATTAAATCTTTTTTATAATTTGAGGCTTTTACCTATTAATATACATGAATACCTCTAGTGCCCAAAGGTTGCATTTAAGTTTTATCCCCCGCCCGGGGATAAATTCACCAGACCTAGGTAAAGTATGCTCAAAGTCTTAAAGTACACATATTGTCTCAATGTAACGAATATGACCTTTGCGGCTCTAGAATATATTGTCTATATCATGGGATTAGACTGTACGGATTTTTCTTTTGAAAATACGTAACATCATTGCCTATGACTAGATTTTGGTATTTTTAAAATGGGTGATGCATGGGCTAGTCAGGCGGATAGTGTTCATGGTGCCCTATGGTGTTTTTCTTATTCTGTATCTTCTGTTTGTACAGTAAAACACACTTTGAGGTCTCTGTGTTGAAAATTTGTGAACACTAGAAGACACTTCATTGAACGCCGCTAGTATGGCTCCAAGGTACAGAGTATATGTCTGTCTCACAGGGTTTTGGCTTATACAGTTCTAGAGCGCGTAATATACTCCTTGTCCAAACTGAGCTTGTCATGAATATATTGTGGTGGCTGGATAGTGACTTAAATACAACCCGTAGTGGTACATGGTGATATACTTATGGTCACTAGCATACTCTGTCAATGAGTCATGGAGTCCGACGACAGTGTTTTTTGGCCCCGTGATGTCTGTGTTGCACTTTTGTATACCCTATAGAGGTATAAAATGATACTACATGAAGACTGTGTGGGTTACTTAGGGTCCTTTAAGACATGTCTATATACTATGCAGTATGTGCACATAATTTTGCGGTGTTTTGTCATATCGATGTACTCTTTTACATCCACAATGAAACATGCATAGGGATCTAAAAGTGTACTTACATAGTCATAAGATATATTGAACTATCGAGATATACTGTAGTAGTACTGTTGAGGTGTCTAGGCTTTCTCAGGTTGTCATCAACCCCTAAAGGTATGAGCGTGCCGTGGCGACCAGTAGAATACGGTGTATTTTGGTTGTATTTGGAGTGAATGCACACCTTTAATGGATTTGAGTTCAAAGAAAAAGTTGACATTTGAATAAATGCGGTTCTAGTGAGCTATTACGATTCCAGTTTAGAGTTTCTTGTTGGTAGCAAATCCTAATTATACGACAACGTACATACTATCCCCGAGGGACTTTTAAGGGTTAACATACATGACTCTCATGTCGAGCTCTACACTAACAAGTCCTTCTTACATGTATTGATGCAGGCTCGCATGTACGAGAGATTCTGCCAATCACACCCTGAATTGCAGGTGTCTATGAGTTCTTTTGCAAGATTGAGGCCGTACTTTGTGAAGAAATGCAGTGAGAGAAATGTGTGTTGCTGCCGTTATCATGTTGAAATGGACATGCTTCGCGAGGCTCTGACATCGATAAGGGTTGGCACAAAAGGATTACATCAACACGTTTCTTGCAATTGCCCTTGTACGGTTTGTCAAAGTACTGATACTGAAGCATGTTCTGCCCATGTAATGAAGTTTGATGGAGTTACGAAGCTTTGGGAGCAAGTTGTGTGTCCAAAGGATCCTACACAGGACTTCCATCGCCTACACTGCTTGATGGGGACATGCTCAATCTGTGGAGGGCATACCCTCCCAGTCTGTCCCATTGAGAAGTCTGATTCCTTGTTCCGACTGAAGTGGAGACAGTTCAGCAATGAAGTGATTGGAGTTGGGGATGACGGGAGGCCGAGGAAGAGAATCACTGAAATGCACATGGATACATCTTGCTCTGAATTCTTTGACTACTTGATGCCTAAGTTGCATAAATTTATTTCTCACAACTTTGTCAGTCGGTGGCAGGATGTGCAATGCCGACAGAGTATGACGGATTTGCAGCCCGGTGCCATTTTGACTCACATAGATTTCGCAGAAAATTACACTTTCGAGATACAAAATGAGATCCAGTCTATGCACTGGCAATCTACACAGATTACTATTCTAGTACACATAACATATCGATATTCAGCTGAGGCTTCCGGTGTGATCAAAGAGAGCCACTTTTACGTATCCGACGACAGAACGCACGATACCTTATTTGTCCAACACTGCCTTATGCTACACTGGGAATGGTTGAAGTCAAGACGTGTTTGTATCAACCACCATTGCGTTTGGAGTGATGGTTGCGCAGGGCAGTTCAAAGGTGCACGGCCGATGTATTTTGTATCGAGATATCCAAGTCTAACGGATGGATGTGGAATGGCTTGGAACTTCTTCGGCACTGGACACGGTAAAGGCGAATGGGACGGTGCTGGAGCCGTGGTGAAGCGCGCTCTACGCACAGAGCAGCTGCATAATCCATGGAGAAAACTGCAGGATGCAACAGACTCCGTGGCATTCTTGCAGCAGAGGCTAGGCGGTTTGGTTGAAAATTCTGTTGGTGAAGGGAAAACTATATCTTTTCGGTACTTTCACTACATCGGGGTGGCGGATGTGGACCGCCATCGGCAACATGCGTGTAGCACGGTTTCGGGGTCCCGTCAACTCCACTCAATAAGATCAGTGTCAGCGTCTGATCCCACATCGCTGATGGTCCGACAATTGTCCTGTTACTGTACAAGCTGTATAGATGGCGAGTGGGACGCATGCGAGAACACTTCCCATGTCTCTCCTTGGTCTGTTGTTAGGCTGATGCCGTCTGATGTCTCTTTTGCAAGGGAGAGGATGCTTAATGGGCAGCATGAAGATGAGGAAGATGATGCTTGGAATTATGCGGTGGATGACAGCGTAGGGGACATGGTACAAGTCGGTGACAATTTTGCTATTCCTGCTGATGAAGGCAACGACGAGGGGGTTGAGTTCTACGTTCTACAATGCCAACGTGCGAAGGCGGTTGTGCGAGAGCCTTTCAGTTGTGTGTGGGGAGGTCAATTTGAAGCAGGGCAGTACGTCCTCCAAGGAAAATATTACCAGAAATGGGGCACGAGTCCTAACTCCTTTGTGTACCTGAAGAATTCAAGGATTGCATTTGTGGATGCTTCCCTTGTGGTAGCATGCAAGTTTTTTATGATTCCCGCTGTACACAGGGTGAAGGGGAGTGACCCTGTGTACAAGTTGTCTGACGAATCCATCGATGTCATCAGAACAAGTCTAGAGGGTTTCTAAGTTCTCATGCGCCTCTACATGAACTACCCTATTGTAAGACATATGTGGGCTGAAGTCTTGCCTAGCAAGTTATAGTCTATGATCGCTATGTTTTTGTATATCAACATAGGTTTGAAGTTCCTTTTAAGGACTTATACTCTGGAGTATCTTATAGTGCATTTTGCGAAGATATTATGCAGCCCCTAGTATATTTTGTATTTGATGTTATAGTTTGACTCTTGCTATGTGTAGGTATATAAAGGTATGTTTGAGTTCGTTTTATGGACTTAAACTCTGGAATATTCTATACTGCATTTTGCAAAGGTATTATGCAATCCCTAGTATATTTTGGACATGATGTTATAGCCTATGAGTGCAATGGCTAAGTATATCAAGGGATGTTTCAGATTTCGCTATGTTACAGAGATGTCATGACCGAAATTGCAATCGGCATACTATATAAAAGAGTGGTGAATGGTCATATTCGTTACATTGAGACAATATGTGCACTTTGAGACTTTGAGCATACTTTAGGTCTGTTGAATTTATCCCCGAGTCGGGGATAAAACTTGAATGCACCCTTTGGGCACTAGAGGTATTCATGTATATCAATAGGTAAAAGCCTCAAATTATAAAAAAGATTCAATATTGAACATGTTGAAAGGTTTTTCTTTATCCCGGATCAAATATGAGACTCCAAATTGTCTCAATGTAACGAATATCGCCTTGTGAAAAGAAGTGCTCGTTTCTGTGGTAAGGTGAAGAAGCTCTTGATGATACCATTCCTTGGAAAAGAATATACATGGGTGCTATGTACAACTACGGAACAACTCATTGCACAGACCGTGACTTAGATGGAAAATACACTGCCCTTTGTGCGATGTGACCTACTCACGTGGACACTATAGAGGTAAGTGGATTCCAATGATGCGCTGCATACCGCAATTGATAGAAGTGGCAATCAATCAACACATGCTACAAAAGGAGAAAATGCCTACACGGCTGAGTACGTTTACTACTTCAAATTTAAAAGACGCAAGGAGAATTGAAAGAACTGCAGCTACTTTCGGCATGTCCTCTTTATCTTCGCGGTTTTGGAGTCGACTCCTTTCGTCAATACAGTTGGAGTACCTGTCGATTCAAGACATTTTCTTTTACTCTGGTGCTTCTTCCCAACATCTAGGCTGCGACGGTCGTCTTCACCCCCTCCATGACGTGTGCTCATCTTCTCCTTGTCGTTTGCCCTTGTTTGCGCTTGGACCTCTTTAGGTAGTACTTTTTTCTTTGCTTTTAGGTAGTCCGCGATGGTTTCTTGAAACTCATCTGCTTCCTCCGAATCACTCTCAGACTCTTTGACACCTGCAGCAGAAACGACAGATGTGTCAGAAGTAGTTTTCTACATCAACAGAAGATATTTTTTTACTTAACAGAAACTCAGAAACTCATTTTGTCCAATGCGTACTATTCTTTGTACCTCCTTTCTCTGTGTGGGCATCCGTTATAGGTAGGACGGACTCGTCATTAGTAGACAAAAGAACCTCCGTCTCCGTAGGGGTATGAGCTGCTGAAATATCAGGCGCGCTTGCTGCGAATGGGAGGATAATTTCCCCCGGAAGAGAATCCTCTTCTTTCCCTTTTGAGGAGGGACCACTGCAACTGGGCTTTACCCCCGACGTTGTTGCGTCGACTGTGTCTTTCATTGGCAACAAACCCATCGACTGAGCCGGCGATTGGCTTGAGGATGGCAGCCCCTTCACAACTTTTTTAGGAGTACTCACTAAATCATCCTTTCCTTGAATATATAAAGCCCGCCTTGGAGTGCCTAGAGCGTCAGTATCCGTTACATCCTTAGTGGTTGACCCGCCGCAATGTCTATCCATGTCTAACGCTAGCGTGTTTTCAGGAGTAGTATGGACGCCTCCATGCTGCACCTCCCCTCTACCACTTGATCTAGACATAGGCAACGTGCACTCACCTAGGGTCAAATCCAGACCTCGTATACCCACCTGGTTAATAGGACAACTTTCACTAGGGACAGCAAAATCAGCCTTAACTGTGCTAGTCTCCCCGACGCTGTACATACATGTCGTGGTTGACGGAGGGCTATGGAATTGTTGTGTAGAACCTGATGTATCATGACAACACATATTGAGCGGGTGAGTAATATTATTGGAAAGCTGTGGTTCAAAGTTGGAAAAGAATGCTACAAGATGTGCTGTAAACCCCATGATACATGCCCAACATACGTAAGTTTATTTTAGTATATGTTTTGTATATATATAAAATAATATACTACAAAGTGGTATATAACCCTAACACAATAGACAACTTTGTATATGGTACTTCTAAATATACTAAAAGCATGACAAGCATACTATAACTTCCTAGAATTCTCTATAAACCAAGACCTAATATACTGCAAATAGTACAATGAGGGATTAGATGATACATGATTGTACTAGTATGATTCTACAGACATATCTCATGAGGAGTTTCAAACACCACATAGGACTTTAATACAGAGGAGTACGACAACTGTGCCTCACATCAATGACAAGATCTCGCACAACACTAGTATAAATGACTCTTGGTCTGTTTCTACCTGCATTTGCTATGTAGTATAGAACACTAAACAAGTATGTTGAAAAGGCTCCTACTAGTGTTATTGACACATGCACCACACGATGAAGTAAACGACCATCGAGCTGCTAAAACTTTTGACCTTCCTAAGACTATTCGCCTATGACGACAATTCACCTTCCAATTCAGCAACTACACAATTATACTAGAGTGCAACCCCTAACTTTGTATCTTCATTGCAAAGATGAGCAATAAGTTAAGAGCCGTGCATGCACCATGAATTTAGTAAACAACAGTATGGGGTACTGGAATACTTACCAACAGTGAGGCAATCCTTGTGTGCTGAGACAGTCCTTGCGGATATTGCAAGAACTCGTGAGACATTGCAGTCCAATGCCACCGCTTGCATCTGTAGCTCATCTGGGAGCTCTCCATATCCCTGGCTCTTGAACCACTCCGGATGCACAGTGATACATCCCTTTGCCGCGCATTTTGTGTTTGATTGAAACCAGACACGAGCGCACCAAGGGTGGTAAGCATGCTGGCAGCTGCATACGACTATGTCATGATGCGGGAATGGAAAATTGCACAGCGTACACGTCCTATAGCGAAGGGTATTCCATCCCCCGCCCGAGTCCTTCTCTTCGTAGTAAACCATTGGATGAGGAAAGACGCCGAGTCCAGTGTACCCTGCTCGAAGCGTGCCTAAAAGCTTCAGCAATTCCTCTGCTTGCCTGGCAAGCATGCCTCCTCTCCATCGCAACCTTGCCTCGAGTCCCACCTTGCATTCCAAGTCGGCATTTAGAATTCCCAGCTCACGAGCGCCTTCCCTGTACATATCACCGTACCATTCGTTCTTCATGCTCCACTTCTTCAACTCCGCATCGTCCTTGCACTCTCCAATACCCCTCTTTGCGGTGCTCCATGTGGCCTCCATGGTGTCGACCAGCTGACGCTGGCTAACCATCTCCTTCAGTAGGTCTTGGTGTTGTTTTGTCACAATTTCTAGTTCCTTCCTAGCGGCCTCACTCTCCAGCTTTACAAGACTCAGAACGTCCTGAACCTCCTGTTTTTTTGCTTCGGTCCACGAGGAACTTTGCGAAGACTTCACGTCCGCAGCACCACTTGACGGCTGCCCTCCACAGTCGCGCCTCACGTGACCATCTCCTTCCAAGTACCTTCCTAGCTCTTCCTCTGCCACAATTTCTGCAGAAGTCTTCCCCGTGATGCGCGCTTTCTGCCCTACCAAGAACAACATTTTCTTCTCCCAAGCCGATCGTTGATTAGTATTGGTCACATGAGCGAAACCTGCCCAGTCAACCTCGGCTCCCAAAACCACCTCCGCTACAATAGCCACTGCAAAGTCCTTCCCAATGAGCCCCGTATGTGGCACAGCAGACTTCTGGTAGCATATACAGTAGTACTTGTCTATAGCCTGCCTAATCTTCACGTCGTTGACATTTCTGAATAGGTACCCAGACTTCCCTGCGCGCCGTGGACCAAAAATGTCAACCAGGTGTGCTTCGGTAACACTGTGCTTCTGGTGATGTTTGTGTGGATTGAGACCTCCCGCATGAATATTGAAGCGGTCTCTGAAGGTTTCGAAAGTAATCTCATGTGGAGGCAATCCACGCAGCAGTACGCCCATCCTATAGTCGATATCTTCAAGCGGAAGCAACTTCACCTCCTTCACGTCGTCTATGGTGAGATTCTTCTCAGCTGCGGCATCGCTGTCACTTTCTGACTCGTCTTTGGAGTCTCCCTCCCTGCTAAAATTCCTGCAGGTTGGAACTTCTCTCCGTCTGGACGCCTTAACCGTGCGCTTCTCTGGTCTCCCCATTGCGCTCTTACCGGACTGCTTGTTACGGCCGTCTACTTCAGGCGAACCGCGTATTACCTAGGAGTGAATATTGCCCCCCTTGTTTGCAGAAGCTGCGGTTGATCCAAAACATGGTTAGTATACAGCGCCATGGAATGTAACAAATTTTTAGCACAAAAACCATTTCTCTTTTGGCCGCTGTAATGTAGAACACACTAGAGCCTTCTAATACAGTAACTGCAACGATTAAGGATTTGAACCTGCAATCCTTGCAGCGTAGCTCGTAGGTGTATAAAAGGTCCTCTACCAAATACATGGCATCCAGTATGGATGGCAGACGCGAACAAACCTCACTGACATTATCCCGCAGTAAGGGCAGTAAATGTAAACTCCAGTGTGCCTACCGGAACACATGATCATTTGACAAGGAAATGGAAAATAAAATTCTATTCTAAGAGTTTCCTCTCTTTTAGTTTGCGGCCAGTATATACCTGGAGAGTTATGAGCCCGGCTGAATGTGAAAGGGGGTGATGTCAGGGTAAATTACGAATCTCCGGAGCTGCTCAATGTACTTGCCGGCTAAGAAGCTGTTTGAAGGACTTTGGTGACTGAGGTGATATCTGGTATGGATCAGAAAATGGAAGAATAGTAATCAGTAAGACGGAATGAAGCACGCATTCACTACACAAAGGGGCACTATTTTGTACAATGCTGAACTAAAGCACGGGCAAGGAGGCACGTTCTTATTGTGCAAATCTGAAGTCCACATGTACCGTTTTGCAGGCTTTTGCAAAGTCTACGCATCCAAAGCTATGCTCTCGGTCTGTTTTTCGTCGATGAAAGGACACGCCGAACTGCACCTACTCCTCTGCGACCAAGAAGGAAGCCGTCATTGTAGGCGATATTTGTTACATTGAGACAATTTGGAGTCTCATATTTGATCCGGGGATAAAGGAAAAACCTTTCAACATGTTCAATATTAAATCTTTTTTATAATTTGAGGCTTTTACCTAGTAATATACATGAATACCTCTAGTGCCCAAAGGTTACATTCAAGTTTTATCCCCGGCCCAAGGATAAATTCACCAGACTTTAAGTATGCTCAAAGTCTCAAAGTGCACATATTGTCTCAATGTAACGAATATGACCATTAAGAAGATACAGTCCTCTACAAATTGACGTTGTAAACCTTTTGTTGTTGCGCTTTGCCATGAAACACAGTAATCGCCTCCAGCATCCATGGAGAATTGAAAGGAACTATACTAAAAACTAAGGAGTACCTTTCAAACGCCACGCATGGGCTTACCCCTAAACGTAGGACGATGTGCACGCCTTCAAGTTCGCCGTGCTCTCTAGCTCCTTTTGTTCTTCAAACGTGCTCGCAGCTTCTGATGCGCTTCACCTAGAACCTCCACGCGAACTGCTTCCAGGATGTGTCTCCTGTGATGTGGTATCGCAGAAAACGCCTCCTCAGCGCACACAAGTCACGGAGCTTCTCCTACACAAATAACTCCGCCGCTGTGAAGTTTCTGGTTGCCATCCCTTCTAACGATGCAAGAACGTATTGTACTACAGCGTTGCAGTCAACCCGCCTGAAGCTCTTGAACTTGCCAAACAATCCCGCAGCACCCAACAGTTGTCCAGGTCAATCTCAACACCGACTGACATAGGTGAAACTCCTCGCAAGTATGTCCTTCACTACCTTTGCACAGTGCGCATTGCTTCCGTGAGACCTGTGACTCTCAAAGCACTCGTGCATGGTGTGCTGCACTACAGCCCAAGTTTGTCAAAGGAGAAAGAGACACTGAATTCGTGCACAGAATGGACATGGCAGACCCCTCGGATTGGGTGCGCGCGAGAGACCGTGGACTAGGGGCCTATGACTGCAATTAAAGACACTGCACCAGTAACAGATTCACTTGGATGCATCCTAAATGTGGCGGCAGATCTGCCCTGTCAGATTCATGATCGAAATGAACGGCCATGATTAGAAATAGTTGTGCAAATGGACGGCCTTCTTTGCCCACAGGCATGACACTAGTTCTCCCAAATATATACTGCGCAGTATTTTATTTTTGCCCAAAGTGTACCAACCCTAGCTGATTTTTACCACATGGGGTTTTTTAGTGAGATGTATTTTTGGTAGGAGACACTAGAAGCTAAAGTTGTTGTGCAAGACACCACATCTATCACTAAACACCCATAGCCCATCTATTTCCTACCCAATAAGAGCTCTCCTACTACAAGGAGCCTTGTTTTTGATGCGCCGCCAAGTGATTCTTAGGAGGCTTTTCATTCAGTAGCGTATGTTGATATATGTAGGTTATATGTCGAATTATATGTTTGGTACATGTTCTGAGTGGCAATTTTTCTAGTGAGATTGCATCAAGTGAATTATTGTTAACCCCTAAACAACCATGGTGTTTTGTGAGCTCCAAACTCCAAAATTGCAATTTCATACCACCTAGTAAACATTGGAGTATGAGAATGTCTTTTAAACTTTTTTGAAACTTTCGACCGTATGATCTTGAAAAGAACTACCATTAGAGGTAGTGGCTGAAGTTTCAACCGTTGGATCTTTGCCATTTGTAAGATCGTAACATTCAAAGTTGATGCAATCTTTTATTCAGCAAACATAGTTCACTTTGTGCAAAGGAAAACGTGATGCTTATTACCTTAATCATCTAGCTCATATTTTTTTCCATGTATATAACTAAGTTAGGCATGCCCATGCAAAATTTGAGACACTCATTTTGCTTTTTGAACCTTCATGCAATTTATTTACTAGAAGAAGGTAGAAATGAAGGATTTGGTAAAACATGCACCACGTTTATTGTATATGGTTTAAGGGAAAAATGAACGGCGAGTATACACCTTCTTGAGTTTGTGATTATATAAAAAAAAAAAATTCAAAAAATTCCAAAATCTCAAATTTTGGCAAATTTTGAAAGGAAAATTGTAATATCATAGAAAATTTTAAATCTAGCTCTTGTAATTTTTGAAGGGTGCCCTTGTAGGATTGGTAAAAGTTTCAACTCGGGTCACTTGGAAAACTAAGTACAAAATCAATCAAGAATAGATTTCAAAAAAAAAAAAAAAATCAAAATAAAGGTAAAAATAAAAAGTTTTTTTCTGCCCGCCCCAAGCCTAAAAACTAAAATTTGCCTTTTAAAACTCCGGAAGTGGATTTTGACTTTGCAAATTTTCCCACATACACCTTGTAGTATAGGGAATATCCAGTAAAAATCTTAAGCAAAAATATTACTTTCAACATCTTTACTTAGGCTGCCCAAAATCACAAATCTCCTAATCGGAGGCCTTGGGTTAAACAACCTTCTACCAAGATTGGGTTGAGTGAGTTTGTGTCCGATGTTAGACCTTTCTTCAACTGCTGTAATTGCATCAACCCAACCCTTTTTCAATGTTAGACATTCTCTCGAGATTGCCATAATTGCTTTAACCCATCCCTTTCCCATCTTTTTCTATTATATTCTATGTATGCTGCACTGTTGAGATATCGTCTAATATAAACGATCTTCCAACTTTCCTACTTGCTGATGTCGCCTTGCTCAAAACATTGTAGACGTATGGATAGCACCACTCTGGCTTCAACAAGCCCAAGGTGGTGTTCTTGCGACATCACCTTTGGAAGTAAACATTGTTTTAATGGATTTGCAAAGGATTATTGCTTCAAGTCCTTCATGACTTCTAGTTGCGCGAGTCTTCACCATTGCTCGGAGACTAGCTTGGTTTTTGGATGAAGCCAAGAAGCACTATATGGTTCAGTCATAATTCTTGATGCTAGAACATGAAAAATTTCATATGTTGAATGGTGGCATCTAGCAACTTGCAAGAATCCTCCGCCTGCATTTGAAGCGTAAAGACCCCAACTAATGCAAGGCGATTCCCGTCATTGTTCAAGTAGCTCTCTTGCAACACAAGCTCTTCCAAGGAGCACATCCTCTCCAATATTAAAGCTATTTGCACTTGAAACGAGCACCGCGTCTAATATTATATGTGAATTTTTTGTAGCAATGAACTTGGAGAGGACACAAATATCGTAGCCTAGAAGGTGGAGGTTTATGCAAAAAAATTAGAGTGCTCAAGGAGTTGGTGTGGGCTCCTAAGTGTAGTGGATGCTATTGACTAGACCCAACTCTCTATTCAAAAGGCCGAAGTCTCTCCACAAGACTACTTTTACTACAAATTTGGTGGCTTTACCAATCAAGCCCAGAAAGTGGTGAATAGATACAAACATTTCTTGAATGTTACACTTGGTATGCCAAGGAGTGTTCATAATATGCATTTGAAGAATTACAAAAACAATTTTCAGAGTTTCTGGTAATTTCTAAATTATTCTTTCCACATTCGTCAAAATTCAAGACTTTGAAATTTTTCCAAAATTCTTTCTCTCACAATTCACAAACTCATAAAAGTTAAATATTCATTATTCAATTTTTCCTTGAACCAAATATGTTCAATATGATGCATGACTGTTATACTATATTGTTGCTTCTAGACATTGTTTTGCATGAAGGTTTAGAAAGTAGAATGAGTCTCAAAAAAATTTGCATGGGCACACCCAACTTGATTACCTGCATGGAAAAGTGTTTGGGGTAACAACTTTGAGGTTTCCCCCTGCACCATGGAGACAATGTCTCACAAACAATGCCCAAAAAAACTTTTGCACCAACTTTGGATGCTTCAATCTCACAAATTGTGAAAATCAAAGGCGAAAATAACTACAGCAAACCCTGATCATATGCGGTACACTAAATAGGTAGATTAGTGTTAGATTTCTATAAGATTTGAAAATGCTACAAGTTTTTACTTTTGGTAAAAAAAATTACCAAGAGTATCGATTCGAATACTAGGGAAGGATCCCCATCTTGACCAATGTAGAGGGTAAAAAATTGACTAACAACAAAAGCTTATAGCATGTTTATATCAATTAGTGTATCTAACATGTAGTCCTATACCACTGTTGTTATGTCCTGTGGGCATACCATCAAGGGTAGGTCGAACGGACACTATATTCACGCCAACCCGTAAGGGTCTGGTGTTCTTCTTCTTCTTCTTCTTGTATCTAACACTAATCTACCTATTTAGTGTAGTGTGTACATACTTTTTGGTGTAGCAAACGCTCAGCGAATTGTAAAAGGAGTTAAGGTAGAATGGCCTTAACCCTTAAACGCCCAAGCAAGCCCGAGGGGCTTGATTCCAACAGAATCTTCCATGTAGCTCTCACTGTACTCAACTTTTCACTTATATTTTGATGTCAAACTGGTCACCTTCTTCTCATGCATTCAAAAAGTGAAATTTTACAATTCAAATCACAATTTGTATGAATGATTTTGTGCTTTGAAAGGAATGTGGTAGGTAGGTTGGGGTTGTACATAACCTTGTAGGAGGTTGCAAGCTCATCATTGATTGGTGCATTCATGATGCCCAAGTTCAAAAAGTGCACTATTCATGATGCCCAAGTCCAAAAGATGTTGTGATCCAATTTTGGGCTGCCCGTTTTAGACCCCATGGGCGTTTAAGGGTTAAACCGCACGGTCCCCCAGACGTGCAGGGTAAGGTAGAGGCACCTATAACCGACCACTTAAGGATTTTAGCACATGATATTAAGGTATATATATATATATATATATATATATATATATATATATATATATATATATATATATATATATATATATATATATATATATATATATATATATATATATATATATATATATATATATTTATTTATTTATTTATTTATTTATTTATTTTTAAATTTTTCATGTGTGCAAACACAAGGTTCTTGTTGAATGCAAAAAGTTTCGTGATTTTATTTGCATTATTCAAATAGTTATAATTGTTTAAAGTGAAAAGATGTTTGGAACCTAAAGTCGATCACATGCTCAAATATACAAATGAGGTACATCTGTTCTTTCAAAATCTAGGTATTGGGCTTGATCGGGTATTGGTTGCCGGTTGGGAATGGGTGCCTCTACCTTAGACCGCCCCTGTAGCCGCCCATGGCGTGACCTTATTGCACGCACAGCAAGTTCATGGTCACTGGATATGGAATCATGCAGGGAGGTGGTTGGTTCATGGTTCATTAACTCTATTTTCCACGGTTTTAGCTACATGCGTGAGCACCGCAAATTGGTCTGCCGGATCAAAAGGAGAGTCTACTGATCACTTTAAGGTCATGTACACTTCTGACTTCAAAAATTTGTAGTAAATTCAATTTTTGCTATTTTATTTTCAAAAATTTTGCATTCACTCTCCCTCCTGTTTTTACATCCAAGAAAAATTACAAACAGTACCCACAAGGTCCACAACCATGTTGAATCTCCTATTTAACCCTGAAACGCCCATGGGGTCTAAAACGGGCAGCCCAAAATTGGATCACAGCATCTTTGGGACTTGGGCATCATGAATAGTGCACTTTTTGAACTTGGGCACCATGAATGAACCAATCAATGATGAGCTTGCAACTTCCTACAAGGTTATGTACAACCCCAACCTACCTACCACAATCCTTTCAAACCATAAAATCATACATACAAATTGTGATTTGAATTGTAAAATTTCACTTTTTGAATGCATCATAAGATGGTGACCAGTTTGACATCAAAATATAAGTGAAAAGTTGTTTACAGTGAGAGCTACAGAGAAGATTCTATTGGAATCAAGCCCCTCGGGCTTGCTTGGGCGTTTAAGGGTTAAGCAGTTTAAGGTCATTCTACCTTACTGTGTTCCAAGTTCTGGAAGAGAACAAAAATCGGCAAATACTTGTCAAACCGACTCCTCTAGAGTGGAATCATCATTTTTCGACTCTTCTACAGTGAGTAATGAATTTTTAAAGATGGAAATATAGGTGTTCCTAAAATGGTGCCCTAAAGTGACGCCCTACAATCTTTGCAGAGTGTACATGGTACTATTGTAAGGAGAAGCTATTATGTACGTGACAGTGAAGATTACTAGGGCTCCATTTTCGGCACTGCGCCATTTTTGGCTGCTCTACCATATCTCACGGAGAATGGAACAGTTGTGCAACAAACCACGCAGAGATCAGGTGCGGTGTCAGTAATCATCCCCAGAATCCCGGGATGACATTCGCAAATCTTCTGCAGTAGATTCTGGGCCACTCTTACCAGCTGTTGGTGGCACAAGATACCATAGACCACCACCCCCGTTTATTCGATCCACATTCATGCAACCGTGCCCTAAAACAACGAATGACTTTAATTCTGAACTGGTTGCAGATACACGAGAGTATTGTTCTCTCTTACACTAAAATTACAGGTGCCATGTAAAGAAAAGTACTTCTCAGCTGGGACACCAAACGCTCGTGACACACGTGACATCGCAAACCTATTTTAAACGATCAATGGCACATTAACCCAAATCCGCTCGACAATGCCTCACACGATACAATCGATACATATTCCCTGTACGTCACATTCTCGTTAGTTCACGATCCTACTAACAGCCTTGATGTTAGTTCAGGTCTAGATGTGACTCAGTTAGAACTCTATATTGTGACAGTATGTATCAGCGTGATGTATGTGATAGAATGCATGCCTCCAACGTATGCAATTATTGAAATAAAGTAGATACAGATAGTGACGTGACCAAGAAAGTCGGAATTTATGTCTTATATGCATGAAACACAGTGTTCAGGAAGCAACAACCAAATAAAAAAAACTAGCACCGGTGAATCGCACAGCCTATCCCGCTGCCCAACTTATCATATATTAGCGAACATAAGTGTTTGAAGGCATCTTTCTTTTCAATATTGGACTTCTTAGAATTCACATCCTATCCAAAAACACTCTGAACAGCTCGTCTCGACGCATTCACAAACTACCGGAGACGCAAAATAAACAACGGCCAGCTCGCAACTGCACATTGTCTTGCACTGGGCCCACCTTCAAATGGCTGTGGCACTTCGTGGATTATTTCCACGCCAAACCCGCCTCATTATCACTGCATTGATAACAACACTTATGTTAGAATCGTTATGAATATGATACGCGATATCTTCCCTCTGTCTAAGAAAATATCGTGGATTCGGTCACAATCTGCATACCTCTGCTTCCTCGGGCCTCATGTCGTCACCCTTTGGCTGGTCGTCACCTGCAACAGAAAACACAAGTCAGCATCATTCATAGGAGAACAAGTTTTCTACATTCAGAAAATTGATGTAGATTGTTGTGAATTGTTGTTACAGAAGATTGCGTACAAGTACTCTCCCTAGCAATAGATCTCAACATAAGTCTAGATGACGCACCTCCATCCTCCTGGAGATCCGATGTCCAGAGGGTCAAGTTGTCTCTCAGCAACTGCATAATCAGGGTGCTGTCCTTATATGACTCCTCGCTCAAAGTATCGAGCTCAGCAATAGCTTCATCGAATGCTTGTTTAGCCAGGTGGCAAGCCCTGAAATCCCACATCAAGAAATTCTTAACCACCATTCACATTATTCACCATGTAGGAAGCAACCTGAAACATATGCGGGCATACAGAACGATGATAGAAAATGTGAAGCCATATTGTATGAACAAGGGTCGTACCGCTCGGGAGAGTTCAAGATCTCATAATAAAACACTGAGAAATTCAACGCCAGTCCAAGTCGGATCGGATGTGTGGGCGCCAGGTCCGTGACTGCCGTGTTCGAAGCAGCCTGTGCGTATATCAACGTATTTAGTCATACACAAAACATGCCCGTCAATAATGGACTACAACATATCTATATACACGAATGCAGGACAAATAGACATCCGCCACTCTCTACGCTGTTAATCCCATGTACATAAGCAGCCGTTTCTTTCACTTAATCACACCTGATAAGCCTTCAGAGATTGGTCGGCAGCTTCTTTCCTCTCGTTTCCAGTCTTGAACTCAGCCAGGTAGCGGTAGTAATCGCCCTTCCTGTTGTAACAGCCGCAACAAATGCTTCAGAATTAGTCGTGATTATTGAAGTGACAAAAGAACAAAAATGTGAATCTGAAGAATGCCTCTCGAGAAGGCCTCTCTAGAAGTCTACCCTTCGAACCAATAGAACTTAATACGGATCAATGAGTGCATGCGTACGTATGAGCACACGAGTCAAACAACACCAACACCAGCCTACTCATCGTCTGAGAGGAATCTCAAGAACAAAGTTTCAGTTCAACTCAATCGTGCTAATCATAATGACGGATTGAGATCCACGACAGATCTTACATCTTGTAGTAGAAGACGGTCGACTCGCCAGTTTTCGACGATGGGATCAAATGCTCGTCGATGATGGTGAGGATGTCGTGGCAGATCTTCGACAACTCTTCTTCCACCTTGTGTCTGTAATCCTTGATGCGCTTCACATTCTGATCGTTGCCCTTGCTCTCCTCCTTCTGCTCGATGGAGGACATGATCCGCCACGACGCCCTACGGGCTCCGATCACATTCTTATAACCAACAGACAGCAGATTACGTTCCTCTACTGTGAGCTCCTCGTCGAGCTTGGCCACCTTCTTCATTGACTCGACCATCTCTGCAAAAAAACGAACCTTCAATAAACCATGCACGCGAATAACTGCTTCGGCCTACTCTCTTAAACAACGATACCTCCCACACCCGAAAATAACTGCAAGGCTAGGTTATAACCGCTCCTATAGCATACAAAACCTATCTCCTCCGAGCTCGAAACAAAGCGAATCCACAAATTATAAATTCTCCTCTTTGACCGAACAAGAAGAGAAACGGTCAAACATCTTCACTTGAGACACATCAAATCAAGAAGCTTAACCACTTATCACTACAGAAACATCACTAGGAAGCCAGCATCTACACGAAAACACATCAGAAGAGCATGTTCAGCATCGTCATAACCATCCAACAGAACAACCAAGCCCCAATGACGTCCAAAAGTACATGCGCAAAAGTGAAACAAGAAGCCATGAGTAGTAACATTACCAAAACGTGGCCAGAACAACACATTCCTAGGGTCGTAACCATGCCTAGCGAAATCAGCGAGCAAAACGCAGTCACATCACATCGCATCAGTCGCAGAACACGAAGCTAGAAATTCTGAAGGGGCTGGAAACATAAAGAAAGCAAGGGAAAACACAAAACACACACCATCGTAACGCTCCGCCTGCTCGGCGAGCTTGGCCATGTAGACATAGCTCTCGCGCTCCTTCTCCGTGCTCATGTTGACGGCGCCGGAAGTGGACACGGGAAAAAAAAGCGATCTGAGAGTGCGGATGCAAAAAGTGCAAAGGGAACAGCGGCCGGCTGCTGGCAACGGACGCGAGAGAGAAGCAAGGGTAGAGTGCAGGCTGCGAGGGGATGGCAAGGGAAGATGAAGGAAGAAGAAGGCTCGAAGGAACCTGCAAAGGCGTTCTTAAGCTTAGACCTAGCCTTAGGCTTAGGCTTAGGCTTGGCAACGAACAGAACTCTGGCGCGCTGTTCGTTCGTTGGATCCCGCGCTTCCGTAACGACGGCGGAGGCGCTCCACCAACGAACGTTGGCCTGTGTCTGTTGAGTTTCGTAACGAACGCGATCGCTCGTCCGGTAGGCCCCCGGAGTCGCGCCGTGACTGGTTCCAGGCTGGTTCCACGTGGCTCAGCCTGCCCTGCCGGCTCACCGCCCGTCGACCCCTTCAAACTTCAAACCAGTCAAGATTATCTTTTATGGTTCGGCGAGGGAATCCCTTTGGGCCAAGCCAAGCCAAGACCCTCTCCTTCTATTCCTTTTCCTTTTCTTTCTAAATGTCCATTATGTATTTCTTTAACTTAACTTACACTCTCTCAAGAATGAAAGTTGGAACTAAATAAAAACTACCTATTCTCACTGCAATTATTGTTTAATATAACCCCTAAAGATCCAAGAAAGCCGAAACGGTTTTTGGGGATTTCCGCAGGAAAACAAATTCAGCCAACTTTGACTGTTATAATCTCAAAAGCGGAGAAATATTAACGGTTCAAATTTGACATTGGAGTAAAGGGTCAAGTTAAATTCAAGATCCTACGGTTAGATCTTCTAATTAATTCTTAGATTGAGTTCTTTGGGCCTGAAGTAGAAAAAGGTTCTTTTTGATAATTTAGACAATTTTGTATCAAGGATCTTTTATTAGGGGTTAACACTTAGATATTGAATATGATAATTGAAACTATTTTATTCACGTAGAGTATGTTATGATATATATTTTTTAGAAATTTGAGTAAAAAATTACATGACTCAATTCTATAATTTGATGTCCGTTGTTTATTATGATTATTTGGGTTTTGAGTAGACATATGAAATTATTTCATGTGTCATCAGAAAGTGCACGATAATAATTTATTTATTTTAGATGTCTTCAAAAAAATTAGTACATATCAATCATGATTTTTTTGGAGGATTATTTGAAACTATTTTAATACATCTCAAATTAGTATGGCTTAAAAGTTTTGTTTTGCACTTGCAAGCCTTAAGCCCTTAAGATGCCACTTATTTTGTTGCAGTAGAAGTATGAAGAAGAATTTAATAAGAAACATATTTTTGAAGTGAATAATCTTAGATTTGTACTACGTGGATCGATCTATTAGGTCATCACTTGACCACACCTTTAAACTTCAAACCTATCAAGATTATTTATTATGCATGATAAGGATTTTTCAGGCCATGCTTATCATCAAAAAACCTTTGTTTCTATTCCACTTTTGTGTCCCCCTTTGTTTATAGCTCATTGTGCATTCGTCCTTTAAATATTCATCCTCTTGAGAAATAGAGTCAGTTTCGAAAACTCTTTTGAAATTTGTTTCCGAACCCTGATGACAATCAGTCAAAGTTGGTAACATAGATGGAGATAGACAACATGAATCAAATGCAAGTGATGATAGAAATATCACTATTGATGATAGTTAAACTTCTTTCAGAATAATCCTTCTAATTTTTTGAAAAAACCCAAATTAACAACCAGAAAGTATTTAGACACTTTAATATGATTTAGACACCATCGAAACTAAGTATTTCTTAGTGAGACCGTTGAAGACTCTTACTGTAACTCAAATTGAAATGAGAAGCAACCATTCATAACTACCATCTTCATTTGATCTAATTGTTGATTAAGATAAACTAACCCTTACTAACTAAAAGACAAAATGGATTCACTAAAAGAATCTTAGGTGACCCCTAGAGCCTTTTGACTTTTTTTTTTTTTTTTTTCGTTGGAATTCCATCTACCTTATTTAATTCATGCCTTGCACTTGCCTATGAAAAAAGTTTGGCCTTATTTATGTTTAAGGACTTAAAAAAAAAAAAAGCATAATTCTAAAAGAAAAATTATAATGTGTGCAAAACCCTTAACTTATAAATTTTTTTTTAATTAATTTTTAATATTAAAATCATGTGTACTCGAGTTGTGACAACCCTTCAAAGTTTATCATTGACCACAAAATAAGTCTTTGGGTGCTTAGTATATAATCGCTTAGGATGATAATTTTATTTGTAGATAATTGCCTCAATCAATAAAGATTGTCATGTTTTGCGATGACTTCTCAAAATCACAATCTTCTGTATCAATGAGTTGTTGCAACGATTAACCCCTAAAAATCCAAGCGTTTTTTGGACTTCCAAAACCAAAAACTGCAATTTTCTACCACCTTGTTCGAATTGAGACATGGTCAAATTTTTTATTGTTTATCTGTACTTTCAACCGTAAGATCTCAAACCTACCTACTATCACTACTATCATGTGAAATTTCAATTGTTGGATCTTTATCATTTGTGAGATCATAACATTCAAAGTTGGTGCAAAAGTTTTTTCGGGCATTGCTTGTGAGACATTTTTTCCATGGAGCAAAGAGAAAATTGAAGATTGTTACCCCAAACATAATTCCCATATTTTTTTTCATATGGGTAATCAAGTTGGGTACGCTCATGCAAAATTTTGGAAACTCATTCCATTTTTGTGACCTTCATGCAAATTATTTCGTAAAAGAAGGTCTAAAAACAACGATATAGTAAAACATGCATTTCATTTGATATATTTGGCTTAATTAAAGATCCCAACGGCAAGTAGGTGCCTTTATGAGTTTCTGAAATTTGAGAAAAAAAAAATTGGGAACATTCCAAAACCTTGAATTTTGACAAATTTTGTAAGAGTTAATTCAGAAATTACTAGAAATTGTGAAGATTGTTTTTGTAATTTTTGAGGGCTGCCCTTGTGAAATTGACAAACTTTTTGACTCGGGTCACTTTGGAACTCAAGTAGTGAATTGTTCATGAACATATTTCCAAAAAATAAAATAAAATAAGACTAAAATTAAACTGTCCTTTTTGGACTTCAAACCTAAAATTTCTAGATGAAGGTTCTAAAATTGGAATTTGGATTTTGCAAATTTTACCACATGCACTTTGCGGTTTAAGGAGCACCCAGTAAAATTTTTAGAAAAGAATATTACTTTTGACCTCTTCATCTAGGGTGCCCGAAATAGGAAACCTCCACTTTGGTGGCCGTGGATCTTTAGGGGTTAAAATTGCTCTGCATATATATGTTTAGATTTAACCCCCAAAGGTTCAATCAACAATATTATTGTTGATCCAAAATTTCAAATGCATTGGTAGGATATATATAGCTTATTTTTAAAAAATTGAGGAGGTATCCAATCAAGCTAAGTTTTGGAGGTTGAAATTGCAAATTGGAGGAGTTGTTGCCTTGTCTCTCAATGTGGAGGATTTTTTTTCTCAAAGATATTCACAAGATCAAAGTGGCGGTAATTTTTTTGAAGATGAAGCATGAGTTTGGTTTGATACTTTGAATTGGAACCAAGAGAATTGTAAGTTGAAACCAATACTATCATAGAGAGTGTTTCAAGATTTGTTTCTCCTATAATTTCTCCACGCAACTATGGGAGGACATGCCCAAGGATTTGTATGATTTGAAACAAGGAGGTTTCTTTTTGACTAAATTTAAAGTACAAAACCAAGCACGTGCTTTATCTTTAAGAAAGATAATCGCCAACTTGAAGATGAATATCATCAATATCTAAACACCTTTGAGGAAAGATATTCTCTATTATTGAGAGAAAAGACATTACACTCCTCCCGCTTGCAATTTTGACCTCCAAAGCTTGACTTGATTAAAGACCTCTTCAGGTCCTTTTGAAAAATTCACTTCTTCATGAATAAAACCTCTTGGTCAAGAGGTTAAACTTGTCTCTATATTAAAATTTGGAGTAAGATGCATCTTAAGACAAATTCTCTTGGAAAATGAGGGTTGTTTAGAGCTCTCTTTTAAGGAAGTAATGGTCATCTACATTAAATAACCCTTTGCTCACAAGGTTCTCGAGCACCACAAACTTTTCTTAAAGGTTCCAAGACTCTTCTTATAATTATCTCCTCTATCTCTTCCATGACTCTATTACCTCACATTAATACCAATTGTAAAGAACCTCGTGTTTTACAATAACTACAACACACACTTCAATACAATAATGAGGATTGAAACAAAATTAATGGGTTAACAAACTCAAATTAATTGCAAGAAAAGGTTTCAGCAAAACCTATGGAGATAGACATAAAACGATATATTTGGACCCCCTTTGGAGTATATATTCATAAGATCTAGGATCTCTAGTTTTGAATGAATGCTTTACTTTTTTATTTATACTAGCCGATGTATTCCAACCACAATCCTTAGTGCTAGAGAGGGGGAAGTAGTATTGTTCCAATTTCCCCTTGTCCGGTGGCCATCGGGATATTACCATTACGAACGGACACTTCATTCACGCGAGCCCCTTAGAAAGGGACCGGAGTTTCTATCTATCTACCACCTTGAAAATCAACACCTTCAAGTCTAAGGCCAACCCACTTATTACCGAGCCATAGTTTATTTCAAAGACTTTATTTAGATCAAATTTTTTATGAGCCAATCTCGAAAAGGGCAACGAATTTTTTCATGGGAAATTTGGAGGCCAAATCGTGTAGCAATCCGATTTCGGTACATGTATATAATAGGCAACAATTTCAAATGTCCAACAATGGAATGTTTTTACAAATCCAAGTAGGGTGCGATATTCATGATAGAAACTCCTGTCTCTTTGTAAGGGGCCGGCGTGAATGAAGTGTCCGTTCGTAGTGCTAATATCCCGATGGCCACCGGACAAGGGGAAACTGGAACAATACTACGGGTGTGACAGTCACTTGTAATCCTCTTGATCATCCCCCTATTTTTATTTCAAGAGAGATATTCTATTTATTGTGATTAGGATGTGAAAGACAGATGGAAATTATGTATTGTTGCTTTTTATTTCACTTTTGTGTTAGAGTAAGATCCAAATACTTGTTCATAGAAGCAACCCCTTGTTTAAGTTGTCCAACCAAAAAATTTTAAAAAATAAAATAATAAAAATAATAAAAATTTAGGGAAAATATTGCCGAAATTATCATATGATTTTCTATTTTTATTATTATTGAGGTAGTAAGTTATTTTAAGTTATTGCAAGCCTAAGTAATAATTATGTAAATCTCAAATCATTCTAAAATAAATAAAAGGATTTGGCTCTAAGGTAACTACATTGTGCAATGTATCCTTAAGATAAGCCGTGTTTATAACTTTTTCATCAAATGCTCGAATCTCTCACTTTTTGTAGTGCACGTAAACAAACTTTTTGTAAAACTTCTAATACTAGTACTTTATAGGATCCATTCATTACAAAATTTTTAGATCATTCATTAACAAAATTCAAAAAGTACTTGTAGTTTAAAAGTTTCAAGGTTTTCAAAAAACAAATGAAATTCTCCAAAAGTCAAGTTAACTTGAAGTAAACGACGCGTTTGAGTGAAAATTGAATATGTAGCAGGGCTGCGGGAGGCTGCTACATTTTGCGGGTTGGGTTTGAGCATTTTTCTCGCGGGCTGCCAAAGGTGGCACGTTGTATAGCCACTTGGTTGAAAATAAAAAATAAGGTTTGTTTAGATAAACATAGCTAGCCGTGTTGCTTTAGCTAGGTAGCTAAGAATGTTATCAAAGCATTTCCAACGGCTTGGCTTAAAAACACACTAAATATAGCTAGGAAGGAAGGGTTCAGTTAAATGTAGTACCCCTTTGAATCCACACTCTTTTCCAATGAACTGGCTGAAGGACCTCACTAAAGGACCATGGTTTGTTTTATATGTTGAACACGTCTAAAGAATTAAAGAGACCCTTGAAAACGTAAAAGACATTAGGAGAATGCCAAAGAAAATGAAGAAGATGTACGCTTAAAGAATGAAAACATTAGAAAGACACTAAATATAATGAAGATAGAAAGATGCTCAAACCATGATGAAGCATTACAACCATTACAATCATGAGAGTACTTCGGGTTCTAATATGGAAGGGTGGGTGTTGTTAGCAAAGGTGTGGTGGGCCACGTGGTTAGGAGCATTTTTCTCCTGGGCCGCAAGAGGTAGCACGTTCTTTAGCTCGTTCATTGAAAAAGGAAAATGACTTTTGACTCGCTAAATGTAATTGTCCCTTTAGCAAGTCCCTTGGGAATACTCTTAGGAATGAAAAGAGTTTTTAAGAATTAAGGGACCCTATTATGGGGAGTCAACCCGTGCATGGGGAGTCAAGCCATACATGGGCTTGAAGGAGGGCAAAAAATCATGTAATGTGATTGCTCCTTTTTCTAAACTACAAGAAATAGACCAATCTTGATGACATGATTTTTGCACTTCTTTCGCCCCATTATAGCTTGACTGGTTATGTAAACCATCTCTAATATCTCCCTATCTTTTGTGGAGTTGGATGATATGGCACGGCCCCGACGTCCCAAAGATTCCCAAAAGCAACAACAATATTATCTTGCTTTTTTTCTTAAACTCTGAAAAGTAATCTTTATTTAAAAATTATTATATTACCCTAAAATTTCCAAAAGTGATGAAAGATGACATTTACCAATTTAAAATATTCCTATGAGAACCCTCGGTCATTCTAACATGCTCAATTGTAGGAGGTAAGCGTTTGTAGCAGCTACCAAGGAGGATGGAGGAGGGGTAATGAGCCCCCTAATTTTTTGATGTATAGACATTAAATGCCAAGGAGTAGGCTTTCAAGGGTAATTTGGGGTCACAGACCTCAAATTTGAATTCAAAATTATCAAAAATGGCCTTGGGAGGTCCCCACGAATTCTAGGGTGCCTCCTTGGTAGCTGCTACGAACCATTGCCCAATTGTAGGCCACAAAAAATGACCATGTCCAACTAAGTTCACCAACTTTAAAAAGCAAAGGTAACAAACACGTCCAAGCATTGTCTATTATCTTCAAGCCATTTTGGATATTATCTTCCATGAGTTACATACATAAACTCAAATTGGAATCAATATATAGAGGCTCTCAGTGTGCCTACCTCATCAAGTTATTAACATGTGTGTCAAACTCTTGTTCATATTGTTCATCTTTAATCTTTGACCTTGCTTTTTGAAAAGTTATCAACATGGTTTCATAATTTGTATATGATATCAAACCTATTAAAGTATATTTGACAAAACATTGAATCTTTTACACACAAAGACATTGCAACTTTTCCATGATCGAGAACCCAAATTATGGAGATTTTACAACCTATAATTGCCTCAACTTGAAAGTATACTTAACTTCTTTTGTATATATGATCAAAGTAATATTATCCAAGAGCATCCAATAATATAAACAGTTATAGATAATCAAACTTATTTGTGGTCAATAATCAACTTCACAAGTACAAGACATACATATTCATACTCCTCTACTCATTAATATACTCAATAACCCTTAAACATCAGAGCATGCCCCTCGGGCTTGGTTTACAGTGTATTTTCAGAGGGGCTTGACGTTTAAGGGATAATATATGGTTGAAGTACCCATAACCACCAGCACCCCCACTATCAACATGTAGGTCTCCCAATAACCGCTTCTAGCTTGAACTAGCATTGTCGGAACACTCAATTCAAACTGACCAATCAAAACAATCAAAAAGCTGGTGGTTTTGGGTCGAATCATGAATGGAAATTTGTACCAGCTAAGGTGGTTTTCGCATACCCTATAGGTTGATTACGGGTCTTGCAGTACTTTACTGTTTGAAAATTTGTAGTAATTCATGTGTTTTACAAAAAAATATAAAAAAATTACAAACCTTCCTAAAAACTATCTTGAAACCCAAAAAAAATTACCCACTATAAATAGACCATTTACAAATGGGCGAATTTTCTTATGTTGGTGGTTATGGGTACTTCAACCTTACTCATTAACCATGTGTAGATAGGATGCACATAAGACAAAAAGATCTGCAACATTCATACTCCCTCCGTCCCATTTTCATTCTACAATAGGTTCTCTCAAATCAACCTCCCATGGTAGATTTGAGAAAACCCACTATACAATTATAATGGGACAGGGAGTATTATATCCAGTGACGCTGAACCATTCAAACATCATCATTGTCACGAATGTTTGATTGTACAAAAGCTTGATAGACACTCCTTGGAAGAAAAATTCTAAATGACCCTTTCTTCAAGAATGACTCACTACTTTCGTGTTAAAAATCAGGCACACTTCCAAATCTCTTATCGAAGCAAACGTGGTATGATACATGACCACTGAATCAGAAACCCAGTTTGACTCAGTTCGGGATCAAGTAGTCTCACATTCCTTTTTAAAAATTCGTCACAAACCTGCCTATCACCTTTCCATAGCTAGCTAGCCTCTGTAATATACACTCACCAGAAAGAGAAACAAAAAAGAGATACATCCACTCAAAGCGGGGGTCAATTGAATAATGCTCGCACAGTCGATATAATTTTACAGTCGATTTCATTTCATTTCGGTGGTTTCCTCAGCAGTCGTCCTTGACAATCTTCCGCTTCTGAAGGAATCTGAAGAGCTTGTGATGGTCGGTGATCCTCGATATCTCTTCCATGAGCTCTTGCCTGCCCGCACAAGAATCTTGTCAATCGGCAATCATACAACTCTCTTGACATGGTGGATAGATTCATAAGCTTGTACATTTCGATTGTCACGACATTTTGAGTTAGGGGTATTTATGTTTGACACTTGTGGGGTGCAAATCCTGCCATTGGCTTATGCTACAAGTAGTTCTGTGGTATTTTTGTTCAAAATGGGAACAAGGAGTTGGGTATTGTTTCACCTTTTGTTTGCCCATAGCAGTTCATATGAGATGAAGCTGGCAGTCGCAGTGAGCCCCACCATTTCAAATGCTCCATCAACTACAACAGATTTCACTCACAGAATTAGACCATCGTGTAGATACATTGATAACAACAGCAGCTGCTTCGAATTCAAGTTGCTGTTGAATCGGAAGCATCGAAAAGGGGAAAGAATTAGCTCAAGGGAGATGAATTAGGGTTTGTTGGTTGGTACCTCCAACAAGACCAGCTCCAATTGCTCCCGCTCCGACAGCTAGAGCTGGGAAGGCAGACTGCAGCGCTTGCATCTTCGCCTTTCGTCTCTCTTCTTCAGCCTGCACAAGCATCTTGTATTATCTTCTGAAAAGTGTTGAGTGACAACAGTCTAGCTATGAAAAAGGGGCATAAAGTGCTGTTTGTGTGAAAAGATCTAGAGTTGGTAAGAGAAATGACCTTGATCTCTGCGAGAATTGCAAGCTCTTCAGGGGAGAGCTGAATCGTGACTTCCTTGAAAGGGGCTCGTGCTTGGCCTTGGAATGAGAAATCGCCGTTGTTGTTAGAATTCAGTCTGTCCGCAGTGGTGCCTGCCATGAAAGCTTGGTGTGGTCCTTGAGCTCTTCCTGCCATTTCATTAGCAATTTGCTTGCCCTCGGAGCGCATGGGGCCACTGAGAACGTCTTCGAGAATACGCTCCTCGCCTGTCCTGAGGCCAATCGACATTGCCGACGAGTCTCTCTGAGCTCCACTGCTGCCTGCTCGATCGTCCGCAAAGAATGGCTTCACATTCTTTAAATCAACTGAGCCGCTTACACCCTGCCGCTCATCAGCAAAGAATGGCTTCACATTCTCCAAATCAACTGAGCCGCTTACACCCTGCCGCTCATCAGCGAAGAAAGGCTGCACGCTTTCAGCGTAGGAGCGTGGCTTAGCTTCACCACCAAAGAAAGGAGTAACATTCTGCAGTGACGAAGGTCGCTCGTCTGCAAAGAACGGACGAACTGTGTCCTTGTGTGAAGCTCCATGGCTAGTTTGCTGCTCATCAGGAAAAAATGGAGGAACTGTCTCCGTGTATGAACGTCCAGTGCTCGTCTGCTGGTCATCGGGAAAGAATGGAGGGACTGTCTCCATGTACGAAGGCTCATTCCTCGTCTGCTGCTGCTCGTCGGAAAAGAAAGGAGTAACACTCTCCATGTAAGAAGGTCCATTCTTGGTTTGCTGCTCATCGGGGAAGAAAGGTGCAACACTCTGCCCGTGCCTAGCTTGCTGCTCGTCGGCAAAGAAAGGAGTAACACTCGTAGGTCCCTTCCCATGAGCACGTTTCCCCTGCGGCTCCTTGTCATCTGCGAAGAAGGGAGCGACAACCTTGGAGGATCCACTTTTGCCAACAGGGAAGAAAGGAGGGACACTCTCATGCGAAGATCCATTCCCATGAGTACGATTCCCCTGCGCAGGAGAGACTGCCTTCGCGGACCCAGATTTGTCGTCAGCAAAGAAAGGTGTGACCGGCTGTGCTAACTTGTCAGAGGGGAAAAAAGGGCGCACAGATTTGTACTTGTCCTCTTGCCATCTCGAGGCAGAAGTAGGGGTGGCTCCTGAAGAAGATACAGTCGACCTGTCCGAAGCGAAGAAGGGAGTTGCTGAAGCGTCCTTGTCCTGAGACCGTGCCTTGAGATCGCCACTTTTCGACAGGCTCGGAGGCAGAGGCGTGCTGATACGCCCTGTTGCCACAGCTGCCCCTGCTGCCAAAATCTCCGCCGGCACTTTGGTGCCTCTGGGCCGCTGAGGTGGTGAGGGAGGTGAGCCTCCAGACGAGCGCACAGGCTCACCACTGAAGCCGCTCGTCGAACTGTCAGACCTGGGGATGACTCCATCCGCTTGCTTCTTACTCAAGGACTGTATCAAGAATGCAACGAGTGCCACTGCAACGGCAGAACCTGCAATCACAAACAATGCTGTCAGCTCTCCACTTCCGTATCCAGAAATCCTGACCCCTCCACAGTTCAGAGATTGTCGGGCTTGGGATTTGAGCGTACCTGCAGCTACTGCAACGCCCATGGGCACCTTGGGGAATCTCAAAGAGGCGGGAGGAAAAAACTCTTGAGAGGAGGAGTCTTGAGATGAGGAAGTGTAATGATATTCGCCGTAGTCGGTGTCGTGCTTCACTTGCTGATATTGTCGCATCAGCTCCGCCATGGTGACGGGATCCACCTCCACGGTGCCGTTGTTGGCGAGAACTCGGCTGACCCACTCCGCCGCGTCCATGTCCGTGGGCATGTCGGTCTTGATTTCGTCCGTCCGACCCTTCCTCACTCGCAGCCGCGACGAGCGCCGAACCGGCTTCTTCGGCGTCATCATCACCAAGGGCGAATTCAAATTGCAACAAGGCTCGGTACTCGGCACCTTGAAGTGATCAATTGACGCATTGGTACTGCTCTCCGTCGCCCCATGTGTAGCCCGAGCCCCTCTCGGAGACTGCACAAGCAAAGCACATCTCAGCTAAACCTCCTCTAATTCCCCAACACCCAAACAACCATCACAGCTCTCTCTCTCTCTCTCACACCCTGAGCATTTCAATGGTTGCCGTCGCAAGGGCATGCTGTACCCTATCAGATAAATTCAGAAAAAAACTAGCAATCAGACAAATTCTTTCAAGAGGAAGAGACTCTACCGGGTGGTAGAGACGGCGCTGCCGGACGGTGGCCGAGAGCTGGTGATGAAGAGACTCAGGGCGTGTGCACTGCGGCAGCAACATCGCCATCGCCACGACGAACTCACGTGTGAGTGATGAGAAAGAGCAAATTGATGCTACTGGAGTAGCTCACCAGTTCCGGTGTGTGGCATGGCAATCTAGCTGCTGTGAATTGGGGTGAACATGAATGTGACCAAGGAGAGTAAGAGATGAATTCGATCAAAGTTGACTAGTGCAACCCACTTGCCATTGTCGGATCGATCAATGAAGGTGGACGATGAGCGCCGGGCCTGGCGTGCCCGAGGTCACGAGCTGCGTGTGACCAGCCAATGGGCGCGTCACGTAGCAATTCTCTCTGGATAAAGCTCCTCCCCTGTTGCAACTTCGGATGAATGCCGCCATCACTCCCATCAACCTGGATGAATGCCCTTGAACCCTCCTATCGATTCGGAGGAATGTGGCTACTGCCTACTGCTATGTCCGCATTGATTGCCCACTTCACATGCCCAGGCTCACTTTCGGCATGCCTTTCATAAATGGGTCTCGGAGTGCAACTGCCACTGCAATGTGAGCAGAGAGGAGGTTCCGGATGTTTGAGTGGAAGCCCTTTCCTGACTGAAGAGAGCAAAGCAAGGGTTGAAGGAATAAGGACTCCTCCTGCCAAGAGCCAGTGAAACAAAAAGAGACATTCATCATTTTGCTTTGCTTTCTCAAGAGTGGGATGTCCTATGAAGTGTACTCTCACAATCTTGCGGTGTGACTGAGAGATTCTATGACAAGATTCATACTCTCTTTGTCCCATTATTATTGTCCGGTAGGTTCTCTCATATCTACCTCTCAAGGTAGATTTGAGGAAACGTGTTGGACAATTATAATAGGACGGAGGGAGTACCATTGAGAACAAAGTAATAGGGTTGGCACACCACATATGAGTGATTCTATTCTTTTCTGTAAGGTCCCCATCGTCCCGACGGGAAAAAAGGATCCCATGTCTACCATTTCATCTACTTTTTTTTTTTTTTTTAAAGTTTGGTAAGACCAAGGTAGGTAGGTAGGTTGGTAAGCTCGTATGTTGGTAGGTTGGTTGCTCTCGTAGGTAGGAAGGATCACCGCCAGACGCACCCATTTTTGTTTTATATATGTAGATTAGGGCATGTTATAAAACATGGAAGAAGTATCTCTTAGGGGTTGCCGACAAGTGGAGGTAGCAACTTGTGAAGTTACTCTGTTTGTTTCTAAAAAAAATTCTTGATATTTGATATAAACCCTCGTCTCTCAAAGGAACCAAGATTTGATGATCAATGAGTACTAATCCAAACGATATCCAATCATATTAATGAGTGATCTTGATCATTGAAAAAAATCCAACCATTTCTAGAAGATTGTGGTTTTTTCAGAGATAGAGAGAGTATCTTTCTATCATCTCCACATCGGAAATGCCTTGAATGGTTTCACACTACTAACGAGGTCGGTTGCGTTTGCAACATAGATATCATATGTTTGCATTACATAGGAGGGTGTTTGGTATCAGTGCAAGGCAATATGTAGAGTCAGATCGTGACATGTGATTTATGTATTTTCACGTGATTTTCAGTTTCGATTTCTTTTTTGTGAGAAGCATCTCTTTGTTTAAGAAGAATTGCAAAGGTAAGCAAAGTGGTAATATGCCATCACTCCTTTTTGAAGTGATGTAGCAAACCGCTCCCTTTATAACCCATAATCCTCAAAAGAGAATGATTTGCACCTATAATTCTCAAAAAGGAAGATCTGCACAATAACAAGTGCAACCACCTTCATGAAGTAAGGGAGAATGCTCAAAACTAGAGAGATACCAATAATGAAGTACTAGGCTTCTTCACCCGGAGGTACATAATAGGTTCTTACTCAACAGTAGTATGTACTAACGGAAAACATTATAGAGTGCGAACCAGGGCACCAACACGTTCCAGACCCCCTTCAAAAATTCTTAGCAAATTGAAGAAGACTCCCTAAATGATGAATCCACTTAGACTATCCTTCCATCTGCTTTCCCTGTGCATGAAAAATGCTCACACTATTTACTTCACTACAAATTAGGAAAATCTGAAAATTTGAACCATTATCGAGCACTCTCCCTTAAGCCCACCCCAAAGTATCTTCCCAAAGCTATACCTAACTCCCATGACGCTATCACCCATACTTGGTAGGAACAACAATCTTCACATCACTCCACAAATATGTACTCTTGTACTAAAAAAGCACCCTTAGAGAAATAAGGTATGCACACCCAAAGGCATTCAACTTACCATGAATAGCGTTCAAATGTGCATGTGGTGCACATTTAAGGCGACTTTAGATGTATCTACCTAAGGAAATACTTTGACACTCCACAAACAATTGTTTCCTACACTACCTTCAATTTAACCCTTAAATGGCCTTCCACTCCCCAATGGGCAGCCCGAAATTGGATCTCAGCATCTTTTGGACTTGGGCATCATGAATAGTGCACTTTTTGAACTTGGGCATCATGAATGAACCAATCAATGATGAGCTTGCAACCTCCTACAAGGTTTTGTGCAACCCCAACCTACCTACCACAATCCTTTCAAATCACATATCTCTCATACAAATTGTGATTTGGATTGTGAAATTTTACTATGTGGATGCATCATAAGAAGGTGACCAAAATGATATAAAAATATAAGCAAAAAGTGAAGAATCAAATGAGCTACAGAGAAGATTCTGCAGGAAAACAGCCCGAGGGGCTGACAGGGCCGTTTAAGGGTTAACCCCTAAATTTCCTTGTTACAAAACCTTATGAATCACAAAATTTGACCTTCCTTAACAGTAAGCTCAAAAAATCTCAATCTAAGCATTATCTAGAAAATTCAACACTAAGATCTCATAATTAACTTGACATATCTTCTCACATACCAAATTTGAATTGTTGATTCTTCCTCATTTGTGAGTGGTCAAAGTTGGCTGAATTTTCCTCCTATGGGAATCTCCAAAACCCATTTCGGGTTTTAAGGAACTTTAGAGGTTAATACTAATCCTTTTCAACGCGGTTTCGTTTCTTTCTTATTTTGAATCACTCTCTTTGTGGATAAGTGCTATGAAAATAAGTACAAAGATCTTCGATTTTCCATTCATCAAAACATGTAAACACATACTCCATCTATCTCCTAGAAAAAAACACCAAGATTGGTTTAGACACTCGTCTCACAAAAGAGCCAAGATTTGATATTAATGTACAAAGTCCTAATGATATTTTAAGACTCACTTTTTTTCCTAAAAGCCTAAAAGAGAATCCAACCATTATTGGCAAATCATGGTGTTTGTTTTTTTCCAAAGACAAAAGGGGTAGAAGCAAAGGGGACAATTGATGATGCCATATCCAGGTAAGTTCGGTAGCCACTTGGGAGAATGAAGTCAACAAAGAGGGTAGTGTTGGTGACTTTCATGATGATATTTCAGATAGAATTCTTTCGGTCCATTAAAAAATTCTCTAAAGGGAATACATATTTTAGTTCTTTCCTTGGGATTTCAAATATGATTCAGTTGAAAAGTTTTAGTGGCTTATAAAACTTTACGTGGGAACATATAGACAATAAAATATAGTGTGCTTTAATTATTTTATACTCCCTTTATCTCATAATGATAGGATTGGTACACTTTGCAAACAACATATTAGAGTTGATTATATAAGTTAACCCTTAAACGCCCAAGAGAGCCCGAGGGGCTCTTTTCCAACAGAATCTGCTCTGTAGCTCTCACTGTAATGAACTTCTCACTTATATTTTGATGTCAAACTAGTCACCTTCTCGTGATGTATTCAAGAAGTGAAATTTTACGGTTTAAATCACAATTTGTGCTTTGGAAGGATTGTGGTAGGTAGGTAGGTTGGGGTTGTACATAGCCTTGTAGGAGGTTGCAAGCTCATCATTGGTTGGTCCATTCATGATGCCCAAGTTTTAAAAGTGCACTATTCATGATGCCCAAGTCCAAAAGATGTTGTGATCGAATTTCGGGCTGCCCGTTTCAGACCCCAAGGACCTTTAAGAGTTACCAAATACTGGGTGAGTGTAATTTGAGTTTGTAAGTACCATGTATCATTAAATTTGTGATTAAGAACTAATTAAATGTGGCATATATTTACATGTATTTTGTAAAGGACAAATTAAGCCCTAGGGTTGGCTCCTGCCAAATAATATGATGCATTCAATACACTCAACCATTTTGGCATTTGGTAGGACTTATTCAAGAGAGGAATATGAAGAGCGTCTAATAGCAAAATGAGTGTGTTTGAACATGTAGTGATCGATTTAGGTCCACCCTCGAGAGGGGGAAGTAGTATTGTTCCAATTTTCCCTTGTTCAGCGGGATATTAGCATTACGAACGGACACTTCATTCACGTCAGCCCCTTAGAAAGGGACCGAAGTTTCTATCTATCTATCTAATCTTATCGATTCAAGGATTGTGAAGAGGAAATTGAGGATTACTAAACACGAGAGTTCTTTGTACTATCCATGGCCAAAAGAGAAAGAGCTTAGTTATTTGTGAGAGCCTCAAATGGCATTATAACCCCCCTAAAGTCAAGAGAAGCCCAAATCAAGTCACTTTGTTTAGAATCAAAAATAAATTTTCTACAACTTTGACTAGATATATCTCAAGATCCGTGAGGTTAAATTTGATGAAACTTGTTAGACAGTAAGACTAATTGGATGACCTTGAACACGATCCTCCAATTGGATTTCTCAAATTCAATTATTTCCCAAAAAAATTGTCCTACAATTTCAGAAATATAATTGCGTGGAGATCATAGTAGACCACTCTCCTTTAGGGGTTAAGGATTAAGATTGTGCAATACTTTTACATTAGAGCACAAAATTGCTCACCATCTGCTCTCCACATGCCAAGCCACAATTTTTCCCCAACATCACAATCCTACTTTTGTACCCACTTAACCCCTAACTCTCCTTAAAATCCGAAACGGGTTTTGGAGGTTCCCGCAGGAGAAAAACTCAGCCAACTTTGACCATTATAATCTCACAAATGAGGAAGAATGAACGGTTCAAATTTGGTATGTGAGAAGAACATCAAGTGAACTTTGAGATCTTACGGTTAAATTTTTAAAATAATGCTTGGATTGAGATTTTTTGAGCTTAATCTAAAGGAAGGTCAAATTTTGTGAGTTAGACCGTTTTGCAACAAGGAGACTTAGGGGTTAAAACCAATACTCTCCCCCAAGATCCTATCATGCATGGAACCAAGCTTCCTCTATGTCTATTACTTAGTATTTTTGTATCATCTCTGTAATTTGTTGTCTATGTGCTAATACATACATGCATGAGTAACCTTCGAAGTTTTCTGCAGTGGTGCTTGGATTAGATAAACGTTTTCGGACAGACAAAAACGTTGATCTTATCCAGGCGTTGACCATAACGAAACAATGCCTCTTAGCGACATCGATCTTATCCAGGTACCATTGTAGTGGCTCTTGAGTGAATAAAGTACCATGTCCGGAGCTTCGTTCTTGTTAACCTCTAAAGGTCTGAGTGTGCCGTGGCGACCAGTAGAATACGGTGTATTTTGGTTGTATTTGGAGTGAATGCACACCTTTGATGGGTTTGAGTTCAAAGAAAAAGTTGACATTTGAGTTGATGCGGTTCTAGTGAGCTATTACGATTCCAGTTTAGAGTTTCTTGTTGGTATCAAATCCTAATTATACGACAGCGTACATACTATCCCCAAAGGACTTTTAAGGGTTAATGGGTGACAATGATCTAATCAATATGTACACTTACTTTTTGTTTTAAAAACAATCGTCAATAAGTACCAAAGCACACCAAGTTCGTAGAGCTCCTTCTACTTATCACAAGAAGCTATGATGAAGGAAGGACCTTACTCCAGAGAACATCGACCTTATTCCAAATACACAAGAAGGATTTATATTGTACAGTACATCTTTTTCAGTGTACTAAATGGTAAGAGGTATATGATAATATCACGTATTATACAAACAATTTGTGATGCTGCAAGCACATTTGTCACAATCATTCCAGCTTTTTTCTTTTTTCCAAAAACCAACTGGTAAAGAAATATGCTGGTCTCGAAATACATTACTGCAAATAATGGATTTCGGAACAAGAATTCTTTTCTAAAAACCTCAAAAACTTGACACCCATTAATAGCTACTTAGCTACTTTACACCTCTCTTCTTCAATAACTAGAGAATATCTGAAACCTGATTGCAAGTTCTTCAGTAAAATCTCATCCGTCTGCTCCTCAAAGGCTGAAAAAGATCTGCATACATTATGTGAGCTTTATTAAAGAATGTGAGCGTGTTCGGAAAGTTAGTTGCAGTGACGATAAAGAAGGTGGAACAGCATACGGTCACTGAATTCGCTTACCTGATAAAAAAATTTGATCACAAAACCGAGCAGTTGAAGGTCTCAGCCACTGAATTATCAGCTTGACGGTGGATTCCAATGAGCTGAGTCTCTGAGGTTGTGTTACACAAAAGAACGGATTAGTTCGTTAAGAAATTGCAGGCAATTGAGCGATCAAGAGTCAGTAGTAACAATCTATCTAGAATGTCAATGAAGACAAGCTGATGAAACTTGCCTCTGCAAGATATATATTGGGAGAAACTCCTTGTTAGAAAGACCCAAAGACGAGGCTCAATATAGGATATCCCGTGTCGTTTGCGACAAAACTGGCGAACTGTAATCTAACCCGTGAGCGGCCACCTGCAAGGATAGTGCAACCAAACGATTATTACTGCTAGAAATTGACAGAATGATTACTTATTGATCTTGACTCGAATAGTAAGGCTCTGCTGGCTGAAATGAGATTAACTTGATATCAGCGAACAACAAATCTCAAATAGGCCTTGAAGCATGGAAAAATGTAGCACCAGCCGAAGATAACATACCATATTCGTAAGAGTTGCATATCGCTCCCTGCTAAGGAACAAAGGCTTGCCTCTTTTCAACTCAAGGTCCTGTCGTGCAAGATGCCAAGAGCCATTAAGAAAATCTGCTTCGAAGGATGACAAACTTGACAAAAAAAACAAGAAGCGAAATACAACTATAAGCTAGGGTACTATGACGTCGCCAGGAACAGTATGCAATTCTCGAAGAGCAGTTTCAGATGCTCCTACAGTAGTAGCTTATATATTAAATCATGATGTACTCAAAGCTTCCTTATAACAATCCAGAAAACTCACTCCTGTAAAACAGAACAGAAACAAACCTCTTCCCCAAACGCATCAAGATATGGTGAAGGCCACATAGCATGCCGTCCACATCGTTGCAATAAAATATTGGTCCTCTGCGAAAAGGCATGAAGATTCGTTCAAGAGTGTATTCCATGTCTGCAACTCATATGTAAACTGAAAGAATTTGATTGTCCCATAACAGGGACCGACGACATCCTAATATGAAGAAAGTGACTAGAGACTACTGTGTCAAATGTTAGTCAGTTTTTATTATCTCCCGCACGTAGGTTCGTAAACTTAAACAATGAAACAACATTTCGTGGGTGTTAGCACGAACGTGGAAAAGGAATAATAGTACAAGAGCAGCAGAAGGAAAAAACTCAATCTACGCCAAGGGATTGAAAAGCTTGAGATGAACAAAGTAGAACGATTGGTGATAGTTGTTGAGATGCTAATAGGTAACATGACTATACACAAAAGGTCAAGTAAAGTTACCCGTAGCATCAAAAAAATTCCAATTCCCGCACCGCATCTCATCGAGTGTCTGGTACATTCTCCTTGTCTGTTGAGACTGTCAGTGTCAATATCTGACAATCAGCTTAATAGAGACGACAAATAAATGAAAATGTCTTAGAGCATTCATAATCCGCAGAGTGTCACCAGCAGGAAAATGCATGGCAACAGCAACTGGGAAGACCCGTTTGACAATCTACGATATCATTTAAACAGATTGAATCCAGAAAGACTGCTCCCAGCCCAAAAGTGGAGCAACAGTTTGATAGAAAACCAACCAGGAAATAGTATCTTTCCAACTAGAAGTACGAAAGCCTCACATCCAATAAACGAACATCTACACTTTGAAACATGTATAATATTTCGGGATATAGTCGAAATAGTTCAGTAGAAATTCTAGAGATAAGTTGCAAAACTGACCTGCAACAGGGTCGTGGACTATTTGCACAACAAAGAGCTCCACAAAGTAGGCAAAGGGCAGGCTTGTCAGGAACCGTCTTACAGAATGGGCATCGTTCCTTCACATACCTGCACCAGAAATCCTTCTGTCAGCCACTATTGCCAATCACTAGCGAAAGTAAATGTCTGAAACAATCAACAGTCTTGGTGGCACTGAACTTAGCGATCCCCACTGTTGAGTGACCTGACGTAGAAATTGCAAGAAATCCTCTCGAAGACTACATAATGAAGGAAATAAACGATGATACGTACGCTACTCGTTCAAGAATAACAATCTAGTACTTATACACATAGATCGTTGTTACTTTTGCAGGCGAGAGTACAATCAGAGCTCGTAAGGAATATACCGTTGCATGAGATCTTGAAACAAATATGGCAGCTCCATCAATTTGAAAAGAGACGCTGTGGTTACTCGTGGGCTATGTTGTATGCCTCGGAGTCCACTGTCAGTCATAACATGCTTGCACCAGACTTGAACAATTTGTTGTATCGCATCCTGCTCAAAAAGCTTCGCTAAGGGAGGAATCAGGAAGACGCTTTCCAGCTGATCCAATTGCTCCAACTCTAGAAGCTCCTGTATTTCTACATCTTTTGGGTCAACAGACGCCAACTCAGCCCCCGCCGACTGTCTACGACCTTGAGGAAGTTCCCATTGATGAGCTCTTGCAACTGGAAGGACTTGCGTGGAATGGGACATTAGATTCTGTAGAAGGTAGCATCGGCGTAGGAAAGGTAAAGTGCAGCGTCTTATAAGACCCAGAGAAGGCTCTGAAGTGGGAGGAACGTTACTGTCCTCGGGGGAAGACTCGAGAACTGTTCCAGCCAACAATTTCTGTACTGCTGCGATGAATGCTCGTGCTGATGGTGTCAAATCTGAATCTAATGCTGTGGACGAACCAAGCTGTGCTAAAATCTGCGTGAAGTGAAACCCATCAGCCCCTCAACTCCTTGATAAAGAGCGAGTCACAAGTATACACATATATTGCCAATGTCGAAAGTGAACTTTAAAGATGAGAGGGTGGCCAGTGAACAGTAAATATCTCAGTAAATGATGTGTAGAAAGTACCTGTACGACGGACACCAGATAAAAGAGATGAACGAGTGCCGTAAATGGTGCACCATTGGCTGGAAACGGCAGAGGCAGGCAGAATAGCAACCATGTGAAAGACGAAAAGGCATCATGAACCAATATTGGGTCCGCCAATCTCTTCCACAACTGCACGTCTACAGAATCGTTGTCCTTTTCTAAATACTGCAAAAGAGTGGAGTAATTGCCTGCAGAAAACGAGCAATTTATGTTACTAATTTTACGATTAATTACAACAAAGCCTCACACTTGTCACGGTCTGACCACAGCATTTGAATCATTGTAACTACCAGGGCTCTCATTTCACCACACTTTTCTACCTCGCCTGTGTACCATTCCGAAATGCTCTTACAGTTGAACTTCAGTGTGATTAAAAAACTGCAATGTTTATTTCTCAGTTTCAGCCTCTCGGAGCTATTGAACATATGGAGGCGAACAAACAGACATAGACCATGAGCGGAATATACTCAAAGTCGAACATATAGTGCTGGAAGATAATAATCCAAAATGTAAAGAATCTACTTTAAGTTTCTTACCTTTAATGCCATTAGCATGCACATCCCTGGATAAGCCGAAAACGATTGAATCCAACAAAAGTTGCATCCCCCTTGCCCGAAGTAACACAGCTTGTCGACTCTGACTTTGCGTGGCTTTAGCAGCATGAAGCAGGAGAGGCAATACTGAACCGTGTGATGCCTCACTCGATTCGACTAGTGCCATTAAACCATTGTCGGTGTTTGCAGACAACTTCTGGCTACGAGCAGCCAACTCTGCAGAGGTAAGAGAATATCTGAAGACATCCCAAAGGAGTAAACCTTGATGTACATGACCTTGACCAGAGCTTGGTGAAGAGAAGGGATCCTTCTCGGTATAAACCAAGCCATAGAGCCGTTTCGCAAGATCCTCAAGAGCTCCTTTGACAGTATCAGGAAGCTGTGGATCGGCTACTTTACGAAATTCCGACCTGGACACTAATTCTTCGGCCTTCACAAGCAGTCGCAAAGCATGGTCCACCTGTAAAATGGTAGGACTGGAAGACACACCGGAAGTAAGTTGAGCCACGGTTTGAGTTTTAAGAGTGCTGTTCAACCCTGTTTGGCCAGGCAACACCGGCAGAATCGCATTTGCTAGTCGGCGGCAAACTGGACACAGAAACTCCCCCTGTCATGAAAACCAAGCACAATGCAAAAACCATGTCAGTTGAATCAAACTGTAAAATTGATCGTCTCAAGCAAGTGCTTACTGCGACTGAACCGTACCATTTCCAGATCCACTATTTGAACCCCTTCAAACAACGCCCTGTTATAGAATCTGAAATCCCAGCAGTGCAATAACGTCAGTTAAGGATAGAAACAGATTGAGCAAACAACAATGGAGAAGAAAGATGCCAGGACATTCATCACAAACGACTGCAAAAAAATATTGATTAACAGAAGCTTTCAAAGGTATAGGTATCTAGTACCTCTGCAAGAGAGAGGAAAAGTAGCGGTCCCGGCATTCCTGGTGCATTGCATGGCCACATGCTGACATGTGGATACCCACTGAGTCATTGCTTTTGTGACGAGTAGCTTCAGCCATTGCCAAAGAAATCCGGGTAGATGCTCTCCTGCTTCGAGTAAGAGCTTCTCTTCCTTGTTCCTGGCCTGTCTGCCTAGGGGACTCGGTTCTCCCTAAACGAGGCCGTTCCTGAGGACGAGTTTCTCCAGTTCGAGACACAGTTGTAGCCACATATTCTGCTAAAACGGTTGCAACTGCGACGTCTCTGTTTGTGGGATTCTCTTCTTGATCAGCTCGGCTATCATTGTCTTCCCACCAATTGACATCCACAATGCCTGCGATGTACAAAACAATCGACATATTCTATCATCTTTCAAGGCGTAGCAACTGACAGAGCGTGAAAAAGGACTAACCTTCTGGCAGTGAAATAGCCATCAATGAGCCAAATTACCCAAGGAGCATTCTAGATCTATAAGCTGCTGCTAAGCATCCCTAAAATTTAGATGAAATATGATCATCACAAATTTCTTCAAGTAACTCCTTAGACGAACATACTGAAACAGAAATAAGCGATGGAAACTGCCGCATGATGTATTCAGCCACAGGATGGAACTGAGGAAGAATTAAAAATTAACCTGCTGCTGCTGCCTCACTGCTCCCAGCTTCACTGTTATTTTCAGTTTCGGTGAACTCGCTGGATTCAACTTCTTCTGATTCTGTATCTGCAGCTGTTGTTGCAGCTGTTGCATCCCAATTCCATAGAAACTCAGGGGTCACACGAAGAGGATTACGAATACCAGGTCCATTTCTTAGCAGCTCCAGTAAATCCTCCCCATCCAGCAGGCGCGTACGTGTCTGAGTATCCCCTAATGCTTCTTGTATCCACTGCCAAAGCTCGGCTGTACTGTGCAGATATCTCGTATTGTCTGAACTAGTGGCATTGCTGGGTCCATCAGAAGAATCACCTTTCCTCTCCACATGCTCTTGCAGCGAAACTAAGCTACGCTCCCAAGACGGAGTACGTTTCTCAGCAATCGCAAGCAGCTTTGATCTCTGCCAGATAAAGAAAGCAATAAGGTACTTTTCTACAACGACGAATGCAAACATTCTGAACAAGCTAGACTGAAGTTCACAGATATCATGAAGAGAGAACTGTAGATGGGAAGAACTGGAGTTTAAATGCCTCAGAAAAGTTCCTAAATAGCTTACGAGAACCAGACTGTTGACGTACAATTTGGAAGTGCCTTGGATGATGAACAGAAAAAAGAAAAGATTTAGGAATCACAAATGGACCACAAGCTGGATGAACCCGCCAAAACATGTGCCAGTCCCTCAACAGGTTGAGAGGACCCCGCGGCATGTCAAGATGGGAATATGAAACGCAAGTAAGAAGCTTGTTTACCTGAATAAGAACCATAAAACACAAGGGACTTGTACTCGTTGCATCTCGACAAAGTGCACACTGGGTCACTTGAACATCTTCAAATGACTCATCGCTTCCTGCTCCGGACTCCTTGGGTCGTTTTGCTTCAGTTTCATCACCTTTCACTGGCTCACTGCTCTCTTCCGTTGGCTTGTAATTGGTCACGAACCTTTCTTGTTGAGCTCTCATTTTTGCCTACAAAACGTATTGAATCAACACACCACAGTTTAGCAGTCCTGTTCAAAACAACAGCCAGTAAAATCTATAGATCATATGAGCAGAAGCACCACACATGAACTCGGACATTCAAAAAAATAACGACGGGCACAACCGACTCCTCCAGTATGCCAATGCAAGTCCCTAAAAAAAGTGCATCTTACCATAGCAGCGGCCTGACGTTCTCGGGCAATAGCTCTTCGTCTATCAGACTCGGAGATTGAGATGTCATCCTTGAAATTGATGTCCCCAGCACCAGAGGATTTCGGTGTCCCCGGCACAGAGGCGCGATGAAGAATCTCTGGGGCGAGTGACTCTATCTCGTACATACAGTTCCTGTCCAGTTCAGCGAAACTCCTCAAAATTTTCTTTATCAGATCTCCAAGACCTAAAGATCCTGCTTCCTGAACTCCTTCATTACCTCGCTTTCGCAAGAGGAACACTAACAAAGATAGCATGCTCTGAGGTTCTGGTATCACAGTGGAGGTGGCATCCGCACTTCCTACAGTTACTCTATCCATACAACGGAGCAGCAATGGTGGATGGTCTTCGCTGTTGCTGCTACTGGAACCATGAATTCCATCAGCCCTACTCTTAACTCCTGATTTACTTTGAGCCTTGCAGACATCTAGGGCAAGAGCAAGCAGATGAAGAGCGTGCAAGAGAAGCTCCATTGTGGATGGGTCCTCAGTGTAGGCTACATGAAAGAATATAGATCGCAGCATATCATGGATCCGAGAGGTGGTGATCAACTGGCCCAAACTCTGTAAAGCCGGAAGTGGCTCCGACCAGCGAGGGAGTTGCAGAAATACAGCAGGTGCTCTACATGCTCTCAAATAACGTTCCTCTGCCGATTGAAGCTCCCGCGGACTCCATCGTGGGTGATAAAGGTCCAGCTCACGCCAGCATTCTTCCCTCAAGACATACTTACCCTGCACAAATAAAGGCTCCGTCTCTATTTCACTCGATAGCAACATCGATACAGCAAGTTACCGTAACACAAAACCTCAATACAATGATATAAGATAAACGAAAAGCACGTCCACCACAAAGGAACATTCTATCACCAAAAGTAACTAACTACTTCATTAACTCAAACCTTCTTCTTTCAACTTCAGGAATAGAAGATGTCACATAAGTGACAATTATGTCCTCTATTGGGTAACCTACTTTGGAACACTATAAGATCTAAAGACTCCCAGATTGATAACTTCATGACTGCTGTATCTAGATAAAATGCTCGAATAAAGAATATAGTACGTAAATAACAAAGCCATAGGAGTTTGGAAAAGGCGTAACAATGTTCTAAAGAGATATGATGCCTTTTAAAAGACTGCAGGGGATAATAATGAGACAGCATACTGTATATTGATTACGTGTGAAATTCAACTGAGGTAGACGGACCAATTTAGGACACTGCTTCAAAACTAACACTCCATTCACTCTTCCGTATCACATTTTCGATCCACAGCACCTCAGAAGTCATTCTTGCAGTATCTTTACTATTGTACAAGGTAACAAAGTGCGGTACTACACCAAACAAATGAACTCACCTGCTGCATTCCGGAAGGATTGCAATACGCCGCAACTGCGTCCAAACATTCTTGCAAGTGCTTGCTGTCTTGTAATCGTGGAGGTAGAGCTTTCAATAAAGAACTGTGGGTAGCGTCCCCAACAGCTAATCTTTGTACCAACTCACGCCGTAGAGCTCCCTTCTCGGTTAATCCACAGAAGCCCCGTTCAGATACCAGCCTAATCAAAAGAATAAGAAGCTCCTGCGCCAAAGTTCCCTGATATCTGAAAACCAGTGGAATACAAGGCGAGTTAGATCGTATTCAACCCTGTCCTGATCAGTAAAACAAACATAATGGCAACAGAGCAGGTCGTACTCATTAGGATGCCAAAGTGGGTGGTTGAAGTATTCGGTGAGAGAAAATCGAGCTATAACTCGTTCCACAAAATTTTCGCAAGGTGAAATGACGGCGCAACATTGGAGAAGAAATAAGTCCAGCTCCAGACTATCTTCGCACCTGAGAACAGCAATAGGCTCATGATCGATTCATATTCAACAGCACTTGTAAATAATAATATGACAATAGATGACTAATCCGAATCGGAGAGTATGAAAAGGCTACTGAAGCAGAAGGGCTGACCATATACGTGATAGAGCCACTGCATTCTTTATAAACCAGAGCAAAAAGGTGCGAGAAATTACCAATGCACAGTATGGTAAAGCTCGCATAATGCACCGGTAGCGTGGCCATTGCGTCGCCACATACCAGCCTGAACTTGTGCGCAAAGAACTTGCAAACGAAGTGGATGCTCCATAACTACGGCAGCAAATCCTGGCACACGATACTTTTCTGGCAGAATTTCTCTCAAGAAAGAGTTGTCTCCATAATTGAGTGAATTTTTGTCATTTCCCGAAGAGTCTTTATGAAATTCAAGTGTTTTACGAAGTAAAAGGGCGAGCATTCGATGTAAAGGAATGTGAAATGAAACATCCTGCCGACTAACATCAAACTCCAATGTTGGCCACTCGTTGCTATCGCCAAGCTGGCTTATAGTAGTTGATGATGGATATCCTTCAGGTCCCATCCACCATTCTGAAACTCGACTGTCCCAGCCTTCACGAGTGACCTAAGAGGCACAAAGTTTCATGAATCAGAATACCCACACCGAAACAAACAGTAAAAATATAAACACTGGTCATAAAGGACATGAGACGATTAATTTTCAGATCATGGCACCTGCATTTCGACATCCATATCAGCAGCTTGGTTTCCTGCATTTGTGTTCACGGCAGCTGGCTCCAGAGAAACCTCTGGCCATACTCGTGGTTCAAGAGGAACTCGTCTACGTCGCAACCATTCCCGAATAGGCCCACCAGCAGCAGTCTGAGTAGGAGAATCTCTTACTCCTCTACCTCCTCTTCCTCGCCATCTAGGGCTCCTCCTGTGACTTTGCATAGAACTAGTATCAGTAGCCAACTGCCCTGACTTTTTCGCCTCCCTTGATGCATCTATAGCCAGCCAGGTGTCGAGAATTTGAGCACACTCATCAACAAGCCATACCAAAGTAGCCGGCACAGGCATTCCTGCAATCGATTCCATTCCAGAATCTATTCTCGATCTTCGTTCCATTGCTGCAGGTTCAGTAAAATCAGCAGCGAGTACAGCATCACACATGTCTACGTCTAACTCTGTACCAACAGCCTGCAAATTAAGATTCAGCGAACAACAATCCACTGCATAGACTTCCTTGCCATGAATGTCACCGCTAGGATTGTCCGAAGCTCCAGGAACATAACTCTGAGAATCGGACATAAGATCGTCCTTAGACCGCGCATCTTGGTTACTGGAGACCGCAGCTCCGGCGACAAATAAAGGATGAATGTATGCCATTTGATACTCTAATGAGTACGCTGAGCCCCAGTCCTCAGTTTCTTCTTCAACGTGAATATTTATCATTCGCCTGTGCGGATACATGCCTTGAATAAATGCGAGAAAGTGCAGCCAGGCTCTACCGAGTTCAGGTCGTTTCTGTGCAACATATTGTGATACTTCCAAGTGGGTCATAACGTATCTGATATCTTCTAAAATCCGGTAATAGTGCCGCTTCACCTTACTTACCTGTACAAAAAGAACACGAGTAATTTAGTATATATCCGAGCTAGAGTTTGTACGTAACCACGAGGCAAAACAACATATGAACCAAATCTCCTCTCGCAAGGAACTAAGAATCTCTTTGTTATATATTAGATTCATGTTCCAGGAAAAATGTATGCTAGAACGTGTTCATCGAAGAAAAATGCAGTGGCAAATGAATAATATCGGAAGAGGTGGGTTTGAGCATACCGATATGTGACCATCCTCCCCGACACAAGAACGGAAGAACCTTCTTAAAGTATCAAATAGCATGTCCAAAAGGCCAAACTCCACCACCAACTTAGGTGTGAGAGTTGGAACCGTAAAAATCTGTACAGAGAAACTATTGACAATAGCGTGTTCACGATATCTGCTCCTTGGATAAGGTACAACTCTTGTGGATTCCTCTTGCATGGCGTCATGCACATAGTGTGGATAATGTGAAATGAACGTCTGAGCAAAGGTGTGTTTGAAGTTGATGTCACCTAAGAGCTTGTATAAAAGCTCATGGAGGGAGTTCACACATCGTTTCGGTAGAAAGCACTCTGTACTCATCAAAGTATCCAGAAGTCCTATGTTTCTATTACCTACTATTTCTGCGGTAAAGGCCAGCATAGATTCACCATAGCTGCAAAACTCCAGTAACATCTCAATGCAAACCACTGATAACTGACATGCCACTTTCTCCTCCACCTTCTGATCATCCCACTTCTTTGCCCTATTTTCCGCCACCTTTTCTGCTGCCCTTAATGTAGATGCCCAGTGAAGTAATAAAGCTTCGAGGACTGGTGTAGCTGCTTCTATCAACGAAGAGGGTAAAAGTGCAACCTGTCCAGGGCCAGTGTGTTTAAAACAGAATCCTGATCGCTTCCAAGCAGTAACATCGCCGCAGTCACAGCAACCCCCACAAGTACGGATCATAGAATAGTCGTGGGTGGAGTGATCTCCATTCTGAAAGCACGGCACACAAATTGCACAGGTCGGGTCGTGTTCACAGGTGCGACATCTATAAGCAATATCATTACCACCCCAAACTGCTCCACACACACCCCTGGTGCTTCCAGTCCCTTGTCCCGCAGCTTCCAACACCGAATGCGGTTCCCCCTGGAACATGAGCCACTGCACCCGTTTCAGCGCATCCCTACATAGATTCTGAAATTCCTTCCGTGTTCCGGGTCCCTGAACTTCATCTGCCCCCGGCGATGTAACCTCTTGAACTTCATCCAGTCCAGGAAAGAGTGCACCGATCACCGCTCTAAGTTCAGGCCCGTGTTCTTTCACGTACTCTACAACTCCTTCATTACCTTTTTCCAAGTATTCTGCAGGTACGTACTTCGATAACCTCTGCACGCTCAACAGCATTCCAACATCAGCATTCTCAACGAGCTGAATTCAGTACCAAATTCCTCAATCAACGCGGGCAGAAATCGACAACCTTACAATCATACTCATGAGCGCAACAATATCATATACTGCGATTGACCTGAAGGCACAGATCCATTCCTCGGACCTACCGAAAAATGAATTCCATGATCAGACACCTTCAAGTAAAAGTGACAATCAGGTTTTAGGGCAACAATGACACAGCATATTCAACCTTGCTAAACTGCATCAATTACCAGAAGAATCAATTTCGCGCAACTCGAAAAGCATACAATCAATCGATATCAACTGGTAAGCTAAAGAGGTAGAGAGGCGCCAGAATTGATTCCCTACAGCACGATCGACATGAAATTGGCATACAAAACCGTGGCGAAAACCTACTTGCAAAACAGCATCGGAAGAGATTGCCAAGACGGATGAAGTGACACTGCTCGAGGACGTGCCGCCCGTGGCGATGCTGGCACCTGCGGAGCCACTGCCCGAGGTGGTGTTGTTATTATTCAACGCCGCTTGATGGCCGTCCATCCCTACAACACCGCTTTCTAAGTCTCCCAGTCCTTGTGCTGCTTCATACAAAGACCAAAAGCAAACGCATCATCCACATCTACAAGGAGCTCACTCATTCGCACTTGGGTTTGCAGCTCCCATGTGGGTGAGTGCCAGGGAATTGAGGGTGGGTGGGTGGGTGGCAAGATGGGTGCCTGGCTGGATGGCTGCCTGCCGGCGAGAGGGCGGAAAGCGGCGATGGCGTGCAGATGCTTCAAAGGACTTTCGGAACATGAGCAAACATCATTCCAAGGGGGAAGGATGGAGCAGCGGCAGCAACAACAATGACAACAACAAACGCTCGTTCAAGATGATGCCATCGCTCGCTCAAGCAACATCGCTCTTCCATAGAATTCTCCTGTGGCCGGGGCCGGGCCGGGCCCGGGCCCCGATGGAACGCCAGGTGTTCCGTCGCCCGGCCTGGCGTTTGCCCGGGTTCTCGCGTGAGCCCGAAATCCTGAGGCCTCAAAGATTCCACCCTTGATGGCCTAGAACATGTAAATACTATTTTGATATTTAGATCCCTTTCTAATTCCGAATCTTGTGAGCTTCCTCCGTTGTGGGTAGAAATGGTGGATAAAGTCCCCTAACTTCTTCAACACTAATATTTCTTTATCTTATTCAATTCAACACTCATGCTCTCTTTACACTAGAGTTGACAAGCCAAGAGGGGAAGGATAATTTCAACTAGTGGAAGGCCTAGGAATTGAGAAACTAATGAAGAGAGGCTTTAAGCAAGCAGATTTTAGTCGAGAGGAGAAAAGGGGCCATAAATGAAAATTTACTCCATCGGAGAAAAGGAGCCAAAGATGACATCGCAAGTTTTGTTGACAAAGATATTGCTATTCTTTATAGCCCCTTGAATTGTAATTAGGCCTACTTGTATGTAGTGGGTCTAAATAAAATTTGGAGGGCCATTCGGCGATAAACCACAACCAGTCATTTAGAATATTTTAAGTTCAATTTAGAAAATACTTCACATTGGAGACTTTGGCCTTCTCTCACCATAGATTACATTCAAAGGCCAAGGATTGGCTTTTCTCAAGTATGGGCCATGGCCCAAGTAAGGTTCGGCCTGAGGCTTCTCATTTCTTAATATAAAAATGGCCTTGAATTCCTTGACAGTGTTAGATCAAGATTCTACAAATAAGTACAGATTAAGTAGTAACACCCAATCGTATCATGCACCAAGATCGCTTGTTTATGTAAAGTTTACTGAAAGTTGATAGTGGGCTTGTCAATAATTCTCCTCATTTCTAATGTTGAAAATATTAACTAACGTTTTTTAGGTCATTCAGAAGCCTTTTTACCTTGTTATAAAAAATTGAAACAATATGTAAAAGAAAAGTTACTTTTAAAACTTGAAACCATAAGATCTTTAGGTCTGTTCACCTATTCATATAATTGAGTTTTTAAATATCACAAATTGAAATTCTTAAACAAGTTCGTAAGATTTGGCTACTCGGTTTTGGAGGTTGACTTATGCCAGCAAAGAAGGTTTTCAAACTTTGAAGCCTAAAATAAGTGTCAATCTCATGCCTTTAGTATGTCTAATTAATTTGAGCTGAGCTAATAAATTATGGGAGTTACCCCAAGGTGCACATTGAATTCCCTTCTAATTGCTAAATTGGCACTAGTAACTCTTTGATGAATTTGTTATCAAGGAGTGTCACAAAAGTATAATGCACCATGGACCATTGAGCAACCAAAACCAAAACTTTGGAGTTAGATGAGCACAAAGAATTGATATGGTAGAAATTTGGTTTGGTAAAGGCAAGCGTGATTTTTGAGGAATTCCTAAAAACATCTAATCTTTCAGAAAAAATATTTTCCCTCATATAAATCCAATCTACATTCAGGATTTATGGCACATAATTCAAAATAATGGAAGTTATTGACATTGCAAATGGTGATACACTTGGTAAGGTATGCCCTTGTAGTTGTCCTTGGATGAAAAATGGTACAACTGACATTCCTTTAAGGCTTCAAAATGTACATTGTCTCAAAAATGAACACATGTGCATACAAGGAATAACAATCATGCAAACTTTCACTTTATTTTTACTGAGGCGATTTCAATGACCTAGATTTTTTTTACACATTAGTATATTTATTCTTAAGAACAACCTCTAGTTCTTTTCAAGTTTTTTCTCAGCAGTAGTTCTTAAATTTAGTTTGAAGCACGAGTGGTAGAAAATATCATCACAATAGATATCATAATGTTAACTCAAAAGTTTGTATTTAATACACAATCAAAGTTATTTTATGGATTTTTGTAAAGTAAAATATGGATGTTCAAATAGATCCTTACATACACCAACATTCGGACAATTTTGCCATTCGTGAATTGTTTTTTTGTTTTATAGAATTTCATCTCCTAATTATTCTTTGCTTAATAAATAGATGTCTTCATTAAGCTTTAGTCATGCCAAATGTCAAATTTGACATTTTGAAAACCCATTAAATCTTTAAATAGCTTCAACTTCTTTACTCTAAAGTATGATTTTGAGTCCACAAAAACTAATCTAATCATAATCATGGTCTAGTTTTTTGTAAAAGCTATAAATTTCACTAAGATTATATAAGGTTATATTTATGAAGGCAAATTTAGTATAAGACTTTTCATACATGGGATAGGGACATGGAATATGTTATGTCATTGCACGTCAGAAACTTCAATTCAAACTACTTTTTTGAGATTTTTTTTTTTTTAAATTTTTTTTTTAATTTTTTTTTAATTTTTTAATTTTTTTTATTTTTTTATTTACAATCTTGAAACGAATACCAAGAACATTCAAGTTCAAAGATTTTTACTTTTGAAATGATTTTTGCAGTGGATTTGCAATGATAATCTTTTATTGGAAAAACTAAAGGTTTCTTGAGGAGTTTTATTCCCTTTGTCCAATGTTAGATCTTACTGTATTTTGCTATGGATTTCAACTTGAATGTAATTTTCTGAGGTAAAGATCTTAGCTTATTCAAGGATGTGATGAAGGTAAGGCATTCATTTTAGTGCGAGGGGTTTAGTTTTGGACTCTTTTTCCTTCGCAAATTTCGAGAATATGGAAGAAAATATTGATTGTGTCTTTAACAAAAAAATTTATAAAGGGTAGATTTATTTTACAATGTGGACCCATTTTGTTATCTTAATCAACTAGAATACTTGTCAATGTATATTTATTTGAGTGACACTACTTTAATGTACTCAAGCATCCATGATTGCTAGTCCACATCATGACCCAAGCTTTCAAAATCCTATTCAATCTTTTCTTAGAAGATTGACAACTGCGAGTAATGAGAAGTGAGTGTTTAGCACAATGACTTTTAGTGCTTAGAATGTTGATATCGACCATGATATCAAATTTCAATGTATTTATGACTCCAAAAATATTGGAAATCATTTTTATGAGTGGGACAATGCCGCGGGAGGGTACTAGTATACTTTGTAGGATAAGGAGTACCCTGTAAAATTCATAGGCAAAAATAATACTTTCAACCCTTCATCTAAACTTCCCAAAATTATAAAAAATCCATTTTGGGTTTTACAAAACTTTGGAGGTTAAATACAATTTGTACAATTCATGTTTGACCAAATTATTGTTTTTATACCTTTTGCTAGACTATAAATTGCATGAAGGTTCAATAAGCCAAATAAGTCTCTAAAATTTTGCATGGGATTACTCAACTTGGTTCTTTACATGGAAAAAAAATGAGAAAAAATGTTTGGGGGTAACATTCATCAAGTCTACGTGAGAGGCACATGAGCGTAATCCTATGGAAAAATTCTTACAAAAAGTAGATGTGTTCCAATTAATTTTAGTGTGTCTACGTGGAGTGCAAAGAGCCGAGATGCTCTAAACATATATTGAGACAATCTTTTTAAGGAAGCTTTACACAAGGAAGCAAGGCCTGTAAATTTTGAGGCACTTCCATCCAAAATTAAGCCCAAATGGCTTAATGAGCTACTTGAAGAACACAATAATAAATCGGTATAATAGGGGCCAATTCCTCTATGGAGCCAATTTGTACTTTTGATTTCTTCATATTACAATATTTCATTGCAATATAAAAAAAAAGAAAAAAAGAAAAAAAGCAACAATCCAAATGTCATAACATGGTCTTCCATTCTAGTGGCTTCCAAGTTTTGTAGCGCATGTTATGTCATAACATGTTCTCCACCCACTGAGATATAATTTCAAGAATTGAACTTGACTCCTCATGTAAGACATGTTGCGTGTATGGACCAATTACTTCCAAAGATATTGCCCTCTTGAATTTCCAAACAAACAATCCTTTGTCATAGACTCGTCTTACCCTAGGTTCTCCGAATCCTCTTGGGACCGCTTTACACGAGGGACCAAGCCATTCATGGGGCCAATTCAAGGCCAAATCCTCTCTTGTGATTGAGCCAATTCTTGAAGGGCTTTACATGGCTAGTTTTCTAAAATTACATTATAATGGGTAGGGGACAAGTGATGACACGGAGATTGATCCAAAAGTTGGAAGATACAAGAATGAAAGGCCAATTCAGCCATTGCCTAATTTCAATACAAAATCATTATATCACTGAAATCATTATAATGTGAACAAATCAAAAGCATGGAATGTAGCTAATAATACGATTTGACCCCATGACCTTGTTTTTCCTTCTACAAATCAGCCCCAAGGGCTTCACACATGGAGGAATTGACCCCCACAATGTTCTCCATGTGGCCCATAGAGCCAATTGGGCTCAAAATGTGAGTGAATCCACTTGAAGATTTATCAGCCTTGACTCCCCATGTAAAGCATCCCTAATATAACTTCTACAAAAAAGTGATATTTTTTGAGAAATTGGTGAGTACAAAGCCTCTAATGAAATCGTGCTAAAAGTGCAAGTTTCGTCCTTTCACATTGTCTTTACAAAAACACTAAGTGGAGAGGAACAATAAATTGGCTGCGTGAAAGAATCCCTGGCTGGCTTGTAGAGCCATCCATCCATCCATCCATCCATCCATCCATCCATCCATCCATCCATCCATCATGCTTCGTGCTGACACTCACTGCTGCAAGTAAGGAAACAGCTGTTCCCCCAAACAAGAAGTCGTCTTCTTTAACCCTGGAACGTCGGAGCCCATAACCGTGCCCTGAACTTTGATATGTCTTACTCTGAATCCTCCATTTCGCCACTTTACCTGAAAGTAAAATATTTTATTTTATTTTTCGTAGATGTGATCACATGCTTTTCATATCTTTGTAAAAATTTCAGATTTTTTGGGAAAATTTGAAATTCAAGTGAATTTTCAAAGAAAAACCAAAAATAATTCATATCAAATACAAATTACTTTCAAAAAATCTGAAATTTTTAGAATAAGGGGACATTGTAGTGAAGAATAGCATGGTGTAATCCATGGTTTCGTGTCATGCTATATTTGAAAATTGAGAAAGAGACCCTATAGGCATGTAAACTTAAGGTGTCAGTCAATCACTAGATATTAGGAATTTCTTGAAATTCTAACTTGGAGTAGAAACAAGACTTGGTAAGATTCATTTTATGAATTGAGCTTGAACTCAAAAGAGATCATTTAGTTGCCTAAATTTGAGACTTAATAAAAGTAAGAAAAAGTTGCAGAAATGCACTTTGTGGTGATTTGTTTTTAACCATTCTTTCAACTTTCATACCACATGTGATCTTAGGAAATACCCTAAATGACCTCAAATGAATTCCATGATATGCTATTATCATTCATAAATCCAATTACAAAAATCATGAATGAAATTCATCCCGCAATAATAGGTTACAGTGAGAAATGTTCTGTTCATCGGACATAAAATGGCCGCTCCGACGTTCCAGGGTTAACAAAAGTGGCTCCTCTTCAAAAGTGCTCCTCTTTCTTTAAATGAGGGGCACTTGCTGATCAACTTGTGGTACCATATGAAGTGCGCACGCTTCGGCCACACACAAACTCATTTGAAAATTAAAAAATAATAATAAAAGATCAGAGCTCTCAGGTGCCACATGAGCCATTTCCACGCAGGGGCCTGTTTACACTGTGGTGGAGAGGGGCCACCTACCCCTAGTCTACCACTCCTATTGTACTAGAATGTACATCAAACACTCCTTATCTTTCTTATGTCGGCTTGCTCATCTCTTAAATATCACCCACGCTCCAACTATTGTGATATTTTTCAACACTTTCATAAATGAAAGTGACAATTTTTAGATGTGACTACACTAAATCTGATAATTAGTGTTAGATTATTATAAGATTTGAAAATGCTGTAAATTTTTACTTTTGTTTAAAAAAAATTACCAAGAGCATTGATTCTGATACTATATAAGGACCCCCATCTTGGCCAATATAGTGGGTAAAATTATTGAACAACAGTAAAAACTTATAACATATTCATATAAATTAGTGTATTTAACACTAATTATCAAATTTAGTGTAGTTGTAACGTAACACTTAAGTGTTCAAGAAAGGCGGAAGGGAAGGGCTTGTTTCCAAGAGAATTTGCTCTGTGGCTATCGCTTTACTCAAGTTCCTTATTATATTTTGATGTCAAACTGGTCACCTTCTTATGATGCATTCGGAAAGTGAAATTGGAGTCGGATCACAATTTGTATGAGTAATTTTGTGCTTTGGAAGGATTGTGGTAGGTAGGTAGGTTGGGGTTGTACATAACCTTGTAGGAGGCTGCAAGCTTGGTTCATACATGATGCCCTAAGTTCAAAAGATGTTGTGATCTAATTTTGGGCTGCCCGTTTCAACGTTCAAGGGTTAGCCCTCGAACGTGTGAGTCCATGACCGTGAATGATGAGGAAGTTGGGAAGATGATTTTATATGAAAAAAATATTGATTGTCAATTGTCCGGATGGTACCAGATCTCAAACTCATTCGGTGGTTCGATGGTTCTAGGGTTAACCCTTTCATGACCAATCAACCAAATATGGTCGCTGAAGTGTGGTTATTCCATGATTGAGTAGAATCTGTGTAGAAAGAGCAAAATGTTAGAGAACAACGCCGGAAGAGGAGTGTGCACTAGATCTACTACACAAAACAACGATGCATTTGGACTCGTACTCCGCCTGGTAGAGCTGTCTATACATGGTGATGAGTATGCGATACGGTAGCTGGTCTGGTAAGAAGTGAGAAAGATTCAGGAAATACCGGCTGTCGAGGACACATGACACCAATTCTAAGGGTCCCTTGGGAACATGGGAACATGGGGGTACTACTCAATTGGCTCCATCGACAAAAGAAGAGTTAATTTCTTTTGGCAACCCAACACCGTCTATCATAGCGTATACGTTTGTACAACCTGAAATCCTCCCCAAAAAGAATCAACCATATATTATTTACACACTGATTCTACGTCAAGGCTCCGCGTCTGAATAATGTGACCATGTCTGATTTTTCAATTTGACCATATTTGCTACGATATCCCATGTATTTCTCGTACGCTACCGTATACAAGGAACTGGGTTCTTGGTCTCTTTTCTAGTTTCATAAATGCTCGAAATGCAACGCTCATGGTGTTGTTGGATAGATCTTCAAACTCTCTACAATATTGACCACATGTGTTTTGCCCAAATCTGGATATTATGGTCTCTAATTCTAGTAAAAAGCTTCGAGGTCATATATACGCTATGTACTACACTTAACTCGGAACATCATAATACTCTAGTTCATACGGTAGATCTGACCCATGTTTGGCCACTAGCATGTATATAAAGTTCACTACACATTTATACGGTCGGATCTTAATTTTGACCCTTCATTTGTTCGATTCATTCCAAAATACATCCAGACACCTCAAAAAAATCTCGACTTCCAAAACAGGAGTGGTCATGAAAGGGTTAACTTAAAACAAACACGCTAGCCTATGTACACATGATGTACGTGCAAAGGTTGGAAATCTGAACAATATACTTTGTTATTCGTTAGAAAAAAGGATGTTTGGTTACAAGTGCTTTTATCTTAACCCACAAAATGAGAAGCTTGTTGTGACAACCTTGAGTTATGACCTAAGGTCCGCAATGAGCCATGGCATTGATGAAGGGGCAATGATTTTAATGAGAATGAGCAACGATACCAATGATGGAAGGAGAATGTACAGAGATACCTTCACAGTGAAGGAAATTGCTCAAAGACACTATTCACTTCCTATGATGGCATGTGCGCAAATTCAATGAGTGTTGGATGTGGGTATTTTGTAAGGCGCTCTCTCTCCGGTCCTTACTATAGGGCCGGCGTGAATGAAGTGTATGTTCATCTTGACAGTCAGCGAGTGCCCACCGGGCAAAGGGTCACTTGCACAGTACAAGACTACTCACTCCTTTTGGGAATAAACACTCCAGTAGCAAAAAACCAAAAATCAAACCAAATAAATATAATAGATACTTATATCCGTGATTTTCTTGTTTTCATATGACTATTATTGGTATTTTAATTTGTTGGTGGTCGTCAAGTCATGATTCCTAGTTGATTGGAAAGGATGTTGGTATTACAAATAAACCGTCCAGGTTTGATTCCCGTCGGGTCGGTTTGAGCTCATTTCGTGTTGTTTGTGAATTTTCTATAGGCAGGAGAATTTGTACCAATCAATCGGCCCAGTCTCATCGACCTGTGACAAGTGTTTATGGTGTAGAAGTGGTTTGCACCATTATTCCCACACCTTCTTTGTTTACTTAATAGTTGGTATTGTTTGATTGTTTTCTATTTGTCTTTTGTGTAAAATAAGTGAACCACCGCGTTATATAGAAACGATGTCTATTTTTTTGATTGTATGTTGAATGCTTGTTTTATGTAGTTTGAATTTGTTCTTGAGGTGTTTCATTGAGGGGATATGTGTTGTACCTCTAGCTCTTGCAATGATCACTATGAGTGGGTTGACTTTCCATCCTAGGTTAATGATTTAAATTAGTTTATGATATAATGTTGTATTCCATACTATACCTACTAGTTTTTAAATCCAATGCAACCACGTGGAATTATTCTATCAACTTAGTTCTTAGTCATTGTATTTTGGGGCTCCTAGCTATTACTCTCCAAACTCCAAGCGCACTAGTTTGTGCCCCCAATTCCTATCAATTTGGCCCTAGCCCTAGTGCAAGAAATAGGGCCTTTCATATGAATTTAAGCTCACTTTTACATTTCAATTCTTAAAAAATAAAATTAAAATCAAGTAAATAAAAGTAATTTAGTCTATTCCAAAGTTACTACTCGTAGTGTTACTTCAATGTTAATGAACTCAAAGGTATTACTTTAGTATCACTTCAAAATTATTAAAATCCAAGCGGAGTGCCTAACTTCCATTTACACTTCCTTGGTGCAATCTTTAATACATCTATTAACATACTAAACACCTCTTAGATTTGTGATATGTAATTATACTCAAATACACTATTTTCTCAATTTTCCAAAAAAGTCATTGAATTTTTTAAATTTATACAGATATACAGATAATATAATTTAATTGATTTATACAAAAGTGATCATTACATAAGGTAATGTGCATAATCTAAGATAATGGTGAGTTGTGGTATGAGATGGGAAAGTCACGCTACTAATATAATGTCCAAAGTGAGACTTAGTAGTGACCTTGTAAAGGTGAGTGAAGCCCAAAACAAATCATTTCGCCTTTGGTGAAGTTTCCATTTACTCAATACTTATCGAACAAAACGACTAAAACTTTTTTCACGAATTAAAATTTTCCTTGAATCTTTTTCACAAGAGCATGCATATTAACCCTTGAAGGTCATTGGGGTCTGAAACGGGCAGCCCAAAATTGGATCACAACATCTTTTGAACTTGGGCATCATGATAGTGCACTTTTAAAACTTGGGCATCATCAATAGACCAATCAATGATGAGCTTGCAACCTTCTATAAGTTTATGTACAACCCAACCTACCTACCACAATCCTTTCAAAGCACAAAATCACTCATACAAATTGTGATTTGAATTGTAGAATTTCACATTCTGATGCAGAATTTCACTTCTTGAATGCATCAGAAAGTGACTAGTTTGACATCAAAATATAAGTGAAAAGTTGAGTACAATGAGAGCTACAAGGCATATTCTGTTGGAAAAGAACGCCTCGGGCTCACAAGGACCTTTAAGGGTTAACAAAAACATGCTTCTTCATGAGAAATTGGTACATAATTTGTTTATCCCTCTTTGAGCAATACAATCTCTTTCAAAAATGAGATCATACTCTCAAAGCTTGATCGATACTCCCTCTGTCCCACTATAATTGTCTAGTAGGTTCTCTCAAATCTATCCCTCAGGGAGTACTTTTTTGTATGTTGCAGCATCTTTAAAATTGGTAATGATTTTGTTCTCCTCCCCAAAATATTTTCTAACAGTTACATTCCCTGCCCAACTACCCAGAAATTGACTTTTTCTACTCATTACAAGTATAGTACTATTGTACTATTACACCTATAATGCTAAAGTACCATTATATTGCATGGCACTATTGATATCACATATCCCAACACTTTGTTGGCTCTAGATCCAAAGGAGAATATATTCCTTGCATGGAATTTGTCTAAATCCAAGTGTGGCTATATCCAAAGTGAGAATTGGATTAGAATCTTTGTTAGTTGTTTCTTTGAAGGTTCATGTAGTGCTTTTGCTAGAGTTTTAGTAGAGTGCTCTAAAACTGAGTAGGTTCTAGTAATCTTCACTCATAGGTACATAATAGCTTCTCAATACAACACTATCATGTATTGAGGGCAATCATTATAAATTTCCTTTTAGAAACACCTATAAATCCATTTCCACTAACTGTAAAAGAGTCCAATATGGATGATTCCACTTGCTGTATGTTTCCACTTACTTTCCACATGAAACTTTTTTTTGCGTCAATTGTTAACTTTGCTATAATTTTACTTTTTTTAGAATTGACCCATTATTGATCACCTTACTATCTATAATCTGTGTTGACATGATATTGTTTCGGTAACACAAGTTTTAGGGAGAAGAATAAAAGCAAAAATTTCTTAGCATTGTCTCTAATGAACCCAAAAATTGACGGCATGAATTGGGGAGAGTGCTCTAGAATGGAGCGGTTCCAATAATTGAGCTCTTACTTCTTCACCCAAAGGTACATGATACCTTTCCTATTTTTATAACTTCTTATGGGAAAAAGTTTGAATGAAGGCCAAAAATGCATAATGAGGCTCTAAAACTTTGAATGGGCACACTCAACCTACACGGAAAAAATCATGAGCAAATGTATTGGGGGTAACAATGACTATATTCCCCTGCATAAAGTAGACAATGTCATTTAAACAATGCATAAAGTAGACAATGTCATTTAAACAATGCCCAAGAATTGTTTTGCTTCAGCTTTGAATGTTATGATTGCACAAATGGTGCACATTCAACAATTGAAATCTCACATGTTTTGCTTCAGCTTTGAATGTTATGATTGCACAAATGGTGCACATTCAACAACTGAAATCTCACATGGTATTAGTATCAGTAGCCAAGTTTGGGATCCCATGATTGAAAGTACCAAAAACACAATCCATCAACCAACAAGGTGATAGAATGTTGCAATTATGCATTTTGGAGATCAAAACGTTTTTTGGACCTTCCAAAAGCCATAGAGGTCTACGATAATTACTCTACGTAATCAAATGCCGTTGTAAACAAAATATAGGGTGAAATATGAATGTCCACTTGAAGCACATTCGCAAATGACTGAAAGGAAGGAATATACAATGGAAGTGTTGGAATATTCTTCTGTTGATAGATTGAGACTATACGACCAAAGCATATTATTGATTGCAACTGGCAGCCAACTGTGAACAATCTTCGTCTGAAAATGGTCAGTGGAAATACTTAAACCTCCAAAATGTCCACTTGGCTCTGTGCACCTTAAATCATTTGACCGGCTACTAGCATGTAATGATTCCACTCCATTTCACTGTTACTCAACTTGTAACTTATTAGAATATCCACCATCTTTCCAACATATCGAGTTGCAGAACTAGACAAAAGCAGGGCATCTCACCTTTTATCCATTCCATTTTAGAACAGTTTATCATTCACCGTCATGTACTGGAAACATGTCAACGCAGAGTATTCCACGAGACGGTCTTGCTAATGATTTGCCAGGATGTTTTATTTTTCGATAGGCCCGGTGTATCGAAAACCGGCATCGATGTATTGCAAGTTACAGCCAAAAAAATTGGATGCTGCCGGACTGCTCCATTTCTGATATACAACAGATCCAATGAGGAACGTGCTGCAAACATGAAGCTCCAATGGCCAAATTGTAGTGAAGTCAGCTGGATTTGTAACCCACTAGATAACTGAAGTTGGTCAGAATCGAAAGATTCTTGGAACAGTATGTCTGATCCAACGCAATTCTAATCTATGAGCTCTTGTCCGTGCAAAACGGGGATATCGCTTGGTCTGTTTTCGCACCTGAGGTGTTAAAAAGTGGAAAATTCCACAAGATTCTACTCACTCCATTTCTAGAATATCATCGCTGCATGTTTGAAACCGTAAGCCAGGTCCCAAGTGGCCTGTTGCTGTCGGACAGAACCAGCAAGTGACACTAGGTCCCAAAGCCTGCATAAAAAGAAGAGAACGAGATTATCAATACATGGCAAAACATACGTTGTTTCAGTATCCTGCATTGTACTATTCGTAGTTCAAGAAGCCAGATGAAAGTAGGATGGTGAATTAGAACTTACAGTTACTAAATTGGTGAAAACGCCTACATCATATGGATGCCGATAACGATGTCCTGCCTTTTCTGCAAGCCATTTAGCTCGTACACCTTCGTGATACTGTCCAGTACAACACACCGCTTTTGTAAGTGAACATGGCATCAAAACTAGGTGAATGATAGAATAAGCTTGTGTGCTAGGTGACACTCCTGCTTGAATATGCAACAAGGAACGTACCTCGATTGTGGTCTTGTTGTGCAAGAGTAAAAGGAAATGCCATGTCATTAAGACCCCTACTGCAATCAATACAGGCACCAAAACAACCGCACAGATCACCTGCACACAAAATTGAGTAAGTAGGTCAGATATCGTTGCTTTTGTCGAGTGGTAGCCGATGACCAATATAAACTCATGTTGAGAATTATGAAACGAATGAACCCATGGCATCAAAGACAATCAGAGGTATAGACTCACTCTTGTAAGTGCCGAAGAAGCGGCAGATGTACTCAACGTCTTCGCATCTGCACCCGCGGGCAACTCTTCTCCTAAAGTGTGTATAAAGTGCGTCGCTAATAGAATCTACCACAAAAAATCAACGCCCTTAGTCTTCAAACATTGTGATTCTTGATCTAAACCAACAACAGGCTCAGGTTTATCTAACAAGTAAAAACAAAACAAGATGAGGTCTAGCGTACCATGGACTGTGAACTTGCACCCACTACATAAAGAACGAAGAGGAAGAAAGGTTTGTAGTTGTTGTGACCGACACAGTTGTTAATCCATACACAATGGTGATCCTGTCAGACCACACATGAACAGAAGATTCAATACCGTCACACTCCAATCGCACTAGGTATGAAATAGAACTGTGAAGTGCCATCTGACCTAGCGTATTACTAAAAATTAGCACTATACGTTGTGCGCGTAGAATGAGGTTTATATGATAACCAAGATTTCAAATTCAAACATTAAAAATTGATGAACAAAGACCGAAAGCTTAAACTATACAGCATTTGTATTACCATACGAAGTACACATCGTTTGCAAACTCGGCAATGGTGAGCTCGCGGTGGCTTATACTGCTCACACTTTTGGCAGTACCGATCTCCTCCCTGCAAGAAGTCACATAAGGACATCAGTTACGAAACTTGTTACTTGTTCAAGGCTCATATTTGTACTTCGCTTGAATCCTTCAGTGAGCTGGACATACGACTTTACTTTCTCCACAGGAAGTTTCAGGTTATAACTAAGTTGACTGATAATGCTTCACTCTTCAAGGAAGTGATTATATACAACAAGATAGCTTAATGTAGGAAGAGTTTATAGAGACATGAATCGTGAAAAGTAAAGAAAGGCACCGGAAAGACCTTGCGCTTGACTTCCTGCAGAGCAACGCCTTCGTCCTCGAGGTCGGGTAGGTAGGATGACGGAATGTACCCAGGATCACGTACCACAGCCAGGGTGTAGGACAGCAGAGCCATGGTGCACAAGATGGTCAAGAGGGCTACATTGGCAAACCCAGTCGCTGTACTTACATTCAACCAGGGGTGGATGACAAGCACAACTACTGTATGGTACACAAACCCTATAATGAGCAGGACGGCCACCACGGGCACGGACACAAATCTCCACAAACCCATCGATTCCATGCTCTGGCTCGTGCTGGAGAACACGAATTCAGCATTCCCATGTGGAGTAATCTTCATAGACTGCTACTGCAATGAAGTCGCTATCTCCACGCCCTCATCAAGCACACAAGAATGTCTTCAGTTTCTTGTATTCAAAGATTTGAACAGCATCAACATATGCTGTTGCTCCCTGCCACTAGCTGTGCTACGTATGTCGAGGCCGATCCTTCGACCTCATAACCAAGAATGTCATGCCTTCACCACACTCTCTGCTGGCGGAACCTATCACCGAAATTTGAGCTTCCGCACTATGACTGCACGCACAGAAAAGTTTCAACAGTGAATAAAGTGGAAGTTGATCAAAATGGCAACCTCGGACTATTATCCTCTTAAAAAGCTAGTGAAACCTAAAATCGCGATCGCCAGCTTATTCCAAAAGCTCCATCCGAAATTAATATAGCAACAGATTGCCATTTCGTGTCTTATATTCCTAACAATACAATCACCTCTACTAGCTTCCGCACTCCAAAACCAGATTCAAGCATGGAAAAAATAGAAAGCCTGAAATGGAAGAATATAATTACTATTTTTTCCAGTGTCCTGGCGGAATGAGAAAGAGAGCAGTAGAGGATCCTGGACTGAGCATGCGCCACAAAACCCTCCAAACCCTACCGACGCAGAAGCATCGAGCTCGCTCACTGTTGCGAATATTGAAAAGTTGTTAGAAAGCACAAGAGATCGAAATGTTGGAGATTAATAGAAGGCGACAATCTTAATAACGAAATGGTGGATCGCAATGGATCGTGTGGAAGAAAGAGGAGGATTGAAGCTGCAGCGATGTAGTGAAGCAAGCTTTACTTGGAGTGGGCGACGGTGCCTGAGGTCTCAAACCATGGCCTAATCGAGGTCTTAGCTCCTCGCTTGGAAGTACTCCTGCTCTAATAATGATAAATAGTGTTCGCATTTAGAAATAAGAGCACCAAATAAAAAGCTCACCCGTCGTGACCTTATACAAACGGAAAGATAATAATTGGTCGTAAAGTGGTTCCTCCAAAAAATAATTGTAAAACAATATGATATAAACTATCGTCTAAGGTATATAATATAAACTATCGTCTAAGGTATATGATATAAACTATCGTCTAAGGTATATAATATAAACTATCGTTTAAGATATATGATATAAACTATCGTCTAAGGTATATAATATGAACTATCGTTTAAGGTATATGATATAAACTATTGTTTAAGGTATATATTTTGTTACCAACAATTACAAGAAGCAAGTTGTAGAGAATCATTACTTCAACATATGTTAGCAACAAGAATATTATATAATTTTGAGATTATATATGTTTGTACATTGAAACTCTATTACTTATGTTACAATAATTCTTAAACTAAAAACCACAATCGTATCTCATTGACATTATATACCGCTTTAAACAAGTAAAAAGAATAAGGTGATTAGTTGCATGGAAATGTCCATGATCATGGGTCCTTACACTTGCTAAGTTGGTATTATGGGGACATCAAAGTCAACCACTAGCAATTTAGGACACAAATACACATTAATATCTTTATTGGTGAAAGTCCTTAAGTCCTCTTTATTGTATTGTAACAATACTATTTGTGCTTATAACATAAATGCAAATCATTTCATTTTTAGCTAGAGATTACATATCCTCGACAACATTCTTTTTTTGTAGCAGTGGTCGTGTAAATAGTGCCTAGTTGATTTATTATGCTCACATTACCTTTTTCACGAAACTTGTGGAAAAGCTCTCTTTCTAGTTAAATTCTCACTTGATAAAACATATCATTTATCATATTTCTAAAGAAGTCAAATGGAATATACCATTTGAATTTATCTTCACTTCAATGTTTTTTCATGAAATATAACAAATATGCAATAATGTTTTTCATGGAGTTAGGCAATTTTATTTAGATATTATTCCATTGCTAAAAATGTCAAAAAGTTACCAATTTATTGACAAAAATATATATGTCACTTTGACCATGACAACAAAGTATTTTCAATTTACTTTAGGAATTCCAATGTTACAATTTATTTTCTTTCATTAAATTAGATATACTAATGTTAAGCAAAAAAACTTTACAATCTTTATGTATAACGTGAATCCCGTTAAATTGACATGTTTTATGTACAGAAAAAGTCACAAGGAACATGGATGTTCACCATTGTTGACCGGTGCAATGTTTCCAATGGCTGCTTAAAAACATTAAACCACAATGTTTTGCCCAATGTTTATGCACAGTCACTCAAAATAAATAAATTGAAAGGCAATGTTTTAGGATGTCAAAAACTTCACAAGGTCAAAAACGGTCCAAAACCTCATCAAGTCAGGAATGGTAAAACCTTGGAAGGTCAAAAATGGTCAAAAAACAACATGACATATAAGGGGATCTAGTGGTAATTTTATACAACTAAATAATATCACAAAATGAGTGGAGGTTTGCACGGATGTTAGAGAAAGGCCTCATTTTAGGCCTCTAAAATGACACATGGAATAAAACCAATTTAACAAAGTTTGATTGTATCTACATTTCACCAAACAAAAAAAATGGGTCATAAGAATAAAAGCAATAAATTACTCAAGTTTTAACAAAATTTGGATTCCCTAATCACACCAATTTCAAAATCACAAGTTAACATCGAAGTCTCAATTTGTTGCTATATTTTTACAATCATTTTGTATTACATAGGAGTTTTGAGTTTTTATAAGCTCATAGCATAAGAGACTTACAAAGTATCAAATTGATGTATTTGTTAAATAATAGTACTCAAAAACTTGTTAAATACATGTGCAATAACACATCTTACAATGTGCTAAATAGCACGTTCAAGCTACATGGCATGTTTAAGCACATGTAAGTACGTGCCAGATAACACATTTAGGCGACATGGTACATTGACCCGTCCCTTGACGTCTCTAGGTTAGATGACACGTCCATGTACAAAGAATACGTATAGGTATGCGCCACATCGACGCATTTGAGCGTTCATAAACATACATGCCGCATGTTACGGACGTGTTGAAGTCAGATGGCATGTACCACATGCCACGGTGAGGTTATTAACAAGTTATGTTGAAGTATGTTCAAGTCCGATGGCACACATATTCATGTACATGCTACGGCCATATCCATGTCGCTTTTGTATTGAGGGATGTGCCAAATAACACCTCGAGAGACATGACAGATAGCATGTTTAGGAGTAAACAAATCTACAAATGTGCCATGTAATATATCTAGGGGGTGTATACGGTAGGAGATTAGAGACATGTTAAATAACACGTTCAAAGACAAATATTATAGCATGTGTAGAGGCGTGCTAAGTGATTATAACGTTTAAGGATGTGCCATGTAGAATAGTTAAGAACATGATATATTATCACGTCCACAAACTTACCAAATAGCACATTTGAAGAATAATGAGACTTTGGAGGCTCTTTCTTGTCAAAACTCATCAACAACATGAATAGTTTTATAAGTATTATTGATTGTAGAGTACATTAATATCTTGTCAAATAATAAGCGGCAAGTTCCCCAAGCAACTTTGTAGATTATACAACCAATCCAATTTTTATAGGCTAACAATATAATAAGAAATATATAATTTTTTTATAAAAGTTGTTGATTATAATTTTTTTATACTACCACTTTTAGTTTCTAGTAAAATTGTGTCACATGTCTACTCAAGTTATACAATAATAACAACTTATAGAAATGGTGCAACAATATTTGTTGAAATCTACTGAAGAGTTTATTACAATTGTGTACAAGAAGCTAAAATACATCTTGCCTCACAACACTGCAAGAAGTTAAGCTGAGGAGTACCTCATGGTTATTGCAATCAAGTATGAGAAGTTATATCATATCTAATCTGAAAGCGGCGACAAGAAAATCTGTCAGTGACCACCTTAGTTAGAGTTTATTACATTCGTGTGAAAGCGGCGACAAGAAAATCTGTCAGTGATCACCTTAGTTAGAGTTTATTACATTCGTGTGAAAGCGGCGACAAGAAATTTTGTCATTGAACACCTTAGAGTTTATTACATTCGTGTGAAAGCGGCGACAAGAAATTCTGTCAGTGAACACCTTAGAGTTTATTACATTCTTGTGAAAGTGGCGACAAGAAAATCTGTCAGTGACCAGTGACGACCTTAGAGTTTATTACATTCGTGTGAAAGCGGCGACAAGAAAATTTGTCAGTGACCAGTGACCACCTCAGAATTTATTACATTCACGTGAAAGCGGCGACAAGAAACTCTACTAATGACCACCTCAAGAATTTATTGCATTCGCGTGAAAGCGGCGACAAGAAACTCTGTCAGTGACCACCTCAGAATTTATTACATTCGTGCATGAGAAATTATTAGAGCGCTGCAACGAGATCTGCTAAGTAGTACCTTAAATCTAATTGAAATCATGTGTCAGAAGCTAAATAATATCTAATCTTAAGGCGGTGCAACCAAGTTAAGAACCACTTTGAAGTTTTTTACGATAGTGAAGCTAAATCATATGAATACTTCTTCAAAGAAAGTTCACAAGCCACAACTTCATTTCTATGATGAACAATCGAACCACTTTATGATTAATAACGAGTTGATGAAAACAAAAACCTGAGTAACCTCTTAGTAAATAATAACATGTTCAAACTCCTAGCTTTGATTTGATTTTAACCTTGGGGTAAACAAAATATCATTACAAGTTTGCCACTACCAAGTAAGAAGAGTAAGTTGAAGCCTCCAAATCAAAAATAGCATCATAGGGAGAGGGGAGCATCGACATGGGGGGTTGAAGACAGTGACGGCCAGGGGGGATGGCAGATAATGAATTCATGGAAGTTACTAGTAACAGGAAAACCGTCACTCTCTCAGGTTCTCAGAGTATGAACATGGCGTGAGCTTTTTGCTGGAGAGGAGGAGGAGCTTGTAGCAGATTTTGCAGCTCCAGATTCGGTTCATTTTCATTGCGTGAATGTGCACTAAGCTTTGAATCCATGCCATTGCAGATTCTCTGTATAAACCTCCGACGTCTTCTGGCTTTGTGGCACTCCTCACAGAGTGATTCTAAATTCTCTCTCCTTCCATGATAGATTAATATCTTGTTGCGATCCGAACAGAGCTTTGATCTCGTTAGTGAACTCGACGAACGCAATTCAGATAGTGCACGAGTCTGTAGTTTTAGAAGCTAGAGTTATGGAGGTGCATTTTCCATTTTAGTGATGAGTCTTAGAGTTCTCTAAAGTGCACGCGATTCATCAAACAGTGAAGACGAAGGAGATTGCATAATCAGGATTATATGAGAGTTGTGAGCAAGTAGAGAGGTTCGATTTTGGTTCGATTTTCCTGAGATTGACTTCTCTGGGAGTTCTGTAGTTGTTATATCTCCTGAGAGGCGAAGGAGTGTGCGACTCTCTGAGATTGGGAGTGGCTTGGCGGGTGAGTTCGATGATTTGAAATTGGGAGGGGTTGATGATGGACGGGTGTGGGGAGCCGAAGTGACGACGTCACTTAGGGAGCCATGGCGCCTGTGGTAGTGGTGAGAGCGGGAAGTGGAGAAACAGAGTAGGAGTGAAGGTACGAGCTGGCCTCCAGAAATTAAAAGCAGCGTCATTAGTTTAATCTATTTTATAAGCCCAAGATTCACCATCGCCAAGTCGGCGGGGCCCTGATGATCGAGCGGACTGGAGAAGGGAGGTACCACTGAGCATGATGAATTGATGCGTGGCTGTGGGAGAAGGCACTCATTGCGAGCATGCGCGACGGAGACCGACTGAGTGCGTCGATGTGAAATCCTCCTGCACCGCCGCCATTATCACGATAAAATGCGAATTGAGGGAGAAGCTTGTTCGCCACTCTACAGAGACGCCTATGAGAGTGGTGTAGCAGCAGGTTCGGAGACTCATTCACGATCTGGTGGCGGCTTCAGGTAGGCTGATTCTGACGATAGCAGTCTTTGCCAAGTACGTAATGCATCGCAGTGGCGGGTCCAATTGACCGATCCAGTCAATTCTGTCCAATGGCTCCAGGTCTTGTGTAGCTGGCCAGCAACTGCTCCTCCGACAATTGTGAATCTGTTTAGGTTCATGAGTTTGTGTCGTCTAAGTGCAGGCGGAGTCGACTCTTCCAACCTTTTCATCTGGAGTGCGCTAGACTTACAAGCTTCCATGGATGGATAGAGGTTCAGTCCTGTTGATCACTTCTTTCTTTCGAGCAGGAAAAGTAAAATGATAACACTTAACTTCAGTTCACTGCACTTGCAGTGGTAGTGTTGATACGATCTATAATAAGGCTTCGAGAATTGTTATCACACCTTCAGCAATTCAGGTCGCCTTCTGGAGGTTTTGCCAATAATAGACTAAGTGCTAAGACTGAAGTCGTGAACGTTGATGTCAAGAACAGGTGAAGAATGGACGTTTATTATTTATTGACAGTCATTCTTGGTTCAGTTATCCCCACGCCTCCTTTCGGGAGTTGAAAAATAGTTCACAATTGCGCACTCCTTACTCAATTCCCTTCCGCTTTTACTTCTGTATATAGGTTCAAGGCTGGCGCAATTCGTGACGTGATTGTTACTTCCGACGCATAGATCAAAACTGCCAAATCAAAAATATATAATCAGCATAAAGGACTGAGGGCAAGCGCCAGAGAGAAACAGGAGGCAATTGCAGATTGGAGCCTCGCCTGTGCACAAAGAAGTAACCTTTTTGAATTGCGTCCTAATCGATGCTTCGATCGGTGTGAGCAACTCGTTAACCCTACTTCGAATCGTCAACCTCGCCTCGTTTTCGTCACGATCGGCAGAGCGCGCCCAACTCGAAGCTACCAACCTTACGGGCTGCTGAACTCGAAAAAGCTCGCAAAGCTTACCGCATTGTAGAGGTTAGAGATGGCATAGAAGGAATTGGAGATGGTTCAATCTCATGGAATTCGCGGAGGCGTAGTGAATTTGGTGCCCATGACGCTAGGGTCGTCGTCCATGGTGGGAGGGTGGGGCACGTCGGGTCTCCACGGTCGATTGCACGCTTTTGTTAAAAGAGCTCTTCTCAAGCAACTGGTGTCGCCAGGCGCCTCCGTAAGCTTCCAACGTCCTTTCTCAAATTTCTTTCCGACTTATCTTTTGCATGCATAGTATGACTCTGTACCACAAAGCCATGGAGGCATTTTCTGCATACAGTAGCTTTGGTAGCAGCCATGTTCCTAATGCTCTGTTTCAATTGCGTCTCTACTGATAGTCTGAATGTTCGAAACGTCCGTGTATGTCATGATTATGAATTATCCGTATGAGCAACGTCCAGCAAGTTCTGAGCACAATGGTTTTGGATAGAGAGTTGAGTTGACGAGGCCGACACACCAAGAGGGGTTTAGGTTAACAAGCGATAATTTTTGTTCTAGTGATGTATGAAGACTTACGAGATTCAATCATTTGCACGATCGTAAGCAACTGTTGTTGACAGTTCGTATACATGACTGATTTGTGTACTCATGCAGGTGTGTGACCTCTTCTGTGGTCGGGGGACGGATACAGCAAACTGGGCGCAAGCAGCAATCGGAAGCTACATCGGCCTTGGTGCCTAGCTGAACTCCATACTCCTGCTAGGAAGTGCATTTTAGTAGCACACAGGATCTATCATGTTTTGAAATCTATCAACATCTTCACCCAAAATACTCCACCAATCACGGCGTTGAAACTCTTAACGACTAAGATTCCGGCTACTGCTGGAAAATTCTTTCAACGACCTCGTAGATCTTGAGATGAGAAACTTATGGAGATTTGGAGATTTAAGTTTGACACTTGGAACTATTGTGTGTTGTGTGGTAAAAGATTTATCAGCATCAGCATTGGAAGAAGCGAAGGAACAGTGGGAGAAGTATGGTCAACCTTTTCCTGCCACATTTCAGGAACTCGATCCTTGCACTGTAAGATATATACCTGTCGAAATTAGTTCTATCGCTATGAACTGCACTTTGTTTAGTCGTTGAAATTCCACTTATCCATGATGCCTACTTTGAAGTAGACAGTCTCGACGAGCTCTTAACCTTGAAATTAAGCTGCGAGAATTCGACTTTTCCTGAGACAAATTGCATCTGCATCTGCTTTTTAAGTTTCTGCATTTGTCATGGCCAGGGAAATATGGAAATACTGCAGGATGCAGGGATTCCTGTTGACTTTGTGACCTGCTTTGCACACCTACAGGTACCCAGTTGATGGTTCTTCTTTCGGTTCAAAATTTGTCCTTTAGTTATCAACATAACGTTGTGCCGCCAGATGCAACAAATCCCTCACTCAGACAGCATGATAATTTTGTGCAGGATTGTTTTGCAAGTGAGGACATGGTAAGGCTGTTACTGAGGAATGTAGCGTCACTTCTAAATCCGGGAGGCTACTTCTTTGGAACAACTCCAGATTCTTCCACCATCTGGTTTGTGTCTACTTCTCAACCATCTTTGATAAGGCTCTCACGAGATGATTATGTCTCATGTAAATCAGAAGGCTAATCATGTAGCTTCCAAAGGAGCTTATTAGATAATGATTACCTCATGTAGCAAATTTTACAGTTCCTTTAAGTTAAACTCGACAAAGTATGGGCCCACAGGTTTAAAGCAAGATTAAGGAGGGACTGATCGTGGATGGGGATAATGTAACAGGTACAAGTACCAAAAAGCAGTCGAGGAAGCAATGAAAACGGGCTCCTTACGTGTCAACGGTACTCTGCCTCGTGTTCGGAGCCCGCTCTATACTATCATATTTGAGGATGACCGGTAGGCTGTCCATGCATGTTGTTTTTTGACGTAGTTCTGTTCAATGAGAAATTTTCGCGATCGAGTTTTTACAAATATGTCGCTAGAATCTCAAAGCTCACTGTGTCCACGTTCTAGCACTCACATCGGGAGATGGTAGTTTCATTTGATAACTGCATAGGTGGTAAATGTCAGAGAATTGTGAACTCATTTGTCCGAAGCAGTCTCAAATGATTCCGCCGGTATAATCTCATCGCATAGCTGCCGTGTTCCTAATTAATCTCTAGGGAGTATACACAAATTGTTCGCTCATGCTTGGTGGGGGGTTCCAGATTCCAGATTTTTGGGTCAAGATACCAATTACGCTTCGTGGATGGTCTGCCCGCGCAATCACAACAGCTGGTTCACTTTCCCAGCTTCATCAGGTGCTTCACTTCTAACATAATCATCTAGAGTTGCTACACCCTCGAGGAATTGGCTTAGAGTGACTTGCTTATAACATCTGGAAGCCTCTCGATAACCTGATGAAAACTGTACTAATCATATACTAAGGGAAGTCAATCTTTGTGGGATGCTTAGTGATGCTCCGTTAATCATAAATTTCTATTATTTTCATGCACTCATTTCTGCAACATGTACGGTGGAGAGTGATGGGCAGCAATATAGATATAGCCTTCATAACTCAGGTTAGAGATTCAGAGGTCCATCATTATCCAAATCGTGTGCCTGGTCACCAGGGGTGTTCGGAGGTTCTCACTGTCTGTCAAATTGTTGCGCAGGCTTGCTGAAGAAGTGGGTCTAGAGTATATTGAGATCCAAAACCTTACGGAATTTTATGACGATTACAGGTAACTCACTAAACGGATGCCCCTACAGGTGTAAAAGTCGCATATTGCTTGTTTTCTTTCTTCAAAAAATATTTCTCATATATACCACACAGCATACTGAGAAATTGGGGTGCATCAATGTAGAGAACCTTTCGCCTCAATGTTGCAGAGCAGTTGTAAGAATCTGCTGGATCTGAAGGGCCAGCCGATGGTTGATTCCCGAGGCAAACTTTCCGGGGTTGCTACCGACGTGTTGAGTAAGCTTCTCTCACTTAGATGTGACCGTCTTCAAGTTAAATGCCATAGTTGTAAGTCCTCATTTTGCCTCTTGATGTGAAGACTAACCAACATGAGAAATAGCAAAACGAGGCTACTATGAGGTTTCGTGACAAAGTTCTCGGTCAATAATGCTCGATGATGCCTCAAAAGTATGACACCAGAACGCTGAAGACAAGATAATAAGAAAGACCCTGCTCTACTTTTATATGGTTGCAGATTATGCCCGATTGAGGTTATAGAGTCGTCTCGTAGAATTACTGAGGAGAGTAAGATTTGTTGCTATGGGTGCTGCTCCAAAAGCACCTCTTTATCAATGTCTTCATAGGACATACACCTGGTTGTCCTTGGAGCTGTAAGACATATGATTCAATTCTCAGTTTATGAAATGAGAGAATTGAGGTGGTTGTGTATGTGGCAGGCCTGTACAGTACGTTCATATTCAAGAAGTCAAATCGTGTTGTGCGCCCTTCATCGTACTTGGATTACCTGGTGTCTACAGACGGCTTTCAGTTTGACAAAGATTTAGAAAAGCGTAGCCTCAAGGCGGACTCGTCACCTGAAATGTCTCTAGATTACTTGATTACATTTGAAAGCACTCCGCAAGAATCTTCCCCAAGAAGCAAGAGAGGAGTGTTTCCGTTGTCCAGTGGAGAAGAGCTTATATGTTCCCCAGAGGATCCATCTGACGCAGCCAGGCTAAAAATGGAGCCACCACCAGTGGAAACTGTACAAGATTCAGTGTCACCAACCGGAAGGGTCTGTGAATCGCATCCTCAGGTCACAGATACCCCACTTTTCGACCATTTCTCTCCTACAGTCAAGGTACTAAGTGACACAGATCACCAACTTCACTTTCAGAATCTTGATCATTTCGTGGAGGAGAAGGTTTCTGAGCTTGAGGAGAGGAACACAAGTGCTGCAGCTTCACCTGAAGAGGACTTTGAGGGTGTTCAAGAGTATTTCGAGAGGCAAGAAGAGGAGAAAGAGACGGAGCTTCAAGCTGGTGAAAATTGTGATGATCAACACCTGGAGGATGAAATGCCACATGAAGAGACGGTTCAAGAGGAGGTTGCTGCAAGTCCTGAGAGGGCTTCTACATCCAAGAAGGGGAAGAAGAAGAAAAAGAAACGAACTGCACGCTTCTGCCCTACAGTAGTCGACCCAGCAGTGACGGGTCAAACCTGCAGTGTCAATTATCAGAGCGAGGTCGAGCAAGACGTCGTCCATGATCGAGAACAAGAAGATGATCTTTCGGTCCCAGAGCCGCCTCCATTTCAAGTTTACCAAAGAAAAAAGCGAGCCGAAGCAGGGCTGAGTGACGTTGTAATACAGGAGGCCAGCTTCAGTACTAATACAGGAAGTCTACGTGCACTTCGGCCTCGAAAATATAGCTCCGTTGTCGACCCTAAATTGACACCAGGTAGACAGAGCTGAACCGAGAGCTCCTTATATATATTAGCCTGTACTGCAAGTCTGTAACTGGCTCTTGTGGGTCACGAAAGCAACCTGGTAATGAGTGTCCAAATTGTAAAAAAAGGGGTAATTTCTGCTCAGTGTCACTCAATGCGTGGTGCACATTCGCCAGTTGTACATAAACTAAATAGTGTCTACTGAGCAGCATTGACCCGCAATGTGTAAATCTCCGTCATGGACATTCCATACATCCAATAAGCCAGTAAGCATACTGCCATCTGTGCAATTTGAGCGCTGTGAGGGTTCGAGTCCTATATTTCTTACGTTCGAGTACCTGGCTGATACTTTCAGCAGTGACGAAAGGAAGTCGCAGCACTAAAGTCGACAAAGGCTGGGCTGGAAACAGCAACAGCTCGATTGTAAATGACGAGCCTGGTGACTTCATCAGTGATGGGGCACCGACTGGTGGGCGCGGAAGAGCCCGAGCTGGCAAGGCAAGGGCTACCTCCATACAGCTCAAAGACGTTCAGGTTTCCCACGATATTGCTAATGGACGACGCTCAACGAGGTCTTGCAGCAGCAATATCATTCCAGGTATTGGCGATGACAGCAGTGAGTTGCCTCAAGGAACGTCCGCAGAATCCAGCACGATGGTCATTCGCATGACGAGAATGCGAAGCTCTAATCTACGAAGCTCTTTCTAAAGCTTACCACAGTCCTTCGGTCTCAGCCCACTTACATCATTGGGACTGGCTAAGATCACATGAGAGGTATCCACTTTTCTGTGTAATCAATATGTAAAAAAACCTAGTAATCATGTACGTCCAATAAGGAGAAGCGGAATTAATTTTGGCTTGAGCTCATTTAGACCATTCAGTCCACCCTTTCTAAACTCGTTACCTTTCTCATTATTAAGTAATCTACTTGGTCATCATGCACCACCCGTAATGTACATGATTCTTTTATGGAAGCAGTCTCGATCATGTGCTGCTGCTGTTTCCTTGGTTTCTCTTCCGAGGAGGGAAGATCGTGTGTGCACATCAATTTACTACAATGTTGAGCGTAGTTGAGTGTAATTAGTGTCTAACCTTACCATGTATAATGTCTAACCTATTGTAGAAAGTTCACTATAAAAACATGAATGGTGTCAAGTGTTTCAAGTACTTGAGAGCACAATTGAATGTACATCACTTGGTCAATGTAAGTCACAAATAATGTCAAATAATGTCTCACTTTAACCCCTAAAGGTCTAAGAAAGCGGAAATCGCTTTTTGGATTTCCGAAGGGAGAAAATTCAGCCAACTTTGACCATTATAAATTTATAATCTCAAAATTGGAGAAACATTAATGGTTCAAATTTGACATTCAAGAAAAGGGTCAAGTTAACTTCAAGATCCTACGGTTGGATCTTCTAATCAATGCTTAGATTGGGTTCTTTTGCACCTGAATTAGAAGAAGGTTCTTTTTGATAATTTAAACAATTTTGTATCAAGGACCTTTAGGGGTTAAGTGCCTTGGTAGTGACATTGAAAGTGACTTCGTATTGGTATTTAGCAAAACTAAAATAGACTCCTCAAAACAAGCCATTAGGGTGAGTTTTGAATAGGAGGTACATCTCAGGTTTAAAGGCATTTTCATCATCAAAGCAAGTGCACTTCTAAAAAAGGCCATTAGGGTGAATCCTGAAGTTTATAGAAGGTATATGAAAGCTTTAAAGATTCAATTTCATCGTACTCATCATAAACATTTCAGATTGTACCAACTTCAAATGTAAGTTATAAGATTAAAAACAATCATAACATGTACTTCAAATGAGTACGAAGAGTAAAATACCTAATCATATAAATTTAGTCATTTTGAACAACATGACTACTGCATTTTCTAGTAAGAAAAAATATGTTTTTCTACTAGTGAGACAAAATGAATATGGCTATGCAAAAGGTTGGTCTTGTCAATATGATATAAAATAACTCATGTTTATTATCCTTATGCTATCTTACTACTGAAAAACTCAACAAATGTGTTTAAAAAAGAATCCAAACTCTCGAAGCATTCCATAATTGCTAGTAAGAAGAACTACCACGGTAAGTCAAAGACCAGCCCAAATGTCTCCAATGAAATTAAGAGAGGACCCCTTGATGAATAAGACAAGCCTTGAAAAGTGCCACCTCAATATTGTGCAACATTACTCGAGTAAAATAACCACACTTGGTAAATCTTCCTATTGAAAGAAAAGCGTGACTTTTGGTTTGGGTTTTGGATTATCGAACTTTTAGTCAAAGATAGTAATATCAAACGAGTCATACTTTATTATATGGGTCTGCAAATTTTACTACTCCTTTAGTAATCTTGATTCAGGGCCGAACCTAACTGATTTTGTTCAAAGTGAGTTTGGATGAAGGAGTTATAGCTCTTCAAAGTTTCTTCCCTTCATACAAAATTAGAAAAACAACATTGGAGACGTTTGGGGATTAAAGAAAAAAATCTCTTTGAAGTTAAATTGCCACAAACTCCATGACAAAAGTAAAGTCCAAAACCAATAAAAATAGACTCCAAAACCAAACACTTTCCACTAATATGTGTACTATGTCCTCATGAACCCTTGAAGTGAGACAACAAAAATTAGACTCAAATAGGAATTAGACTCCAATAGATAGGTAGTGTGTAAGTCCAACGACAATTGTAGCAAATGTAGCTCCTCAAGGACCATAAGTATTTTCAAATTTTTTAGTCTCAATAGTCTTTGCAAATGCAATACCAAAAATTCTCAATTAAGGAACTTTCCAACTACTAATTTGTTAAGTCTTATACTAAGATCACACTTTTCTAAATAAATTCATGAAATCAAAATAGGTTCACAAATGGGCTTAAAGTAGTAAAACATGCCATATTATACAAACCACAAAACAAAAACTCTTTGCACAATTATGCATGCCTATATTTGATAACATCTTAAATAGATAAGAAATTTTATTATTGAAATTAAACCTATTCAAAAACTAGATAAAAAAGTTTTGACTCTTCAAAGTTTTAACTTAAGGCCGCCTTGCACGAGAGGCAAAGCCAAGCATGGGGCCAATGGGAGCCAAAATAGAGCCCTTTGATTGGTTGAAAAATCTGAAATTGGCCCAAGGGGCCTTTCATGGGGAGTAAAGGCCTATTTTTCGAAACATTATTTTAATGCTTGGGGGACAAGATCTGACACGGCCCGTGCGCCAAAAATTTGGAGATACAAGAATGGAAGGCTGTTTCCAAAATCCCTTAGATTTATTTTTTTTGTAAAAAATCATTCTTTCCACAAAGGAGCACTATTAGATGGTGACTCAATCTGGACGGGACACTATTCCTCTTCTTTTCTTTCACTATCATTCTTTTCTACTTGTTAATTCTTATCTTCTTCTTCTTCTTGTTTGAGCGTTTATTGCAATTTCTTGGTTTTTTGCTAGATTTTTTGAAATAGAATAAAAGGTTCGTCTTCTCAAATCCCCGGATGGAGTAGGGAGGATTATGATGCTTCGCATAGAGCTTGTAGTTTGAAATCCCACGCATTTCAGCCATTTACATATTTGTCATAGCAAAACCTACACAAACTAGATTACATTTGGGACTCAACCCAAGTAATCTAGTCTAAAATGAAGTCCAGATGAAGAAGTTATAGCTCTTGAATTTTGCAGCCTTTCATCCGGATGTAATTTTTCAACATTGTGGGCACTTAGGGGTTAAGGCACATTTTATAACAAATCTAAGTTTCTCTCTAAAAGGACTTTAGAGAGAACCAACTTTTGTTGACTTGTTCACAGAGACACATACATGGTTTGCAAAGTTTTGTTACAAAATTGATGCGGCTCGTCCTGCAGAATTTGCCTCAAAGGGAAACCGGCTCGTCCACTGGAAATTGCCTCAATACTCTGGATTGTTGATGAGTCCTTTACAATTTGATCAAAAAAGTAATATTCTGGGGTAAGCGTTCGTAGCAGCTACCAAGGAGGATGGAGGAGGGGTAATGAGCCCCCTAATTTTTTGATGTATAGACATTAAATGCCATGGAGTAGGCTTCCAAGGGTAACTTGGCGTCGTAGACCTCAAATTTGAATTCAAAATTATCAAAAACGGTCTTGGGAGGTCCCCACAGATTCTAGGGTGCCTCCTTGGTAGCTGCCACGAATCATTGCCCGTAGAACTCCGCTTTTTTAGTTTTTTTTTTTTTTTTTTTTTTTTTTTTTTTTTTTTTTATTTTATTTTATTTTTTTTTTTTTTCTTTCTTACACAAATAAACGAAATTCTTTACTCGAGAGATAAAATATAAGGGCTTCCTTTGCCATGTTGGAACATATGACTTCCTAATCCATTCGATGAGATAGTCTTGGATAAGAAATTTCATTTAAATGATAGTATTCTAGGTGTCATGTTGATACCAAAATCTAAATCACTTATTGCATCAAGATGGGTTGTGTAATATCATCTCTCTTTTGGGATGGCAATGCTTATGCATTACAACTACACCACTTCGAGCCCAAAAATGGCCAAAATTCACATATCTCTCACCACTTTTCCAACCACCCTAAACTTGCTAATTTATAGAATACGGAGCTATTTGAATTGAATGACCAATTTGGGCCTTAACCCCTAAAGGCCCAAGGGGTTTGAGAAAAACACTAAGATGTGTTATAAAATATGCATTTCATAACTCCTATGAAGTAATACGTGTACCGAAAACAATATGATGACCTTAATGTCTAAATTAAATCTATAAGGTTGAACTTCCTAAAATAGTAACTATTTCTTTTATGTTGAATCAAAGACACTAAAAGTTTGAAAATCAATATCAATCAGAATCAATAAATTTCTTTCATTACTAATTGGAAATTGATATGATTGGCCAAAATCACATATTTCATGATAACAAAGAGTGAGGCCACCAATAACCTACAATGAACACCATTAGTTTCCCAAAATGATACATTTTCTAGCACTAAGAAAACCTTGCCATGTTTGTGTTTGAAGGCTTATTGTGCACAATCTGTTACCCCAAATGAGAATTTGTTAATTGAATGTGATTCCCAACTTACCAAACTTTCAGAAAGTAAAAAAACTAATACTTTAAACATATATATATATATATATATATATATATATATATATATATATATATATATATATATATATATATATATATATATACTCAAGCCTCTTTCATGTATCACTTTTAAGGAACAAGGAAAATACCATAGTATTAATGTGTCATATAAACGTTAATATGACTTTTTGGACACAATACTGTCACATCAGTAAGGTATAACTATATCTTTATTGTTGATGCTCCTACCTTAAAAGGGTCTGCCATATGCACCAAAGTAAATCCATGAGCTAATCTACAAAGAACACAAGCAACTATCTTCTTAATCTCTAACTGTGGCCTAACTTGGTGAACACAAGTACTTTTCAAGAAAGGAGTCGACATTTTCAATAAGTTGTTGAAAGCGGGAAAACTCATTCTATAAAAGTGCTTGAATTTGTGATGATGCATATTCTCACTTGATCTCCACACTACTCTCTCCACATAATTCCAATGTGTGGATTCCCTTGGCTCAACCCAAAAATTCTTAATGACTTTTGACCTTTTTCTTTTATTGAGCCAAACTAAAAGAGGAAGAAGATGGAGAGTTAAAAAGGAAAACTTGCATACTTTTAACACATGACGTGCTGTAGAAATGCTACTAATAGAAAAGGTCATGAGCATAGAGAGAAACATTCAAATTAGCACAACTTGAGTTTGAAAAGAAGGCTCCATCTTCTTTTAAAATTGAACACAATGATGACAAGTAGTTAAAGATTTAAACCCTAAACCCCTAATTGATACAAATTTCCTATCACCTACACGAATATAATACTAACATCAAAACACCTTTAAGATAAAATAAGTATAGAAAAAATAAAAAAAGGAAGAAATAGTTTTTTTTTTTTTTTTTTTTTTTTTTTTTTTTTTTTTTTTTTTTTTTAATAAAAAAATAAAAAAATGAAAGAGAGTATCAAAACTCCAAAAGAAGGAGTATGAGAGTACAGAGACTCTCTTTTCAGGGGTTAACCCGAAAACGCCAACGGGGTCTGAAATGGGCAGCCTAAATCATAGCATCTTTTGGACTTGGGCTTCATGAAAAGTGCACTTTTTGAATGTGGGCATCATGAATAAACTAATCAATGATGAGCTTGCAACCTCTTACAAGGTTACGCACAACCCCCAACTACCTACCACAATCTTTTCAAAGCACAAATGATTCATACGAATTGTGATTTGAACTGAAAATTTTGTGAATGCATCATAAGAAGGTGATTAATTTGACATCAAAATATAAGTGAAAAGTTGATTACAGACAGAGCTACACAGAAGATTCTGTTGGGGTCAGAGGGGTCGTGGCAGGAGAAGACCTTTCGACCCGAGAAAAGCGGCAGTATGATACTGTAGCGGAATGAGCATTCTCATGGACTCATGGACCCCACACCGCCTTCGTTCACCATCTGCCAATCCGATGAAACCAGCATATGATACTGTAGCGGAACGAGCATTCTCATGGACTCATGGACCCCACACCGCCTTCGTTCACCATCTGCCAATCCGATGAAACCAGCATAGGACTCCCACTCAGTTCCGCAAATCAGAAGTTGTGACAGTGCTTACCTCCGGCTACTCACCTGCCTCCTGAACTTTTGTCTAACAAGGCTGTACGTTGTCTCACTGCTCACGTTTCGAGCTGATTGCAAATTTGTAAGTAGCAGCATTTTCAGGTGTGTTTAGGAGAGACGTACGTAGATGATGTTTCACTCACTGGATCATCTTGCTTCCTTTCAATCCTTTTTCGGTTGAGAATCTATGCAGTTTTCGGGATCACTGGTTTGATTGTTGGAAACATACATTACTTAGATGACTTTATATTAGAATTGTGCTAGAGCAGCGTTGACCTGACGAATTTCAATTACGTGCACAAATGGGTTCCTGGAGGTGATTAATTGGTATTGCCCCTGTGCTTTGAATCTTGGCGCTCCGGATTACAGGATGTAATTGATTCTGTTCTCGGTGTAATCCGTTCTGTCGTCGTACATTTTGATTTTGATTTTCCTTTTGGGTGTTGTTATCTCAACTTGAAAAGTAGCTGATTTCTTCCTAACACTTCTTGTGTTCCGCTAGTCGATACGCAGTTTCTTCTTCAGACTCTTCGCAACCATGTCGCAGACGAAAGGCATCAGTGGTGAGTTATCATTTCCTACCATCTTTCACTTTCCTCTGTAAGTCCTTATCATACTCCTGTACCTGAAATTTTCGTATATTTGAAGATCTGAAGTCTAAGAGGACTCATGGTCGTCTCTCAGATGATTTTCTAGTTTCATTTTAAACCTAATGGAACGATTACTCTTACACTGTTCCGTTCAGATGATTCAAGCATCACTTCTATCAACAATGAGCATCAAGACGACGTCCAAACCTCGCCACCATTGATGGCGAAAACTCTGTTTACCGACTCAGGTGAGATTTTTGTATAATTTGAGTCTGAGTTTGCATGGTGATTGTGTGCTCCATCCATAGCTGCTTCGAGGAACGTGATGCTTTGAATGCGGAGCTTCCTGCTTTTTGTTTGGCCATGGAGATGCATGTTGATTACAGTTTTCTCCTTGATATGCATCTCACCATTTTCGAATCTCAGATATCCATGGCGTGCTAGTGTCAAAGGCCGATCCAAAGAAAAGTGAGCTGCCCGGAGAACCACCCAATCATTTGGATGAACAGGTATTAACTCTCATTTTTTCTTGATAACTGTGGTTCAATTTGCTGGGTATGGCATATCTAACTTAGAACCGACTTCAGGTAAGTTTTGGTGCCAACTTTGCACAACTAGGTGCAAGATGATGTTTTCTGGGCTCCACGTTCAGCGGTTGACTCTAGATATGCTAAGAAATTACATCATTATGAGTTCGGTACCCCAATATTCATCAATATCCTTTCCAGTATGGATACTTTTGTGCAATTGAATCTCAGTGATTTCGTCATTGTGGACAGGAACGGGAAGGCAAAGTACGTGTCTGGGAGTTGAATCTGGTGGCAGTTCTGTTCGGAATTGTTGACCATGAGATCCTCATCGATATCGTCACAAGACAAGTAACGTTTCTTTCAAATGTGAGAGGATGTTCTTATAAGCGATGCTGGACCCCTGAATACGTTCCGAAAGTTGAAAGGATGATCGAGAAGCTTTCTCGAGGTTGCAAATTGGACGAGATCATCTCCGGAGAAAAGGATCTGGTTTTTCTTCGGAAACTTCTGGAGCACATACTGGACTCCGAAATCGTCTCGTCAAGCCGTGGTAATACTTCACCTCTCCCTTGTTGCAATGCCTGAGTACGTACTTTATAACAGCATCATTCACACCATGTTGGTGTAATGTCATTGAATATCAAATTCACGAGTGACCTGTATCGAGCGCACTTCCGTGAAAAGTTTGTCGATTTAGTGCAACGGGGGACGGCAGTCGTACGTACGACTACAATAGACGAGATAGAGTCGACTAACTCATTCCTTCTAAGAACCTTACCGGCATTTCCTTTTCCCGTCTGAGTACTCCTTCCATAGCGGATTCGAGGAACGTGATGCTTTGAATGTGGAGATTTATGCTTTTTGTTTGGCCATGAAGATGCATGTTAATGACAAGTGTGATTACAACTTTCTCCTTGATATGCATCTCACCATGTCTGAATCTCAGATATCCATGGCGTGCTCGTATCGAAGGTTGATCCCAAGAAAAATGAGCTGCTCGGAAAACCATCCAGTCATGTGGATGAGCAGGTATTTACTTTCAGTTCATCGTAATAACTGTGGTCCAAATTGTTGGGTATGACATATCCAACTTACAACAAATTTCAGGGACTTTTTGGTTCTCATGATGTTTTCTGACCTCTACCTTTAGCTTCTACCGTTAGCTGTTGACCCTAAGTATCTATAATTCTGTTAGAATGGTAGTATTCCAAGCACCCTTTTGTCACACCAACTTGCAAATGTATACTTCAAATATATTGTGTTGCTCAAGTTCACTCTTAATTTTTCAAAAATACAAATGTTAACATGGGCTTCAAATTCTGTATCATCACATGGTTTCTAGATGTCTATCTTGAAAGTTTTGACCCGTCTTTTTTACTAAATATAGTAAATCTAATGAAATTATTGATCCTTAGATATGCTAAGGAATTACATCAGTGGGAACTTCTTTAAACACAAACATGGACAAGTTTAGGTATAAGATCTTACGGTTACATACTTGATTAAGTCAAAAGTTGAAAACTTTCATCTTGCAATGAAAGCGAGTAGTTTTGAGGAATTTTGGCACTTTTGGGGGTTTTCGACTTTAGGGGTTACATGAATTCCCAGAATTTTCTGTACCTTAAAATTCATCGCTGTTCTTTTCCCCTGTTCTTTTCCCTGAAGGTAGCTTTGTGCAATTGGATCTCACTGATTGCGTCATTGTGGGCAGGAACCGGAAGGCGAAGTACATGGCGTGTTGGATCTAGCGGCAATTCTGTTGGGAATTGTTGGCCATGAGAACCTCATCGCTATCATCCTCAGACAAGTAACGTTTCTTTCGAATGTGGGAGGATGTTCCCATCATCGACACAGGACTCCTGAATACGTTCCGAAGGTTGGAGAGATAATCGACAAGCTGTTGCGAGGCTCCGGATTGGACGAGATCATCGTCGAAGAAAAGGACCCGGTGTTTCTTCGGCAACTTCTGGAGCACATACTGGACTCCGAAATCATCTCGTCAAGCATCGGTATTACTTCACTGCTTGAATACTCTGTTACAACAGATGTCGGTAAATGTGCTTTACGACCTATCTCGAATTTTAGTGCCAATTCCGTGAAAAGTTGCCAAATAGTTACAGCGGAGGCGGCGATCTGACCTAGAATCACAATTGACGACATCAAGTCGACTAACTCATCCCTTCTTAAGAACCTTACAGGCATTTCAGTGAGAATGATTCTATTATTTTCACTAAGCCGAATAAGTCATTCAAATATAAGACACTCTCGGTGGGAGTGAAAAGCCTAGTGAAGTACCACACTTTTCGAGATTGTATCTTGCCATTTGTCTCGAGCTATCTAGCTTATCCTTCAGAGCGAAGGATCTCATTTGATACCATTTTCTTCCAAAGTATCTCATATGGATAATCCCGAGTAATGGAAAGCTCAGCTTCAAAGTAGCTTTGAGTTGAAGAGCTGTGTATTAGGGCGCGCGTGTGTACAAAATAGGGTCTCGTCCGAGGTTGAGAGAGCTTGTAAAGCATCAATCTGAGTTGTTTCATTTGGTCTGACTGCAGATGCACAGAACGGGAGTGCATCAAGGCCCGATGCGGTGCTCGAGGCTTTGGTAGCAGCACCATGCCACAGCCGTGCGTCTGCGAACTTGCCTGCGCACATTTGCGAGGAGGATGCTTGAGTGTTCGATGTAATTAAGTCCTCTCTCTGTCTCTCTCAGATCAGAATGGTTTCGAGACATGCTTGACCTCCACTTTGAACTTGAAGACCCGTGAGGATGGATCACATGGTGTGAAGTGTGTATAGCTAGCTACTATTGCTTTACTTATATTTTGTTCTTTTGTTTTTCTCCCTCTCCCTCTTCCTTTCCATTCAGATAGGAAATAGGAAAGGGTCCACTTCTTGGCCTATGTTCTTTCCTTGATTCTCTCGTTGATTGTATCTCCTTGCTTTATAAGAATTTTAGGATATCCTTCATTCCATGGATCCCTACTTCCCAGCTATCCTCTGTTCTATTCTGGTTCCCCATTCTCTTTTTCTTTACTAATCACTCCCAACCTCAAATTTCCCATTCGCGGTTTCCATCCTTTGTTCCCGATTCCGGCTCCCCCATCCGGCCATCCCCCAATTTCCCTTCTTGGTTTCATCATTTGTTCCCGATTTCCATAATTTGTTCCCAGTTCCTATCATATATTCATGGTTCTCATTATTTGTTTTTGTTCCCATTCTCCGTGCCCAATTCCCAGTTCTTGTTCCATGTTCCCTTGATCTCCTCTTTACTCCTTTCTTTGCTTCATTTTACATGTTCCACATTCCTTGTCCCTTCGACTCTTGTTATGTTAATGAGATTTAATAAATTATTAATAACAATCAAGTACCACCTACAGAAATCCTTCAAAATCTTTGAAACTCTTCATATCGTGTATACTCTCATGGGCAAACCACCCTACTGCCGGGAAGGGTCACCAAGGACAAACAGAGAAAACCGGTTGCATCAGGTCGGGCAACCTGCAAAGGATCGCTAGCAAGTAATCTTGTTCTTTTATATATATAGATGAACCTTCATATCTTATTACTTTAACAAAGCGCATGAAAATAGCGAATATAAATTATGAATTATGTGAGAAGCAATCAAATTAAGTTATTGCAAAAATATGGGAATAACATGTTTAAATTCATGATTATTACCAAAGTTTTTTAAAATGTAAATATTGCTCATTATATTATTAATCACATTTCATAAGCATGGACATGAGAGATTAGGAGGACATTCATTTTAATATACAAGAATAATTAATTAATGGTAATTTTTTTATTAATTGATGATACAATATTTTAAATATGTACTTCAAGGTAAAGCTTAACTTTGTATTAAAATAAAAGTAAAGAGGAAGTAAACATCAACTTACGAATGGATATGGAAAAAATAAAACAAAAATAACTAGTAAATAAATTTCAACTTAAATATATATTTACTTAAATATAAAATATAAAACTATACTTGAAATACATATCAGCTTAAAAATAGATATAGAGATAAAAAATAAATTGTCAAAAGAAAGTAAATATGAACTTACAAATAAGAATACAATTAAAAAATCAAATTATTTTCTAAGTAAATTTTAGAAAGGTTGTACCCAATATATAAATAAATCATTAATCTCTTACTAATAGAGTTTTATGTGCAACTTCTATTTGTTGTTCATTAAATTTTACACTTGAAATTTATAAGGAGATCATGACTAGGACTAAAAGAGGTAATGGGTTGCGAGGGTGAAATCCTAATCGACTTAAAAAGCTTTCTTGCAAATTCAAATGTTGTACCTGTAGACTTTAGATGTCAAGTTATGACTAGAGGTCAAGGTACTGAAAGTCATAGAGGAATTTTTGTTACAGCTTACGATCCGATAGATGACAATCTTAATGAAAACGTCCAAATGCATTCCAGATTTTGAATGTGATTTTGAACAAAATTTTTTCTCATAATTGGATAGTCTTATGAGTCTTTACGTACGATAGTCTTAGTACATTGAACAGGAAGTTTAGTGTTAATTCATCATTATTTAAAAATTATTGATGTTTTTACTCCGGATAAAATCATCATTGAGAGCATAAATTACAAAACTTTTGACAGATCCTTATTATGATCAATAACAAAATTATATTATTCCAATATCATTATAGTATTTTTACAAAAAATAGTGTTAATTTTAAGTTTTAAATAGAATTTCAAGAGAAAATCTTACAAACTTACTCATATAATATTATTATTTTTAAATCCGATATATTATAATGGAAGAAAGATAAAAAATTATAGACAAACTTCATGTATACAATCCTTATACAATTATTGTAAAAGTTGAGGTTATCGTACTTGGAAATGAACGTGTAAAAAGTGAGGTAAAAAAAAAAAAAAAAAAAAAAAAAAAAAAAAAAAGAAAAAAAAAGAAAAAAAAAGACAGTCGTTGGTGGCTTTAGGCAAGCTTGTTGGATGCAAAGTCATTTTCGTCCCCCAGCAGCTCTAGCAGGAGGAAAAGCGCCCCATGGGACGGAGGCGACAGCTTGGTGTTCTCTCTATGGTAGGACCACTTACTGGTCCTTCTTCTTGTCTTTCAGGAAGGAAGTGAAGAATCGAGTGGAGCTGGGAGATGAGACCTTTTCGAAGTTGAAATCGGTCGCCTCAGGCGCAACTGTTCCGCACTTGGACGCCATGAAAGGGATTCTTTTGAAAGGCTTTTTCAGGTACAGATGGTTGGCCCCCGCTCTGAACGATTGGCCTCGGAAACGCAGAAAGTCGTTTGCTCAGCGTCAGGAGAGGCGTCAGAAATTGACTACTGCACTCATCTTCTCACAACAAGCGGATGCCGAGACTCCAATTGAGGATGTGCAAAGCGAGCAAATCGATGAGGTCCCAGCGGAGCTTTCAGAAATATCTGCCATACCTATTACTGTTCCTGATGCTCCAAGCGCACCGAAGCAAAAAACTAGCTTATATCCGTGAGTATCTGTTCTACAGCATTACTGCCTAGTGTTCAATCTTCATTGAAGCCGCATGGTGTTCGATGCTCGTTTTTCTGTTTCATAATGTTGTTCGAGAAGCCCCTCACCCTCAGTAAATTCACACCACACGCTAAATCCAACTATTTGAATGTTGCAGAATTGTATCCTACGAAGGCAGTGTAGCTACAGTCAAGCTCGGCATCGGCCAGGTTAAACCCTTGCTTAAACCCTAGTTTCATTTGTCTTCGTGTATGTATGTAGGAGTAATGAATTTTGGTGTGTTTTGTTTTGAAACAACCGATCGTTGTGACTTGACAGATTGTATTAGTAGATGGGTGTGCAATGGTTCAAGTCGTGGAGGGTCAGGCGGCTATGCTTGGCTACTCTTTCCCTTGCAACACAGAGGTTCTTGTTTGCTCAAGCTCCAAGCTTGGTGAAGTGATCACCATTGAAGCGCGGCCTGAAAGATCAGGAGTGTCGACTTTGGAGGAAACAAAGAACACGGGCGACGTGCTGGGTTGCCAATTAAGATTTGCCTCCCACACCCTCTCAACAACTGATGGCATTTCTGAAGGAGCTTTGTCCTTCAAACTAGTAAGTGACTGTTTGTTGAATCCGCTCGGTCTAAATGGTTTCTTGTTAGTGACGGTCCCTTGTGATATATGTGTAACCTTGAACATATCAAATACCTACCTGATTGACATGGGTGTTTTGTGTAGGATTTTGTTGGCAAGGATAGGGACAAAGTATTTGGAAATCAATATCAGGATGACACGAATCAGTTGGACAGCGAGAATGACGAACTCGATTTAGATTCAGAAGCGAGTTACTCAGATAGTGAAGATGAAGATGAGAGAGACGATCAGATCGAAGTACCTGCGGAAGATGTTGAGCCAGAAAGTGCGAAGAAACGTAAAGGTCGTGAGCTGAGAACATCTAGTGCGAAGAAACTAAGGGTAGTAGCAAGTTTGGAGGACTACTCTGCGGTAACACAATTGCCATACGATTGGAAGGCAGCTGTTGAAACCATCACACAAGGTTCTGTTGTGCCGGTGATTGCCGTTTGTGGTGCGAAGAATGTTGGGAAGTCTACATTTGCTCGATTCCTCGTGAACTCACTTCTTAACAGGTCTGTGATCTTGTCACTGGTTGTTTGATTGAAGTGACCATTGTTAAGTGAATTCGTCCTTTGCAAAATCTCATCATGCAGATGTACGTACTTGTAGCGATTAAGAATCATCCCTGACATGCTTTTGTACAAAAACCAGATATAAGGAAGTTGCGTATCTGGATACCGATGTTGGACAACCAGAATTCACGGCTCCTGGGTGTATTTCGCTTCACATTCTTGACAGTCCAGTTGTTGGTAAGACTTCGGAGTTTTTGATAGCCTTTTCCTTCTGCAGCACTGTGAAAATTGTGCGCAAAAATTTCTTTTTTTTGTTTTCCCGTTTTGTATTCGATTTGCTGTACGTGAGAATTAGGGGTTCTTGCAAATCATCTCAAGTGCTCACTATGCACCATTGCTTTCTAGGCCCACCTGCAATGCATCTTCGGTCACCAGAGAGGTAATCTACGTCCTAGTTTCATGTTGTCCATGAAATTGCAACCTTATTATCGTTTCTTCAAACTTCTGGATCTTCATCGTAATTGAACTCAGCAGGTCTTGTTGAGCTAAACGCTTTTTTCAACTTTTATATGAGACTGTGGGTTGATACTTCACATTCTAAGTATTGCTGTGTATCTGACTATGCAGGTGCTTTTTCTATGGAGATGTTTCGCCAAAAAGCAATCCTTTGATGTATGGTGAACATGTGGCTGATCTGGTGAAGTATTTTCATGATAAGTATTCTGTCAATTCTACATCAAAGATCCCACTAATCATCAATACACATGGATGGGTGAAAGGTATCAGCAACTCTTCTCAAGCACGTAACACCTGATTATCTTGTCAGCATCATCTCGATTATGTACATTTGCAAACAGAGATGATGTTTTGCTAAGCAGTCATTTCTTATTTGTCGCAGGTATCGGGTACGATGTTGTCGTCAACATTTTGAATACTACATCTCCAACCCACGTGGTGCAAGTGTTAGCGAACTCGGAGAAGAAGAATCTGCCACGCAGCAAGTTCTGGGATGAAAGCAGTAGCGCGCAAACTTTATATGTAGAGAGTGCGGTTGAGAATCTGAACATGTAAGCAACTCTGTTATCTTGGGACTTGTGCTGCATTCAAATGTGATTGTTTGTGTGTACCTTACGTACTCAAATCATACAACAGGCATCATCGAAGTGGAAGATCGGCGCATCATTTACGAGCAGCTCGATTGCTGGCGTATTTTCAACAGTGTTCTGGAGAGAATTCAGCCCCTTTTCCTTACCGGGAAAGCAAGCTCTTCGCTCAAACTGCGATGTCACTTGTGAAGGATACCCCTTATGAAGTTCCGTTCACAGCCCTGAAAATCAAGCATCTTCATTCTGAGGTGTGTGCCGGCCTTCTTACATTCCTTTCTCTGATCCTCAAAGAAAGAGGTGATTGCTCAATGAGGAGGATGTTCTCATTTCTTTTGTTTGTGTTTCTACTTGTTGATTTATTCAGGTACCACCATCAGAGAGTCTCCGATGTGTAAATGCAACTATTGTGGGTCTGGGGGTGACTTCTGGTCAGAACGAGGATGATGAGAGGAGGTCCGCCCTCCCGATCTGCTTGGGCCTCGGTAAGATTCTTCCAGAATGGTTCAAAAGCAATGCTTTTAGAGCTTTTACTATTATCTTGCTGACGTTTTTTTTGTGAAAAGCTTACGGAGGTGGTCTTTCATGAAAGTTGAGTATGGCTGTTGTGCAGGAATTGTGAAAGCAGTTGATGTAAAGAGAGGCGTGTTTTATATCAGCACGCCCGTACCTCGTGAAAAGCTCCAACAAGTCGATGTCCTGCTTCAGGGTCGTGTTGAGATTCCAGTCCCACTCCTGATGGTAAGCAACCTCAGACCATGTATGAAGTCCTGTGCAATCTCAGATCATGTAAGGAATGTTGTGCAACCTCAGATCATGTATGAAGTTTTGTGTTGGAGGATTTGTATTCTCGTATGAACATTTCTCGTTGGTGTCTGCAGGCTAGAGGATACATGTGTCCGTATTTGAGCAAAGCAACACAAATAGTGGACGGAGTAGGTGCCGGCGCCATGAAAAGCACGAAGAAGCCTAGCGCGAAGAAGATGCCGTGAAGCTGTCTGTACATTCTTCGGAAGATATGATCAGTAATCTTCAAAGAACGAAGTTTTCTGCACCGTCTTGAGTTTTTGGATAGTTTGTACTTCGTTACCAAATTTTGCAATGTAGACTTGGTCCATTTTTGAGAGGAGGCCAAGGTGCTCAAGATTGTTCGGAACTATTACTGTGTTGCTATTGCACAGTGAGGCATTTTCTGTAAGCTTCTTGCATCAATTCCAAGTGGAAGATCAATGAATTTTTTTGCGTGACTCGAAGGAACTTATGTGCAGTCATTCAACTGCCTGTTTTGTGATATGAATTGTCTTCAAGTGCTATCGGTTTAAATGGAAACTGTAGATTGTGGTGCCCCGTTCAGAGTAATCCATAAACGATAATAGTATTAAATTCTTTTTTAAAAAAAATCCACTGCAAAATTGTTGTGATATATGGTTGAACAGCCTATTTCTGAGCACCTTCCTAAAACCGAACTCTACATGCCCATATTGAATCGAGCATCTCACCACCCGAAGTGGAGCTCATCAGTAGCTTGCCTCTTGCACAAACGCTAGGTGCTTTCCTCCCACAGGGTGGTTCTTGTCCGCATGTGGGTTGGTGTGTGATGGGCATTAAGGAGTGAAACGCACAGTTTAATGCCCCACCTATGTCCCATTATAGCCGTCTACTTGTCTCCCACTTTGGAAATTTATAGTAAATGGAGAATTATTGAGAAAATTATGATTCAACTTGGACTAATTTTCTGTTGTATTTGCTAATATGAGGGAAAAAGTTCATGTTCTGATTTTATGAAGAATTCCAAGAACCCCTTAAATGCTCAGGAATAGGCAGGTTGACTTTAGTTAATAATTATGATACCCTCTACATAGTTGTTTAGTTTTCATTAACGTATTTAGGATGACCGTTCCTCTTTGTATCCTCTTCGTATCCTCTCTGTAGTGTGCATTGCAAAATAGGTACTGGCTCAAACATGGTATGAAGTACCAAGTTTTACACCCACAAGTACACCCTCCTTGGTGTGTAAATGTACATCATGGTGTACTAACTACACCGTTGGTGTAACTAGCCACTATTGCGTGTACCCAAAAGCGTGACATTGGAGCCAACGAAAGCGCCATGTGGAGTATATTTTTGGGTGTTTCCTCGACCTCCAGAACCAAAAACTGCCATTTTTCACCTTCGTTGGGAAATGGGGAAATGGAGAATTTTTTTTTTTCTGGTTTTAGACTTTGAACCGTAAGATCTTGTACCTAACTTGTATACAAAGGACTGGTCAAAATTTCAACCATTGGATGTTTGTCATTTGTGAGATCATAACAATCAAAGTTTGTCCAACACTTTTTTTTGCCTCTGCGTGAGAGGCGTTGTCTAAATGGTGCCAAGGGCAACTTGATGATTGTTACTCCAAATATTTTTCCCTCATTTTTTTTCATGTAGGTAATCAAGTTGGGTATGCTCATGCAAAATTTTAGAGACCAATTCCACTTTTTGACCTTAATGTAAAATATTTTATGAAAGAAGGTCTAAAAATAACCATATAGTAAAACAAGCACCACATATGATATATTTAGTTTGAGAAAAATCTCGACGGTGTGAAGGTGCATTATTTTATGATAATGTGAATTTCGAAAAAAAAAATCTTGAAAAAAAAGCAAAATCTCAAATTTTGGCAATTTTTGAAAGAAAAAATTGTAAAATTACTAGAAATTGTGAAGATTGTTTTTGAAAGTTTTGGAGGCTGCCCTTGTAAAATTGGTAAACTTTTTGACTTTGGATACTTTGGAATTTGAATAGTAATTTGGTTATGAAAATATTTCTAAAAAAAATTAAAAAAATAAAATAATTTAACTGCCCGTTTTGAACTTGAAACCTAAAATTTCTAGATGAAGGTTATAAAATTAAAATTTGGCTTTACAAATTTTACCTCATACACATTACAATATGGGGAGCATCTTGTAAAAATCTTAGGCAATAATATCAATTTAATTCCTTAAAACGAGCTGCTCGAAATCTCAGAAAACCGAATCGCTTTTCCTGGATTTTTAGGGGTTAAGGTAGCGACACCCATAACCGTCCCAATAAGCAAATATGGTTGGTTACAACCACCAAGAAAGCTTGAAAAAAATATCTACAGATTAGCAATTGAGAGTAAAAAATATTCGCTTTGAGAGAAGAGGTTATGTGACGAGCCTGAATTTATAAGAATTTTTCAAAGTACAAAATGAACATACTTATGTGCTTGTCCATAGGTGGAGCTAAAAATGACCACGACTGAAGTGTTTGTTGTCCTGTAGCAGCTAAAAACCAAGAAAGATAGTTCCTATAAAAGTTAAACGGGAAATTGAAAAACGTCCCACCGTGGTTCAAAATTCCAAGCTGTGGATAAGCAAGATCTACCAGTAGAGGAAGAACATTAAAACACTATGCACTTTACACCATGACATACAACATCCATTTCCAACCAATCGGCAGTAAAGCACGCTTTAATGTACACCCATTACCGTCCCTTTTTCACAACAGTCAACTATGGGTCTGGAAAGGTCAGCAATAGGTACAATTATAGGTCACACCAATTGGGACAAGGATGCTTATGGGTGTCGCTACCTTAATCGGTGAGCTAGTGGAGTGACAAGTCACAAGCAAGAGCGCATCTTGCTTGTGGTTTGGCAAAAGGCTAGTGGAAGTAGGCCAATCAGGGCCATCCAAGCGATCTTGCTAAACAAGGGATCTCACCAATACACACATGGAGTAGCCATGACACTAGTACACGCACCACTACAATAGTGTGCTCATACGGTGTACTCCTCTGGCGTAGTAAGGGGGCTTTTCCTCTAGTGAAGGAGAAACTCTAGATTGTTTAATTCTAAAATTACAAGAGGCCCACTTTGGGCTCATTTGGCTTTGGTTAGCTTTTGTATTACTATTTTTAGATCGCATGAAGTTGCTCCGGAAGAAACACCAAGGAGCTTTAGGGGCTAACCTGTTGAATAATCAAGCATGTAAAAGGAACTACTTAACCCCTAAACGACCACGACCACCGATTCGGATTTTATTGTCAAGGCAAAAAAAATTTACAGTCAACTTCAAATGTTATGATCTCACATCTAGTGATGATCCAACGGTTGAAAATTTTCACACTACCACCAATGGTAGTCTACTTCAAGATCCTACGGTTAAAATTATCAAAAATTTCCAAAAATATTGGACGTACCCCCATTAGTACATAGTGGTCAGTGTTGGGATTTCAAGCTCCAAAACATTGTGGATCTTTAAGGGTTAAAAACTCAAATTTCACATTAGGAAATTTGTATTGGAGTTAACTCCAAAACTACACGGCCTAGTTTCATCACTTCACCCTCCAAGCCAAAAAGTTTATTCAGAGGATTGTAACCGTAAAAATTTGTACATGATTATATACACCAAATCTCAATTTGTGAGATTTCTCACCATTTGCAAGATCATAACATTTGAAGTTGTGTTAGAACATTAGAATAGATACCTCCAAACTCTGAATCTTTCACAGATTAGTCCAACTTTCTACTTTTATCCTTTACTTCTTGGTTTCATTCATTTGATGATGCTCAGGCCTCGCCATTGAAGAGCAGCGATTGCGGCAATTAGCATCGTTTGCGATTCTCAGTCAGCCGAACCCAATTCGAGAGTGACACAGGAGCTTCTCTTTGAGCAATCCCGTATCAACCCCATTCATCCTTTTTGATATCACCGAGATTTTTCAACTTTCACTTCCAATTGAGGCGCAGGAGCAAGCACTGCTGATATAATCGCTACATTCAACGAGTTCGAGCTTCCGAATATACTCTGTTTTCTTTGAATTGAGTAGCAGGAGCTGAAATTCAGAAAGCGGTGCTTGCAGCTTTACTTGTGAATGAAAACTGTTGAGGTGAGTTGCCACACCAATTCTTAATATACACTGAGAGATAGATAGATCGGCAATGCCCTCGACGCAAGTCTATCATAACATCCTTCATATCCCAGAGTTGTATCGAGTTTGAATGTTTGTATTATCTGACGAAGTTTGCAGCCAGTGCCATCTCGGTTATTAGGGTTTCTGGGTTGGTCCAATTGCACTTTCTTGGTCTATTTGCACTTGTGAAGATTGTGAACCGTTGTGCAGATTGTTGGAATGATGGAGATCGCAAACTATTGTGTTCTCTCTTCAGCTCGGGCGCCGTGTGTTTGGAATGCACCAACTCGAGTGCAAAAGCTCAGAAGATTTGGTATTCTGAATCCCTCAAGACATCTTCGAGCCATTACGGTATGCATTCTGTGTGGTGGATTCTCATTACTTTGTGTGAGAGCCTTCGAAATATACTTATGTAGTTTGTGTGTGACTTAGAAAAGATGCTACCGCCACCTTCCTCCTTCGCTTGGTATACGAGCCCAAGCTCCAGACGACGAAAATCGGAGCTCTTCAGAGCACGAGAATCGAAGCTCTCCAGTGCACGAGAATCGGCGCTCTCCAGAGCTCAGCGATGTGGAGGTCGTCAAACGGGTTGAAGCAGAGCCATCGAAATTGCGTTACGGGTTGATAACAGGCCTGGCAACGGCAGGCTTAGTAGAAACCACTTATCTAACATGGATGAAGTTGTATGGCGGACCAGTTTCGTGTCCTCTTGGTGGCACTGGCTGCGACGATGTCCTCAACAGCGAATACGGCACAATCTTTGGTATGAAACATTTCCTATCGATTGCAAATCGCAGCATAATATGCAGACCACTTTCATGGGTCTTGTTTGTTGTGTGCAGGGGTGCCTCTGTCGCTGGTTGGGATGCTTGCATATGGAACTGTGGCGCTCTTAGCTGGTCGTATGGCGACAAACCCGAAGGATCGTGCCATTGAGGAGGAAGGGTTTGTGAAGTGGCTGTTGTTGGCGAGCACCACAGCAATGGGCGTTGCAAGCTCCTACTTCATGTATATTTTGAATGTCAATTTAGGTGGTGCATCCTGTACTTATTGTGTGGGTTCTGCGATTCTGTCAACGACTCTACTGTTGTGTACACTTGTGGTGAGCTCACTCATCCATTCTTCTTGTTGTTGTGCTCATTGTTTGCGAGGCAACTAGTTTTGTTACTGCCGACTCTGGAATTTGTAGTCACATGGCTGAATTGTGCAGGGTTTCTCTCCTAAAGACCTTCGAAATGTAGCTGGGGTTCAGTTCGCCGCCGGGGCCTCCGTCGCCTTAGTACTCTCTCTGGCCTTCAACAACATCGACTCTGTCGCTCTCAGGCATGTTGCTTTGATTTTATGCAACGTCGTTTGGATAGCAGCTCTCAGGCATGTTGCTTTGATTTTATGCAACATCGTTTGGAATGCAGATACCAGGAATGTTAATCGAATTTCATATTTGATTGCAGGTCAGGTGAGATAGATCTACCACCGATATCTCCAGAAGTTACACATGTTTCGAGCTCACAGGAGATAGCGTTGGCTAAGCAGCTGAAAGCTATTGGCGCAAAAATGTACGGTGCATTCTGGTGCTCTCACTGTTTCGAGCAAAAGCAGGTATTGTCAAAAACATGCCGTGTTCGTGCAACCTGCTTTTATTTAGAGCACACGAACCTGCTAAGTCTCCGTGATTTCAGATGTTCGGTAAGGAGGCTATGAAGTACCTCGATTATGTTGAATGCTACCCCGAGGGTTACAGAAGTGGAGTTCAAATCGCCAAGGAATGTGATGCTGTCGACATTCAAGGCTTCCCAACTTGGATTATCAATGGCCAGGTACATTGCTTTGTTGCCGCTTGTGAATAAATTTTATTAAGAAAGTGTTCATCAACTAATTATGTGTGGACTACTGGATGTGCAGAGTTTCGTTTTCTAGGTTTTCAAAGTGCATAACTTCATTGCTAATCCCTTGTGCGTTTACTACGTTTCTTATGTTGGCTTTTAGTCATGCCACGGATTGATGGTTTTGATGTTTGGTTCAGAAAATCTCTGGAGAACAGGAGTTCGCAAAATTGGCTGAGCTATCAGGACTTGATGCCAGTAAAGTACCCGAGTAATGCGTCTGCTGCCTATTTGTAATTTACATTTGCTTCGTAGCAAATCCCAAGGTGTACAATTAAGGAACTCACCCTTCGAGATTCTGGGATTCGATAGTCACAGTTTTTTGTTCCAAATTCGAAATCTACCGTAGTTTACTAGGAGCTCCATCATCAAATGTAAATTTTCATGATTATGGTAACGTGTTCGTCATATCTCTATCGGATTTGACCCGCAGAAAAGGAGAATCTCTACATTAAAACTGTTATTCAGTGTTGACACAACATATGATTAGAGTTTGTTACAACAAAAAAATTTGGTTACAGCTACTAATTATTGATGAATTTTTGTATCAAGTGTGTACCTATTTATATGGTAAGGATCCTTCATGAAGGCCTCGATGATAAAAATCCTTCATGGAGGCCTCGGTGGTGAGTCCTCGATGAAGGCCTCAGTAGTAGCGTCTTTGATGGTTGACCTCAAGGAAATGAATCGGAAAATGAATCATCTCAGTTAACATGTTTCTGGCCTGTCTCGGAAGTACTAGGTTCGCTTCATGACTGAAAGTAATTGATAGTGATGAGGTGCATGTCAAGACTAGCTAGCCTCGGTTACTCGTGGACTTCTAGAAGAAGGCTTCCTGCGACCTTCGAGGCTGCAAGGTTGATGCTCAAGGCCACCTCCATGAATCTTACTGCCGAGGCTTAGGCTGGATGGGTATATATAGGAGATAGAGACGTATGCATTCTTCACACTTGCTTCGCTCATCGTGAGCTTTCTGGTAGGAGAGCGAATCTGAGTGACTAGATAGAGCAGACTAGTAATCAGTCGACATGATCAGGATTGGATGGATGCTTTTCGTGGCATTGCTTTTGACGAGTTTGATCGAGGGAGCGCCCGTCGGAAGCAAGACGTACATCATCCACACAGTGAAGAATGCTACTCATGTGGCCGACTCCGTTGCCAAGCATGCCTGGTACTCGGAGCTCCTGAGGGGAGCAGGCGAGCTTCTTGACCCTGACCACCCTGACGACGGCACCGATAGTTTGCATCATGTCTACCACCACGTCCTCAACGGATTCTCGGCCCGCCTTACTCAAGAGCAAGCAGCCTACATGAGAACGCTCCCGGACGTTGTAGCAGTCCACCCCGACCGATTTCACTTTGCCCACACCACGCACAGCCCGGAGTTTCTGGGACTTCCGACTTCCAAGATCTGGCCCGAGAGCAAGTATGGAGGAGACGCGATCATCGGAGTCATTGACAGTGGAATCTGGCCTGAGAGTTTGAGTTTCAGCGACCATGGACTGGGACCCATTCCTGCTCGCTGGAAAGGCCAGTGCCAGACCGGGACCAACTTCACTGCTGCTAATTGTAACAACAAGATCATCGGAGCACGCTACATTTCGAAGGGGTTCGAGAGCGAATTCGGTGCCATCAACGACACTGTGACGGATTACAAGTCGGCTCGTGATGTCGTCAGTGGCCATGGGACACATGTGACTGCCACTGCAGCTGGACGATGGACTTACAGGGCGTCTAGCTCCTCTGGAGTTTTGAAGGGAACAGCTCGGGGCATGGCGCCCAAGGCCAGGATTGCAGTTTACAAGGTGCTGTGGCGAACTGCAGAGGGCAGGGTGACAGGCGCGGATTCTGATATTGTCCATGCTTTCGATCAAGCTGTGGCCGATGGCGTGGACGTAATTTCGATTTCCATTGGTCCCAATGTGGATAAGGAATGGGGATTGGTTGACCTCTTTGAGGATCCCATCGCCATTGCAGCTTACCACGCAACCAAGCTCGGTGTCTTCGTTGCTGTATCCGGTGGAAACAATGGTGAGATCGGGTCGGGCTCTATCGCCAACGTGTCGCCGTGGATGACCACGGTCGCGGCCACCACCACCGACCGTGAGCTCGTGGGGAGTGTGGTAGTCGGTAATGGAAGCATTTTCCAGGGGCGGTCCACTTACAACGGCAAGGTTCTTAGCGAAATCCCTCTGATTTTCGGAGGCGATGCTGCAATCAACAGTACCGACTCAGAGAGTGCAAGCTTCTGCGAGGTGGGGACACTGAATGCATCACTTGTCATGGGCAAGATCCTCATGTGCAAATTCGACAAGAATATCATGCACCAGATGAGTTTCGGTGAGGCCGCCGGTTCTGCAGCTCTCATTCTGGCCAACACCGACGTCCTCGGAGAAGAGCTGTTCACCATCAATGGGGATCTTCCAAGTCCTGTGATCCAATTGGGCAACAGGGCGGGGGAGGGAATGATGACATACATCAAGCAAGCGAGTGTACCTGTGGCCACCCTCGGCGGTGCCAGCTCTGTTTTCGATGTTGTAGCTCCGAGAGTAGCAGGTTTCTCATCACGCGGACCCATCAACATCCTGGATCGGCCGGAGAAGCAGTGGTTGAAGCCGGACCTGGCGGCACCCGGAGTGGACATTCTTGCTGCAGGAGTGGGAGACGAGAGGTATCGGATCATGTCGGGGACGTCCATGGCATGCCCTCACATTAGCGGTGTCGCGGCCTTGGTACGCTCAGCTCATCCGAAGTGGAGCCCGGCAGCAATCAAGTCGGCCATGATGACCACAGCCACCACTTTGAACAACAGGAATCGCACCATCACGAAACAGGAGTCGGGAGCGACAGCCGGACCATGGGAATTTGGTGCAGGCTTCGTGCAGCCAGAGAAGGCCATGAATCCCGGCTTAGTATACGACATGGGCGCGAACGACTACCTGAGGTTTCTGTGCGGATTGGGGTATGACAAGCAGACGCTCAGCAAGTTCGATCATGGGTTCCAGTGCCCGTCTCATCCACGAGCACGGATCGAAGATACCAATTTTCCGTCTTTCGTTGCTCGCTTCGACAACAGGAACTCGACACTTTCCTCTTCCGGCATGACATTCAACCGAGCTTTGACGAATGTGGCGCCTGTTGGATCAACATACACAGTCTCCGTGGACTCGCAGCGGCTGCAACATTTCAAAGTCGTGATTGAGCCGTCGACTCTGGCATTCTCGGCTGAAGGATCAATTCAGAATTTCACTTTGACTGTGGCACCGCTTTCTCATGCGGACTTCACCGGTCTTGCCCACGGCCATCGTATCGAGGAGACCGCGGTACTCTCGTGGTCGGATGGCGTGCATGTTGTTCAGAGCCCGATTGTGACTATGTTCTACGCTTGATCAGTCGATCATCTCCTACACAGATCAGTCGTAACTTAGATAGCTTAGATTTGAGTGGAGCTTAAAATGGGTACTAGCTTGGCATGGAAAGTGGTGCATGAAGCCTTTTCCATACATGGAACATTACCACTATGACTTTACTTGTAGCTTTACTCAAACCACCTTTTTACTAGTGCTACCGTAATATAAATTTAGTTTTACTATGTTCTGCATGAATTTTCACTCAATCCCAAGTGTACAGGTTACATGAATTTAAAATAAGCAAGAGGTATTGGCCTAAATTGATCCTCCACCAACAAAAAATAACCATTCACATCTTCAGCGGAACTTGGAGCTCCGTTGAAAAAAGATACCCAGAACCTGGCTGATATCACAATCAGTGTTATCTGAAGTCCCAAATAGCCTCAACCATTGATATTATTTAATTCATATGGCAATAGATAGTCAAATCGAAGGTGCAGTTCCGGTAGTCTAGTGATGTCGGTGTAGTGGTGAAGTGTTGCAGAGTTCAGTAAGCTATCACATGACTTAGCTTAAAACTTAGTCTTTCACTGCTACTTTGATCCACAAAGACAGTTTTCTGTTGATTAGTGATAGTTGCAGTCACTAAAAATTTCCTCGTAATTAGCAAGATGTGCATGGCTAATATTGAGAGTGTGAAGTTCTACCCCATCACGGTGCTCATTGCCGCGGCATTTCTGACAGCATTTGTTTGAGGTTGTTGTGTTGAACAGTCTGAGCAGTCATGTGTATTACGAAGGAATGTGAAGATCCCACCGCGCCAGGAATTTGGTGGCGCGACGATGCAGAGTGGAAGAAGTATGGTGCTTGGCATGCATTATGCATCCGTTCTCGCAAGACTTCCGGGAGGACCGGCCGTAAAAGCAACTTAGTCAAGCTTGGGTTAGTCAAGAGCTCCAAGTATCCCAGTGGCACAAAATATGTGGTGGACTTGAGCACGATGAAGCAGATCAACTCGACAACCGGGTTCACTCGCGACATCAAAGTTGTCAACGCCCCCGAAACTTCTCCCACGTCCGCTGAGTTCGACAACATGAAGGAAGAGATTCGAGCCTGTCACGAGGTAAGCAGTCCATTAAACTACTCTGTGTCAAGCAGTTGCTCGTACTGAGATCATTAACATGTGAGATGTGAATGCAGGAGCTCGGGGAATTGAAGCAGGTAGTACACGAACTGATAGCGGATATCTCCAACTAAAAGGTGACAACTTCGATCAAAGCAGAGGAAGTTGCGTCAAGCCCTGATTCATCAGAAGCTGAAGAGATAATCGATGGACTATTACAGGTCGCTGAGAAATAGGGCCTATTGAACTGGGATATGCATGCGAAGCAAGTTACTAGATCAATATGGTGGATCTTGCGACATATTTTCGATCGATGTTTTCGTTTGGTTGTTCATGCACTATAATGTTTGGTAAGTGTGTTACACTACCCACATTACCCACATTTCAAAGCTCCTCTCGAAGTTTGCATGCAATTAACTAGAAGTGACTAGATATTGTTACAGATGATATCTTCGATACTGTCGATGTTATTCGCCTTGCTGGTCGACAATTCTGGACCTCGATGTGAACGACGCTGCTTGACCTCTTTTGATGAAGACTGCCGCTGTGGATTTTCATCGTTCGTGAGCCTGTCTCTCTAGCTACATACCACCGTGCTCCTCCCACCTTGCAAATTACTGTCACAGAACTGCAGTACTCGAACTTCACTTAGGTGGCTCTCATGTTTGTTTCATGTTTCCATGATGTTTGTCTCGTGGTTTTGTGAATGCAACTTTTTTTGAATATGGAGTTTGTGTGTTCTCTTCCAACGTTCTCTTTTGAGTCTTCGAAATGAATTTTTGGAATCCGAATTGTCTCCTTTGTCAGTATGTTAGGAGCCGCCTTTTCCAAACTCTTTAGTAATGGCTGCATTTTCGAACGGTAGACGAACGTCCAATAAGACAGCTTTCGTTTCATAAGAGGAATGGGTTCTGCTATATTCTTGCTGGACCTTGCCCTGCACGAGGTTACACGTTACAGCTTTAAAGGTTAAAGCTTGATCATTCATGGGAGCTACCCATTGCATCAAAAAGTCATTTCAACTTTCTCAGCATTGGGTGTACTCGTTTTTTGATGGCTGGTTCACTCAAACCTCTTTTCTAATAGTTATGCGAATTTTGTTAAGAGACATTATTTCTACCCAAAGAGTCTCTTTCTAAGGATTGAGATACTTCACAAATGTACTTATACCCTTATAACAAATCTCTAAAGACTGGTAGCGTAACGGAAAGTGCTCAAAACTAGAGCAATATCAATCATGGAGCACTAGGCTACTTCACCCAGAGGTACATAACAACTTCTTCACTTAAGAGTAGCATGTATTCACAGCAAACCTTACAGGGTGCAAATTTAGAAACACCTCGACCACCTTCAAAAATTCATAGCAGATTGTAGAAGAGTCCAAAAACGATGAATCCACTTTGACAATTTTCTTGTTTACTTTCCCCATGCACAGAAATTGCTTACTCCATTAAATTCACTACAGAAAATCTGAAATTCTGAGCACTCTCCGTTCGCGACGAAGCGAACTTCGTGCATCTCGTTCGGGAAACTAGCGACCGTTTTGGCGACGTACACAACGACAGCTTCGGAGGCGCGCCGTCAATGAGTAGACGCAAAGTGACGCCCCAAATGGCAGGTCGCAACCCGATCCCGCTCGAAGTTCTCATCACATCTTCAACTCATTGTTCTACGCGAACTCATTTTCGACTCTCATGATGTGTGGCCAAATCACATCAGATGATAAGTATGCGATGATTTGTAGACGGCAGACAGGTCTATTTATTTCCAAGCAATAAAATTACAACAAGCAGGAGAAAATCTGTTGCAATCTCGAACATCTGCACAAGCTGAGTCTTCCACGCTAGGTGCAAGAGGCCATGGAATCATTGCTGAAATCGTCCATGCCTCGTGCAAGAGGGAATACAGTCAATTGCTGAAATCTTCCGTTCCTGCTGCAAGAGAGAATGGAAGCACTGCTGAAATCTTCCATTCCTGCTGCTAAAAGGAATGGAGTCATTTTTCAGGCACAAGAGAGCGAGCTCGAGCTACTTGAGCATGGGAGAGTAGCCGGCGAACCAGTGTTTGAAGCCTGCAGGTACCGGCAGGCCGACAGTGCGAGCGGCGTCCAGGAGGAGGTTGTGGCCAGTGATGTAGCCAGCTTCCTCACTGCATAGAAACAGCACGGCGTTGGCCACGTCCAAACTGGTGAGTGGCCGATTGGGCAGCAGAGCTCTCTGGGCCATGCGGTCCTTGGTTTGCTGCAGGGTGTAAGCCTCCCCCGTGGAATCCTGCATCACCCTCTGGAACATGGGCGTGGCCGTGGCGTCCGGCGACACCATGTTGATGCGGATGCCGTAGTCGCGAAGCTCCAGCGACGTGGTGCGCACCAGCCCCTTGAGCGCCGTCTTGCTCACACAATAGGTGTGCGGCCCCAACCCGCCCATCATACTCGCCGAGCTGCCCGTGCACACTATCACCCCCTGCATCGAGGGCTTCATCACGCGCGTGGCGTGCTTGATGCCCACCACCGCCCCTCGCAAGTTCACGGCCAACGTCTCATCGAACTCCTCCAGGCACAGCTCCTCGATGGAGCCCAACGCGCCCACGAAGCCCGCGTTGCTGAAGTAGACGTCCAACTTGCCCTTCCATCGCACGGCTTCGTCCACCAATGCCGCCACGTCTTGCTCCTCTCTCACGTCGCATTTCACGAACTGCGATCGCTGCTCCCCCAACTCTTCACACAGCCGCCGCCCCGACTCCTTGTTAATGTCCGCGATCACCACGTACGCGCCATGCTCCACGAACTGACGCGCTGTCGCCTCCCCTATTCCACTTGCTCCCCCCGTCACCACCACCACCTTCCCTGCAAACCTGTGATCAGCTTCCAAAGCACTGATTTCATCCTTCCCACCACAGAATCACTTCCTCCACAAACCACATTATCACAACACCATCGCCTCTCATTCATATCGAATTATGGAAAATTGCCACAAGCAAGCGGGTACCTTTCTCCTCCAGGTGGACCTGTCCTTCGACTTGAATAAGAGCGGGGCAACTCGCACAAGCCAGGCATCAATGTCTCCGCTCTCTTGACAAGATTCGATAGCCCACCATTCGCATATTGTCTGACATCAACGAAACAATCCAGGAATGTGAGCAATAGCAAAAATATCCAATCACTCGTGCATAGCCCTGCCACGACATAGAAAAAGAATGTAACGAAAATGCGAGCACCTATTATGGGGTCTCTTTATTTCTCCCCTACGAGCGTGGCTCGGATGCCAGGCTCGGTGGGGATCAATTTTCTGGCCCTTCCCGTTTCTCCCATTTGGGGCCATTTTTTGAATTTTTTTTTGCAAAATTTGGGGCCTGGGGCCCCAAATTACCCTTGGAAGCCCCCTTTGTGTTCAAATGGGGCCTAAACAAATTAAAAAATAGGGGCAGATTTTACCCCACCCTCCCCACCCCCACCCGAGCCTGGCATCCAAGCCACGCTCGTAGAGGATATTTAGACACTCCCCCTATTATGGACGTTGAGGATTTGTCTGATCGGGACCACGTGTGAGAAATGGCAACCTAAAGGACTTGATAAGAGCAGAGATGAGCCAGGTGGACGCCATAGCCGAAACGAGGAAGGGCTTCGCTATGGACAAAAAGCTACTTAACTGTCATTCGGCGATCAAGTTGACAGGACTGATTCCCATCCACTACTGTACTGACTACTATTTCGCGCCGCAGCAGCGGGTCCCGCAGGCATGAGGACAGTAGGTCAGAAAAATAAAAATCCAGAAACAGTAAACGCAAATTGCAGAACGATAAAGACTGACGGTGATTGACAACAGAGTCTACCGGAAGCCATTAAAGCCCACTCCATGCATTCATTGCGGAGATGCTTCTGCGCAGTCAAAGTACAAATGCGAACAAGTAGACAAGCTGTTGGCTAACTCCGCCGGCCAAAGAAAAAGCTTCCAACCGCAAACCTAAAAAGAGAGACTTCGATTCACCAATGCTCGCAAGCTACCCCATTATTGCTAATGAAACGAATTCCTTCATCTGATCCCACTCGTGGAACTCGCACTAAGAATGAAATGAACCCTCGACTCAAAAAGTGGCAGGAGTTTCGTTCCAGACTTATGGCCAAGCGCTAATCGCAGTTGTGTGCAACAAAATCAAAAAGCAAAACCAATCAGACAACAAGTTAAGACGCACCTCAAGCACGTCCTGAGATGGAACATGCTGTGCGAGAGCCAGCAATAGCGCAATCGGGCGCCGAATCGAAGCAACACTCAAGCTAGTCAACTAGCAAGCAACTTGGTGAATCAACTGTCGAACCGCATCGTAATGCTCGCACAATCTTCCGCTCATCACAAGCACCGACGATCCGAAACAAAAAAACTGAAAAGACGATAACAGAGAACCACACTCTCTCTCTCTCTCTCTCTCTCGAAACGCACCGACTCAGAGAAACGCAACGAGAAAAACTAAACTTCCACGTCGGAAGTCAAAAGCTCGCAAAAGGCCCGAATTGGAGAGGCCAGTGATGAGGCTGCAGAGGTGGCAAATGAGCGAGGGAAAGCGGGTCAGAAGCAGGAGCTATTTATACAAGTGGCAATGCTCAGGAATAAGCAGGAAGTGCGTGTGTCGGGATCCAGAAGTTGCTGGAACCCACGCCTGCCGCTCGCAAGCGATTGATGAATCTGGGGATCTTGGTGTCGCATACATCCCCGCGCTTCCGCATTTTAGTGAGTACCAGCACCAGTACTCCTACTGGTCTAGCCTCTAGGTGGTCACTGCCACTTATTTTTAGCTCCTGTTGTGAACCTTCCCTCGCGGCACTTGGGATGCCGCGGTACTGTGCCATTTTGCAGGCGTCAAGTCAAACTACCATGCCATTTGGGTTTTGGTTTTTGCCCCGTGCTTGCACTGCTCTGAGAGTGACGAGCTCGACGTTGAGGTTTCCAGATATTTTGTTAGGGTTCCTGAGTGGCCTGCAAGACGATCAGTTTGTGGGGGTGTCAGGATGCAATGCATCATTGGCGACAGGTGAAGCCTGCGATGTGATGTGGGACAAACGTGTTATACCAGGAATTCTCACAACGACCAACTCTCGGGTTGGAGTTTCCTTGTCATTTGTGATGCAGAAGCTTCCTTCAAGTGTTCCATACTTGGCATAATGGTCATAATGGTCATAGAAGGATCCACCACTTGCTCCACTTTTAACGCTTTTTTTCCTGTTATTTTTGTCTCACGTCCTCTTTGCCTAGTTATTTACTATTTTTGTACCATAAATGGGTGTTAACCTTTAAAGGCTCCATGGTGGGGAGCTTTTACCTTTATCCCTATTCAAGATGAGCAAGTCAATGTATGAATTTTTTTTCAGATTTTTTAAGAGTAGATCTAAAAAGTTGTTACAGCATGATCTTTTGTTGTTTTAATACAAGAAGTATTATTAAATTATTCAATGTTTTTCAACGTATAGATTGAGAGATGTATGCTTTTGATAAATCCAGGTATTTCAAAAAAAATCTTAGAGTTGACTTCAAGAATTACTTCATATAAGGTTGAAAACAAGGCATGTCTTGAAAATATGGTGCAAACTTTAATCACCTAGAACACAATAATTTATTAGTTGCTATATTGGAGGTTTACGTAATCAATTGTTAGGTGTGCAATGAGTGAAGGTATTAAAAAAATCGAATAAATAATATGCAAAACATGAGAGTCATATGAGCAATTTGAAATAAAGGGTTGCTTGGAGGGACCTTGCGTTTGACTCAAAAATGCACTAGACCAAAAAGCAACCATGCATGACTACTATCTCTTGGGTTGTGCACATGGCACCGTACAACCTCGGCCATTTCAAAAAACGACAAAGAAGCTTCTGTGTGGGCTTTTAAGCCACCACTCTTGCTTTTAAGCTGATACCCTTGCATATACCTCTAATGTGGTTGGCACACCCCCCCCCCCCCCGGGCACTTAGTTAAGTGATTGAGTTTCTATGATTAATGTGGTTGGCACACCCCCCGGGCACTTGGTCAAGTGATTGAGTTTCTATGACTGGTCACTTTTTATTGAGGTATGTGAAGGCAAGCTTCTGTAGCATTAATGCACGTTCATACTTGACTTTGCGAAAGTCGATGAGGCATTTCTCCATCGTATGCAAAGAGGGTGAAAGAAGGCCGACAAAAGGCCGATCACACCTCTGATCGCATCATTCTCACGTACCTTCTATTCAACTAAACATAAAATGTAGATAAAATCACTTTTTTTTTTTTGACAATATTGTGATCAACTAAGATAATCATATGTGATTCTTACACACTCTATGTTTTACTAGCTCTTCTTATAAGGATGGGCAATTGGAGTTGTTACCTATCTCATACCAATACTAAAACAACAATCATTTACAGAATGCAGAGTTAGAAAATTGTCCTTGTCTTGCCTCTCATCAATGTTCAAACCCATGAAGTTAAAGTTCATGATCTTGCTGAGTATAGTAAATAATTCTACTCTAAAAACTCAAATACATGAACAAGTGAACTAACTTCTATTTGGAAATTTGGAAATTACATTTAATTGATTCTACCAATTTCTTCATATTTGTAAAATGAGGGAATCAATAACTTACATATAACTTGTAAGAACTTGGACATTCCGCAGTCTAAAAATATTCTTAACAATGAAGAAACCTTTGTTTATATGCTTTCAAAACAATCTCTCAAGCTTTACATCACAAGGAAGAAATAACTCCCAACTACGTCGAGTGCTTCTAGCAGCACCACCATAGTCCACCCAACTACCACATGAGTTCTTGGATCTCATCGTATAGGTACCTCAAAGCCCCTTGGCAAAGTACCATGTTCAAGTATCTCTAAGGCACAAGTAGAGACTAGCATAGTACTAACCATGGCGAAGTACCATGTTCAAGTCTCTCTAAGGCACAAGTAGAGACTAGCATAGTACTAACCATGGCGAAGTACCATGTTCAAGTCTCTCTAAGGCACAAGTAGAGACTAGCATAGTACTAACCATGAGCAGGGTCAATACGTATTGCCACCACTGGTGTGATGACCTCCAAGCATAGTTGAAACAGACACTCTATTCACACTAGCCTAGATGGGTTTGGGGGTTCTTCTTCTGCTTCAAGCGGCTCCGAAGAATTTACAGGCTCGGCACACACGGAATGTAAAGGCGGTGCACCTTTACTCCCCACTGGCAATCCACAACTGTAGAGATGCATGCAGTACCTCGGTTGAGAGCCAATAAAATAAACACGAAAGATACGTTCCACTTGGACGAGGTGGAAAAGGCGAGCCGGGGCAATTTCGGAGTCATTTGAGGGGGCATTGACTTGGTGTATTGTAGTGCATTACGACAAGCCAGGAGGACAAAGAAAGCAAACTTGCAAGATCGAAATCACTTCTCCGAGGACTGTGCCTGGTTTGTGGGGGAGCCACTGGCCTGGCCTGGCCCGGGCCCGGGCCGGGTGAGAATCTGCTAGATAGATGTACAGTGAATGCAAAGTGGCAAACCGCAATGGATAAGTATGATGCTCCACCCCAGCCAGTCACCGTCCTGCATCCCCGAACACCGATGAGAGATTCCTCTTGCTCCACGATCGAGGCTGTGGTGCGCCATGCAATCTGCTCCCATTTGCAACCCCCGCCCGCCCGCCCCCGCCCAACATTCTCCACATATTTATTTTTCCCCCATTTCTAGAATGTTGTTTTCCAGTGCCAATTTGCTATTCTGCTTCTGCTTCTACTGCACTGCATTCAAGGTCCTCTTTCGGGAAGGTGAGTGGGCTGTACTGCACTGCATCACTACCACAGTGGGCACTGTGTCACCGTCGCCGTGGCTTTTGGCCTCCTTTCCTCGACGTTTCCTTGCCGCCTCCATCAATGACAACTTGACCCTGTCGTGTTTCTCGAATGTACGAGAAACCTAAATCCGGACGGCTCCCCATAATCAGACAGTCCAAATGAAGATTTTCTTAGGATGGAATGAAGATTTTTATTGGGTAGTAAGTTATGTACACGCAATAGGGTGAACGACTGTAGGTGTACTTGTATTAATCACTTCTAGTTAAATATGTGAGTTCTAGACGATGAAGCTTTGAGAAGACTAATCAGGGTATCAAGAATGATTGTAATTGCCGCTTACAAACCTTTATGGTATGCACACCTATATGCGGTCACCTACCTAAAGGCGTGCACCCAAGATTCTTTCTTTCATGAAGATCTAACCTCCCTTGCATGTACCTCATTCGGACATAATTAGGGTGTCCGCCTTTAGGCTACTGCTTTTAAAAATTGTATTTAATTATGTGTATTTTTTTAAGCCACAAATATAGGGAAAGTGAGTCTTTTCCTATTTCTCATCCCTGAAAAATAGTAACCCACTCATTTCTCTTTCCAAGTATATAGATTTCCTCAATTTTCCTTAAGTGCACGATAATAGGTGTGCATACCATAGTTGAGCTAAAGGTTTTAGAGATACACACATTGAAAGGTAGTTTGTGCCTTGAAGTCACTTAAAACACAACATGGTCATGTTTTTCATAGTTTGTGCCTTGAAATCACTCAAAATTTAAACAATGATCATATTGAAGTGCTTGAAGCGGTGTTCGCCTTCTCACATCTCATAGGATAGAATAGCCATGCGTTTAAGTAATCACGATTTACAAAAGCCAGATTCACTCATCCGTAGAATTTTGGTCAAAATAGGGGTAAATTCAACTCCTTGACACAGATTTTTGGTGTTAAAAATATGACAAAAATAGGAAAACCTTGTCTTAATTATTTGTTAACCAGTGAAAAATAGTAATCACACATGTCATCGCAATAAATATGGTGAATAGTTTAAGTGTTCCAAAAATAGGTGTACTTACCCTATCAAAATTCTTGACAGTTTTAGGAAAAATTAACAACCACCTACTGAGCAAGGCAACTTGCCTTGGCTTAGTATGTATTAGTTCAATTATTAATACATTATTGTTTTTTAAAACTCTTTTATTACCATTTCTATTGTTTAAGAAAAACCTATTTTAAGAAGAAAAAAAATTGATGGTAAACTTTCCTCATAATACACACACCACTCTGACCATAAGGTAGAGTGCTAAAAAAATGGAGTAGTGTCTATAATGGCTCATCAGAGCATGGCCACTCTTGCTCTGAATACTCATACAAGGGCTACACCGGGGGCCGAGTGGCCCCAGCTCGAGGGTGGCGCCCGAGTAGCAAGGGGCGCTTTTTCCCCAGTTGGGGGGAGGAGGGTGGCTTGCATCCAAGAGGCCCCCTTCCTGCCCGGCTAGAGGCACCACCAACTGGCCTCTAGAGGGCGTTTTCTTTTGTTTGCTTTTAAAATTTTCTTTACCTCACTGTAATGTACCAAATTTTCATTGCTTTGTTTCAAAAAAGGTGAATAAAATAACCAAATTTTTATTGATGTGCAATTTATTTATTTGTAAAGTTGATGTGAAGTGAGCATTAATCCTTTTGAATTTTTTATATTTAAAACTAACAATGTACCTGTCGTCCTGATCGACAAGCTCTTTATATGGTACTTTTACAAAATTATCCCTTGTCTACCATTTTCTCATATTATGTTTATTATTTTGATTTTTTGATTTTTTTTAATACATCATCCAAAAAACATAAAAGAAGGTTGGTAGGTAAGTCTATAGGTTGGTACGTTGGTGGGTAGGAATGATCGTCGTTGCCCCCTTTTCTACCCAGCCCTGCTGGACCAACCTGCTAGTTTAACCCCTAAACGACCACGGCGACCGATTCGGCTTTTACCAACAAGGCCAAAAAAAAAATTTACAGTCAACTTCAAATGTTATGATCTTACATATAGTGATGATCCAACGGTTGAAAATTTTCACACTACTACCGATGGTAGTCTACTTCAAGATCCTACGGTTGAAATTATCAGAAATTTCCAAAATATTGGACGTACCCCCATTAGTACATAGTGGTCAGTGTTGGGATTTCAAGTTCCCAAAACATTGTGGATCTTTAGGGGTTAAGGCCACAACGGCCAGCAAGGAATCCAAGCCCGCCTGTCCATGCTGGCTTGCTTGCTGAACTGGGCTGCATCCCCGATGTAGCCCTGCTATCACCATCAATATATTGAATTTCGTGTACTTTTAGAAGCGAAGAGCCTCAAATTTAATTAAAGCCCCATCCATCCTCACAATACACATGTTTGCATTATATGTTCCCATGTTTTCCCTTCGTGAGTGCCGCAACTTCCTCCGCAAAGCTTTGTTGTTTACAGCAACTTCTTCCTCCGTTACACAAAACTTCTTTCTCCATTTTCTGGAGCTTCTATTGTGACGTTGTAGAATGTCAAATTCGTTGCTTGGGGAGAGACCTTTTGTGCACGCTAGGATAGCGGCCCCATGATGATTTTGAGTGAGCGCATAAGCAATATTGCGTTATGTGCTTCAACGGTGACCTTTCTTTTTAAAAACACACCACAAATAGTTACGATTTGTGTTGATTACTTGACAAGTGGCCATTCTCTAAGGCTAATTTATCGAAAAGTACATAAGAGAGTCGCCAACCAATCTTCCATGTACTCACAACAAACATTATAATGTGTGATTTTCACGGCACCAAATTGGGAAACATTTTAAATCAAGTTTCAAGATTCATAGCATAATCTAGAAGAGCCCAAAAATGGTAAGTCCACTCGATCTATCTTTTTGCTTACTTTGCCCATACACAAAAATTGCCTACTCTATCAACTTCAACGGAATCCCAATGTCAAAATGTGATACATCATTGAGAAAATTACCTTAATTGATGGTTGAGTAAGGTCATTGAGCAACAAAACATGGAAAAATCAACCTTTTACCCATGATTTTGTAATTACGCACTAATTAATGCATTTGACTCCTTTTTCAACTTATCTACTAACAATGGTTTATGGTGCTAGAAGGGTATGCATTCATGGCCTTTGCAAGTTTTACTTCACTTACACATAAGTATAGAAAGTCTATTTCACTAAAAATTTCAAGTTGAAAAATAAGAAAAATCAAAGGGTATTGACGAATAAAGCCGTATTCTCTAATATCCTAATCATATAACTCCGAGGCGTCCAAGATAAGTAAAGGGTTCTAGCTAGGTGCTTCTAATTCTCTAGCTAGGTTTGATGAATATTGGTTGGAATTCAATGCTTTCACCCCTAAAGATTCTTACAACCCAAAATGGGATTTGTGATTTCATGCAACTTAAATGAAGGTTTTGATAGATAGATAGATAGAAACTCCAGTCCCTTTCTAAGGGGCCTGCGTGAATGAAGTGTCCGTTCGTAATGCTAATATCCCGATGGACACCTGACAAGGGGAAATTGGATGAAGGGTTTGACTCTATAGTTTTTGGTTATAATTGTAAGTGTGGTGATACATATAATGTGTATGTCGTAAAATCTGCAAAGCCAAATTTAAATTTTGAACCTTACAATAGAAATTTCAGTTTTCAAGTTCAAAAAGTGCAATTTAAACTTAAATTTTTAATTTCATGTTTTGAGATATGTTCATGACCAAATCACAACTTGAATTCCAAAGTGACCCAAGTTTAAATTTTTATCAATTTTACAATGCTGGCTTATAGTATTTAGTATTCTTTTAAATAAATCAGAATTTGAGATATTGTAAATATTTCATAAAAAATTTGCTCAAAAATCACAAACTCATAGAGGCACCTACTCACCATTCAAATTTTTTTATAGCAAAAATATTTGACATGATGGATGTTCTACTCTATTGTTGTTTTCATATCTTCTTCTGGAAAAAAAATTTGCGTGAAGCTGAAAAAGAGTAATGAGTCTCTAAAGTTCTACATTAGTGGATTCAACTTGCATAACTACATGGAAAAAGTATGGCCAAAATGTTTGCATCTTCAACTCCCCCTTTGCACCATGTAGACAATGCCCCCCCCCCCCCCAACAAAGCCTGGAATAATTCTAACATTAATTTTGGATGTTGCAATCTCGTGAATGATAACATCCAACAACTTCTTTTTAGAATAGTATCTAAAAGCAGGCTTAGGTACAAGATCTTACGGTTGAAGGTCTAAAAGAAGTAGAAACATATGGTACATACCTCGGGGAGTATATAGAGGTAGAAATCAATAGTTTTGAATTTACCATTTTCAGAAAACACAAGGGTTTTTAGGGATTAATTTCAAATGGAGTAACAAATAAAGTTTGCACAAAATTATTTTTTGGGTACGGGTATTGAGTGGGAAACATTGTCTTCATTGTGTAAAGGGGGACTCAATGATTGTTAGCCCAAATATGTTGCTCATTCATTTTCCATATAGATAACTAAGTTCGGTGCGTCCATGCAAAATTTTAGTGACGTGGTAACTATGCATTTTTGGCCTTCATGCAAATTATTTTTGGAGATAACATGCAAAAACTTCTATACAGTATCTTGCATTGGATTAAAGATATTTTGTTTAAGAAAACATTAGACGATATTAAGGTGTCCCTATGAGTTTGTAAAATTTGGAAAAGAATAATTTTGAACAATTTATACATTTCAAATTTTGAAATTTTTTGGAATTGTTTTTGTAAAAAAATAATATAATATATGATAAACTTTGAAAACTTATAAGCTCTTTTATATTGAGTCACTTAGAAGCCTCTTGAAACCTTGTTCTATAAAACTAAGTAATGGATAAGAAATTTCAGGATTTCAAATTTCAATTGTAACATCTCCAAGTTAGTTCAACCATTTGTGTGCCTCTCATGGCACTTTGAAAACAAGACTTCCCTTGAAGAATGATAAATCAAGCGTAACATATATGATCAATTATAGGGATTGTACTTTCGGTTGTACTTTCACCTCCTTTCTCTCATTTCATTATGTTACAAGGAATTGGATTGACACTCAATGTGACAGCGACAATGTTAAAGACAATTTTATGTCACGTTAACTCATCTCATATGAGAGCCAGGAGGATTACAATCATTGCACCTAGTAGTTTCTTTTTTAACATTACACATCTAGGTCACTTTTCATGCACTTTATTTTTGTCAAAAGTAGATTCCTATATTAGTTAGAGATGGATATAACGTAATCGGAAGATGATATTTGAGATTTGCACTCAATGGCTATATTTTTTTTCTATGAAGAGACTTTTTGCAGTTTCATTTTTTCAAAAAGTGTGTGTCTTGTTGTCCGAACTTCTGTAGTGCCATACAAACCAAAAATTTCACAATAAATCAAAAGTGTCATACAGAAAGACGAGGAGATTGATTTCTCATATCAATTGTAGTACCAAAAACAAAGTAAGATAGGTACACAATAATGAAGGTCATTGCATATGAGAAGTGGGTGTAATTTTTTTGGAAAGGTTTTTTGAAGAGACAAATGAATTTCACCACAAGGAATTGTACTATAGCTCAGTTTATTTTCCTCATAATTACATTATCCTTTAACCCGTAAACGCATCAGATGTAAAAATATGACATTTTGATTGACACGCAACAACTTTGAAAGCTTAAACGTTACATCAACTTTAACCCCTAAACGTCCTTAGTGTCGAAAAACAACATTTTGGATGAAGAGCAGAAACTTTGAAGAGCCATAACTTCTTCATCCAAACCCCGTTTTTTGACGAAATTGCTTGAGTTAGGTCACAAATCAAGTCTAGTTTATGTGGTAATAATTTCAGACTCATAAAATGAAGTATGAATACATAGCATGGACTTTAGTGAAGGCAGCTTTTGTTTTTGGGTTTTCAAACATTTCGCATGTTTTACCATTGCAAGCCAATTATGTGAAATCTAAAATAGTTTTTCATGAATTTTTTTTCATAGGTTGATATTTAGATGCATCCCAACAACTTTGTAGTTGGAAGTTTTTTGATCTAGATAACTTTGGTATTGGCTTTGGAATGATGTTTCTACAATGAAAAAAGTGAAAAAATGGATGATTTTTGAAGAGCTAGATCTCCTTCATCCACCGTTAGATTTTGACTTTATTTTTTGGGATGAATTCCAATTCTATTTTTAGTGATAGATACCTTGACCCAATCGAGGATATATTGAAGAAAAGGCATGGATTTGAGTGCGAGGGGTTTAGTTTTGGACTATTTTTCCTTTGTAAAATTTTTGGCAGTTTTCACGACTACAAGGCTACTATTTGAGCCAAAAAAAAAATTTTGATGAATTTTTTTGGTACAAGAGTGTCTTTGAGATGAAGATGAACAACTTTCTAGTTGCTGATTTTTTGATTGCAAATTTCATGTTGGTAGTATTTTCACTTCAAAGTGGAAATGATGGTATTTTGTAGCCTGTTTTGCGCACTAATATGTTAAGATCTCGCAATCTATGAGGTCCCATGAGTCAAGTTTTGGTCCAAATGATCTACTACAAGTCTATTACAAGTTTGTACGGTTGAGATCTGAATAGCTTATCTTTATTTCATCTATATCACTTTTTTTGAAAATGAGTTTTTGGCTAAAAATATCCCAAGGACGTTTAGGGGTTAAACGTTACAATCTAGCAAATGGATTTTTCAAAGTAGAAGAAACAATAAGAAGTTTGACCACATCTCAATTCAAACACGGTAATAGAAAATGACAATTTGGAGGTTAAAAAAACACGTAGATTTCTAGGGGTTAAAGCGACGACCCGTGCAAAATTGACCATATAGCACAAGCTTGAGTTGAAATGCAAGACCTTCTCTTGCACTGAATACATTTGCTTTTGTAAATACGGTCCTCGGAGGTACGAACAAAACGTTGCCTGCAAATGCTCAAGCCAACAATAAGCAATAACAAACTTCACTATCTCATGTTTGCCCAGTGGTCTCTATCCATTGGGATTGAGTTGTGGTGTCACCGATATTTTTCGAGAAAAACCAAGAACCTACAACTTCTAATGTTAACTCACTACCTAGTGGTTTTTTTTTATGCAAGCTCACCAAAACCCTAGGATTGATCACTCCCCAAAAATTCTCAAGACAAAATGTGCATTAATTGTCACATCTATACGGTTAGATTCCTAAAACATGCTTTTAATTATCCTGCTAAATTTGAAGAGCAGAACGTATAGGTAGTCTACGGTCATTGATCTACGCCTCTTACGGGACGTTATAGGTTAAACACCGAAAAGTTGCAAGAGGCCAAACTCTCATTACTTTTTGGTCAAATTTACTATATTTGGATCATGTGAGATTTAAACCTTTTGTAAATTGTAACGTTTTTTTACACCTTTTCGACAAGACCATTTATTCTTCAAAATTTCTTTTACTTTGGGAGAGATTCATTCTCAATCCATGAAAAAACTATTAGGGCATGTCGAATTCTCCCAAAATTGAAGTATATCCATATATATTCTCAATAATGCGTAAAGACAATAAATAACAAAAACTTCAATAAATCACCAAAAACTCATATTTTCTTTTTTGTCCAAATATTATATTCAGTATGTGTAAAAAAGGTATCAAAGTTTGCTCTCAACATTTGGATTTTCTAATTGATAAATTTTTCACATGCCTTTTAACCATAAAAATAGGCCTTTGTATCTAAATATGAGCATATCCTCACCTGAAAAGTCAAGCTTTTCTTTAAATTAGAATTTAAATGAAAATGTCCTATGAGGGTAGAAATTACATGAACATGTACTTATGGCCCATAAGTTGTCTTGTGCGACAAACTCGACATGACGTGGAACATGACATGTCAAAAAAACAACAAACCCTTTGTTTGAGAATATACGATATTCCTAGAATATACTCAGAATATTTGAGAATATACCCACATATTCTTGAATATTCGAGCATATTTCATCCAAATTGTTCAACGTACCAAACACCTGACGAACACGACAACTGGACAAATATTGCCGAAAATGTGTCGAAGAAGACAACCCTGCTGGAATGCTTTAAACGGGGAGTAAAACCGATCATGGCGCCTAAGGAGTGCAAACATTCCTCTCACATGATTGGTCTCATTTCAAATTTTTTAGAGATAGACCAATAACTTGAGTAGAAATTTTTCCTTCTTTGGCCCCAAGATCAGCATCACTCCCTATATAAAGCATCCTTAGCTTGCCTAGGAACAAGGGTTCGAAGAGCCTCTAATCACAAAAACTTCTAAAATAGGTATTTGGGGCTCCAAAGCACTATTTTCCCTTTCGATAAGAGGGCAAAAAAAATCTCACAAATGGTGAGAAAATTTTAGTTTGAGATTTGGCATAAGAAGTCGTATACAAGGTTACAACCCTCATAATGAAAATTCTTAGCGCGGAAATAAGGCAGTTTTAAGGGCAAAATGTTGTGATCAGTTTTAAGGGCAAGATGTTGTGATCAGTTTTAACCCCTAACTCTCCTTAAAACCTGAAACGGGTTTCGGAGGTTCCCGCAGGAGAAAAACTCAGCCAACTTTGACCATTATAATCTCACAAATGAGGAAGAATGAACGGTTCAAATTTGGTATGTGAGATGAATGTCAAGTGAACTTTGAGATCTTACGGTTGAATCTTTCAAATAATGCTTAGATTGAAATTTTTTAAGCTGAATCTAGAGGAAGGTCAAATTTTGTGACTTAGACCGTTTTGCAACAAGGAGAGTTAGGGGTTAAGGGCAAGATGTTGTGATCAGGTCCCTGTGGGTTCCAGGAGCGAGAGGATATGTTGTACTCCCTCTATCCCATTATGATTGTTCACTAGGTTCTCCTGAATCTTCCTCTCATGGTAGAATTGCGAGCACCTACTAGACAATAATATTGGGACGGAGGGCGTAACATTCAGGAGTGAATACAGGTCATGTGAAAAAACATGCAACCTCATTCACTCTTTGGCCTTCGTATTCAGGATTGCCCTCATTTGCTGGAATCCTCTTAGGCTCTTAGCTGACGATTGCGTACGCCTAATGGGAAGATTCAGTCTGGGTTCTGACTCAAATCCTTGCGTACACTCGGAAATCTCCGAAAAGAAACGGAAACGGCGTCAGATTCCGTCTAATACGGGCGGCAAACGCCGCTCATGTATCCCGCTGCTTGTACCAGTTTGCGTGCAATACCGAGGTTTCCTTTATCCTCAATCTCTGCCGTAATTTGAATGCTGTTGCAACTTCAAAGAATCTGTTGACCCAACATCCACCCGGAGATTCTACGAGCTACACGAGAAACGTCAAAAATCATTCAGGGTCTCGATCATGAGTTCCGAACAAACCAGTGGTGGAAGTGGCAATCGAAAGCCGCAGAATACATCGAAAACAGAATGGCACATCCAGTGAGTACAGTTTCTAGGAGATGGCAATGATCCTTGACTCCCTGAAACACAACATCATCCGTTTCGAGCTCAGATGAACAACTAGCTATACTCAAGAGGCTAAATAAACTATCGCCGAACGAAAATAGTCCAGATTTGTCACCGAATTAGATCATCGATATACTACAATTGAAAGGGAGAATGGCCCTCAATGGGAAGGACAGGTGCAAGCCTCTAGACCTACAAATACAAGCTCTACATACATTTACTGGGCCACCTCGAAGGCGGCGGCAGCCTCAGGTTGGGCCTCGGCTGCGACGGCAGCCTCAGGTTGGACCTCAGCGGTGACGGCAGCTTCAGGTTGGGCCTCAGCGGCGACGGCAAGCTGAGGTTGTGAGATGGACATGTCTTCGGCGAGTGGCGGCGATTCAGGGACCGGAGGAACAATTCGAGCAGAGAGAGTGGAAGCTGCAGTTTCCTGTGAGAATTTCGAAACGTAGTAGCTCAATGGGGGCCCAACGTATGATGTTGCTGGTGCTGGGGTGTTGTTGCTTGCAGTCAGAAGCACTGCCGCCGCACCTGCGATGGCCACCACTCCAATTCCTCCCACCACGGCTAAGATCGATTCGGATCCCCCGGAGTTGCTTCCCGCTGCTCCCGTGCTGATTGCACTCTCCGCTACGTAAATGGTTGGCTGCCAACCACATCCCATCCGTCAGAAATCTGACCCGTACTTTGACGCATCTACGAAGACATGAAATTGCAGGAAAAAGGCTCTCACCTCCACAGCGTAAATGTTCGTCTGCCCTGCTGTGTCCTTCTCCACGTACCCAGTCCACTTGCGCTCCGTACGAGTGATGGGTGGGTACGTTCCCGTCACCCTGAGGTTATCTTCCGTCTTCCAGTCCATGCTCAGCTTCCCAACCTGCAGCGCCACACCGCCATTGATGACCTAACGCAATATTTTTTCCTTGACCTCATTACAAATGGCCCAATCTTCTCCATTCGTATTTGTGAAGCAATCCTCAAGAACATCACTCTACAACCACACCTTGGGGTGAGGTGATTCGTCGGAAGAGTGTGACGAATCACGATAAAGATTGAAATACTGAGATTGTGATTGGAAACACAACAGTCCGACGGGAATCAAGAACTTCGAACTAAGTCATAGCGTAGGTATCAAAAACTAACCAGCAGTGTGATTGTGCAACATGCGCATCGACAAATTCAAACCGGGCAACCCTAGCGTACCCGTACGTCATGATTTATAGTGACCTAGGGATGATTCTCATGAGACGGATACTTTGATTGTCGGATTCAAAAGCTGACGACTCAAAGACGAGACGATAAAAAATTTACCTCCTTGGTGGGAGCACATTCCTCTTCGTTGCACTCCTCGGGGGTCTTGACAGCACTGATCCGGGTCACGGGCACCATGCGCGCGACGGACTTGGAGGACACAGAGGTGAGGGGCGACCCAGCCATGAAGGAGGACGCATTGGCCCTCACGGCAGTGCAATTCATCATGGACTGGGCCAATCCTGCCATGGCCGCTCAGCGATACAAATGCAAATTACGACGACAATTACAACACGAGTGTAGAAAATGCTGGTATGGAAATGGATTGGAAACGGAATGGGAGCAGATAGACGGGGAATGGGAGGGTGGTGGAGGGGTATGTGGGCAAGGGAAAGCGCGTGAGGTGGAGCTGGAGCAGCCACCCACATCCCATCCCCATGCCCCCCAGCTGACTTGTTACCTGGCCTCTCTCCCCTCTCCCTGCTGCCCGCTCCGCACGCTGCCCGCTGGTGAACGCCCAGCCACCAACACCTTCTCCAATTGCCGCCATCCCCAATTGTGAGATATTTCTCGAAAATGACCAACAATATTCATAGTTTTTTTCCCTAGCCTAAGGTAGAGGAACCCATAGTCGATATGGTCCCCATGCCCAAGTTGTAGACTCCCCAATTGCCACGGTCTGATTGACCAATTGTCGACATTTGGTTTTGGCAAACAGTGAAAATTATGGCAACTTTCTGTGATTGTGCATGGTGGCTTCCTGGTTTAGAATGGCTCCACTAAATTAAGCAGCAAAATTAGGTGCCATGGTGTGCTGGTTTTCCAACTTCGGACTGCTTGGTTATTGATAGCCTTGTGCTCGGCTTTAAGCATGACCCGCCCCTACTGAACGACAGTATCAACTATTAGTTATGTGGTTAGCTCAATTACATCAATTTCCATTACGGGAATTAGTGAATTAGTGAATTTGTGTTTGTGAACTAGTCTTATAGTTATCGGTTATAGGTGAAGCCACAAATTGGTAACTAGTCCGGATCAACTGTTCACTTTTTTAATTTGTAGTAATTTCAATTTTGAGAAAAAAAATTGGAAAAATGTGCATTCTACCTAAACCTTATTTCTTTATACGAGAAAAATTTCTCCCCATGAGTACTACAACTTTTACTATGCAAATTGCCTTAACTTATCGACTATGGGTTCCTCTACCTTAGTCCTGAGAATGGCGAAATTAGACACTAAGGGACGCTTTACATGGGTAGTCAAGCCATACATGGGGCTCATGGAGAGCAAAAAATTACTCAACGTAATTGGTTTATTTCTTGAAATACAAGTAATGAACTAGTCACATACTGTATATAGAATTTTTGCCCTTCATTGGTCCCATGCTCGGCTTGACTCCCCATGTAAAATGTCCCTAAGGGACGCTGTACTAATGGGGGTACCTCCAATATTTTTGGAAATTTTTGATAATTTCAACCGTAGGATCTTGAAGTAGACTACCATTGGTAGTAGTGTGAAAATTTTCAACCGTTGGATCTTGAAGTAGACTACCATTGGTAGTAGTGTGAAAATTTTCAACCGTTGGATCATTACTAGATGTAAGATCATAACATTTGAAGCTGATTGTAAATTTTTTTTGGCCTTGACTGTAAAAGCCAAATCGGTGGCCGTGGTCGTTTAGGGGTTAACATAGGGATAGATTTTAAACTAGATTTGATAAGTAATGGCTCCCTACTACCGTACCACCATAGCAGGTTCGGTCGTAAATAATTCTATTTTTAGAAAACAAAAAATTCTTCAAAATTACAATCCATGAGGAACAAAAAGTTGGGAAATTATATTATTGCCAAAAAATGCTTTATTGTGAGGAAAGGGTATCCAAAAGTTGGGAAAATATACTAAAAAAAACAAAGAAACAAATTTCAAAAGAATCTATTTTTGGCAGACGAACCTTATTTTTTCAAAAAATAAATAAATATTCGTTTGTTGAGGACCGAACCTGCTATGCTATGGTGGTACGGTAGTGTTTTCAGAAATGGATCAAACCATTCACTTGAGTGGCATTGCCCTCAACCTCCCTTCGGCTCTTTAGTCTAAGACTTCCTCTCCCTTCCCCTCCTTCTCTAGATACTACACAGAGTCACTTGAGTGGCATTGCCCTCAACCTCCCTTCGGCTCTTTAGTCTAAGACTTCCTCTCCCTTCCCCTCCTTCTCTAGATACTACACAGAGGTACTTGCACTTGTTTCTCGAGGCAAATTTGACTGCTGTGGTACAAATGAAATTTTCAATCGATAATACGTAACTGTTTCAACAAAAAAATTTAAAAATATAAAAATATAAACAAACATGATCTCAGTTTTTAAAAACCCACAACATATGCATCATCAAAGTGACAATCTAACAACATGCCTTTCATGTCTTATTCCGAGGAAATTCATATGATTCATCAAGATGTCTCCCAAATTTGATGTTACCAAACTTCTGATCGTGTGCAACATTGATCAGTTCATGATCATAATGCAACTTCTTGAATATATCAATAGTGATCCAAATTGAACATGCTCTTTGTTGCGACCGAAATTGGTCTTCTGGGATCCCGAAAGAATTGAGTTGCCAGTATTCTTACTTCGATGCCCACAACCCTTCTATATACCACTTCATCACTAAATAGGCACTACACTAATTGTGAAAAAATGTCTCACACGAAGAATCGCAGCTTCACACATTGATGATTCCCTCAGGAAGCTTCATTTCTGAGCCTCGAGGCAGGTACTGCCGACAGGCATAGAACACTGCCTCATGAAACTTGGGTGAATTGTCCATAAATACAAAGTGACCACCCTGTCAAAAATGAAAATGTAGAAGTGTGTGAGTTGCTGCACTTCTTCATACTATAATACTTTTCAGCATGTACCAGAAAATGAATGAGCACTACCATACCAACCTGAACATTGACTCAATTGAAACGATACATACCTGGGGCACACGAAGAATTTCACATGGAACTTTCATTCGAAGACGAGCTGCCATTCCACCTGAGTAGTGCATCCAGTCGTCAACTCCGTATATAAATGATGTTGGCACTTTCCAGTTTGGTGCACTGCATATAAATTGCAACGTTTCAGATAAGATTATTGATTCGCTTCAAGGAAACACTTCGAATTAGTGCTGATCACCACAGGTGTGGCGATCAATTTTTATGGACAGAATATGCAAATGGTCCAATAATAATTCTCTGAGTGAAGCCTCACAACACCCGTACCTATCCACGAGCGGAGTTCGAGCTAATGCTCCTAAAGAGAATATGTACTTAAGACAAAGTTCACCACTTGCTTTTGCTGCCAAGGTGTGGAACATGTAATCTGCAAAGAGGGAAGCAGCAGATCATGAGTCACATATTCTAATGTATCTCAGTAAGGTTGAATATTTTGAGTATTGGCATTGAGCTGATAGTGGTAATCATCTTCGAGGCTTGACGAACTTCAGCTCACAAATTAAACTAAGTTCACAAGGGAGAAGCATACCAGAAAGCAACTTGGACTCTACTTCGGTTAACATCTCGCCAGATCCATATCTGCCCCCAAATCGTGCTCCTGCATAATTTTTCACCAAGTTTGGACCCCACGGTCCTAATCCCCTGCCCACGAAAACGCCACATATTTAAAACTCAATTATTGGTTGCCAGCCATAGGAGAAACAAATACGATTCGACTAAACAATGGGAAACAGCACCTGTTTCGGGAATAATCGATCTGAGGTTTACCTAATGACTGTTTGTGGAGTGAAGTTGGACTCCCAAATGAAGTTGGCCACAGCACCTTTCCAAGATGACTTGAATTGCATGAGTCGATCAGAGCCAGCATTGAACCCTGCTGGACCCACAAGTACAACATGTTTCACATGCTCTGGATACTGCACAAGCAATTAGTCCTTATGAGATGGCTTGTCAAGCTAATCAGAAGAAATAAGCCAATCAAATAACTGTACTTGTTCAAAAATAAAACTGAAAATGGCATGACGTTCAAAAGCTGACTCTTAGATAAGGAGCAAACCTTCAAAGCATATCGTACAGCAACGTAACCTCCCAGGGAGTGGCCCAACAAGATGAAATTATCTATCTTTTTCGCCTTCCGCCACTCTTCCAGCGAGTCTATAAACCATGATTCTGTCTCTGATAAACATTGAATGGAACAAACCATCAACATCAGCAATTACACTTTGACCAGAAGCTTTCAACATCTAAACTTAGAAGCATACTCCATAAGCGGGTGTCATATCTTTAGATAGGACATGATGTGGCTCGATAGACGAGACAGCTTCTTAGCTTTCTGCATACAGTCCTACACGCAAAACAAATGACACGAGTGAAAGAAGTTGAGAAAGAGTGAAATTCACCTTCTGTACTTTTACATGTAAAATCTGGACGGCTGGAGGCACCCCAACTGACATACCGATGCTTCACAATGTCAGTCTCCTCTTCTATACAAATAATCAGTGTATCGAAATGACATTGACTAAACGTCGAAAAGTAACATAAGCAGATCTGAAACTAGCTCACCCTAATTGATCGATGGCGATTACTCGGAACTTAGAAGCCAATGCGTCAAAATTTCGGAAGAAGAATCCTTGCGAGGCACCATAGCCATGTACAAGAACAATTGTTGGCGCATCCGCCTTTTCAAATGTGACTGTATTGATAAACCGAGGCTCGTTACTAGTAGACCGAAACCAGCGAACCTTTGAGCCTGGTGGACCAGATCCTATGTTCACTTGTTCCACAACATGCGGAGTCCTGCATTGAAACATACATTCAAGGAATGTTAGCACCCGATCCTGCGTTTGATTGGTCAAAACTAAGCACCGTAGTCTCCAAGCCAGACGTGACTGCTTCACGTGTTCGATAAGATTCCGCTGATTCCCTCATTAACAAATTGAGCTTTGCTGTACTTCATTCGCTAAGAAAAACTTACAAAAATTTAGGTGCATTGCCTGTGATTCTTGTTCCACGAACAAGAAATTGTCAAATGCAATTCAAGTGTTAAAGAAAGTGAGATACATTGATTGTAGTCTAAGCTTGTGATCGAGATTCTACACTTAACGAATTTGCTGCGAGGATAAGATATCGGCTGCAATGACCGAAACACTTGATATGAAAACACCAAATGGTAAAAGTTGAGAGAGGGACTAAATCACTTGGCAAAGAATGACTTCGATACGTCACACAGAGACCTAATTGTTGAATCAGCTTTACAATTCCTCCGAACAGTGAGGGAAGAAAAAGAAAACCTCACTTAACAAGAGTGAGGAGACGTTTCTCGGACTCAATGATGTCCTTCCGCGACGTAGGACTCCATCGCAACAAATTCTGCAAGGTCGCAAGCATGGACTGCTTCTGCGCCTCCACAGCAACGTCACCGGTGGCCGACCCCGACATTCCTGCTCCAGCTCCAGCTCCAGATCGAGTGCTGCTCAAGTGACGCCATCCCGTGAGCGCTCGCCTGCTGAGCAGCAGTCCCGCTGCCCCCCTCATGAGCATACTGGAGCATCCGCATACTCCCTGTGGAAATTGCTAAAACTCCATCATCATCATCATCATCATCGAAGAGGCCGTGGGGATCAAGGCCTCGATCAGGTGGCGAGAGTTGACGTGGAGAATTCCGGAGCTTTCTAAGTTAGTCCACTTCTGATGACGCTGCTGATGCGAGCATGGCCAGGTGTTGCGAGCCCTTGGAACCCTAATTCGTGAGCTGATTGCGAAAAGTGCACTTCCTGACGTCCGATACGAGTTGCTGCAATTTCGCATTGGAAGTGATCACTCTGGCCGCTTAGCATACACAAAGCTTAGTGTTCTGGTAAGCTCTGGGTGGAGGCACCTCCACCCCATCATGTAAGATCCCCTGAACCCTAATTACTGAGCCTAATTTCATGTTTTATTCTCATAAAGGGGATTTATTTTTTAAATTTATCTAAATTTAATTTAAAAGTGCAATTGTAAAGTTTGTGATGTGTTTTCAGAAATCATACCTGACATAACTTGTACATGTTCACCAAATCTTAAATTCATATCTTGCACAATGTGTGAGATCATGATGTTCAAATTTGGTTGCTTTTTGTCACTTCTTAATATTCCTAAAATGCCCAAGCCAAGCACAAGGGATTTTGATCAATAGCTCTCAACGTACTCAACTTTTTCATTTATATTTTTTTGTCAAACTAGTCACCTTCTTCTTATGCGTCGGAAAAGTGGGATTTTTGACAATTCAAATCACAATTTGTATGAGTGCTTTGAGGTTTGAAAGGATTGTTGTAGGTAGGTTGGGGTTGTACATAACCTTGTAGGAGGTTGCAAGTTCATCATTGATTGATTCATTCATAATGCCCAAGTTCCAAAAAGTGGACTATTCATGATGCCTAAGATCAGAAGATGTTGTGATCCAAATTTTTGGCTGCCCATTTCAAACCACATGGGCGTTTAAGGGATTAAAGGGAAAGCAATGTTCTTTGGGCCACAAAACTCCTTTTATAAAAGTAAATATGACTTGATTCTCGTTACCGTTGTTCCTTGATGAGGAAGTATTGATATGTATAATCTTCATAACTCAAAGGTTTTATAAAATCTAGAAGAAGCCATGTAAATAACACAAAATTATTAAAAAAACAAATTTTATATATTTATTTTTAAAAATATATTGAAAAAATATTGACAGTGCCCATATTAGTCTCGCATTCTATGAATACGGGTCAGCCACATCCTCCTCATGTTAAATTTTGCTAATTTTGTTATATCATATACCATTGTAGTTATGACCTGTGGGCATATCATCAAGGGTAGGTCGAACAGACACTGTATTCACGCCAACCCATATAGGTCTGGTGTTGTTCCTCATCTTTCCCTGATTTTTTTGAATGAGCCAAGTAAACCTCTTGTTTTTGTAAAGAAAATTAGTACAGTACGCGTTGATGCAACGATTGCCATCGAAAAGCTGCCGGTTCATAGCGGAGCCCATCGCCACCATTCACGCCCTTCCTCTTCCTCCGTCTCGCCCGCCGCTATCTCCTTCATCTGCTCTCTCCTCGATGTCTTTCTCGGCTTGTTAACAGCAATGTCATGCGATCGCTAGCTTCTCAAACTGCAGCTGCACTTTACTCCAGGATCGAATCGCCATCCTCGCGCTAGCTGCCGTTCTTTTCAAAGGAATCGCAACAGCAGCATCAAGCCTCATTATGGTGATTTCAGAACTTCTGCTCTTTAGATCATGCACCAAGTCGTATATGTTGAAGCATGGCAGCAGTGAGAGGTACAATTCCTCTCTTGATGTGCGTATGAAGCTCACAAGCAAGGATCACATGTTGCTTTGTGTGAGCCATGGAGCTGAATCCTGAGCTGTGGCGCGGAAAATTAGTCAACATCGATTAACCTTTACTGATTGCAACGTGCATTAGGGTAAGGCTGAAGTAGTCGAAGGTAAGAGTAGGAGAGAGAACAAGGTGATGATGGGACCAACGTGGCTGAAGCCATTGCTAGAGACTTCTTTCTTTGCATCGTGTCGAATCCATGGCCTCGTTTCGCATAAGAGCGAGTGCAACTTGTTTTGCTTGCAGTGCATGGGCGAGGGCATTTGCGTTTCCTGTCTTCCCGATCACAAAGACCATCACATCGTGCAGGTACTGTATCGCACCATCTCTATCCTCTTTCGCAAGTATCACTTTCCTGCCTCCTCATCTTTAATTACCTTTCCTTGCAGATTCGGCGTTCCTCTTACCACGACGTGATCCGAGTGTCAGAGATTCAAAGAGTGTTGGACATCACGAGTGTGCAGACATACATTATCAACGGTGCTCGCGTTGTGTTTCTGAACGAGCGGCCACAACCTAAACCTGCCAAAGGAGTGCTCAACATCTGTGAAGGCTGTGAACGCAGTCTTCTTGACACTTACCGCTTCTGTTCGCTGGGATGCAAGGCACTCTTGAAACCTTAAACTCTTCCCTTACATGAGCTTTCTTAACCCGGGTGTCGATTCTTATTAGGATGAAGGTTTGGCATTGCAGCTTGGAGACGTAGACAAACAGTATGAGCTCACGTCATTGACGAGCATGCCCGCCGAGGGCTCATCTCCACACACGAAAGCTCATCGCTCCAAAAAACCCTCCCTATCTTCTTCTTCTTCCAAGTGTAAAGGTGAGATCAGGCAAGAAGAGGAACAGCCTCATGTGGTTGACAACATCAACATCATCAGGCCCTTCAAGAGGCGGAAGAGCATTCCTCAGAGGGCTCCGTTAGGTAATACCTGTGAGTAATTAAACTTGCAGAGCTTCCAAGTTATTTTTGTCCTTCGAAGCCACAAGGGTTGCAACTCCTGCCAACATCAGATGCCATGGAGAAAGAAAGGATGTCATTGCTGCTCCTGTGGATACAAAAGATTACCCTGCGAATGTGAACCCACTAATGTTTGCATTTGGGAGTCGTCTTCTTGAAAGCTGGAGGTGAAAGTGAATCATTGAGTCTCAGGCACTCGAAGTGACTGTTATGTTACCAAAAAAGCCCCACCTCTTCAGTACCTCGGAACACAAGGAACAAATATTAAGGTAGGCGCATTCAAACAGGAGTGTCTTCCCCAAGGCCCTGTCGTATTGATACACTCATCCTCAAGCAAAGCTTTATTTACATGGTTTTAATCACTTTCTAAAATTTAACAAATTGATTGGAACAAGTCACAAGAAGTTGACTTGCTACAATGCACAATTTTGAGAAGGGGCTACGCACTATAATAGGTGTTTGGGCTTACTCAGCTTTGAAATTACATGGAATTCTCATTTTTATGAGGAAACTATGGTAGGAATTCTTACCTTAGAAGATATGAACACATGGAAATAGGTGTAGTATCTTATGTTGTGAGATGCCTCCACACAAATAGGTGTTCCAATCTTATAAAGTACAAACGTGTGGCTTTGGGATTTGATAAGGTGTTGTTCTTATGAGTGAATGCATGTTGGATTCTTCATGAGTAGGTATTTTTCTTGAGATATGACAATGTGTGAAATCAAGTTCCAATATATTTTCTAATGAGTTTTATTTATCAACAAGTTGATGCTTTGAATGATACCTACTAAGAGATAGTTGCCTCTAAAGTTTCAAAAACTTCTTAGTAAGGTGATATTTCTCATAACGGAACACTTTTGGATGGATCCAAGTGTCGGATGTCTTAGTTCACTTGATGTTTTGAAGCTTGATTGTTGACATTTTTTCCTTGGAAACAATTCAATTGGAAGATCGGAACCCTTTCTTTTAGATCACACTCAATTTGATCACTTTTGAAACTAAAAATGAGTTGTTTATTGGTTTTGAGAAGTATTGCTTTTTCATTCATTTCACATATGGTATTTTGATAGTTAAATATGTTGGGAGATATAAGACTTCACATATAAGTTTCAAAGAGTAAAAATCTTATGTGTTACCTTTCAAAAAACTATGAAGTAGTCAAAGACAAATTAATAGTACAATCTAAATCATTAACCTCTAAATGTCCAAGCCTTTCTCTAGGCAAAAAACACATCATAAATTAAAAGTATCATAGATGAAAATGGAGGTAAGTTATTTAGACCTTAATTGTACAATCTTGTAGAATTATCATAAATCATGTGAACCAGAATTTGTGTCATTAAGCCTCATTGCAAGATCATAATATATTAATTCTCAAGACATACCACAAAATTTCATCATTATCACTATGGAGTGAAAGTTTTATCAACAAAGATACTAAATTTAAAATTCCAACCAAGAAGTTGTATTTTTTTAACTCAAAACCACCCTTGCATCAAAAGAATTCAACATAGAAATAACTTGGCTAAAATAATAGCTTCGCGATAGTGAAAATTAACAAAATTCTTACAAAGAAAAAATAGTCAAAAACTAGACCCTTGGCATTCAAATCCATGCCTTATTTTGAGAACATCTTTAATTAAGTCAAGGTTTCTATCACTAAAAGTAGAATCTACATGGAATCCATCCCCATGAAAAAAGAAGTTGATATTTAATGATGGATGAAGGGGATATAGGTCCTCAAAAACCATCTATTTTTCACTTTTTGCATTGTGAAAACATCATTGCAAATTTAATACTATAATTATTTGGATCAAAATCCTCCAATTGGAAAGTTATTTAATTCTATCTTAAGATCATGATCATGTTAAAAAATGCATGAAACATGATTGGCTTGCAATGGTAAAAGATCAAAAGCAACATGATTGAAAACCAAAAGCAAGCCTTCACTAATATGCATGCTATCAATTCATAATATATGAGTCCACAATTTTTACCACACAAATAAGACTTAATTTGAGACCCTAAACAAATGATTTAGTCTAAAATAGAGTTAGAAAGAAAAAGTCATGGCTCTTCAAAGTTTCAACTCTTTATCTAAAATGTTGTTTTTCAACACTAGGGACGTATAGGGGCTAATAAAATTGGTAGACTATCTAATTTACTAAGTTTAATGGTGAGCTTTTCTTAGCAGTCTATTGTAAGGTGGAGAATCCTTAACCACTGAAGTTTCTTAAAAGCCAAAATGGGTTTTTGGGTTTTTGGTTAACTTAGTTGAAAGGGCAAAATTGATTGTTTGGACTTGAAATTTTTGTGGGTGTGGGTAATTGTATAAGCTAAGTGTTGTAAAAATTGCAGTGTAAAAGTCCTATTTTTGAAGCATTCATGGTAAATTACAATTTTAGAATCCAGAGAGGGCAAGTCAGGCTCTTCCTTTCACCAATGAGAATAGAGGCCGTAGGAGGGGCAACAATTTGCAATTAGCACAAAAATCAAAGAAGGGCGGCGTTGTGAGAATGAGTTTTAGGAGCTACCCGCTTTGTAATAAAGAGAGTGCAACCAAAAGTTGGTCGCCAACCATTTCAAAATGGTGTCGGAAACTATACTTGTGAAAGGCAATTTACATCATAATCACATAACCGTTTCAAATTCAAACTTTCAAATACAATCTCAAAATAGTCGCTATTTCATGACAATCAATAGCTACAAAAAAAATTAGATATACAAAGAAGGCAAATCACATATTTTTCTCGAATGGTTATTACAAATATTGCAATTATGAAGATGGTTGGCTCTAAGAATTCTGAAGTTCTTACGCAAGTCACTCCTAGAAGTTGCTACAAGTGCACAAATGATTTGTAGGGGATAGTGCATAAATGAACTACATGGAGGCCTAATTTATCCTTCTAGCAAGGCCATTTATGGCTATGCCGATGTAAGAATGTCGGACCCTTTGAAGTAAGAGACGGTCCCATTCTTCATGTAGTGCCCTCTCTAATTATCTAATACATATATGCATTTTTTCCTCAAAAATCACCATAAAATTGAGACATTATTACTAATATTTTATTCATTTTTCTAAATTTCACAACACCATAAATATTTTTCACCGTTCACTTTTGTAAAATTCATAGTAGCGATAGTGGTTTTGCACTATTACCCCTATTTTTACATAAAGAGCGTTTGTAGACCACCTTCGTGAAAAAAATTTAGAGTATAGACTCAAAAACATGATTGAGAAGCTAAGACTTTGCATGCACATGCCCAACTTGATGCCCTACATAAAAAAAAATATATATATAAGCAAAATGTTTGGGGTAACAATCATTAAGTTGCCCTAGGCACAAAGTAGACCATGTCTTTCCGGCAAGACCAAAAAAAACCTTTGCACCAACTCTGAACATACAATCTCGCAAATTGTGAAGATCCAACAATTGGAATTTTACATGGTAGTTTATATCGTAGTTATCTTTAAGATCTTACGGTTGAAAGTATAAAAGAGCTCATTTTAAAATTTTTTACCATGCCTCAATCTCCACAAGATGGTCTAAAATCGCAGTTTTTGGTTTTTGGAGGCCTTGAGAACACAAGAAACTTTAGATAGGGGTTAATCCTTGTTGTATTGGTATCTCAAAGTCCTTCATAGGAATAACATGCTGATCATCTCTCAAGTAGCTAGGTAAGAACCAACATAGTTTAGAGTATGAAAGGGGTCAATAATTCCACCAATCATGTTAGGAGCTCTATTCTCGAACTATCAAGAATAGGCCAAATAAAGACTTAATTAACATTAGGTAGAGAGTTCTTCCCTTTAATCTATACCTTGTTGTATTTTTTCCCATAAATCAAAGTAAGATAACATTTACAACTTTATCAAAGTAATTGACACTTAGATACAACTCATCCAAACTTTTACATTTCTTACATGAGTAAAAATTATGTAATTATATAATTACATTGCTTTTGCTTTTTGAGAAAACATATAAATTACTTTCAAAGAATATATTTTCTTCATTATCAACCAAACTATTTTTGAAAATAACAAGGTAGGCAAAGCACTATTGTAGCATATATTCAAGTTAATATTTACTCATATGTATCATACTTTGCTTTATAAGACTAAGGTAGTTACCGTCTACATCTCAAAATTACAAGGGTAAGTTAATTACATAACTTTTACCAATCATAAGATATTTGTTACACAAATCACACGATCTTACTATATAAATTAATAATCACAATGATAAGTATAACGAATCAAGTCTCCAAAGCCAAAAATTAGAATATTTGATCCGTTTTTGTTCAACACATGTAGATTGTTGATGCTAATAATACCCTTAACAAGAATTAAACCACATGCTCAACACAACACATATTATTTTCGATGACCAAAATATAGCAGAATAGTATAATAAAATTTCAACACGTGCCGCAGAAATCCCCGTTCAATTGGTGGGCCCGTAATCACTGGTTACGCGATATTTACCTCTTAAACCTCTTTAATGGGGATTACAGGAAATTCATCCATAGAACTACTTTTCATTCAATTTCTAGATTATCTTTCTCGTCAATCAGTCAGGGTTAACATCAGGGTTAACGTTGAACAATCACCGCCTCCTCGGACCTCCTCGGATGATATGACAATAAATCTCCCTCCTCGTCGGGCTCCGCCCTCCTCATCGGGGATTTATTTTCATATCACCCTCGTCGTGGGTGATTGCCATGTACAAAGCTCGCGAAGATAATCATAATAACTTGCTCGCGAAGATAATCATAATAACTTGGTTGTTACAAGAAATTAAGGAATTTGCAAATGAAGTATCCTAAAGATTAGTAAATTGTGGACTAATTGAGAGGCTTGGTGATGAGAGAGAGCGCTAAGAAAGCCAACGTACACTGATGCGCTTGACGAGACCATTCGCTCCACGACTCATGCATTTTCAATCACTCGCGGCGTCTCCTCTGTTTTCCGCCATTCCACTTTTCTGTTCATATACTTTGGTTGCGTTTGTCCCGTTCGCACTCTTGGACCGTTTCGGGAAGGAGTAGTTGATACTCTACAAGTGTCGCGGGCATGCGTAGCGAGATCAGCTCAGATTGATGGATTCGGACGTGTGATGTCCAGCAGCAGGGTAGCGGCCATGAGAAGTGCTGCGGCGTGACCAATTTGCCATCGAGGGAGTGATGGTGCCGTCTCAAGTTCCGTCGTCTGCAGGTGCCTATCCCGTTGTGGCCAAGCCCGCGCGATCGCGAGCTCACGACAAGAGGCGCCGGGTGCGAAGCATCATCGCGGCCACGGGTGATGGCGGAGGCAACGTGGATGCGCAGGCGGCGGGGCGGCAGCAGCAACGCCAACGTCGGCGTCGTCGCCAGCAGCAGCAACAGCAGCGTCGTCGTCGCTCTCGGAAAATCAAAAGCAGCAGCAACAACAGCGCCGACGTGGTGGTGGACAATCGAACTCGGATCAAGCGCCGCGTCAAGTACTTGCTGTTGAAAATGCGCGTGGACCAGAATCTGCTGGATGCGTATTCGGGCGAGGGTTGGAAGGGGCAGAGGTGCAATTCTCACTAGGTTTTTTTGGTGTACGTGCATTGGAAGATACAGTCAGTAGTGAATTGTGTCTAGACTTGCGGCAATTTCTCATCTCTGTTTGTCTCTCCTCCTTAATTGCCTCTTCGAATCTCGAAATCTTGATTGCGTATTCACATCGGCGTTTTGGGAATGGCATGTGAAGTCGGGAGAAAATTAGGCCGGAGCAAGAACTCCAGCGTGCAGAGGCGCAGATCTTGCATTCGAAGTTGGCTATTCGGGAGGCTATTCATGAACTGCATAATCTGGGCTTAGAAGGTTCACTTGAGAAAAATGCATTCGATTCGGAGGGCCGTGTTTATCATGAAGAGGTACTTCTGCAGCTACTAGAGGATGTGTTTCCGACGTGCATGAGGAGTTTTAGGGTTCTTGTCTACGTGCCAGCTTTTAGGGAAACACTGTGGTTTATTGTGAATGCAGTTCATCTCCTTATTTCGCAAATTGTAGAAGGTCGAGTTCGTTCATTTCTGCAATTCGCAGCTGTGTTTCGACTTCCCTGGCTACCTTGTTGCCCTCACACCACTCAGTTTTAGTGCTTTTGCGACATTGGATGCAGATTTTTTGTGCCAAGTGCAAATCTCAAGAAGCTCTTCTTGATAATGACATTATCTTGTGCGACGGGGCTTGCAACAGAGGCTTTCATCAGTACTGCTTAGATCCGCCTTTAGCTACGATAAACAGTAAGAGCATCTGCTGCAATCTCGGTTATGGTAGATACGTACACAAGTTGTTCTCTTCTCAAAAGTGGAGTACGAGAGGTTTGCAGATTACATGCAATGTAACTTGTTTGCAATTTGCGTTCTGCAGTTCCTCCTGGAGACGAAGGATGGTTGTGTCCTGTATGTGAGTGCAAGCTGGAGTGCGTTGAAGTGATCAATGCATACCTGAACACGAGTTTTGAGGTGGAGAATAGCTGGGAGGTGAGTGTTCTGTCTCTTAATTTACCTCGATACGGTCTTTGGTGATCAAGTTTGCTGAATGGTTGATTACGATACAACAGATCCTTTACCTCTCTCCAGTAGACTTTGTAGCGCGTGTGAGGTAATGTCGCCCCTAGGCCCCGGTATGTTTTTCTTTTTGATGGAAATTGAACTTGTGCGGCTGTTCGCAGATGTTTTTTGGTAAGGAAGCGCTCATAGCTGCAGGCGGTGGAACTGTAGCCGGGGCTGACGGTGATCTTCCATCGTCAGACTCGGAAGATGATGACTATGATCCTGGTGGTATGGAGATGCGAGCAACTAGTGAAAGTGAAGGTGAAAGTAGTGAAGGGGGCGGAGATAGAGAGGATAGTGATTCAGAAAGTGATTCTAGAAGACTTGAGACATCTGCGAGTGACAAAAATGAAGATGATGCATCCAATCTACTGCGACTTGCTAATGTAGGAAAACGGAGTAGCAGCAGCAAAGAAAGAAGTGGAGGTTCGCACATCTTCATTAGTGATGACTCCGACGTTTCTCTTGTTGATGAGTCCAATGATGGGGATGTACGACCTGGAGGCTCACAAGCAGAATTATCACTCTCAGACGACGAGGCTATGGTTATAGGAGGGAAAAGACATCGGAAAGCTGTGGATTACAAGAGGCTACATGATGTAAGTCTCGATACAGTGCACGTCCATGTCATGCTTTATGCACCTGACGAGTATGCTGCACAGTCAAACATATATGAAGTATCTTCTCTACAAGTTTTCATCTCGAGTCTATGCTTGTTTGGGTTCGTCTCCTTGGCGTCCTTGGACATGAGATTGAAACAAGCATAGGTTTACATGAGGCCACTCGTATCAGTTTTATTGAAGAAGTCCTATTTAGGAATTTACGTGTGGTTTATATTGAAGCTTCCCTTATAAGTTTTGTAGTCTCCTCTGTGCATGCTTTAACTTGAGATAGCTTAATATCTTCTGAGTTTCTATGCAATTGCTTGGTCTTGGAAACGCGTAGGAAATGTTTGGGAACGCGGGGTTTGATTATGAAAACTTTGCCTCTGAGGACGAGGATTGGGGTCCACAACGTCGCCGACGAAGAACAATTCCGGAGGATCCTAGTAAGCCCAGACGTCCTCGCATTCGACGTAGGAGAGTCTCTAGTGGCGATGCTGCAAATGGGGAAGATGCACAAGGCGAAGGAGAAAAACGAGCGTGGAGGAGATTACCAGATTCTGCAGTAGAGGTATGTCCATAGGTTGTTGCATATCAGGAGGTTGTTTTCAGTTGTCAGAGTACCATACAGTAAGGTCTGAAAGGCAATGGAAGCTGGAACTTGGATATCTCGCTTACCAATGATAGTGAGTAACTCGAGTTCGCTGTGTATCTGGGGTTGACATCATATTGCTGCTGAACATAGGCATTACGACTTGTTGGAGCAGTAAACACACTCCCCTCAAAATCTCGTAAGGAGGAGTTAGCAACTGAGCTTGGTTTGAGCTTTGCCCAGGTTAGCTTCTTTCTCCTTCTTAATAGACAGCGTATCGTTGAGACACCTTGCAGTTTGAGTGATAGGAACCTCATCGTCGTCTCGTACAGGTTCATGGATGGTTCAAGAATCAGCGGCATCAAGCGCTTCGAAAAGGCTTGGTATCCTCCAAGCGTCCGCATCTGGTTGCATCAAGCTCAAAAGGAGGGGATGCAGAGTCTAAGCAGGACGACACGGATTTTTTAAACGAGAACAATCCAAATTCATATTTAGCTGAGAAACTGGATGAAGTACAGCTCCGACTGCTAGAACTGAAGCAAACGCTTGAGGAGTTCGCCAGGGATAATACAGCTGTAGAAGATGATGATGACAGAAGTGGTGAAGTGGACAACAATTTTGGAAATGGAGGAATTGGACTTCCTGCAAATGGGAAACGCATTGTTTATGTACCAGTGGCGGAGGTTAGGGAACGGCCACCCGTGGTTGCTCGTACCAGCGCATGCTGAGACAAGTGATCCTTTTCATTGATTCTTTGTAGAATGATGCCTCACACTTAGATAACTATGGAGGATCCTTTCCAAGCATTATGGATAAAGTGCTCCGAACAACTTGATTATGAGCGATACAGTTCAATCTGGCATGAGTATTTTACTTTCAAGCAAACTCCTGCAGATCCCCCTTTGTAACTACGGCTACGGCTATTCTTTGGTGAACACTACGATTTCATGATAATTTATGTCTTAGTAGCACATCTGAAAATATATCTAAAATCTTAGAATAACATGCATCGAAAGGCTGTTTGGTGAGATGTAACATCCTTTGTTCACCTTAGTTTGTACATGCTCGATCATTATTTTGATAAGGAAATGTTGCATTCACCTTAGTTTGTACATGCTCTTTCATTATTTATAAGGAAATGTTGCATCTGCCTAAATGTGATGTGGAAATTGCTCATTATTTTGATAAGGAAATATTGCATCTGCCTAAATGTGATGTGGAAACTGCTCGATCATTATTTTGATGAGGAAATGTTGCATCTGCCTAAATGTGACGGGGAAACTTAACCCCTAAAAATCCAGGGGTTTCCTCGACCTCCAGAACCAAAAACTGCCATTTTTTACCTTTGTTGGGAAATGGGGAAATGGAGAAACTTTTTTTTTCCGGTTTTAGACTTTGAACCGTAAGATCTTGTACTTAACTTGTATACAAAGGACTGGTCAAAATTTCAACCGTTGGATGTTTGTCATTTGTGAGATCATAACAATCAAAGTTTGACCAACACTTTTTTTTGCCGCTGCGTGAGAGGCATTGTCTAAATGGTGCCAAGGGCAACTTGATGATTGTTATTCCAAATATTTTTCCCTCATTTTTTTTCATGTAGGTAATCAAGTTGGGTATGCCCATGCAAAATTTTAGAGACCAATTCCACTTTTTGACCTTAATGTAAAATATTTTATGAAAGAAGGTCTAAAAACAACCATATAGTAAAACAAGCACCACGTACGATATATTTAGTTTGAGAAAAATCTCGACGGTGAGAAGGTGCATTTATGATAATGTGAATTTCGAAAAAAAAAATCTTGGAAAAAATCCAAAATCTCGAATTTTGGCAATTTTTGAAAGAAAAAATTGTAAAATTACTAGAAATTGTGAAGATTGGTTTTGAAAGTTTTGGAGGCTGCCCATGTAAAATTGGTAAAATTTTTGACTTGAGGCACTTTGGAATTTGAATAGTAATTTGGTAATGAACATATTTCTAAAAAGAAAAAAATTAAAAAAAAATATTTTAAACTGCCCATTTTGGACTTGAAACCTAAAATTTTTAGGTGAAGGTTATAAAATTAAAATTTGGCTTTGAAAATTTTACCACATACACATTACTGTATGGGGAGCACCCAATAAAAATCTTAGGCAAAAATATCAATTTATATGCTTAAAATGAGCTGCCCGAAATCTCAGAAAACCGAATCGGTTTTCCTGGATTTTTAGGGGTTAACATGGAAACTCAAAGTCAATACTACTTTGCGTAGTATGAAGCCTACATACAACACCAAGACAAAGAAGCGAATCATGTCGAGCAAGTTCTAAGGATGATAGTGTCACAACCATCCTACATTGGTTTACTCTTGATTTTTAGTCACTCTTTTGAATGCACCTCATGTACTTATGGAAATGCATTTTTTATATTTGTTTAAGATATGTTCACTATTTAAATCTTAGCCATAGGGTGCATGAAAAAGTTGGTACCTTATGTGCATATGGAGTAAAGTGATAAGTGATGTCGCAAAGGTCACTTCTAGAATTCATATAATCTTCTATTTTATGTACTTTGTTGTATATTTTGAGTGCTTTAAGATGTGTTGATGACATTCAATCTCTTACAGAAGCTTAGTGAGCAGAGTGAGTGAACAGATTAAAAAAAAAGTAGTAAGGTATTGAGGAGCAATCGAGGTATTTTATGCCTGCAATTCTTGTTAGCTCTTTGCTATGTTCACTTTAATGTAGGTTGCCGATGCTAGCTTGATAGCAATGTAAGCATTTGACAAGTGGATAATAACTGCTCCAATAAATGACTAGGATAAAGGTATTGACACACGGCACTTTTAAAATACAAATGTTCGAAATGACTTTCGCTTTTATGCAAAAGTGGGCAATGCGGTCCGTCCCTTTGAATCATTTGTCGGTTGATCCGTTCTGGGGAAGCGCGACTCCAGGAGTATCAAATTGGTTTTCGGAGTTTGATTGATTGCTCGGGAAAGGAATTCCTTATTGAATTCTAGTTTCAGGCAAATTTCTCAAGAGTGAGCGGGAGCGATGGTGGAGGCGAAGAGATTGACCATCTGCGTGGGGGACATTCACGGCTACCTGGACCGTCTTCGCAATTTGTGGCGCAATCTGGAGCTCAAGCTGCAGGATCAATTTCCTACCGCCACGGTCATCTTCCTCGGCGATTACAATGACCGCGGCCCGAATACCAAGGGGGTGCTCGACTTCCTCATCGATTTGCCGCACCGATACCCGCACCAGCGCCACGTCTTCCTAGCCGGCAACCACGACTTCGCATTCGCGGCTTTTCTAGGCTGCCTCCCCGCCTCCCCCGACGTCGAATTCTCTAGCACTTGGCACGAGTTTGAACACAATGCTGAGCGGGAAGGCTGGTGGACGGGGCCTGGCCAAGAGGACATCCATCTTCAAGTAAGTCACCACCACATCGAAACCCTAATTGCGTTAGGATTTTCAGAGTTGTTGCTTAAATTCGTGACTGCAGGGACGACGGTGGGGGGGAAGGATGAAGGCGACATTTAACAAGACGCGAAATGGTCCCTATCAAGGCTCCATTTACGACTCCAGTGCAACTTTTGAGTCATATGGCGTCGCTCATGGTGATCGGGAAGGTGTGTCTCTCCCCTCTAATCTTGTCTTCGTTAGTTTTCCTAGTGAATGAACTACATCAATTTCCTCGTGATTGCAGGCCTACTTGCAGCTGTTCCGGATGAGCACAAGGAGTTTTTGCGTAACTTAGTCTGGATTCACGAACAGGTATGCTTGGCTTTCTTTCTGATTTGCGAAGCAATTCAAGGAATTACGGTGAGCTGAGCTACGATTTGGCATGAAAATTCAGGAAGGCGAAGCAACAGGGGATCCAGAGACAAGCTACACGAAACTGATAGCAGTTCACGCCGGTCTAGAATCAGAATCGGTACTCAACCAGATTGAGATGTTGCAAACCAAGGATCCAAAGCTCCCACGCATTGAGCCATTGGCCGGTCGTATGAATGTCTGGAACACGCCTCCTGTAAGATTTCCATTCTCACTTTGAACTTTAGTAGCAAAGCTCGCCTGTTTCTAGCATCTAAATGATGTTTGGCATAAACAGGAATTGGCAGCACAGAAGATATTGATGGTGAGCGGTCACCATGGGAAATTGCACTTCGAGGGCAATCGTCTCATTATCGACGAGGGTGGAGGTTACGAGGATCGACCCATTGCTGCTATGCTTCTTCCATCTCGTGAGCTTGTTCGTGACACTGATCACTTAGAAGCATTGATCACTTCACAGGATTCACAGCTACAACCTGTTGCAGTTGCTTAATATTTAAGCACTGATTTCCTTTACACCACAACACGAGCTAGATTACTGTAATAAAACCTTGAACTTTCGAAGAAGATCGTACTCGTGACTTGATTCATTTGATTGTGCGTGGGCAGCACTGCTGTCTCCAGTTTATGTTCTTGTGAGGAATATACAACTCCAGTAGTTGGAAACCTAGAATTGAAACAGGGTTTAGTAATATTACGCAGGAGTGGAACTCCTCTATACTGGTATACAATCTACAAAATTTATGGTGGAGGCGAAAGTTTTCTACATTATTGATTTTTAGACTGTATTCTCGTCTTCAATTTATAAATTACAGACATGAAGCTTTGTTTGCGGTTAATAAGTCTTGAAAGATGTTCTTTCTATAGTGTGCTTAGGGTACCGATTTGCATTATGAACTTATTAGCGCTTGATGAATATCGTTGCATGTTATTGGTAAATTCTTAGAACAAGGTTTTCGAGGGCAATGGTAAGAACAAATTTATATAGGAGTAAAAAAAATAGAATTTGGAATAAGAGATGAAGTTATGCCTAAAAAAAGGCTATGTATTGTGTATATTGTTCTAGTTATTTGTATTATAGTTCCCATATATTTTCCTCTTCGGCCACCGCAACCTTAGTCTTGTCAATTGACGAGTGTGCTTTTGGCACTGGAGAATGAGAAAGATGGGTGCCATAACGCTCCGGTGGCTTATAAAGAGAGTAGCTATTTGGATCATATGAAGAAGCCATAACGCTTGATCTTTGAAGTGAGATAGTGTATGCCCAAACAAATTTGAGAACTGAGTCTAGTGATGCTTTCAAGATCAACGATAACGAGTTGATTAACCCCTAAACGTCCCAGCCTATTTTTAGCAGAAAAGCACATTTCCATAGAATTCGTCATAGATAAAAATGAAGAGAAGCTATTAAGATCTCAACCGTACAAACTTGTAATGGACTTATCGAAGATCATGTGGACCAAAATTTGAGTCATGAGGCCTTATAGATCGAGAGATCATAACATAATAATACTAAAAACAAACTGCAAAATTTCTTCATTTTCACTTTGAGGTTGAAATGCTACCAATATACCTATTGCAATGAAAAAATCACCAACTAGAAAGATGTTCACCTTCATCTTAATAAGTCCTTTACCCAAAAAAAATTCATCAAAAAAATTTCTTGGCTCAAATAAAAGCCATGCAATGGTAAAAACTGCCAAAAAATTTACAAAGGAAAAATAGTACAAAATTGGACCCTTTGCATTCAATTTCATGCCTTATCTTCAAAACATCTTCGATCTTGTTAAGGTTTCTACCACCTAGACTAGACTCTAATTGGAGGCTATCCCAAAAATTAAGTTGAAATCCAACGGTGGATGAGGGAGATATAGCTCCTCAAATATCATCCATTTTCTCACTTTTTTTGTTGACAAAACATCATTGCAAAGCCAATAGCAAATCATTTGGATCAAAAAACTTCTCATTACAAAGTTGTTAATAATCACCTTAAGATCATGACCATGAAAAAATAAATCATTAAAACTATTTTTGGTTTCACATAATTGGCTTGCAATGGTAATACATGCCCCATGCTTGGAAACCCAAAAACAAGAGCTGTCTTCACTAAAGTGCATTCCATTAATTCATACTTTATTGTATGGGCTTGCAAATTTTACAACACAAACTAGACTTGATTTGGAACCTAACCCAAGTGATTTCATCCAAAACGGACCTTGGATGAAGAAGATATGGCTATTCGAAGTTTCTGCCCTCCATCCAAAATGTAGAAAAACGACATTGGGGACGTTTAGGGGTTAAAGGAATACGAGTGCCAAAAGCACACTCGTTCGTACACTCAATCGTACAACTGATCACATTGCGACACTTCATGGCAAACTTGGAGTGTTTCTTCGCCAAGGTATTTCTCATGCAGTTTCACACATCGTGTCGTATGAAGTGTTGTATCTCAAGTATACGGAAAGAGCTCCGAGAATCGCAGAGTCAGAAATGGAACAATTTAGATATCTTGAGATGAAAGATGGTCAATATGGAATTCATGCTCTCTGGCCTCACAAGCTTCGTAGGGTACTGCACCTGAAAACTCAGGTCTGTTTTCCTGTTGTCATATGGAACCTCATTACAATGACTCTCTTCCCAGGGAATGTCATATTGCACCATACTTTGGGCAAACTATGTTCGAAGTGATGGGAAACCGAGTGGTCACAGAAGGGATTCTTCTAGGCTCAATAGTTTTTGGAACCGGCTGATTACATAGCACGCATGTTCTGGCTAACACGGAGCATGGATGCGGAGTCAGGCATAGCGAGCGATATGTTGACACTCCGTCTGTCGCTCCCGCATGGCGTGAAGAGCACGACCTCGCGGTCCGGCAAGCTTGCGGGGCTCATGCTTACGGGCTGGCCCCACCCGAAGTTCATAGTATGAAATGGCAGACGCAACCAAGTGGTGACCAAAAGCGTAGCCACCAGCGCGGGCCGCGCGCGCGTCTGCTCGAAGAAGTCGAGCGCGGAGCGCATGTAGTCGTTAGAGATCATGGCAATGGCGTCTTGCACCAGCTTCACTGCGAACGACAGGGGCTGCTGATCCAACTCGCTCGCCGAGGCGATGGCGGTCGTGAGCACGATTCCGTTGCCGAAGAAGTGGTCCGGCAGAGGAGGGTTGAATCTGGTGCGTCCGTCCACGGCGAATAGGAGGCGCGATTTCTGCTCCGACGGCATCTCGAGTGCTTGTGTCCGCGCTCTCCATGTCAACGCCGTGAGCGCTTCGAATGTCGACACCTTGCTTACGGTCCCGTCCTCGAGGACCTTCTGCTTCAGAGCCTCCACATCCGACGAGGAAAGGATGATGCTGTCGTATACCAGGGGCCCTGCCATCAGCAGGTTGCGTTCCGATGACAAGTCTTCGATCTCGTCAAACTCGTGGTGGGGAAACTCAATCCTGGGCGGATCTCGCGCTCGGAGAATCGTTCGATCGAGGTGGGGCGTGACTGAGATCTCTCTACCACGCGCCAACTCCCCCCACGCCAGCAGAAATTCATTCGCGGAGAGACCATCCATCATGCAGTGGTTGTTGTGCAAGCCGAGGACATGTCCTCCGCACTTGAATGTCGTCACCTGCAGGCATCAGGTAGGTGAGTAATCAACACCCTAACTAAGCTGTGCACCCAAAATAGGGCGAGGAATACGTACCTGGACGATGAGTGGCGGCATTTCCAGGATGTTTTTCGCGTTGGGCACATCGTAAATCAACTGGCGCATAAACGGAGCAGGAGTTGAGAGCTCCCCGAGCTCAGCGATGCTATGGTCGGCCGTAGCCGCAACAAACAAGGCACCCTGGTCCTCGCACTCCACTTGGAGCTTCCCTTCCTTACTGATGCCTAACCTCCCCGCCATAGGGTAGAAGTGCACCAGCAACTTGCTGAGCGACTCCTTGAGCACCGACACCGGATCATCCTGCTTCTTGTCCTCTCGAGCCTTGAAAAAATAAACAGTGCGCATGCTCACAGCGATGTTCTGGTCCAGATTGCTCAGATAATACACTTGTTTCCGCGTCGGCACCGCAGGAAACACCAATGTGGGCTCCTGCACCTTGATTCTCAGTTTCCCGAGCTCCATCTCGTCCCCGCCTGGCATTGCGGCAGTACTATCTCCCGTACCCAAGGACTAGGGCTCGCTCTGTATCTCTCTCCTCTCAACAATCGTTGCTTTGCATTGCAATGCTCAATGCATCAGCCACGAGCTGCATGGAGCAATAAACCTTTTCACAGACTCATTAAGCTGCTGCAATGGAATCACAGTACTGGAAATTGACAGTGTAGTTGGGAGCAGGAGCGCAACAGTCGTCCCTCTCTAAATGTATAAGAGGTACAGTCGGAAGAGTGTAACATTTGGAGTTATTAATGAAACTAATTATGTTGACTATGTGAAGAGAATAACTCATATACATTATTTTATCGGTCCAATCGGGGATGGAGATGACGAATGCCACTTCTGATGCCGCGATAGTAATGGCGACTGGCAACCTCTGTCCTGCAGCGAGCTACCATCTCACATGGCTCACTGGAGGCACGGTCTATTAATGTACACGTCAGGGAAGTTTGCAACTGCCGGCTCAAACTTTGATGAGCCACTTCCTCCAAGTCATGTGAACAAGTGACCGGAATCCTTGTGAGAATTCTCGACCGATCTGGCCCGGTGATAACCCACATTATTACAAGGTACGTGAGTATGTGGATTGCTTGGCACTTCATGATCCTTAACTGCATCCAACTAACTGCAAACGCGTAAGTCGCGGCTGCCGCGGTGCCACAGAGTCTCCGTTGACATCAATGCATGTCAGTCCTGGGTACCCGAAAATCATATATCTCATATATCAGTATTAATGTTCACGCTGAGACAGGTAACAGTTGATGAGTGCAGGTGAGAAAAAAATGAACTTGCCATCAATCAGTCTGCGATCATCCTCTGCTTATATCGAGCCGATCAGTGCCTTCACCTCGGATGTCGTAAAGCTTCACCCAGGAGAGTATCGTGGCCATGGCCATCAGCAGGCTTCTTCTCGTATTGTGGTTAGTGGGATGTACTAGTAGCATTGGAGTGAGAGCTCAGTTCTTTAATGGATTCTACAAAACGAAGAACTGTGCGAACGCGGAGGCCATTGTGACACAAGCGGTGACGCAAGCGTTCAATGAGGACCCGAGCGTGGCGCCATCGCTCATCCGGATGTTGTTCCATGACTGCTTCGTGGAGGTAAGTAACACGATCTGATCGTTGAGTATTGAAGTTTATTGCAGTGAGATGTGGGAGTGATGACATGAGAGCCTGCAGGGTTGTGATGGTTCCCTTCTTCTGGACGCCACGCCGCAAAATCCCAACGTGGAGAAGAGATCAGGCCCCAACTTGACAGTACGAGGCTACGAGGTGATCGACGCCGCCAAGACGCAGCTGGAGAAGACGTGCCCTAATACCGTCTCGTGTGCGGACATCGTCGCGCTCGCCGCCCGTGACGCAGTCCTCTTGGTGAGCTTCCTGGTTGATTTTGATTAATGAGTTTGATGCTTATCCCTGCTTGTTTTGAACCTTGAAATCTATGGTTATTGAATATTGTAACTTCGTTTGCCTACTGCAGACTGGAGGACGGCACTTCGAAATGCCCACGGGGCGTCTGGATGGGTTCGTGTCTAGTACCGAAAGCGCAGACGCCAATCTTGTGTCCACCGCCTCATCTGCCACGGAGCTCACTCAGAAGTTCCTGGCGAATGGTCTTGGCCAAGACGAGATGATCACGCTATCAGGCACCCCACCCTAAATTCTACCACCCATATCTCGCTCCAACTCTGAAATAAACCTGAAATCCACCATTGCATTTGAGGAGCAAGATAATCGCTTAGAGGAAGAATGCATGACAGAGGTGTCGATCCGGGGTTGATCGTCTGATGTGTGCTTGAGCTGCAGGGGCACACACAGTGGGGAGGACGAGCTGCGCACAGATCAAGGAGCGGCTCTACAACTTCCCAGGGTCCATGAACGGGGTAGACCCAGCGCTGGACGCGGACTACGCGCGTCATCTGCAGCAATTGTGCCCCCAGAATGGGAATCCCAACACTGTCGTGCCGTTGGACCCGGTATCACCCAACACCTTCGACAACATGTACTACACCAACGGCGTCACGGGGCGCGTCATGTTCGTCTCCGACAACGCCCTGTTCCTCGACCACCAAACCGAGTTCGCCTCCAATCTCAACTCCCAGAATGGAGAGTTTTGGCAGGTAAGCATGCTCGATCACAGTGCTCAGGCAACCCAACAGTCCCGGATCAGAGTCTGATCGATCATCTGGTGTTCCATGGGGTGTGCAGATTAAGTTTGCGAATGCATTGGTGCACATGGCGTCGAACAAGGTGAAGACGGGGACTCCAGGACTGTTCGGAGTGAAGGGTGAGATTCGTAAGAATTGCCGCTTCACGAATGAAGCACTGGCTGCCATGAACTTGTAACTCTTGATCGATCGATCGATCTACCTCCGGCCCGGAGTGACAGTCTAATTGTAGCTTGAATGATTTTGGATTGTGATTGACCAGCTTGTGAGCAATTCATTAATTAGCTGGGTCATGCATTGATTGAGAGGTTTTGATTACCTTACCAATAATGTCACTTACTCAAGATGGATGTGATTTATTGTGCATTGAATTTAATTAGCATTGATTGTACTGATCATCTCAATTTGATAATCTTCTGTTTTAGTTTTTTTTTGTTGTCCACAGATTTCCAATCTGATATTAGTTTTGAAGAGGTAAATCATTTGTAGGATAGGATTCTAGGATTTACCACAATCACAACCAATTCAGTACATGTGAATAGCATTTGAATTTATGGTATAATGTGTAGCAACAAATACATATATATGCTTGGGACTGTTATCTTTTCAAGATACAAATGAATGTAATGATTGTATCGTATAATCTATGTATATAGTAACATTTGGGGTATGAAAGACTTGGATTTAAACTTGAAGAGTGAAACAGATATTGAATGGCACCACTACTTTAGGACTGTTTTAGAGTAGTGAATATTGCAATCTGATTCATGATGAAGGAAGATTGAGAATGTCTTTTGGAATATTAATTTGCAGGTAGTATTTTTCTAAGATAATGAAGATCTTGTGAATGGAATTATTCACAAGACGTCATGATGTTATATATGAAAAGTTGTTAAAATCTTATGATGTTGTGAACATTACATAAATGTAATTAGACAACTTTATATTCTACTAGTTACAGCTTTATATTCTACTAGACAATTTTCCGAGGGCTCATTATTGGAATGAGGGATGTTAAAACAGACGACAATTGGGGACTTTTGGATGAGCTTATGTCTGTCCGACTATCGAAGTCTCAACGTTGGAAGGATAGGATGTTTAGAACAAGTAAATAGTTATTATAACTTTAGTAAATTTTCAGGCTGTTGGATTGTAAAGGAGCTCGCATCATAGTCGATGAAAATTGATCATCAAAGGTTGACTTGAATAATTCTAGTCATTAGACACTTAGACCTGGTTGGCCGCTTGCTCTCTTCCCTCCCCTCTCTCACTCATTAATACTTCCTCTTCTCCCCACTTCCCTCTTCTTCTTCTTCCTCTTGCCTAGAATTTAAGAATTTACATTTTTTGGTACCCACAACCTAAATCAAACCATTGACCTGCGTGCCAATTTAGTCAAGAGAATGTCAGGAAGATCTTTTCATAAAAAAGAATGTTTTACTCCAAAAACCTTATGGGCTCAAAGACACATGAAAAATAGAACTTGTTATAAACAACCCCTTATTGTTCATATGAATCTTAACTATCCATGAATTACTTAGCATTCTTTACGATTACAATGTCTTCATGCTTTGATAGAAATAGCAATTATTTCACATTGACTTATGATAATGAGAAATATTGTTGTTGCTAACTTATTAGGGATCTAAGTACCTAATCGAATTTTATTTGAATCCAAATGGGTAGTTGTTCTTTTAACCCCTAAAAGCCTAGGAGATCTTGAAGAAAATTCAAATGTATTAAGAAATGTGATTTTCCTAATTCTTGTGAACTTTCTCCACAAAGACAGTATTAAAACCTTAATGCTTAGATTTGATTAGTATAGTTGAAATCCTCATAATAGTTGATAAATTTTCTATAATCGATTAAAGAGACCAAAACTTTCAATAGCAAAGTAAAATTCTCATTTTTCTTCTTAGTACTTGTCTATTAGTATGATTTTCCCTTATGGTGTTTAGCTTTTTTGGCAAAGAACACTAGAAATTTACACCCCTAAAAATACTAAATGCCCATAATGGTGAATTAACATATTATGCATGTTCCTAAAGTTTGCACTTTGGACATTGCCGAAAAATACGTAATTTATGATACAAAAATGATGAAAATCATCATATTTCCTCTTTTCAGTTGCTAAACAACAACATGCAGTAAGTAGTACGGAGTAAGTAACATCTTTTAGACCTTGATGATAAGATCAAATATATCATTGAAAAATTTGCAAAAGTGACTTAAGTATGATTTAAATCTTATATGAAATAAAGATACCTTAATGTCTAGATATCCTTGATGCAAAATTCTCCTTCTACTTCATGCGTAAAAACCTTCAGTTAAAGCAATGGTTAGAAGATTCAACCATAGGATCTTGAACGTAACCTTATGTTTTAGTCCCTTGTAAAATTTTAAGTGTTTGATCTTTTGCATTTGTGAGGTCGTAATGCTCAAAGTTGGCGCAATCTTCTTTGTGTACAAACCCCAAATAGTATAATCTAGATTTTGAAGAACTTTGGGGGGGGGGGGGAGTTCTAGAGAATTTCAAACTTGTTGTTGAGTATAAAATTTTTATTATAAAATAAAATTTTAAAAAATAAAAAAATAAAAAAACTAGAATAGCGTTAGGGTAGGGAGGAGAGGGTGCTCCAGGCGGCTAATCAGGGCAACTACAGACAACTAGGCAGTCGGACCATTTTATTTTTTATTACTATTTTTTAATTTTCGTATCTTTGGTTGGGCCGCCCGATTGATTGGCTAGCCTATCTAATGGCCAAGGGCTGATGCAATCGATCTAAGGGCCATTACGCAATTGCGATGAACCCATCAGCTAGACGACTATGCAATAGGGGAGTCGACACACCGGTCGGCCATGCGTCCAAGGTTGGGAAGCCAGTCCGCTAGTTGATTGGGGTGATGGCTCGATCGCCCAAGCACCAAGACAGTCATTTTCCACAGGCAAATGGACCAAAACCTCTGTGTCACTAACTCTCCAAACACTCCAGCAGACCTCTCACAAGTGTCTAGATGTCCATTCGTAGTGGCAACCCTCATTGGAATATTGACACATCAATCTTCATGTTAACTTTTACTTATTAATACATCAATACAAAGAAACCACACTATATATTTTGATAAAAGATGTGAGATAATATTTTAGGTGAATATGACGTTCAGTTATATGGTGTTTGGCCAGATAAAATATGAATTTGAAATAACCAATTAGGCACTTACTAAAAATGAAAATTTTAATCTGTTGCTATAGAAAATGATATATTTTTAGAAAATAACTTTCCAATCAATTTGGCATTTATTTTGAATAATAATCACTATTAGACTTGCTATTAATTTATGGGATGACCAACAACAAATAAGAATTTTTTTCCATTCTTCCTCACTATCAAAATCAAAGTTTGAGTTGAATACTCATTCTACAACAAATTCTATCCCTATCAAGCTCTAGAATGAGGTTTAACAATATTACGCATTCACTGGAGTGAACAACTCCAACAATATTCAACACTTGTTTCAAACAACTTATTAATAACTTGAGCTCCATAAGTTTAAATCTTAGGGTAGAAGCATACAAGGGTGGACCAATCGCGGCCAAAAAATGGTACACCTAAAGTTACACCAAGTCAACGGACTGAAATTTTCTTTCCTACGCGTAATCTGGATACTCCCGGCTAAATATGGATACCTAGTGGCTATGCAAGGTTATTCTTTGCGATCCAACGCACAATTGTCGCCTTTTCCAAACTTCCCTCGTTGGCAGCTTCTAAAATTGCTACCTTGCGAGTACATGACGTACAACGGGGTGTACCTGACGACCTCTTGAACCACAATCCCAATTTCACATTTCCCGTGCTATTTTGCAAATTTGAAGAAGTGGCTCCATGTGGTGCATACATGTTCAGTAAGAAGAGAAAGTTTTGTTGATGCTAGAAATGCAAATTATAAGATTTTTCAGCATTAAAATTGAAGAAGGGTCAAGATGAAGCATTAGAATTTTTATGAAATGGCTTCACTAAAATGCAAGTAAGGGAAATCATTGTAGTAGATGGAAAGCTTTCATCAACCATCAATGGAACATCAATAGGGTTGAATAAGAAAATCATTACATCATGGCAATATAAACAATCAAGTTATAAAGGATTTTATTCAAGATTGAAAACATTTCAAATAAAAAATGAAATACATGCAATAATGGCCAATATTGATTTGTATAGGTCATTTGTAAAGCCCACTAAAATTGCGTGCTATCAATTCCATAAGGTAGCGACACCCATTCCCGTGGCTTTAAGCTAATTATCATACTTCTGAATGAGGAGTATGAGAAATTATTATACCAGGGGAAAGGCAATTAGATTTTAATCTGAAATGTATCGAAAAAGTCATGTTATTGGAAAATTTGTGTTCGTTCTTGATAATCAAAGTCAAAAATTGATTTGCACATTTTGACTGTGTCTAAATGGCCTTGATTCCGTGACTTGGAGAAGCAAATTCTGCCACTATACCTTTACTGCATTTAGTAATATTTGTTCTCAACAAATGATCAAAGTCACTCAGATTGAGGTGCCCTGTATGCTGACGCAAATGGGTACAGTAACGGGAATGGGTGTCGCTACCTTAGAGGATTATTATGTGCCATATTTACAATAATCATCTGTTTTTTCATAATTTCAATATTATTTTAAGCACACAAATGTTGATTTTTGTTGATGAAAGGCATATACATGTTCAAGGTGATGTTTGGCATTACCTTATAGGCAATGCACAAGAAAGTTGGCTTCATTCGAAATTGTGCAAATTTTGAAAGCTTTCTAAGCAACTTCAAACAAAACTGAGTCAATGGCTAGTCTACTTTGACATTTGATATCTTCCAAACCCCAATTCAACTCTACTTCAAACTTTTTAGCATCCTATGATACATTATGCACTACAATTTTTGTTTAGACACATTTGAATTTGGCTCACTTATACTTATGATATGATTTTTGAATGGAGGTGAGTTATAACTGTACTCGGTTTTGTTTGTCACTGTATAAGGCAATAACTTCAATTATCTACTATTGAGTACCAGTTTGCAAATAAGACCATAAAAGGTGTACTTAATGGGATTTGAAGCAAAAAAAGTCACAGTTTTTGTCCACCGGGACGTACATTTTGGTCCACCCTAGCATGCTTCCACCACTTACATCAAAACAAGCATCCCTGCTCAATTATTCGCCCCTCGAAGATTTTGCAAAGGTTTAACAATACCTTCAAACTCAAACCTATGTTAGTAAAAAAGAACACAAGAACTTACCGAAAAACCAAGGTTCATAAATACCTCAAAGAATCCTTCACATATTCACACTGTACAATCAAGTATCTCTCTCTCAACATGTTCAAACACTCCATTTCCCTTCTATGCAATGCTGCTACCAACATCTAAAGATTCACACAACTTTGAGTAGCTTGTTGTCCTCTCATCACAAAGCGACCAACTTCATAAAATGTTCACAGCAAGTACACTATATATTCAACATTTATCAATCGGCCTTATCCATGTCTTCTTCGTCTTCTGAATCTGAAACACAAAAGGAGTATAGAACCCAGTCAAGTCACATACTATAGCAACAACCAAACTCCAACAAGAAGTACTAACGTAACCTTCTAAGATACGAAGAATGCTCAAAAATCCTATCTAAATCAAAACTTGCACACTCGCAGCATACAAGAAGAAGGTACATCATAGCTTCCAACATACACCTAACAAAAAATTCATAAATAATTCAAAATGAATCCAAAAACCACAATTCCAATTAGACTTATATCCTGCATCCTTTTTAAATCAAAACCTCCACACTAGGGGCATTCAAGAAGAAAGTACATGATAGCTTCCAATGTATACCTAACAAAATTCATAAATAGTTCAAAATGAATCCAAAAATCACAATTTCAACTAGTCTTATATCCTACATCCTTTCTAGACCAAAACCTGCACACTAGGAACATTCAAGAAGAAGGTACATTATAGCTTCCTACGTACATCAAACAAAATTCATGAATAGTTCAGAATGAATCCAAAAATCACGATTTCAATTAGTCTTACATCCTGCATCCTTTGCACAATTGACTCCCTTGCTAATCGTTGTTTATTGAGCATGTTAAAATACAATCTCAGACACACTTGTGGCTTGAGGCAATTAAAAGGACAGAAACTCCACACAGGCAAAGAATGAGAGAATGGTACCTGAGCGAATGTCATCCGAGATTTTCCCCCAATCTTGAACTTGTTTCACGATCATGCGCCACATCAATACAAACCAGTAGATATGCAGAATGAATAAGCTGATCAACAAGGTGTTGAAGATATAGTACAGCACAGGCCCACGGGGGTTCGCCTCTCGGTCCAGAAGCTGCAGAACTTCATAGCTGCACACACAAAAGCAGCCAGGCTCGATCGATACAGTTCAATAACACAATCACACTTTTGCAATGGAAAAATGTAATGACATTAGTAAGTAACCATAGTTATTTACCTGGTGCTCCAGATGACGAACGACGGGAAGTAGATGAGTCGCAACACAACCCAAGACAACACGAACAGTAGGAAAGCAACAGAAGCGCAAATCTCCGAGCCGAGGTACTTGCTCAGTTTCGCTGACTCCAGGATCACATCACTGGCGTCGTGGATGGCCAGCACCACTGAACCAACTCGAGCAAATCTGGTACAGAAGTCTCCCATGAGTACGATTGCTGCAGCCTTTTATTATATGACATGACATGTTCATGTAGTACCACTTTTTCAAAGCTCTGTCTGGCAACGGCTCTTTTTACTGGTCTCAAAAGCTTTTACTTACCTGGATAGGTACGAGAAGATGATGAGGACTACAGCTGCGACGTGATGTGACATACTAACACCGAAGTCTTTCCGTTTCGTCTCCCAGAATATCAGGGCGAAGATACTGTACGTGTAGAAGCCACCCGCAAATCCGTAGAGCACTTTCAGCTTGAACCTGATCACCATGAACAAAGAGCTTAGCACTTGATCTCCATGAGTAAGAGGTTGAGGTGAATGTGCCGTTTTCCATGACTCAACCTTTTATAAAGGTTACGAACGTTTACAAACATCATAGATAGTTTAGCTTTCTGTGTTTCCGAGGTACTGCAAAATTGAATCACATTCTCTGAGTGTAGTTTGCTGTGTGTTTCGAAGGAAATAGGTTTGGATTACTTTCGAAGTGGTGGAGTTCGATACCTGGTCATTTGATTAGGCCATCGCTGGTCGCCAGGGCCTACCCAGAACTGTTTGCTTTCAGTAAACCAGGGCTCATTGTAGGTCACTGCCAAAGCAAAAAGCTCCGCAGTGAGATAATACAGTCCCTTCCATGCCGACTCCTTGAACTTTGTGAGCTTCCGAAGTTGATTCTCTTCGATGTACTTCGATACTTCGTGGTCAATGAACAGTCCCTGCTTCCCACCCATAATCATCTTCCTTCCCACTCTCTGCACACACACACACAAACTTCAACCCCAGCATTGCAAGTAGAAAATCAATATTAGCAGCAGTCAACCTGAACGTGCAGAGAGCATATTCTCTTGTACACGTTCGAAGAGTTCATTATTCTATTCTTCGCCTCTATTGTGATTTTGAGCTTCGACGGTGTGATGATGAAAAGAGAGAGAGAGAGAGAGAACGAACCTCTAAGATTAAGTGGTCGAAGAAAAAGCGAACAGTGGGGAAGAGCATGGCAAAGACAGGAATCATGAGCAAATCCCGAGTAGCAGGGTAGCTTTCTTTCTCCCAGTCCGGCCAACGCAAAGCTTGCGTCCACGGTTGCATCATCACGAGCGATCCTACGACAACCGCAGCTCCCGTGAAAGTGCCCATCAAGGAGCCCACCGACTTTACGTGCCAAAAACCAAAACCACAAATGTATCAAAATCCGACATAGCTACTCAAAGACCGATCAGTGTTGAATCTGTTCTCACCTCGTCCTTGGATACCATAACCCCAGCTGACTGATTGCGCAAAAACCACAATTCAAAATCGGACATAGCTAAGCAAAGACTCGATCAGTGTTGAATCTGTCATGGAAATCATGCCCACCGTAACCCCAGCTGACTGCTTGCGCAAAAACCATTGCTACGAGCAAAGATCGATCAGTGCAGAATCTGTTACCTCGCTCGTCTTCTCCATGGATATCATGCCACCATAACTGACTGAAATGCTCCGACGGCTGACCCGATCATTCAAGACAGAATCTACAAGCGAGGTTCAAGCTGGGTAGGCTAAGAAGTGGAAAGAGAAAGGGAGTTGCGAGTCGGAGTCCCATACATGAGACGATGAGGGACAATGGCTGGCGTGTCGCCCGAAGACTCCTTCCTTTTGTGCAGTTGTATATGACATGTTCTTTCCAAGACCCCCTGCAGGCAGTTCTCCCATGCCTGCTGGGGCTGCTGGCATGCCCAAGTCATCCGGAAGTTTGTCACTCATCAGTTTCTATATTCTTCCTCTGCTTCCTTGTCTTTTGGTGGTGGGGCACATCCGCCATGAACTTTCACGGTGTCTTTCTCCATCATGTGCTTTATGCTTTCTCTCTCCAAGGTGGACGCCATTATTATGTTATCCATGCTTTTTTGTCTTTGTCTCTTTTAGAAACATCTTTGAGTCTTTTGCTTTATGTTTTTGTGGGGATTCTTCTAGCTTCTCGTCCACTCTACTGACTTTGAAACATAGTTTAACTAAATCTTTTGATTATGATTTTTTACTCATCCCGTAATTTGATGTGAATTTTATTTTGAGTGAGACTTTTGTTATTAGTGATAACCTTTTTACGGTCGATAAAAGTATTTATTGCATGTATAGGGGATCATTGTGAACGTAGTAGGTAAAAAATGTTCATATACAACAAAATGTTATACTCCCTCCGTCCCAAAATGATCTTCCTGTTAGACCAAATCTTATATATTAAGGATAAAAATAAATTTTTAAAGACTCAATTTGCATAGTATGTAGAGTTTGGTGTTCTCTTTGCATCCTAAAAAAATTAAGTTTTGAAACCCTTTTAAAATGTAGTTTTTGAATATTGAAAAGTGAATATTTTTGGGCGTGTTTAAAGAACACCGGTGAGCACTTAATTGTTGAGTGTGAGGTTGCCATTTTGTGGACATTTAGCATATGCCTAAGACCACATATAGACCTTTGTTTCAGCTTCCAAAACTTAATCTACTTCAATTGGGAAATACTCAAAGAGATGCAAAAAATAAAAACTATAAGTATAGATTAATGCTTTCAATCATTGTATTTGTCTTTTGCTTGATGTTTGCATGGATGGAGCGAAAACAACCACTTAGAGTAGTTTTGCTAGTGTCAAATAACAATCTTAAGGCAAATTTGACCAATTTCAACATCACAAAGTGCAATCGGAAGATCATTTTGGGACAAAAAAAGAAGGCCAACATGAAGATCATTATGGGACGGAGGGAGTATTATTTTAGTGCGGTTAACACTTAAAGAATTCAACAAGTGTTTTGTCAATACCACTTGTCCGTTATGTAGTGCAAATTTGAAGTTAGAATTCACCAACTTCAGATTTTTTCGTGATTTCATATTTTCCATGCGTCATCGTCCTCGATGAGTAAAGTATGGTTTCGTGAGAGATAAGTAAAGTATGGTTTCGTGAGAGCGAGAGTCGTTTTGGGAAATTGTTGGGATTTTGGTCGCTTTCAATCAAACCGTTGGGAAGTACCAAGACTAACAAAAGTATCTATGTATCTATGAAATCCATCGGCTCCGGTGGAGGTGCAAGATTGCAACTTCTCAGCAAGGAAGCTACCAACCACCCCCTTACTCTACACGCCAGTCTATCACTCAAGAAAAATAGACACACAAATTGCAAAGGTTTATTCACATAAAACTTCAAATCGCCACTTCAAAACATCTCCAACACATAAAAGTAAAACTCCTCTCAAAACATCAAGACATGTCCCATCTCTAAAACCCTATCTTTGTAAAACCTTATCTCTAAAATTCTATAAACCTTGTGATCTTTGGGAAGAGAAGGACTCCTTTTTATTTCTTCCCAAAGAACCACTTTACAATCGAATACAAGTTTCTATTTGTTCTCCCAAACTATCACTTTTCCATGTGGTCCACCTAAACTTCCAAAAACAACCCTTCATCTTTCAAATTGTTACCTACCTCTTCATTTTCACTCTACTCTTTATTTTATAATATAAAACTATTCACATCATCACAACAGTCACCACCTACAGCAATGATGACGTGAGTTATGAGTAATTTTAAATAACCCGTCATGTAGCACTGTATTTGATGTAACACCTAAACTTCTCGTCTATTTTAATTCTACCAAAATGAGTGTTTTTGAAGTTTCATAAATGTAAATGAACTTAACTTTACAATTCTCCACCCTACAATCTTCTAACATTCAATGTCAATAGTATGAATCAAATTTTAGGTCATGCAACATGATGCGAGATCATAATTTATAAGTACTCAAAGAAAAAAAATTGTATCCTCATAATCTCTACTTTTAAAGTGAAAATGCTACCAACATGCCTCTTCCAATCTAACCCTCCAAGTAGAAATTTGTTGATTTCATCTCAAAAATTCCTAGACCAAGAAAAATTGTTAGAAAAAATGTGCCTCATAAGATATCATAACAATGGTGGAAAAATGGCTAAAAATATAAATATTTCTAAAGAACAAATGGTTAGGTACTAGTTCCTTTGCACTAACATTAATGCTGCATTGTCAAACATCCTCGGTTGAGTTAAGGATTCTACTACAAAATCAAGACTCTATTTGAAATCCAACTTAACAAATACTCCCTTCGTCCCATTCTTATTGTCCAATAGGTTCCCTCAAATCTACCTAGAGAGGTAGATTTGAAAGGACCTACTAGACAATAAGAATGGGACAGAGGGATTAATATTTATTGCAATGAAAATTCACCAACTACAAAGATGTTTACCTTCATCATGATAACACCCTTGAATAGAAAACAACCATGAGAAAAATTTCTTTGATCAAAAAATGGCCTTGTGATGTTGAAAATTGTCCCAATAGTTACAAAGGAAAAGAATCCAAAACTGGGCTCCTTGCATAAATATGAATGTCATTATTAACTTTCTTACAATTTGGGTGAAATCAAGGTTGTTACTACCAAATTAGATTCAAACTTAGATCCAACCCAAGAAACAAAATCGAAATTCCATAGTGGATGGATTAGAATTTTTTTTCATCAAACCATGTAATTTTTTTCAGTTTTTTCAAGATAGAAACATCATTGCAAACCCAATACCTAAATATTACAAAACAAAAATCTTCCAACTACAAAGTTATCGGATCTCATCTTGATATCATACTTATGCAAAAAAAAATAATGAAAATCCACATAACCCGCTTGCACTGGTAAAACATGCCCCATGCTTGAAAACTCAAAAACAAAAGTTGCCTTCACTAAAATGCATGCCATCAATTTATACTTTATTGTATGAATCTACAATTCTTACCACATGAACTAAACTTAGTTTGGAATCCAATCCATGTGATTTTATCCAGAACGAACCTTGAATGAAAATTTTATCACTCTTAAAACTTGTTGCATGTCATCCAATATATCATTTATGACACTTAGCCCAATTGTAGAGTTAAGAACATGCCGAGCCCACACTTTGGGCCGCAGAGTGGAGCCTTGTTTGGAGTGTGAGGAACCCCAGTCCCTATAACCCGGTCAAAAGGGTTGAGGTCTCCTAAATTTCAGGACACCATAACTCCACATAATCACCTGGCTTCATTCACATTTTTGTGTCCCCATTAACCATCGGTAGAGTGCCACATGGCAGAGACTTTATTGGAAGAAGAGAATTACTATTATAACCAGCTTGTCAGCAAATGTGATAGGTGGGCAGCCTTTTCCTCCAGCTTGTCTCTTAGCTTAGGGTGGGTGTTACGCTCAGACTTGCACCGAATCCGTTTCTGGTCGACACTCCACTACCGAGACAACTGTAATGTATCCAAGTATCAAATCATAGAATGGATTGTGACATGAATCACATGTGTTCAAGGTTAAGTTGATTAAAGTCATTCAGATCGTTTCTATTACAAGAGGTTGCGTGAGATAACCCTTCACAGCAAGGTATTTACATGCACGAGGGATGGAGCTGAAACAACGAGCGTCCTAATCGCTATTGTAACGTCATGTAAATCGCTTAATGAATGTAATCGCTGAACGACGCGCGTTGTGGTCGTAACATTACCCCCCCCCACAGGTTTCGGAGAATTGGGATGATGTTGATGGAATTCTTGTATGACCTCGATGATCGTTCTTGATTAGCCGCAGGTTCCCAAGAGTTTTGTTCTGGTCCGTAGCCGGTCCAGGATACTAAATATTGGAGTTTTCGTCCACGCCCAAATAATCGTGAATCCAGTACCTCGTCAACCTCCCACTCAAGGTGACCCTCCGGAGTAGTAATTGGTGGAGGCGGTTTAATGTGTCGCCCAATAATTGTGTCTTGACGATACTTTTCCAGCAACGAAACATGAAACACGTCGTGTATTCTCAATGACCTCGGTAATCGCAATCTGTAAACCACATCGGATAACTTAGCTATAATGGGAAAAGGCCCGAGGAACTTTGATGCCAGCTTCCGAGAGGGCACTGTCGTTGGAATATTGTCGTGGCGGAGCAAGACGAGGTCACCGACATTGAATAATTGCTTCAGATGGCTCGCCTGATCATACTTCCTCTTTGCTTGATCTCCCGCAATGCTGATCATCACTTTTACTTCCTAATGAATCTTCTGGAGATGATGAATTCGATCCTCCGCTGCTGGAACTTGAGCTGTCAATGGTGCCGTGAACGTCATGGAAGGATGGTAACCGTAGGTGGCAAAGAACGGGGACATTCCCATTTGCGGAGTGAACAACGTTGTTGTAAGCAAATTACGCAATTGGTAACAAATCATCCCGATCGTCCGTCCTTGCTTGGTGGTAAACATACGCAAGAACCGCTCAAGAATTTGATTCACTCGTTCGGTCTGCCCATCTGATTGGGGATGATATGCGGTAGTTGGAGAGGGTCGAATCCGCAAAAGCTGATATAATCTTCTCATAAACTTAGAAACAAAGACAGAGCCACGGTCGGAGATAACTTCGTTGGGCAAACCGTGATGCTTCCAAATATGTCGAAGATAGAGATTGGCGGTTCCACTTGAATCTATGGTTTCATTGGTTGATATGAAATGCGCCAATTTCGTATTTTGTCAACAACAACGAGAATTGCGTCATATCCATTGCTGTTTGGAAGTTTTACAATGAAATCAGTGGTCACTCGCTTCCAAGGTGCTTCAGCTGCTGGTATCCGTTGTAACAGGCCATAGGGGGCATGACGCGGAGCCTTTGATCGTTGGCAAGTGTCGCACCCGTCCACGTATCGATGGACATATTTTCGCAGCGTTGGCCAGTAGAAACAACGAGCCACCAAGTCCAAGGTTTTAGCTCGACCATGATGTCCAGCCGATGGGGCGTCATGTCGGGACCGCAATACTTGTCGACGGAGCTCATCATTATTTGGAACAAATATTGTATCTTTGAACCAGATGACTCCATCCTCAAAGCATAACATTGAAAGCGCCTACGGACGTCCGTTGGAGCCCGTTCCGGTCCATTCTCAAAGTAAGCAAGTACAGGTTGCAGCATGGGATCCATTCGCATTCTTAGCCGAATTTGTTCAATAATGAAGTCATCGGTCCAAACTGGTTCACACCCTTCCAATGCAGCTAACTTGAGTAAAGGTCGGGAGTCTAAAGTGCCTTCTTTGGTGACATCAGATCGTCGAGAGAGAGCATCTGCTCGTTGATTCAGCGACCCCGGCCGATGTTCAATGGTAAAATGAAATGATGATAGCATTTCTGACCACCTAGCTTGTCGACGATTAAGCTCTTTGGTACTCAAAAAATATTCTAAGTTTTTGTGATCAGAAATGACGCGCACCTCATGTGGAGACCCTTCCAAATATACTCGCCAGTCTCGGAAAGCGAGAACAATACTCAAAAGCTCTTTATCATAGATGTCGTAGTTTTGTTCGATTGGTGACATTTTTGAGCTTCGATATGCACATGGGTGCAGTGACCGTCATCGCCATCTTTGAAAAGAATTCCACCCGTTGCGATTCGATGCATCGGTTTCAATTATGAAAGGTCGTTCAAAGTTAGGATGTAGTAATATTGGTGCCTCACGAAAAAGTGATCAAGTTTATCAAATGAATTTTGAGCTTGAACGGTCCACCGAAATGGTTGGTCTTTATGTGTCAATAATATAAGTGGAACTGCAATGTTGGAATAATCCTTGATAAATCGTCGGTAAAAATTAGCAAAACCCAAGAACGCTTGGACTTCTTTCATATTCTTTGGTACAGGCCACTTTTTTATAGTCTGTACTTTATCGGTACACATTTCCAATCCTTGAGTGAAAACCACCATTCCTAAAAATTCCACTGAAGCTCGATGAAATTCACATTTAGAAAGTTTAACATAAAGGCCGTGGCGTTTCAGGCGTTGGAGAACATCACGAACTACACGTTGATGATCTTCTATGTTCTTTGAAAAGATGAGAATATCATCTAAATAAACAACCACGGAAATGTCAAGAAGATCACTGAAAATATATTGCATGTGAGCCTGGAATTGAGCAGGGGCATTGGTGAGGCCGAATGGCATTACCAAGTATTCAAATAAGCCGTAGCGAGTTTTGAAGGCGGTTTTATATTCATGACCCGGCGCCATACGTATTCGATGATATGCCTGTCTTATATCTAATTTCGTGAATATACACGCCCCTACCAGTCGGTCTGTGAGTTCAGAAATAAGTGGTAAAGGGTAGCGATTTCTGACCGTAACTTTATTGAGATTTCGATAATCGATGCATACTCGAATCGAACCATCTTTTTTCTTGGCAAACACTATTGGGGCTGAAACGGGAGATTTAGATACACGAATCCACCCTTTTCCCAAATTTTCTTCGAGATAGCGCCTGAGTTCCTCCAATTCTACTGGGGACATAGGCCGTAATCCTGAATTCCGAGGTTCCTGTCCATCCTTAAATTCAATTTTCATATCCGATATTCCGTGATTCGGGAGTTCATTTGACGAATTCTCACTAAAAACTTCATGCAGGTCACGATATTCTTCTGGAATTGAATCCAACCGGTCCATTGTTTTCGTCAGATCTTGCTTTTCCTTTTCTGATATGACCAACGTGTACATTTCAAATGGTTTTGGTTAATGATCTGAAAGCTGAAGCTGGGACCAAGGAGAACTTTGAGGCTGTAATTACTTGTTTCCTTGGTGACAATTTACTCCCAGATGAATGCTGGAGTTGCTCCTCTCGCGTTTTTTTAATATTTCCGACATTGAATATTCTCTGTTGATTCGATGTATTATGCTTCAGGCAATTTTCCTGACAATAAGTTGATTCAAAAGTAACATGTTTTTCTGCCCACCTAATTGTGGGATCATGTCGCACCAACCACGGCGTCCCTAAGATACAAGGATATTGCCCTGTATTAGTCAAGTCCGCCACTAATAATTCTCGATGACCAGCAATGTTGAGTTCAACTGTAGCTTCATGTGTAATAAGTCCAGAACTGATGATTCTCCCGTCGATCACACGCACTTCACGAGGAATCTCTTTTGGTCGAATTACAGCTTGGCATCTATCTGCAAATTGAGGATGCATAAAGATTCCCGTGGCTCCTGAATCGACAAGAGGTTGCACCGGTATAGAATTTATATGACCGATCATTGTTAAATGCGTTTCAGGGTCTAAAGTGGCTCGAATATATAATGGTTCTGACCTTAAATCAATTCTTGAGGCATATGATTCTCCCATAATTTGTTCTTTTATAACCTTCGAATTGCCCGGGTACCGAGCCCATCTGCTCAGTCCGGGCATTGTCTTTTCCCGATTCTTCATATTGTATGTGTATCTCTTTTCCATCTAAAGCAGATATGGAAAGGGGCTTAGAAGGGTTGATGGGGCATTTTGATCGCACATGACCGATCTGGCCACAACCCCAACACTTGCCGAGTCGCTGATATTCCAATCTTTCCGTTGCAGTCTTTGCAAGCGCTGTCGTCACTCGCACGGCACCTAATTCCATTGGCATCGGACCTGATGTGTCTGGTGGCAACTGAACTCTACCAACTTGATCCCTCACTGAACGAGGTGGTATTTTCGAAGTAAGAGGAATATTCTGAGACGAAAAGTTGTATGGATACCTTTTGGTTTGTCGTCGCGTCCACAACCTTTCATCAATTCGTGACGCCATTGCAATCCACTCTTGGAGCCCTTTGGGTTGTGTTTCTGCCGTGGCTATTGAATCCAACATCTCATCTTTTAAACCTGTTCGAAATCGTGCTACTAAACTCGACTCATTCCAGTCAACCTGGGCAGCGTGTTCATTGAAGCTTGATATGTATGTAGCCACAGATCCAGTTTGTTTAATCTTTCCCAATTGATCCTCTGCATTCCCTCTTCGATCAATATCCCCATAGACCGCGATGATTGCTTCTCGGAAAGCAGCATAATCATATAATAGTTCATGTCGACGTCCCTCATCGAGAGCCTGCAGAAGTGGCATTGCCCAACTTTGAGCTGCTCCAGTTAAGTATGAAAGAGCGTACGCAATTCTGTCTTCGTCAGTTTTGTAAGTGCGTGGTTTTCCTCTAAATACCAAACGAAGTTGAGCAAGCCATCGATATACTTCTCCATTTCTTTTTCCCGCAAACTTCTCCGGCTCTGCTACCTTTAATTCTCTGTCTTCTGTGTTGTCACGTCTGTCAAAACGATGTTGATCTTGACTGGCGGCCTGGAAGGTGGCCGAAGACGAGGTCTGAGGTGGTGCAGCCCCCACTCGTTCCGAAAGTTGTTGTACCATATGTGGAAGAGCCGATTGAAACACAGTTTGAATTTGTTGCTGAATGAACTCAGCCCACTCAAATCCTATCTCTGGTGGCATACGAGGTTCTCGTCCAACCTCTAGCCCTTCTCGATCCATGAAGCTTAACAATCTTTAACTTAAAAATTATTGGAAACTATACACTAGTAGCGTTCAGTGAGCTTCTAAATTGATGAGAAAGAACATCTCAGAATCTTGTCCTGGAGCGTGGACCATTTGTGACGCAACCTAATGTTACGCTCGACTTGCACCGAATCCGTTTCTGGTCGACACTCCACTACCGAGACAACTGTAATGTATCCAAGTATCAAATCATAGAATGGATTGTGACATGAATCACCTGTGTTCAAGGTTAAGTTGATTAAAGTCATTCAGATCGTTTCTATTACAAGAGGTTGCGTGAGATAACCCTTCACAGCAAGGTATTTACATGCACGAGGGATGGAGCTGAAACAACGAGCGTCCTAACTGCTATTGTAACGTCATGTAACTGTTTAATGAATGTAACTGCTGGAACGACGTTGTGGTCGTAACAGTGGGGTTGCGATGCCCAGTCGAGCGGCGCCTACAAAATTTTCACGCAATTGACCGACTCAGCCTAAAGCACAGGGTTAGGCATGCTCTAATGTACAACATGCTACACCCACCCATGAAAAGTTTGCCATTTTGACAAGATATTTCCAAGTTACTAAACTTTTTACATTTTGTTTTAGGTCGGAAGCATCCAATACATCTCAAAGTGACACATGTATTGATACCCTTCGACCTAAATTACGACTGTAAACGTTCTAGAGAACAACAGTACAAACTTTTCTCTTGTCTTCACCTGTGAAGGTAGACGACAAGAACTTCGATCATCGGCTTCAAAGTGGGCTCGAATGGTACAAAAAGGCGGAAAAGGTGAAATGAGGATGCAACAGTACTGTTGAGCTCTTCTTTGCATCACAATCATAGGCACCTCGAGTACGATTTCCAGTCCACCTGCTTACCACTTCCATACCAATACTCTACTGTTGGTAACGAATATGACAGCTATATATGCATCTGTAACCGCAGAATATCACCAGGCATGGCTTGCTGATGATATGCACAGTGTCAGTAAAATACCACTACGAGGGAACCTGGCATTTGAGCATGGAGCCGACAATGATCATCGCTTAGGGTCGCTTTACAAGATTGACCACAGCATTCTAGAACTTATGATTGTAGAGTAAAGTGCTCTTGGTTCCATTTGCCTTTACACAATCTTGAAAAAAGAAGAATGACCACTAACTTTGAGGTCCCTAAAGTATGCCAAATTTTCCATAATGAATATTGTTTTCTTGGTCTCCCTGAATATAGTTGAGTTGAAGCAAATGCCTCGACTCAACTACAATCAAGAAGACCATGAGGCTCAAAAATCTTTGATTGGTTAGTGTTCACTTATTTAGAAAGAAATAGAAAAAAATGGGGGGCAAAAGAGAGAATGATGAGGATTTATATTATACGATTGAGCTTAAACTTGTGACCAAAATTGGTCACTTTAGAAGAGTGACCAAGCCATGGGCATGATTTTAATTTCAAGGGAACCTTACACTGGGCTACCATACTCATCATTGACACTAAGTTACGTGTTCCATCCCTTCAAGCTCATGTCAGGAGTACTGGAGTTGCTGAATAAAGGTGCAAACAAAGACAGGATGGAAAGCAATCCCAGGGCTCGGGCGAAGCTCGACGCGAAGGAGGAGCTTCTCAAAACGCCCATCACTGGGGTCTAATAGAAGATTGACTCGTTCCAACCCAAGTGAATCTGCAGGTCTCTGAGTCCTACCAAGCTGACAAACTCCCCAAAATATCTTAACTACTCCAAAAGACGCGTGACGGATTTCAAACGCCCAAGAACGGACAGGATAGACAGCTGATGAAACATATGGTCCGCAGCTCTTCACATTCGTGTAAATTGACAAAACAAGCTCGCCTTAAACAGGCAAACCATCCGGACAAAAAGTCCTCACCGTCAATAAAGATACTACATTACCTACGTTCATGTGCTCAACAGCAGGAGGAGCACCATGCAGAAACAGGAACCATGAAACCTATACAAGCCGGACTGCTATCATCATGTGACGTCACCCCAACTCTCGTCGTCCGTCCACCTAGGTGCTTCGGCCGTCCACCGGCTGGAGCTACTCCTTCCGAACGGGTTCGATTCTGCTCAGGGGTCGCAGCCTTAAACTACCACATAGGCCCCAGATTTCGTTGCAGAACGCATCAGTTGCTAGCCAAACACCACCACCTGACCAATCAACAGATGGCAGCCACCATGTTCCAACACACGTAATGCCACACAACAAAACTGGCTCTCGTCTCTCTACATCACTCGCTCCACTAACAACCACTCTCTGAGTAAGAAATCTATCAGCTCTTCAGAATCTCCTTCAAACTCCAGACCACCAAACCCCTCTACTTCCGCTTGCAACTACTCGCAAAATGAAATGACAACAAGTCACGCACACCGCCTACTCCTTTAACCCTCTCACGCAATCTACTCATAGGAACAACAGACAGCATAAAAACAAAGGGCAAGAACCTATCCATCCGCAACATACATGTCACGCATTCACACAGTTCGGAGAATGATGGTCCTCTCTGGAACGGTGCCAGGCTCATCATACAAGACTCAGATCTTCACGGGAACTTCTTTGCCTACGGCCCTGCACATCACACGTCTTCCTCTTAATACTTCCACCACATCGCACATGAACAAGCTCCTCACCACCACCTAGGTATCACTCCCGTCTCAAACAGCAAACACCCCATTCCTGAGAAGACCTCCACGAGGTCCACCCTTTCCAATCTCCTGCAATCTACTACCGTCTCCGACGCACACACATACTACCTTTAGGAACATAGAAACCTTCACCCCCAGTCCCAACTCACTGGCTGCTTTTTGACGGTGATGGGGAGCTACTACTTCGACCGCTCGGACTGCTATTCGCCATTGCCCTGCCATTCATCAAGATCCACATTACACTCATTATCCATGCCGTGCCAACCCTACCACAAACGCAACACCCAATGAAACGCCACACAAACTTTGCTCTACCAATACCCCCGACTCTACATCCAACTGCTGCCCACATCTACCCACTCTCTGTTTCACCCAGCAAGCTCAGCACTGCACAGATTGTAAACACGTTGCATACTTCTTGGGGCTTCGGCTTTTTGAAAATGTCTTCGCTGCACGTGGGGGAGATGCACGCTGCCAGTACCCAAACAACCAACCACAAGTCAGAAATCTTCTCCGCACCGTAGCATTCACAACTCATTGCAAACACTCCATAAGCTTGCCTATACGTTCCAACCCCTAAACCTCTCATATACCATGCATGCGACTCATACACTGCATACACACGCAACCAGAGAATCTGCGAGCAGCATATCAACACTAGCAAACTCGAACCCACAAATCCTCTACGAAGCTTCTCAAACGAAATACTGCCACACATAATCACACCTTTCTTGCTGGGCTCGGTGACGACGAGTAAGAGGTCGACTTCCCACGCTTGCCGACCGGTGACCGTGCCCTGCACACACATACCGCACTCTGTTATGACCACCACACCACGCACTCAACCAGCCACATTCGAATCACCTATACAATAACGTCCATCACATACACATCTCACTATGCTTCACGTTTATCCGCCACGGCGTAATGCTATTTTAACATCATCAATAACCAGAAAATCCACGTTACACGTACCTTCTTGGTGCTGAACGTGATCGGGAACGTGACCGAAGCGGCCGCCGTGGCGGGGGAGACCTGCTCGTACGCCGTCTTGGTGGAGACCTACGGGGCGGAGGTGTCCTCGCGCGTCTCCCGGGTGGCGGAGATCTGCAACAATTCATGCTTTCACTATCACCAATTCCAATCACCCGACTCAAACAAATTCGAACCCGAGAGCCATACCTCACATAACAACAGTCATTCATCAAAAATCCTCAACAAACATGAACCCTTTGATCACACTGAGATGGTTAACACTCGGACACATCACGCACTCAATTCTGGTTAATCACATTCACATATTCGGCACTGAAATCCTCGCGAACAAACACTTGCACATACTTATCTCATCGGTCGTTCACATCCTAAAGTCTCTCACAAAAATCAATCCATCCTAATCTAGATATGTCGGGACCCTCAATTCCGTTCAGTGGAAGTCCAATTCGTCCCAATTACCTCCTTCTGTAAGGTGGTGGAGAGCGACGTCGTCCTACAGGGCTGCCTCGTATTCTTCGAGGAGGAGACCTGACACAACAACAAGCACATTCGTCAATCAGAGACCCAATTATTCTACTACCCTCAACTCATGAATTCGAGCCACAATCCATTCCTCCCATACCCGGCGCTCGCATCTTTGTTACATTCACCCAACGATTCTCATTTAAGTGAGTCACTACCCCCGCCCACTTGAGTCCCTCCACCCGCACACTTCCATTCGGAGTCTTAGCAAACATTCAAAATGAAACATTCCTCAGCTCCCAAACCTCCCCCACCTGATCGGTGACCGATGCCGCCGCCTGAACGGCGAAGGAGACCGCCGTCGAGGAGGCGACGCCACGGCAGGTCGTCGTCGAGGTGGTGAATCCGCCATTCTCCTCCGAGGTGACACCGAACGTCGTCGAGGGGGCGGAGACGGTGATCTTCCTTTCCGAACTGGTGGAGCTGCAGTCCGTATCTCATCAGTGCCACCCCAATAAAACACCATGCACATGCATACATACATGTAACACCAACCTAACAAACCTTCCGTACACAACTAGGCTTCTGTAAAAAAATAGAAATCTATTCAGATACCCAAAGCAAGTCATTAGCTATTCCTTTGAAACCCTAGCCAAATACCTTTGTACTCGACCATGCAACATACCAGAAGGCATTCAGGTTGATTTTGCGAGTTTATAAATCTCGGGGACTTATGGTGAAGAGAGGGTAGCAAGGTTGCAGCTTTCGCAGAATGAAGAGTCACTTACAATCACGCCGCCGAGGACCATCCTTCACACCATCGCGCGGACCCGTGTCTCGCCCCACCATTTCCCTTCTCGGAGGAGGCGAAATGGCTCGCTTCACGGGAGGCGGGGTAGCCTTCTTCCTCGGCACCAGAATGAACTGAGCACTAACAACGTTTCCATCGATTTGCCCCTACACCCTCACCTCCATTTCCGTCAGGACTGTTTCTCACACAACTAGTTAGAGCGCTTCACTTCCATCACATTTCTGATCCGCAAGGATCAGTGCAAGACCAATAGCTGCCCGTAACAGACCACGAATGATGCATTCAAACTCGGCGGGACTCTCATTTCTGCATTGCTACTTAGGTTCGACCCCTGCATCACACCGTATCAACTGTGATGCGACGTTCATGAAGTTGACAATGAGACAAACTCTTTCTTAATGTGATGCCCTATATAAGTGCTCATATTTTTTTACCACTCTTACGAAACCACACCACAACCATTGCATCACCCTTCCTCTTCGTCAACTCACTCACCCCGTCCATGTGTGCCAGAGCCTTCTCAGCATCCACTCTTGACTTGAACTCCACATACCCGTACCCTTTCGGCAGATTCACCTGTTAACGACATCACCACCGCGTCAACCCCACCACACACCTCCAACGCAACCCAAGCACACTTCTATTCCGCCAGCACATAATCACTCCGCATCCAAGACTTCATATTGCAACAACTGTCACCTTCCAACTCGCGCCTGGAAAACTACTCTTCGCAATAACTGCTAGACCAAAGAATCTCGAAATCTCAACATACTAAGCTCCAGAATGCTCTGTCCCTACCCACTCGCTCTAGAACAATACAACAGGCTTAAAGGTGACCTACAATGCGATCCATAGCCAGCTCCACGTTCGCCACCTCTCCATAGATTCCTGCATCATTCCAGTAAGCAACACTCAGTCTATTCTATTGCAAGCCTGGAAAGGCCTTAGTGGAACCTTAGGTCTCTATTCTTTGTGGGCACAGTACACATGAAGTTTGTCATGTTACAGCACTTTCACAAAGACACACTCGTCTTATTATGGCAGAGAAATGGGGAACTGAGCTTACGTACCAAATATCTCCTTCAAATGTGCTTCATTCACATTTCGAGTGAGACAACCCACATGCAGTACGGTTGACTCGGGTGTAGGCGTGCGCTGTTTCCTGTCCACATCAATACACACGAGAACATGACGACCTCGCACAACTATTGCTACTGCAAATCAACGTTGTCCTCTAACGAGAGTTTAGGGGTTAGAAACAGGGCACATGTAAGGACCAAGTAGGAGTAGCGATTGTCCTGCGCAAGGTCGGAATAAAACGCACCACACAAATAACTACTAATGACGAAGGAACCCCGAGCCGGCGTCACAATTTCATGAGACGGTCACATGCGGAAGTTCATCTACTTACTGCTCAATGTACTTGTGCAAGGTTCACCAAAATAAGTTTTCCATATCCGAGGTCATGTAGGATTCAATAATATGCTTACTTGACTGGAGAAAGTTTCTTAGGTGGTGGCGAAGACGGTCTGCTCTTCTTTGCAACGTCGCTGCTCACAACACAAAGAAAATGAATTATAAATGCCGTTCGCAATGGAAACCCTTCTGCGTTCTAATATCAGCTTTACGCTCTTGTTTGAGTGTTTGATTATCAGAAAACCTCTTTTGAACCCCCTAGAATTATTATTTTCTGAGGCTGATCAATATAATGCGCTTGTGGAAGCGAACGAGAAGAGTACATTACCTCACTTTAGCAGGAGGACTACGACTTCGAGAGGTCTCACTTCCCGAGGAGGAAGACGACCGTGACCTTGATCTTGATGACGACGACCCCGAGTATGACGATGAGCCCGTGGTCACTGATGGTGATGCCGCTTTCGGTTTTCCTGCAGGTTTGGCCATCGCTCCAACCTCACTTGCCTCTCCACCTGCTTATTGGTTGAATAAAATCAGGTCACTCCCTCGGACTCAAAGTGTAATAATTTACGCAGCAAAGCGTGTGAGGTACAGAGGTAGAGGGAGAGAAAGAGATAGAAAGTATATTGAATATAGTCGCAATAGGCTTAGTACGATACCGCCACGTTCAACCTCTATACACCAACCTTAAACCCTAACATATATCTGCTCCTACCAGCCGAGCGCACCACCGTAGGCGACACATTATGTATTTCGAGACCTAAACTGTTGTCGAAGAATTAAATGCGACCGAGCTGAGAAAAAGCTAACTCGCCATTGCAGGGTCCATTTTTCGCGCTCCTTGCCAATATTTGAAATTACATTGCCTCGATAACCAGATGGCAACAAAGGAAGTAATGCAGGGGGAGGTTGGGGGACGCACCTCGATCGATGGAGGCCTAGCGCGGGCTTGATGAACCTACTGCTGCGAAACGCAATACCGGAGCGAGTGCACATGAACGAACCAAACCATCAACCGAGCTCCTGGCCCCGGTTAGGGCTTGAAACTCGCGGGGGTGAATTATAGCCGTGCGATCTCCCTACTGCATCTCTACCGTCTATCTGCCTTCACAGCATCAGGATTTCCTTTGTCTGGCCGACTTGCAGTTAACCCTTAAACGCCCATGGTCAAATTTTCGGGCAGCCCGAAGCATATTTTTGAGAATATAACCCCATTGGGCAGCAGCAGACGGTGAAGGAACAGCGCAAGAGACTGCGCGAGAGACTGCGCTGGAATGGGGAGCGGATCAGGTACAGCATCGGGACCGGGATTTGCAAGAACGGCAGTTAGGGGAACAGCCATGTGATCAGTGGCTCTCACAAATGGGAACTCTGGGAACGTTGGCTCTATGCTGCGGGACAGTCGGAGTTTCAGAATCGCCCAGGGAGTTTACTGGGAGCTCAAGCACCCTGAATTGATTGGGAGCTTGTGCAAGGGGGGTCCAGGGTTTATGCACACACAGACTCACATATGACACAATGGCCTTGGACATGAAATTACACATTCCAATATTTTTATTCAATTTTGTGTATCCACATTCACAAATTCACAAAGATTCACAAAGATTCACATTTTGTGTATACCACATTCATAATGTATACTTTATTGATTAGAATCTATGGAAAATACAAAAGACATGGTTAAAATAAAGTACATGGTGTAAAACATTTTCTACTAAACTTTGGTGGGTTAGGAAAATCAAATCACATTATCAATGTATCATGGTTTGCTATGGTGAATCACAAAGCATTCTCCCATGCAAACCGAAACGTTACATGTGGGGCAATACCATTGTTGAATTTTCCTACATACCACGCATTTTTGCCGATGACGCTTCCCATGACCACTCCAAGCCATTGTGTAATGCAATTTTCCGGGATTTGGAACCGTGGCCTTGGGCATACATGTCGGCTTCTCTCACGGCATCTCAAATAACACGTTAGCACATTCAACATAGAATTTTAAATGTGACATGGGGGTAGAGCCTCTTCTTACCATGGCCATTTTATACAATATATATGCATTCAAAAACGATTGGTCTAAAATATGGAAGAAGATTTTATGCCACCATTTGTGATCCCTTCTTTGCAAAGAATAGTAACCCCGCAATTGATCGTGGACATCTACACCTCTCATGTGTTTTTGATAATGCAACAAAACCGGGGACGCCGGGATTTGAATATAACCCCCTAGATGCCACCGAGTTATAAACAAAGATTTAGAAGTGTCAATTGGGCTACATGCGGTTGAAAGCAACGACACGGGTTTATTATCGTACCATGTAACGGCGCACATCCGCCCGCTTGCGTGAACCCGATACCAAAGTTGACCCCGGGATCCCGCCGGTGAGTTCGTGAGCGCTTGAGGCCACCCAATTCGGTTCGTCCTACAAGTTCCCGTGGCAAATATGCCACGCTCCAACAAAGACCAAAACAAAGCCGGTGAGGTGAAAAAGTTGTCACAAGTGACAATGTGCCCCTTACCTTCCAAACCGGCCATGAGACTTAGCACTACTCTTCCGCCAACGTTGCCCTCCTCTACCGAATCGCTTGCCCCGCAATATATTTCTATCTTTTGCACATACTTAGACACACAGTTGGCCAAACACCACATTTTTAAACCATATTGCGTGGGTTTTGCTTTCATATTGGCGAATGGGAGCATACTTACCGGTATACTTGATCATCATTTCGTCTACACATACATTTTGCTCGGGGTGATAATACAAAGAACATAAGTTATTATGTTCATTCACTAACCATTCCGTTTTTGCTAACTTGTTGTAATTAGGGCTAGTTTTATCGGTTGTAACATTTTTATTATCAACTAAATGCAAACATCTCAAAATGTCCTCAAATCTATTTCTACTCATGCACTTAGAAATTGACTTGGTTAGAAATAACTCATCGAAAGACATTGACCAATGTAATCTAACATTTGGTAATTTTTGGTGGCCATTAGCATAAGTATTCCAAAGAAAGTTAGAAGCTCTTTTACCGTCAACGGGATCCACCGAAGTCCTCCACGGGCCTTGCCTTCCTCATTGCTTGATGTGGCATATAAGTTAGACATTCTAACAATTCTCACCAATATAGAATTAGGCCAAAACAACATAAAAAATCTAGTGGATTTTGACATAGAGTCAATGGGTCAACCAAACCTTCCTTACCCCCTACCCAATGCACGGGAGGAATTTCATTGCTAGGTGAATTCCACATCCCGGGAGCAAAACGTTCATGGACCGGTAAAGAGAAAACTCGATGAAACTCAAATCACATCCTAAGCCTAATTCGTGAGATGCATTAGAATTGTTTATGAACCATTTCTTGGAATTTGGGGTTAGGGTCAAACTCTCTAATTTGTCCATGTCATGTGACATAGGAGATTCCGATTGTCCAGGGTAGTATGTGCAATCGGAGGAGTCGTCGTTGGAAGGACTTGGAGTTCTAAGTCTTGAACCCCAAAGTTGAATCTCACTTACCTTACCATATTCGCCGTTATCATCTACAAATTTTACCACGGCTTCGGCACACAAAAAGTCCCCCATGGACCAAACAATAACACTTTGAGCATATCAATGGCAAGCATAGGATCATAAATTTCTTCTACAACCATGCCCCAAAACACATCAAGGTATTGAGCCTCACTATCTAATGGAATTTGTAAATCCATCAATTCACACTTAGGGACAAGCACACATCTTCCACGGCATCCAAGGTCATACAATGGCACATGCAAAGGGGTGGATTTGTCACTTCGAGAGTAATATTTCTAGTAGGCAATGAAGAATTGGCCCATAACAACTCAAAGTCATTTTGAGTTTGAGCATCTAGATTAGAAATATCTATGTCTTCTAAAGCCTCCAACAACAAATCCACGGGTTCTTCATTGTCTTGCTCAACCCGCAAAAAATCCACCCAAACCGCATTAGGATTCTCCAGAGAGAATCCATCTGCGGGTGCACTTACAATTTGACCAAGGAGTTTTTAGAAACTTACCTAAAGGGTGAGGGGTTTTCACACGCCCATTGCCTTCCTCTTGGAAGTCCCCGCCTGCAAGATGTTCGTATCTTCCCGGAGGGTAGTGGGCTCACCACGATGCGGATTGGTCCAAGACAATCGCCTGGGGCCGCCAACCTCTAGCCGCCGCCGGACGCGCCCCGTGCCCATATCTATTACCAACCTCCGGTCGAAGGCATGAGATTGCCGATCTGAGCTTCGCTCCTCCTCCCGGAAGCCACCACGATTCCGGCTTCGATCCACCTGCCACATAAACACAACGGCAATCATGAGATTTAGGCACGGCAGATTAATGGAATCTTTGAGGTCACGACAACCTTCAATTGCAGGCCGATCGACTAGCTCGACACGGGCGGGGACACGGAACACCGCTAACGACTTATCACTTCCTACTTCGTGCCGGCACTCACTCACAGAGTACCCTCCGAATCCAACAATCACACAGTATCCTCCGGATCTGTCAACACCTAGCTCCAGCGTGCAATCGATTGTAGCAGGGAGACGATCACTGTAGCACGATCACTCCAACATTCAGACGATTGAAACAGGGACACGATTATTGATGCACCCCACCCCAAGTACGGCAGGGACATGATTCCTTGAGTATTCAAGCCTCAGTAGCGATTCGACTAGACTTGTTCGATCAGACTAGCTTCGATCAGGAAGAAATACGAACTAGGAACTGATGATTCCTAGTGGCAGGTCAATCCAAGTACATGTCAATCAGATTGAGCTTTCACTAGTACAGCACCACATCTACTGAAATAAATACCTCAAATTCAATTGAACGATCAAGAAGGCTACGGTATCTCAGTTCTGCCACTCTGCAATCAGTGACTGACTTCGGACTTGCATTCAGATTGTGGAGATTGAAGCTCAATGCTTGGATTGAGTTACCAACAGTTTGTGTTCTCATTGCATCAAGATCTTCAGAGTTTTTTATGCAATTCGTGTTTGACCCGTTTCTTCATTTCTATCTAGAACAGGGATTGAATACGTACCGTGGGGCGATGCGGACGAGGATGCGTTGAATTTGAAGCTGGACGTGGGTTTCCTCGCTCAGTGGTTCCTGTCGACGCGTTGCTGGTGACCACCGCTTGTGCACTTGGCACGACGACTTCAGAGTTGTTGCACACCTCCAAAGATAGACCCTGTCCAACCCGCCCACTGCCGAATACCAAACCTTCACGCATCGGTATTTCAGGACTAAACCCTAATTCTTCCGATTGAGGATTAGGAAATTGATAATCACCTGGGGTGTCGTTGCTCGTGTCCATCGTTGTGGAGCGCCTCTGATGCCTCATCCGGCCACCACGTCTCCCTAATAAAGCGATTCACAGAGTCGCTAAAACCTTGTGCGTCCCCTTCGGCTCGCCTATCTGTCCACCGCAGTAAGGATGCAATCTTCCTGCGAAAGAGGAATCGATAGTTCCTTGGACCAGGTTTTGACGGAAGAACGACACCAGGGGGAAGAGCTTGCGATAGCAGGTAATCCTCGTCTAAAAGCTTCAAACACTCATCGATAATTGCTGGAGGTTGCAACTGTTTCAAAGATAACCAATTACGAAGCTCTTCACGAAAAGCATCGCCTTGACGCTGGCGACGTTCTTCAACAAAAGGCGACACCATCTTGCTCAACCGTTGGTGAATGAAACCGTTGCAACGGTCGTTGCGGAGGTCTCCTGCCGCGGACACTCTAAAAATACAAGGTCTCTTTTTCTGACAGGCGATGCAGCTCGACCCGGTTTGGAGCCAGCGTGCTCCCGTGACTGAGTTGCAAACGATGCTTGCACCGATCGGGCAGTTGCAGAACTCAACGGATACGCTTCCGAAACATGGGGAATCAAAATCTCTCCGAGGCCTCTGCTCAACTCCCGAAGCGAATGATTGGAAGCTAGTCGTTGGAACATCGTGACCAGTTTGATACCAGGCTCAAAGGCGTTGACCCATTCTCGAGGGAGCTACAGTCGCCGGAAGACCTGGAAAGAGCCCCTCGGGCTCTCGTGGGCGTTTAAGGGTTAAGGAACCATACATTGGGAGTAGTCTTTTGAATATTTACGGTTGCATTGCCAAGCTCATACAGATAATTTTCAATGTTTCTACTGTCATAAGTATGAGGAAATTCAATATCTTGGATCGAGCACCCCAATCAGACGAGTGGTGCCCAAGATCATGATGTTACTTACTCACACACTTACAAACACGAAAAAGAAACTACTTGTCTCAACCCCTAAACGTCCCTAGTGTCGAAAAACGACATTTTGGATGAAGGGCAGAAACTTTGAAGAGCCATAACTTCTTCATCCAAACTCCGTTTTTGACGAAATCACTTGTATTAGGTCACAAATCAAGTCTAGTTTATGTGGTAAAAATTGTAGACTCATAAAATAAAGTATGAACAAATGACATGGAATTTAGTGAAGGCAGCTTTTGTTTTTGGGTTTTCAAACATTTGGCATGTTTTACCATTGCAAGCCAATTATGTGAAATCTAAAATAGATTTTCATGAATTTTTTTTCGTAGGTTGATATTTAGATGCATCCCAACAACTTTGTAGTTGGAAGTTTTTTGATCTAGATAACTTTGGTATTGGCTTTGCAATGATGTTTCTACGATGAAAAAAGTGAAAAAATGGATGATTCTTGAAGAGCTAGATCTCCTTCATCCACCGTTAGATTCTGACTTTACTTTTTGGGATGGATTCCAAATATACTCTATTTTTAGTGGTAGAAACCTTAACCCAATCGAGGATATATTGAAGAAAAGGCATGGATTTGAGTGCGAGGGGTTTAGTTTTGGACTATTTTTCCTTTGTAAAATTTTTGGCAGTTTTCACGACTACAAGGCTACTATTTGAGCCAAAAAAAAATTTTGATGAATTTTTTTGGTACAAGAGTGTTTTTGAGATGAAGATGAACAACTTTCTAGTTGCTGATTTTTTGAATGCAAATTTCATGTTGGTAGTATTTTCACTTCAAAGTGGAAATGATGGTATTTTGTAGCCTGTTTTGCGCACTAATATGTTAAGATCTCGCAATCTATGAGGTCCAATGAGTCAAGTTTTGGTCCAAATGATCTACTACAAGACTATTACAAGTTTGTACGGCTGAGATCTGAATAGCTTGTATTTATTTCCATCTATATCACTTTTTTTGAAAATGAGTTTTTGGCTAAAAATACCCCAAAGACATTTAGGGGTTAAATAATAGATTGAATAAGGTCATGACAATGAGGTAAAGAAGGCTTCAACTAATTGGAGCATCAACACAAGACACTGATTGAGCTTACGATGGTAGTTGTCTCTCTATCCAACACTTAATCACAATGAGTCTATCCTTTTTGTAGGGGTTTTGGCTCCTCATAGTACGAGAACGAAGAGATGGTCAAGTGTCCAGCCATTATTAACTTACCTTTTACGTCACTTCACTTGAACCCAACAACGTAGTGATCAACTCCTTGCAAGATGTGACTCACCACTACTTTTGCACCTAAGTACGAAGTGACACTTGAGATGTTGTGGGTGTAACCTTCCAATGTACTCCATGCGGAACTCAGTGCACCCTCTATGTGTGTTAGCTCCAACAATTTTTTGTTTAGGTTTAGGGAACATGATGATTTTCAAATGATTTTATCTACCCTTATCAAAACATAGGAAATATTTTTCCCCAAGTAGTAGAAAGCTAATATATTAGGGATGGACTTATGGTCTAGGAAATAAGAGGTATTCAAGTTTTAGGACTAAATCTAGAGTAGCTCACAAACCGTATTTCACTAATATTTATTGTCAAGTAATTCTAAACCCCCTTTTCATTTTCATTCCAAAAAAATGTTGAAGCATCAAAACTCATCACACCGTCTGAAAATGCAATTACACCATTACGAACATACTCGGATGAAGTTCATCCACTTCATCCACTCAGTGCGGCTTGGGGGACTCTTCGGGTTAATTTCAAGACCTTCATATTTGATTTGATAACGAGCGGGACCAGCAAGGTCGACTGCGGTCGAGCCCTAACATGGAAGACCTCGAGCTGTAGTTCATGATTCTCGTGTTACTGCTGCTGTTTTGCGAGCTCGCGTCGGGTCTCAATTGATTCAGGTTCGTCTTTGCTCTTTAATCCCCTCACAATGTCCATTCGATCGCACTCATAGTCTCCTGGAAACTCCTGCTCAGGAATGCTGCTCGCTTCTGGCAGTTGCAATATCAGTTCGATCCTTGCCTACTTATCGGACTATTTCGATACACTCTCGACCCAGTTTGGTTTTGTAATCTCGAGCGCGGGAAATGGTGCCAATATTGACGGGTTAGCTCTTTGACTGGTTCTTGACGAGGTGTAGGGTTTGCTTTCTTCTGGTGGATTGCATTCTGCGATCGAAGGTTTCTGGAGTAGGTCAGGGATCGTAGAGAAATGATGAGAAGGGGTTTAAGTTTGGGGGCGTGTCTTCATTAAGACACAGAAATGTGTCCTTCAAGCGTTAATTGACCTTGTTTTTCATTCCCCTGCGGTAGTTCATTGACTCTGCTTTATGCATTGAAAAAAATACAGGTGAAAAGCGAGGAGAGGTTGAAACGATGGCCAAACCTGCAGTAAAGCCGAAAGCGGCATCGCCATCAGTGACCACTGGCTCGTCCTCGTACTCAGGGTCTTCGTCGAGGTCAAGGTCAAGGTCTTCTTCTTCTTCGGGGAGCGAAACCTCAAGAAGTCGGAGTCCTCCTGCGAAGACAAGGTAGTCATGCATAATTCAGAACGTACACTTTATGTTAATGCTGGTTGCGATGCTACTGTTTTTATTTCTAAAAAAATTATTTTTTGAGGAAGCCTACAAGGGTTGTCCTCACCTGCGAACATGTTCACATCGTAATATTATCTCCATGTACTGAAGACTCTGATCATGTAATACAACTCAGCATTTTCCTATCTGTATTCTGCGCAGCGACGTGGCAAAGAAGAGCAGACCTTCCTCGCCGCCACCTAAGAAACTATCTCCAGTCAAGTAAGCACAGTTCGATTTCTAAACGACTTATAAACTGGTGATGGTGTAATCTTTCATGAACCTTGCACACAAGTACATCTACCACTGAATAGACATATCTTCGCATGTGACCGCCTCAGGAAAACGTGACGCCGACTTGTAGGACCTCGGTCGACAGAATCCATTTGTGCAATGTGTCCTATTCTAAGCTTGCTCAGGACATTTGCTACTCCTGCTCGGTGCTTGCATGTGACGTGCTCCCTAGCTTTGGCCAGAAAAAAATGTTGATTCGCAGTTTTGAAGATTGTTCTAGGTCATCATGTTCTCGTATATTGTGCTTGTGGACAGAAAACAGCGCACTCCGACACCCGAGTCAACCGTTCTGCATGTCGGTTGTCTTACTCGAAATGTGAACGAAGCACATTTGAAGGAGATATTTGGTACGTACGCAAAGTTCCTTACTTCTCTGCCATTCACTGACGAGCGTGTCTTTGTGAAAGTGCTGTTACATAATAAACTTTATGTGTACTTCGTGTAAAGCGGACATCAAAGACCTAAGCTTCTTGCAAGGCCTCATTAGGCGTGCAATTAAAGGGACTGGCTGTTGCGTACTGGAATGATGCAGGAATCTATGGAGAGGTGGTGAACGTGGAGCTGGCTATGGATCGCATTGTAGGTCATCTGTAAGCCTGTTGTATTGTTTCGGAGAAAGTGGGTAGGGACGGAGCATTCTGGAGCTTAGTATGCTGAGATGTTGAGAACTGTGGTCCAGCAGTTGTTGAGAGGCGTAATGTCTAGGCGCGAGTGGGAAGGTGACAGTTGTTGCAACATGAAGTCGTGGATGTGGAGTGATTATGTGCTGGCGGAATAAAAGAGTGTTTGGGTTGCGTTGGAGGTGTGTGGTGGGGTTGACACGGTGGTGATGTGGTTAACAGGTGAATCTACCGAAAGGGTACGGGTATGTGGAGTTCAAGTCAAGAGTGGATGCTGAGAAGGCTCTGGCGCACATGGACGGGGTGAGTGAGTTGACGAAGAGGAAGGGTGATGCAATGGTTGTGGTGTGGTTTCATAGGAGTGGCAGTAGAATGATAGTAAATAATGGTTCATTCTATCGTAATGGTTTATGAATGTCAGTGGTTCGTGTGGTATTTCTGGTACTGCTCAAGGAAGCCCTGACGGAAATGGAGGTGAGGGTGCAGGGTCAAATCGATGGAAACATTGTGAGTGCTCAGTTCATTCTGGTGCCGAGAAAGAAGGCTACTCCACCTCCAGTGAAAAGAGCCATCTCGCCTCCTCCAAGGAGGGAAATTGCGGGACGAGACACGGGTCCGCGCGATGGTGTGAAGAATGGTCCTCGGCGGCGTGATTGTGAGTGATTATGTACAAAGTCTAAATTGTCCGGGGCATATGGTTTAGGGGTGAATAGTAAGGTTTCAGTTGTTTGTAGAGTGAAGAGCCAACCTGAATGCTGTCTGGTGTATTGCATGGGTGATTGCGAAGGCATCTGGCTAGGGCTTTAGAGAACAGCTAACGACTTGATTCGGGTATCTGAATACGTTTCAGATCTTATCTCGAAGTATAGTCGTGTTCGTAAAGTCCGTTAGGTTGATGTTACATAAATTTATGCATGTGCTTGGTATTTTATTGAGGTAGCACTGATGAGATACGGACCGCAGCTCCACCAGTTCGTAAAGGAAGATCGCCTTCTCCTCCGCCTCGAAGGCGTTCGGTGTCCCATCGGAGGAGAATGGCGGATTCACCACCTCGTAGACGACCTGCGGTGGCGTCGCCTCCTCGACGACGGTCTCCTTCGCCGTTCAGGCGGCGGCAGCGGTCACCGATCAGGTGGGGGAGGTTTGGTAACTGAGCAATGTTTCCTTTTGAATGTTAGTTGCACTCTGAGTGGAAGTGTGGGGGGTAGTGACATACTTAAATCAGAAACGTTGGGAGAATGTAACAAAGTTTCGAGCGTCGGGTATGGGAGGGATGGATTGAATGGCTGCGGAATGGATTATGGACTAAACTGATATTGTGCTGAAAGCAGTTTGAGAGTTGGGGGTTTGTGGTTGACGAATGTGCGTGTGTTGTGTCAGGTCTCCTCCCCGAAGAATACGAGGCAGCCCGGTAGGACGACGTCGGTCGCCACCCCCATATAGAAGAAGGTAATTGGAACGAATCGGAGATTTAGTGAAAGGAATCGATCACATCTATAGCTTAGTTTAGGAACAATGGAGCATTGTTAATTAGCGACTTTGGGATGTGAGCGATCGTTGAGAGAGTATGTGCAAGTGTGAGTCCGCGAACGACGCAGTATTTCGTCCGGAGTCGAATGAGGGCCTTATGTGATTCTGAGCCAGATGTGTGGGTGACCTGTGAGAGGATTTTTGTCTTGAGAGATCATTCGGTTGGCTTCGTGTTTTTTGAGTAACTTCACTCGTAGTTTTGGTGATGTTAGATGTGCCCTTCGGGTGTTTCGATGTGATCAGCGGGTTGATTGGAATTGGTGAAATTGAATGTTTGAGTCGTTGCAGATCCCCTCCACCTGGGCGACGCGCAAGAACACCCCCGCCTCGCAGGTCTCCACCAAGACGGCGTATCAGCAGGTCTCCCCCACCACGGCGGGCGCTTCGGTCACGTTCCCGATCACGTTCAGCACCAAGAAGGTATGAGGAAGGTCGAATTTCTGGTGATTGATGATGTTACAATAGCATGAGGCGATGGAGGATGGCGTATAGATCGTAGCGACATGTGTATGTGATGGACGTGCTTGTTTAAGTGATGTGAATGTGGCTGGCTGAGTGTGTGGTGTGGTGTAGTTTAGTAAAGTGAGATACGTGTGTGCAGGGCACGGTCACCGGTCGGCAAGCGTGGGAAGTCCACCTCTTACTCGTCATCACCAAGCCCAGCAAGAAAGGTGCGATTATGTGTGTCAGTGACAAGTTAAGGATTCTTGGTGGAGGATTTGTGGGTCCGAGTTGAGTAGGGTTAACGTGGTTCTGGAGCATGCTTGGGCTCTGGTTGCACGTTGTAAAAGAGTCGCATGCATGGCTTATGCGAGGCCTAGGAATTGTAGATTTTTCGAGAGATTCGTGAGGGGTGATTGAAATGAGTCGTGAGTGATACGGGGAGGAGATATGTTTTGACTTGTGGACGGTCGTCGTGGTGTTCGCAGCGTGCTTCTCCTCCGCGTGCAGCAAAGACATTTTCAAAAAGCCGAAGCCCCAAGAAGTACGCATCGTCTTTCCAATCTGTGCGGTGCTGAGATTGATGGGTGGAGCAGAGCGTGGGTAGATGTGGAGTACGCTTTGGAGTTGGACGTGGGTAGAAAAGGGATGTAGAGTTGGGGGTATCGATAGAGCAAAGTTTGAGTGTTGTGTTTGTGTTTGGGTTGGCATGGCATGGGTGATGAGTGTAATGTGGTCGTTGGTGAATGGCAGGGCGATGGCGAATAGTAGCCCGAGCGGTCGAAGTAGTAGCTCTCCATCACCGTCAAAAAGCAGCCAGTGAGTTGGGAGTGGGGGTGAAGGTTTCTATGTTCCCAAACCTAGGTAGTATGTGTGCGTAGGAGTCTGAAAGTACGATGTTTCTGATGGGCCGGATATCTCGGTGGTGATGAGGAGCTTGTTTGTGCGATGTGGTGGAAGTGCTAAGAGGACGGCGTTGGATGTGCAGGGCCGTAGGCAAAGAAGTTCCCGCGAAGACCTGAGTCTTGTGTGATGAGCTTGGCAGCGAGGATCATCATTCTCCCAACTGTGTGAATGCGTGACATGTATGTTGCGAATGGATAGGTTCTTGCCCTTTGTTTTTATGCTGTCTATTTCTCCTATGAGTAGAGGGTCGAGGGGGTAGGGGGTGTGCGTGACTTGTTGTCATTTCATTTTGCGAGCAGGAGTAGAGGGCTTGGCTTTCCGTTCTATTAGAATTTACTCGGAGTGCCGGTAGATGTTAATGAGTGATGTAGAGGGAAGAGAGCCGGTTTTGTCGTGTGGCATTACGTGTGTTGGAACATGGTGGCTGCCATCTGTTGATTGGTCAGGTGATGGTGGTGTTTGGCTAGCAACTGATGCATTCTGCAACGAAATCTGGGGCCTGTTTGGTAGTTTAAGGCTGCGATCCTTGAGCAAAGGTGTCAACGCGGCGTATTCTCAGCCGGTGGACCGCCGAAATACCTTGGCGGACGGACGACAAGATTTGGGTGACAGTTCGATGAGACCAGACTGGCTTGTATAGACTTCAGGATGCCTGAACTGTGAGGGTATTTTTGGCGGTCGCTTTTTGATAGCTGTGTTCGTCATGTGATCGCACAGACGAATAAATTTCTCCAGTACGGAGGGTGGCATAGTATTTAGAAACGATGTTATCATGCGTTTGAACTTTTCCACCCCTTACACAACTTCTCATGTAATGCTGGAGTCTGGTGGAGAGAAAGTCAATTACATCAAGGTCACTGCTTTTCGATTATGCCTCGTGATTACTTCTCGCGTGTTTCGGTAGGTATCTGTCTTTGCAAACTGATTCGCTTCGGTTTTCGTAGTCTTCAGGGCTTCTGCAGTATTGTTGTATACAGTAGCGGTGACTTCGGCTTACATTCTGCATGGAGTAGCAGATGCTCAATCTCCTGCTCTCGTATTGCATTCTAGCTCGGACCAGCAGAAGAATTTTCAGAGCAAAACTGTCGCTGTTAGTAAACATTTAACCTCATACGGACATGATTGCTGAGTCAGTTGTCTGAAACAAGTGTCTTCCTTGAATTGCATCCACAATCCTCTTCATATTATATCTGCAGATTGGTCTGTTACGCATTGAATAGTCAATAATTCCATATACTTTCATAAAGGTTGGGTAAAGATTGAAGGCATCAAAGGCACACATAAGAAGCCGCATCAACATTTGAATAGTCAATAATTCCACATACTACTGTAACACCATAGCTGGTTTGTTCTTAAATAATTCCAAAAATAACAAACGAAAAAAAAACGGAAATTCCATGCCTTCAAGAACGAATTTCAGGAAAAATAATCTCAATATAAACTGAGAATTGATAAAATAGAGTGCCACCAAACCGAAAATCGAAAAAATACAGGGAATGAATGCCACCGCATGCTTGATAGCTTGAAAAAGCATCTCAGATCCTAATATCCCGGTGGATAGTCTGGAATGCGTTTAGATCCACACTTCGTGGTACGGTAACTAGAACGAGTAGGAGCCCTACAAAGACCCTTGCTGCTCGCTTCGAATTCAATCTGAAAACGGTGAGGTACGGTGAGTTTAGTCCTCTCGATCCTTCAGCATTCTTCCTTGGCGTTCCGTACTTTCTCATTGTCCATCGTTTGCTCAACAACATCCAAAGTCGTCCATTCGCAACCGCAAGTCTGGTTTGAGCTCCTCTAATCGTTTGAAGATGAGTTGCTTCATGTTTAGCATTCTACCGAATCGATGAACGGCAATTCAGTTTACTTGTACATTGCTAACGTTTCATTGTGCATGCTTCAGGTTGTGTAAATAACAAGGTGAATGAGGTAGGCAGGATTGACATAACTTGTTGTGTGAAAGCGTGCTCTAGACTCTGATCAATTTGATACAAGTCGATAGGCAAGCAACTAGTAAAATGTGAACTTCATTCCATACATTTATACTCTGTTCGATTGAGTTAGTTAGAAGGAATTTGTTGAGGTTAGAAGGAATTTGTTAAGGCCCATCATAATTATCTGTCTTAAAGAGAGCACCTAAGATTCATGTATGCATCTGAGATTCAACTATGATCAGACAAGTTGATCTGGAGTTTGCTTTTGGACGATGACACTGCGCATGCTAAGGTTGAGATGTGTTCTTTGTGTTCAGGAAGGAGAGAGAAAGATGCCAAAGTCTACTGGAAGGAGATATAAAGGGCTTGAGTCCATCAGAAGAAGAGAGTCTAAAGATTCCGACTGACCCATAGAGATCGAAACGGCAACGAGTAGACTTGACATGGGACGAGAAGCGAAAGATTTGCGAGGTACAACTGGACATCAGCACTTACAAGAATAGTTGCTAGCTTGTCATTGTAAAGCCGTAGCACTTCATGAAACGCCTCTATGAAAGAAAGAGAAATTGTATTCATAGTGAAATGATTGAACTCTTGACGAAATGCATGTTTGAAGAGTCTTTGAATTACAACATCTTGCGGGTTGAAAGACACTAGTACGACACTAGTACAGTTCGCAGGAATGTAGAGAACATGAATTTGGGGTGATGACTCTTCATTCACTCTCGAAAATCTTTGCTGATGTGCACACTGCAACAATCTATAAGCCATATCATATTCTGATCATCTGGAAGTGCCTTCAGCTCAATTTGTCCAAGTAAGTAGGGATTTAGAATCTTCACCACAAATTCTGTGCAAGTGTCCAATGTAGACTAATGGTTGTAGGTGTAGGAAATATTCCACCCTGATAATTCACACTCTTCTCTCCCTCCTTCAAACTAAGGCAAAGATTTCGTAGTTGTACCTTGGAAAATGACTTGAAATGGCAAACAACGCCCATCTATAGGAGAAGAGACTGTGACGGTAACTTGACGCTTATCCTCTGCTCCATGTACTTTCACATGTTTTGCTCCTCTTGTCTCCCAAGTCCTTGATCCCCCTGTAAGAACTAAATGTATCCCTGTTTGATGAGTGTTCACAATTAATTCCTTAGGAATGTTGTGAATTTTGACCAAATATGCACAACGTTGTGCCGTTGCTTGCCTTGCTCCTCAAAGTCTTTTGATAACTTTCTTGCTGCGGTTGTTGATGCTCGGTAACTCCAATTTAACCCCTAAAAATCCAGGAAAACCGATTCGGTTTTCTGATATTTCGGGCAGCTCATTTTAAGCATTTAAATTGATATTTTTGCATAAGATTTTTATTGGGTGCCCCACATACAGTAATGTGTATGTGGTAAAATTTTCAAAGTCAAATTTTAATTTTATAACCTTCATCTAGAAATTTTAGGTTTCAAGTCCAAAACGGGCAGTTTAAAATATTTTTTTTTAATTTTTTTTTTTAGAAATATGTTCATTACCAAATTACTATTCAAATTCCAAAGTGTCCGAAGTCAAAAAGTTTACCAATTTTACAAGGGCAGCCTCCAAAACTTTCAAAAACAATCTTCACAATTTCTAGTAATTTTACAATTTTTTCTTTCAAAAATTGCCAAAATTCAAGATTTTGGATTTTTTCCAAGATTTTTTTTTTTCGAAATTCACATTATCATAAATGCACCTTCTCACCGTCGAGATTTTTCCAAACTAAATATATCATACGTGGTGCTTGTTTTACTATATGGTTGTTTTTAGACCTTCTTTCATAAAATATTTTACATTAAGGTCACAAAGTGGAATTGGTCTCTAAAATTTTGCATGAGCATAACCAAATTGATTACCTACATGAAAAAAAATGAGGGAAAAATATTTGGAATAACAATCATCAAGTTGCCCTTGGCACCATTTAGACAATGCCTCTCACGCAGTGGCAAAAAAAAAGTGTTGGTCAAACTTTGATTGTTATGATCTCACAAACGAAAAACATCCAACGGTTGAAATTTTGACCAGTCCTTTGTATACAAGTTAGGTACAAGATCTTACGGTTCAAAGTCTAAAACCAGAAAAAAAAGTTTCTCCATTTCCCCATCTCCCAACGAAGGTGAAAAATGGCAGTTTTTGGTTCTGGAGGTCGAGGAAACCCCTGGATTTTTAGGGGTTAACTCAGATTTGATAAAATTCTTCGTCCATTTATAAGAGACACAGAAAGCTGTAGAATAGAATGTGTACCTTCAAGAATTTGGGGAGCCTTGTCAAGGATGATTGCTTTGATTAGTGGTTGGATACAAACTGCATAAAGTGGTTGTCTGGCTGCCCTCATCTTCTTCAAGACTGTGCAGATTCCCTCTTTCAAGGCAGGGTAAGACTCTAACACTGGACAACGCTGAGTGGATTTGGCAAAATAGGTGCCAAATTCCACACATCTTTTGTATGTATCTTTCAACTCTCCGTATGGATGGAACCAATCTCTTATAGAATTCTTGGATAGAGCATCATACACAAAAGAGAGATCTCCTGGTTTCCTGACCTCAAAAAACCCAAAGCTCCAGCAATGCATCTATGTTGTGTCATCGCTTTGAAAATTGGTGGCCAAAGCACTGGTGTGAACCAGTTAGTGTAGGGACCTCTAACCTTTCCTGATCGCTTCATCTTCTCAAGTTTTGGCTTCAACAACACCATCTCCGTCTTCTTTGGTCTGCCCACTGGTCATTTCAAAATCTCCTTGCATGGCCTTGAGCGCTCCTCCTCTAACCTTTGATCGAAATTTGTAAACTCCTTCTCAATCTCCACTACCCTCTCCTCTTTCGTAATGGGAACAAAAACAAAATCGACACTTTGTTGCCTGAGAGCCATCGGTACTCTCTCTTGTACACTTACACACTACAAAAACAAAATACATACAATCGTGCAAACCGAAAAGATAGCAGTTCACAAGTGAACTCAAAATACTTAGGTTAAGCAAGATTAAGGCATAAAAGTAGGTTTTGACAAGTTAAATGATCATAGGTTATCATCTCAATATAATCACCCTACACTTAGACCGAATTTTTTTTTTCTCTAAAAATATAGAGACGAATTTTTAAAAATTCGATTTGCGAGAAACGAACCTTATTTTTTCAGCAGAGAACGAACCAGCTATGAACCAGCTATGGTGTTACAGTATCACGATACGAAAGGCACAAATAGTTAGAAGCGATGCATCAACATCTAATACCAAATTTCTACAATTCCAGTATTTCTCCAAAGTAATGTTTGAAGATCTTATTATGACTTCCAAGAGAACCCCTTATAAGTATTTGGCCGCTTCCTTGGTTTTGATTTTTTAATAGTCCTATTCTTGGCCTCCTCATCTTTATTTTCAAAGCTCCAATCATTTAACATAAACTCATCATCTTTGGTATCTTCATTAGTTTGGCATTTAGCTTCCATAGATAAAATAGCACACGAACCATTTTGGTTACCCCTACAGAGTTACAAATATACTACACCAAAGAGATCAAAGATTCAAAAGAGTCATGGAGAGAGCAACATATATATATATATATATATATATATATATATATATATATATATATATATATATATATATATATATATATATAAAAGAACTCAATCTCCAATAAGAGATTGGCGTGAATACAACGCCTGTTCGTAATGTCTTTACCTCAATGGCCACAGGACAAAGTGGTAAAAGATTTTAAAATGGATGCAGCACCGGGACTTCCTGGGAGGTCACCCATCCCAGTACTATTCCGGCCCAAAGGCGCTTAACTTCAGAGTTCTGATGGGATCTGGTGTAGTAGCCTTGGTATGACTGCATCACGAGAGCAACAACTCAGAGTGGGCGATAGGGTGAGTGTTTTATGGTAGGAGCACCCGAAACTAGCATTACGAACGGACACTTCATTCACGCCGGCTCCTTAGAAAGGGACCGGAGTTTCTATCTATCTTTCTATCTATCTAGGAGCACCCGTCAAAAGCATTCCCTAACTGTGCTCATTCTTAAGAAAATCCCCATATATTGGGCAAGGCCCAACTAATCATTTGCGTCAACTTTAAACGTTACAAACTAACAAATATTGAAGATTCAACAAGTGAAATTATACATGGTAGTAATTATGGTAGTTGGTTGAAGATCTTATGGTTAGTTAAAAAACCGTGAAAATTCTTAGCATACCTCTATCTCAACAAAGGTGGTCAAATCCAAGATTTTGAGACCTTAACCTTCGATGGGGTCGAATATGGAAAATCGACATTTTGGATGACAAAAACAACTTTGAAGAGTCAAAACTTCTTCATATAGAGTTCGTTTTGGATGAAATCACTTGGGTTGTGTCTCGAATCAAGTATAGTTTGTGTTATGAAAATCTTAGACCCATCAAATGAAGTAGAAATAAGATGACATGCATTTTACTGAATGCAGTACTTGTTTTGAGTTTTCAATTATGGGGCATGTTTTGCCAGTGGGAGGCAATTATGAGAAATCAAAAGGATGTTCTCATGGATTTTTTTACATGATCATGATCTTACAATGAAGGGTAACAACTTTCCAGTAGGAGGATGTTTAATCCAATTTCTTTTTCAACAATTGGATTTGCAACAATGTTTCTCTCTTGAAAGAAAGTGATTAAATGAATGAATTTTGAGGAGGTATATCTCCTTCATCTATTGTTGGATTTTGATTTTATATTTTTGGAACAAATTTTAATCAGAGTCTAGTTTTAGTTGTAGAAACCTTGAAAAAATGGTAGATATATTGAAGATAAGGCATATATGTGAGTGCAAAGGCTTGAGTTTTGGACTACTTTTCATGCGTGAAAAATTTGGCAGTTTTCACCATTGCAGGGTGAATATTTGCACAAAGTAATTTTTCTCATGGATTTTTTAAATTGAAGGGTGTTAATGTGATAATGGTGAACATCGTTGAAGTTGGTAATCTTTTGATTGCAATGAGTAAATTGGTAGCATTTTTACTTCAAAGTTGAGATTTTGTGATGCTTTTTGAGTATTAATATGTTATAATCTTGCAACCTATGAGGCTTCATGACTCAAAATTTGACCTACATGATGTATGTTTACTACAAGATTGTAGGGTTAAGATCTGAATAAATTACCTTTGTTTCCATTTCTAACAGCTTTTTGAAAGTGTATTCTTTTTTCTATCAATAAGTGAAACCATTTTGGAGTTTTACATGCTTTGGCACTTAGGGGTCAAATCTCATACCACTTACATTTTTCAACATGTGAGATTTTCAATCAATCAAAATAGTAAGTAATATATATTTCAAAATTATGAACTTAGTTGTTGATTTTGAGCTTGAATTCATTAAATCATTCAAAATTTCTCAATTTGTTTTGGTCCAGTTATTAGACATATTAGTTACATATATAATAGAAATTCATATATACTTAATATAAATAGTGATTGGTAATTCCTATGCATGTGAACATGTCCCCATTCCAAACCTTGCTTAAGTTGAGAACCTTGTTTCTCTCCTCTTCCTAAATTCCAACCTTGTCCCAAACCTCGACCGTGTTCTAGACCCTCGTTCTATTCCGGTGCCTATTCGAACCGAGGTCATGAAGATAGAAGGGCAAAAAAATTCTTAGTCCACTTTTCTACATTTTGTAACTTTGGAAATTAAGGTCATGTATTTCCAAATTTCAAATTTGTTGGAACCATACACACTTTGATTTTTCATATCTTGCAATCAACACGCCAAATTGGTGATTTTTAGATTGCTTCTTTGAACAATTTTATGCGCTTCTACCGACACCTCAAGTGCCCCTATCCAACTTACGCTTTCTAATATTCTGTTGATAACAAATCCAACCCCCCACCCAAAAATAACACTTGTCTTAAATATATAGATCTAGAGATTTTTACAAGCTTGTGAGGTTGAATTTTTTGTCAAATTAGATACATTATGCAAAAGTTTGGAGCTTTCGTGCATAATTTTTGAGAAATGGTGGCTATTGAAGGCAATCATGTTGACTTTCAAGGGGTGTCTCTTTGGCCTACCGATACAAAACCCTATTTCTCTAACGGTGCCCAATTGTCATCTAAATAGTGTTCCAAAAGAAAATATTTGGTTGTGTTCTTAGCAAGATCTAGAAGACGGCCAATCCGGGTGGGGTGTTGAGGTGTCTCTGAAAGCGCACTTAGTATGTAGTTTTCCTTTTAACAATTGCATCACGAATATGAAATATAAAATTTCAAAGAATTTATGGTCCTAACAAAAAAGCAATTTTGGACACAATTCTACTAGTATTATATGCCCAATTGCCATAAGACTTCAAAGATCAAGGTCCTCACTACATGTGACTACCTTATGAAATTTTTAGAATCGTGAGTTGGAATAACTTTGAAGAATTCATTCATCATCTGAAAGAGTTAGGGGGCCCTAGGTCCCAAAGATTCCCATTGAGAGCAACTTCCTTACATTTGCCGAAGTGAATACATTCATAAAGCTATTTGAGGGGCCATACATGCTCATTAAGTGATGTATTTTTTTAACTCTTGGTCAGCAATTTCCTCTCCATTGCATACCTCATGGAGAAGTTTAGGAACATTTACAGTTGAAGAGGGACAAGCAAGCATGCGTTTCACGGGAGAAAACATAGGTGTTGCATATAAAGGGTAAATTGTGTCAAAATTCCTTCACTCATAAAACTTACCATGCACGAGTTTAAGAGTGGAAAGGTTGATGAGTTCTATGTATGTACACATCTTCTTCTTTGTGCATTGCCTTCTTTCAAAATATATCACCCTTTGTTTTGTTGTACCTCATCCCTCTCCTTCCATGCATAGATAGTGACATTGTAATTTACGAACATTCTTGACGTATCGAAGACATGGTTAGTTGAACTCTTGTTCCGCAAGTTATTCTTTATTGAAAAATGTTGAGGACACGGAAATGGATACAATAGTGCTTAGGATCCCTAAATTTGTTGATTTACAAGTATTTTCCATCCTTCAATTAACTTGCTTGTGAAGTGAAGTGCACACTCTTGCCAAGCGCAAAGTGCACATGAATGAGACGCTCCCAGTATACATTACCCAAGACAATCAAAGTATACACTACTGAGATGCGCAAACTACCAGGAAGTGAATATCGTTTGTAGGCACTAAGTGCACAAAGGCGTAAACAAAGATTTCGTAGAGAATAGCCTTCCCGAGTTAAAGCAATGTAAGTGCAAACACCAAAAGTACTGCAATTTTTGGAAGTCTGGTCTGTTTTCGAAAGGCGGCACTACCCCTTGTACTTTGAAAGGCAACACTACCTCTTCTACTTTGAAAGGGGGCACTGCCTTTTCTACTTTGAAAGGCGGCACAACTTCTTGTACTTGATTACTTACTACGCTATCTAACCTCGCTAAGCTCGATGCCACACTAGAAAATTATCCTTCAGGTACAAGAAAAAGGAAACTAAATGTGAATGGACCTTTCTTTAAATACTAGAATTACAGTCTACTTATTTCCTATCTCCCGGTGCAAAGGAGGCATAAGATTTTTTCCGAACCCATTGGAATTTCAAAGGTTAGGAAGGAAGTAGAGATGTCTCAAAGTAACAACAAACAAATAGAATGCAACCTTTTACACACTAAGAAATTATTCAAATCATTCATGATGTTTGTAATTATCTCCCGTTACAGTAGATGAAGCAAAGCACATAAGAATGACTTATCAACAAAGTTGTGTGGAAGATGCTTTGACGCCAAGAGATGCCTTATTAGTCACAAGGTAGAACGAAATGAATTGTTCTAGAGTAGCTTCACCAAAACTGCTCTTTAATGCAAGTACTCCAACATCTTTATTGATCTTTTGCAAATAAATTGCAAAACATAGAAACTATGTTTCTATCTTCTATCTGACACCTATATAGTTACTTACAACTTCACCCCATGAAGCAAGCTTGAAAACACCTCCAGGGTCACTAGCTTCATTCTGATAAAGTCCATCTTGTCGTACATGATAGTCGCACCAATTGCAGAAATGCTGTCTTTTAAATGCCCATGCTACCCAACCAGTTTTCACGTTAGATTGATAGAGCAGATTGCAAGAGAAGTGAGGGTTGTGCCGAAGAAGTTTGGTTCAACTCCAAATCCCCAATGTTGGCCTTTCGGCACAGTGACCCATCCGAAATCTTTATCTTTTGAGGCACATTGCACTTGCAATACGTCTCCAAGATCGTTGAAAACATTCACAGCGCCCTTGTTTGCAAAAGCCATGTTGCCAGACGCAACAACCATAAGAATCACCACAAGGAAAACTGTTGTTTTCTCCATCGTTTATAACCCTAAGTATGAAGAAGAACAAACTCAGTAATCATTACACACTAGATCGGTAAGGAAAATTGAGAAGATTAAAACGAATATAAAACCTCATTCTTTTCATCTAGCAGTGGAAATGCTACGAAAGGACACTCTACATGCGAGGAATTTTGCGAGACAACCAAAGGAAAGAAGAAATCACGGTTTGTATAGAAGTAAAAGGGAAATCCCAAACGAGAATCAACCTTGCTACCAAGAGAAGGCATAAGAAGACAACAAAAACTCATCGTTCGTATAGAAGTGAGAGAGAAATCTCAAACAAGAATCAATGTTGCCACAAAGTGAAGGAGAAGAAGACAACAAAAACTCACCGTTCGTATAGAAGTAAGAGACGAATCTGAAACAAGAATCAAGGTTGCCACCGAGAGAAGTAGGAGATGTGTTTGTAAAATGAGCCTCAGCATTGGCATTATATAGCTAGTTGTATGAAGTCAGGCCATTCATTGGAAGGCAAATGGCCTCTCATGCGATTGGTGTATTCAAAAAATCTCAAGAAGTGAACCAATCACATGAGAGGAATTTTTCACTCCTTGGAGACATTTTTCATGAAGAGTCAAAAGTGTACATGAGGTCAAAGTGTAAAAGAGAACAAAAATCGTCTCCATGTAATAGGTTCATTTTTTAATTTCAAGAAATGAATCAATTATGCTGAAAAAAATATTTGCCTCTTTTGACCCCAAATAATTGACTCCTTGTCTAAAGCATCCCTTAGGCCTCATGAGTAGCTTTAAGTTTTCAAACCCCATACTTGCTCATAGTTTTAAAGGATTCAATTTCTTTTTATCCTTATATATTGATATGTATTTGATGCAAAATAAAAGAATTTCAACATGTAATACCGTGATGCTCTAATAAGCTTGCCTTGTGAGGAAGTATTAGGATGTATGTGGTTGCTTCTTGATAATTTATTGAAATGCAATAAACTCTCCCAAATTTTCAATGTTTGCTTCAGAAATTTTAAATCCCAAAACCACAAAAAAAATAGCACTTCCTTACGGCATTCGTGGTTTGATTTGATTTTAGGTTTGATCTTGAGAGGTTTGAATTAGTGAAACAAGGTTTAATATGATGAAGTTATGAAATCAAGTTGCACATGCTTAAACTTTTTGTTAGTTTACCTCATCTTGTTAGACAATCTCCAACATGGCTCTTCAAAGTCGTCCTTAAAAGGCCCTTACGACACATTATACATAAGTTGCCTTGTATGCATAATGTGCAAAATGTGTCCTCTATGCCAAAACTCCTTTCCAAAAAAGCATTGTCAAAGGTCTCTTCATTTTTAAGCATGTCCTTATGTTGTTTTCTTTTGGGTCTTGATTGTTGTTGGTTTCACTTAGTTATGGAAGATTTCTTATATAGTAACCTTCAATATTAATTATTCAAGGAATTTTCCTATATTAATCTAAATTAATTATTAAGGTCTTTGTATTATTTTTTGAACAGAACTTTATAAGAGTTACGGAATGCACATATAATAGCACATCTAAGTTTTCCTTTAAACTTAAGTGTATTCTTTTCAGAAATGATTTTTTTGATTAATATATAACTCTAAAAGAGTCACAGAAGTTTGCAACAAAGTATGCTGTTGAGGAGTCAATTACCAATTTTGGAAAATATTCATATCATACTTGGGGACAACTTATGAAGCGACCTAAACTCTCATGATTGAGCTGTGTAAGGATGGAAGTCCAATTTTTGACTTATAATTAATGAAATTGATGAAAACAACTTGTAATATCCACAATTGCTACTTATGAAAACCACCTATTGGTATGTGAGGGTTGGTATGATAATTCAAATGCCTACTAATGATGGACACCTTCTAGAACCTCTTAATATTCATATTACACAAAACGGGTACAAATGCCCTAAGCACCCTGAACTATCATTTACATGATATTCTTAAATGTGTAGGAGGTGCATCCATTGTACTACATACAATCCAACATGATAGTATATTTTTATTCTTGTGAAGTTCTTTAGTATATTTTATTGTATCTATATTCCCTTTATCAGTAAGCCACTTGCGATGATCACTTCTACTATGCATATTATAACATTATTCTATTTGTCTCTAAAAGATTATATCATTAGTTTCTAATGTTATGATTTTTTCTTAGTGTAATCACATCCATGGTAAGAATTACTCCTTTGTCCTATAGGTAATCTCAAATCTACCTCTTAAGGTAAATTTGAGACAACTTATGTGATATATTTAATAGGACAGAAGAGGTATGTTGTGAAAATCCCTTTGCAATAGCGAGTAAATACTTAGGGTATTTACTAACTGACTAAATGCCAAAGAGGGTTTTTAAAATTTAGGACCCCTTTAAATCAACACCCGTGAATGTTAAAGGGTCAAGAAAGCTCGCTAGCATGGAATTGTGGGAATAAACCCCATTGAGGTTAGGTATGCCATTCATGTGGACATGCTCTTATGGAGCATGTCACCTTAAGATGTTCAACAATGGCTTGGATATTAGCATAGGAAATATTTAGTGAAGTTTATAGTATAGGCCGAGGATAAGAAGTAGAAGAAAAGACCAAGTAGAAGCATCAATTTTGAACCTTTTATAGTCTATTGTGAATGTTTGAAGCTAGACTTAAGGTTACTTTACACTATGGATCATAAAGATTGACCACGGCTCTCTAAAACTTATGATTGTAGAGTAAAGTATTGGTCCCATTCGGCTTTACACTACCTTGAAAAAAGGAGAATGATCACTAACTTTGAGGTTCCCAAAGTATGCTAAATTTCCATAGTGGATAATGTTTTTATGATCTCCTTGATTATAGTTGAGTCGAAGCAAATGCCTCGACTCAACTACATCAAGGAGACCATGAGGCTCGTAAACTATTGCTGGGATAGAGTTCAATTATTTAAGAAGAAAAGAGTAAAAAGGGGAGGGTAAAAGAGAGAATGATGAGGATTTATATCATAGAATTGAGCTTCAACTTGTCCCAATCTAAATCCACTTTACACCACAAGAGTGACCAAGCCACTTAAAATTTCATTTAAATTTTCTTGGTCATGGATTGGTCCATGGTGTAAAAGAACGCTTACAAGTGTTTACAAATTGGTCTCCTAACTTGGTGAAACTAGCATAGTGTTCACCTCGAGAGGGATTAGTAGTCCCACTATTGGTGTGATGACTTCAAGGCATACATCCAAGGATAGGTTGAACGAACACTCTATTTACGCCAGCCTCTAAATAGGCTGGAGTTTCTCTTCTTCTCTTCTCCTAACTTGGCACTCTTATATGTTTGCTCTATGTTTAGTATGCGTACATGCTAGATTAGCTTGCGAAGCTAGTAAGTGTAATAATTGGTATTGCTAGGCACCAGAAGCCATGGCTTGGTGGTTAGGGCTCATGGCCTCCAATGAGGAGGTCGTGGGTTCTACACCCCATGCCGGCGTGGTGCTCACCGTCATAGTCCACCCAACTATGGTGTGCGTCCCTGGTCCTCGTTGTATGGGTACCTCAAAGCCTTTTACAAGGATACCATGTTAGGTATCTCTAAGGCACTATTGGCTAGGTAGGAACTAGCATATTGTTCACCCCAAGAGGGATTAGTAGTCCCGCCATTGTTGTGATGACCTAGGGGCATACATCCAAGGATAGGTCGAATGAACACTCTATTCAGGCCGGCCTCTAAATAGGTTGGAGTTTCTCTTCTTCTGCTACTACTCCACTGTCGAGCACCCACTCTCTACCTTATTCACTGTCTATCGCTCGTGGTAGAAAATTCTCACAGTTTCACACATTCGGAGCACACCCACTTTGCTGAAGCTCGACTACTCCCAACGAAAGAGTGAGTGGCACTAGCATTGTTCCTCATGTCCCTGATTGTCTCACACTTGCTACTCCAGCCAAGCCAGGAATAACTAGATGAGCATCACGGTGGCAAATTCCAGACATCTATTTGGAATTTTGCGGTGAGAAATGGATTGCTGCTTGGGAGGAGCGAGCCATGGCTTGGTTTTCAAAGCAGCCAATCTTGCTTGGGCCAGAAACGGTAGTTGTGGAGAGAATTTGCGAGTATCCAACCGGATGGTGAGCATCAGGAGAACACGAAATGCGGTTGTTTACTGCGCTGCAGCGGGCAAGACTGCTGTGATTGTAGGAGCTGGTCCAGCAGGCGCGTTACTTGCCTTGCTGCTGGCGCGCCAAGATTGGAAGGTGGATGTGTTCGAGCGCAAGCAGTGGAGCGGCGCAAGCTGGGCTCCAGGCGAACCCGATGGCTGGAACGTCATGCTGGGAGCGCGTGCCGCTTATTGCTTAGAATCTGCCGGACTTAAGGACGAGGTCTGGAGTGAAGGCGTTTTGTGCAGCGGTCGTACTGCCGTTACTGGTACTCCTCACTTCCCCACTAGCATCCAATTCACCAGGGTCTAAGAAATTCGCCAGGGTTTAAGGGGCTTTGATTTGCTGATGCTGCTTTGCCAGGGTTTAGGGTTTAAGGGGCTTTGATTTGATGGATGGGTGCAGGTGGCGGATTGAAACCCAAGTACCAGCCATATGGTTACGACTTGCTCGCCATTCCGCAACCGAAGCTTGCGTCCGTGTTGATCAACTCGGGAATGCGCAATTTCCCTGGCCAAATTCGCTACCACTTCGGTCATGCTTTGCAATCGCTGGACCCTGATGACTCCATTGCGGAATTCTCCGACGGAGGCTCGGAGAAGCTGGTTGTGACAGCTGATCTCGTGGTGGGCGCCGATGGGCTTCACTCTCGAACTAGAGCTGAGTTGGAGAGCAAGACTGCCAGCTTCAGATCCACCGTCCAATCTGTCCCTGCAGGTCGTCACATCCGGTGATTGCTCTTTTCATGTCTGTAACCCAATCTAGCCACCTCCAGCATTTTCTCATAAAGACATTCTTTTGTCCATTTCTCTCAAGTTCGACCAGCACATGCAATGGTAGAGCCGAAAATCTGACACTAAAGCCCATTATATTGCAACATGATGGTCGTTCAATGTTCATGGAGAGGATACTAAGCCTTCAATCAAGCAGTAGTTAGTGCTCAAGATCGAAGGTTTTTAAGTAAAAAATTGGAGCAGTGAGTTGAGGGCTTTGATTAACGTGCGTTTGCTGGTGCAGGCTGAGAGTACCGATGGATGTAGTGGGAGAGCAAGTGGACGAAAAAGGGAACACGCATGGCCCGAGCATGCTGGTAGTCGCCAGACAAGCCAAGCTCATGTGGGGTGTTCCCAACCGAGACGGATCCATGGCTTTGACTCTTCAAGGCATTCGGGGCTCCACGGCTGCTGATGTCTCCTTGGAAATGCAGGCGGCTTTCCCCGAGGTATCCAGCTCTCTTGCTTGTCACCCGCTCCAAACATCTTGGCTCACTCAAGCAAGAATCCGGACTCTAGTCATCCTTTTAGTTTCACAATTCTGTTGAAAACTTATCAAATCAGCTGCTTTTAAGAGCGAGCCTTGTTGAATGAATCCAAATCGTATCGCTCTCCAGTTTCGGTGTTTGTAGAAGTGGTGAAGGTGCTAAGCTTGCCGTTTGTGGGCAGTTGTTAGAGTACTTTAGCGCAGATGGGGAAGCAAGTGCACGCTTGGCGTCTGCTCCGGAGCGCACGCAAGGCACGGTTATGGCAACAACGTACAACTACAAGCAAATCGTACGTCTTGCGAATCAATCAACTATCTGATCAACAAACAAAGACTGCCTTCATCTCATCTCATGGTGTGGTTTCATCATCTCTGCAGGTGTTACTGGGCGACGCAGCTCATTCGCTGCTGAATGTTACCCACTTAGGAACAGGCTTGGCGCTCGAGGATTGTCTGGTACTCGATCGGCTGCTACAAGCTGCTCTAGAAACCCAAGATGGCGAGAATGATGTGATGAAGTGCGTCGCTACTGCTCTCTCACGCTTCTCGGATGAACGTATCCCCGAAATGAGAGCTGCTGCTCAGCTTTGCTCCGATGTCTCTAGAACTAACATGTAAGCATCCCCCTGGCCATCCGCTTAGCTCAAAGAATCACTCCACTTCGACGGCAATGCTCTTCTTGGCCATGACAGATCCACATTTCTTCAGGGACATCTCTACTGCCTTGCTACAGTTTCCAATTCTTTTCCTGCTGCAGTTTGAATGTCGATTTCTATCTGTGCTTTTGTGTGCAGGTTTCAAGTGGAGTTGCAACGGGCAATATTGAGAGTAGTGACAAGAGTGTTGCCAAGAGTGCAGCCGTGGCAAAAGGCAGCCAACACGGAACTAGTATCAGTGCAGCAATTAGTCAAGTGGCGAGCCCGGGAGGTGCTGATAGTGCGAGTGGCACTCGTCTTTGCGATGGTGCTCTTGCTCATGCGTGCCATTCGTTTGGTGCGACTGGCATTCAAACTTGTGCCCCCAGTGGCTGGTCTCTTGCAAAGACGATGACGATGATGAATACACCTTCATTGAATCGATCTCTGATATCTCACATTCAATATGATTCATCATGGGAGCTTAGAGTGAAAATTCATGAGAGATTTTCCGAAATCTGATTCATTTGAGTCTATTTATAAACATGCTATGAAGATTACAAACGGAGTACTAGAAATTACATGGTATTGTGTAGCAATAAGTTAGGGTAGTTTACATGTGGCCTATGTAACCAAATTAATAGTAAAATAGTCATGCTTGTTTGTGTTGGTGTATAATGCATTTTTGGCGACACCTTGAACCTTTGTCAAAATTCTTTAGGTTGAATTTATCTACTTGTATCTGGAACTTTTAAAATAAAAGCACTTCAAAATTGCTTATAATCCATTAGAAAGTGAACGTGGAACATACATCTTGAACCATCAATTTGAAATTTTGATTTCGTAACAAGGTTCCTATCACTTTTGAAAGTCAAATTTTGTCATTCAAAAGAAAACAGCAAAGCATATATTGTGAACACGATAGATTTCATCTCAAACTAATGAGCCTTGGTATGAGAAGATTTTGGAGCTATCTGATCTATTCGTAAAGTCGTGACTAGGAAACATCTTGAGCTTTTTGAGACTATCCATAAAGTCAAACTCTTCTAGTATTCTTGCCAAGTCCACACAAAGATCTACTTTCCACCTTGAGTGTTGATTAGGAACTCAAAAGAATCCACTCCAAACCAAAAAATAAAAAAGAGAAAAATCTTTTGACCACTCATGAATGCACCCAAGTATCCTAGGAGCAACTTTGGAGGCTTGGGGGCTCAAGTGTTACCAAAATTCCTTCAGACTCTCTCACTAAATTCAAACAACATTTTTATCTCAAAAGTTTACAGGGAACTTATGGATAAAGTAACTCCATTATCCTCTCTTCGGCCATGGCTAAAACTTTACCATCATTCAAGATTCAACTAGGCATGCTCTGGTTTTTCTATTCTAATAGGTCCAGTCATACAAAGTCCACACTATTTCTCAGACATTGGACGTCCCGAAGATTCAATACAGAAAGTGCAGTTCGAGATGGAATCTTTACTTATAATTTACAGGGAACAAGTGCAGCTTTCTGAAAGACTGCTGAAGGAAAAAAACGCACGACCACTTTATTGGACAATCCTAAGCCTGGAAACAATAAGTAATCAAAAGCACTAGATCACTTGTTTCTCGATTTCTAAAACTCTTCTCTACAATGCTCACTCGCATGTCTTCCATGGCAACTACATCCTGATTACCTGGATTGCCAACAATTCTCCCCGAGGACTCCTTGAAATCCCTTTCTCGCTTTAGTGGTGGGGAGTACATAGGATGGTGCGGAGGGAAACGTAGTTGAAAAAGTAGGTGCGTGCAAAGGAAGAATTAAAATCAGAGTCTACGATTAAACAGAGAGTGCCTCGCTAATTCTAAGTTGAGGCTAATTCTAATGGGCATCTCCCCTACGTACTAGGACTTCCTTTTGACATTCCCTGCTCTTTTGGCTTTGATGAACTTACGGGTGGTTTTGGGACCTGCATCTTGTCCTGTGGCTCCGAGCGAAAAGCCACCACCACCAAATTGGAGGGGTTGTCCTGGTTGAGGCGATCCCCCGAAAGGATTACCAACAGGGCTAGGCTGCTGAGGCGATGCCCCGAAAGGATTGGCACCAGCAGTAGGCTGAGGCGATGCTCCAAACGGATTTGCTGGTGCAGGAGCTGGAGCAGCTCCAAATCCCCCAAAAACTGGTGAAGGCGTAGTCACTGGTGTAGCAGGATTGCCGAAGTTGAAGGTAGTACCTGACCCTGAAGTTTGCGAGGCGCCGAATAATGAAGTTTGCTGTTGAGGAGGAGGTGACGAGGCCATCATTTGGCCATCATCGGCCATTGTGTCCTCCATATCGTTTCCACCCATGCCACCATTCGGTGACGATCCAAATGCAGGAGTTGTCCTTCCAGCGCCAAACATGGGAGCAGCAGCGGGCTTCCCACCGAAATTGAAGGTGCTGGCAGGAGACGCCGCACTGGAGGCACCAAAGGCGAATGCACCAGTGGAGGTAGTGGGTGACGCTGTACTAGATCCTCCAAACGCAAAGGGAGAAGACCCAGAAGCACCGCCACCAAATGAGAAAGTAGTTGGGGAGGAGCTTGACCCAGTGTTAGTTGCGGCTCCAAAGCCACCGAAGACAGACGGAGATTGTGAAGCTTGAGAGGAAGCCCCAAATGCTGGGGTGCTAGAGGCTCCGAAAGCTGGAGTGCTAGAAGCTCCAAACGCTGGGGTGCTGGAAGCTCCGAATGCAGGAGTGCTTGAAGCCCCGAAGGCCGGGGAGCTGGAAGCTCCGAACGCAGGGGTGCTGGAAGCCCCAAACGCCGGGGAGCTGGAAGCTCCGAACGCCGGAGTGCTGGAAGCTCCGAACGCCGGGGTGCTGGAAGCTCCAAACGCCGGGGTGCTGGAAGCTCCAAACGCCGGGGTGCTGGAAGCTCCGAACGCCGGGGTGCTGGAGGCTCCAAACGCCGGGGTGCTGGAAGCTCCGAACGCTGGGGTGCTTGAAGCTCCGAATGCAGGGGTGCTCGAAGCTCCAAATGCGGGAGTGCTGGAAGCTCCAAAAGCAGGAGTACTGGAAGCGCCAAAAGTAGGGGTATTAGAGGCTCCAAATGCACCTCCAAAAGCAGGGGTGCTAGAAGCTCCGGATGCTGCTGACGATCCACCAAATGCTGGTGCTGCATTACTTGACCCGAACATTGAGCTGCCGAAAAGAGGAGACGATGATCCAAATGATCCAAATGTCGAAGTGCCTGGAGATGATGACGAAGTTGATGATCCAATTAAACCAAATGTTGAAGTGCCTGGAGATGATGACGGAGCCGATGAGTTTTCAAGAGTGGAATCTGATGCGGGTTTCGACCCAGGTAAGGACGCAGAAAAGAAAGCTGGTGCAGACGAGCCTGCGCCTTGACCAAACACAGTAGTGCTGAAAGTAGAAGCACTTGATGACGCCGTAACCAAGGTAGTCGCAGTAGCAGACAATCCAAAACTCACTGTAGCAGGGGCCACTGCATTTCAGAACAGACCGATTTCCGGCGACGAGTAAATAGTGTATCACCAAAACATGATGAACATGACAAAGAACAGGCTAAACTAGATTACATCCGACAAAAAAGAATGAGTAGAATATTACGAACGAACTCCAATTCCACATAAGAAGCAGAAACTCTGTTACCTTTAGAGTCGTCAGTCTTTGTTTGTTCTTGACCAAACATTCTCTTCTGAGGCCTGCTTGAATCATCTGTAGTTGCAGAAGGAGCTGTTGACAACGCCGGTGCTGCTGCGGAGGAGCTTGCAGATGACCCAAACGCAAATCCTGCACTGGTCATTCCAAACGCAGGAGACGAACCAAATGCCGGAGAAGGTGATGCTGAAGTGGCAGCTGAAGATGTAAGAGTGCTACTTCCAAACAACATAGAACCAGCACCAGTAGATGCAGGTGTCACTGCAGCAGGTTCCAAAGATGGCGATTTGCCGAAGTTGAAGAAACCTGTTTTGTTCTTGGAATCAGGGGTGGTCGCCTGAGCTGACGAGCTTCCTGGAGAAGAGCTGGTGGTTTGACTATTTTGATTGAATATACCTGCAAACGCTACGCAACAGAAGCAAAATAGCTAGTTAACTAACTATTTTAAAACACTCAAAAAGTGCAGACTCACAAATAGTAATGTAGATAACATATGTGAGTTCTTAGATACACATCATACCAGGCTTAGCTCCTGCACCGGGGGCACCGAAGTTGGAGAGAGAGAAAGTAGAAGATGTAAACGCAGTTGTAGTAGGAGGCGAAGTAGAGATATCAGAACCAAAAGGACCTGATGCGGAAGACACTTCAACTTTCGCTGCTTCAGTTGAGTTCGCTGTCTCGGGCGCAGACACACCACTGCACAGACGATACGGTACGAAACACTTAAAGAAATGTTTTCGGCTTTAAGCCAGAGATAAAGATGTTGCAAAATACTTGCTGCCTCAATCGAAACTAGTATTTCAACTGATATTAGAGGTGGTTCCCAGCACCATAGACTGTACCTTGGTGTAAAGCCTGAAGTACTGTCGCGCTGATGGTTGGCCTTCGACGCATCATCCGCGTTGTGAGAGACCGGCAACTTGAACATGTTATCGCCTGAAGAACCTGTGTTGAACTTGTACGCAGGAACACCGTTTGACTTAGCAGGAGGCCCCGTGTTGCTTGGAGATGGAAATGGTTTTGGTGTTGGGGGAGCATCCAGAGATGTACCAAAAGGATTGGAAGCCGGAAAAGAGAAACCCCCTGGAGCAGCGCTTAACTTTCCATCAATAGCCTCTGAAACAATCCTCTGAGACTCCACAGCAATTGGAGCACCGGACATAGGTGCAGTAATGTTCGATGGTCTGGATTGATTATTATCAAACAATCCAGATCCTGATGTAGAGTTTTTCGTAGTGAATGAGACCGTGCTCGTAACACTCGTGGTAAGCAAGTTAGCGTGAACCCCCCGATTTTCTTCATCCGAATCCTGAAGCCCATGACAACGAAGTACTATCAATATTCACAGGCACTAACTAATAAAATAGAGGACTAATATTACTAAGAAGATGAACCCAGCACGAACACAGGACATTTCATGACGTATACTATGCAAGTGTCTTGACATAGAGAGAGATGTTTGACTCACATCGACATCAGCATTGATTTGGAACCCTTGGTTTTTTGTAATAGCAAGGCTCGGACTAGACAAAGTAGACTCTGGAACCTTCGACCTAGATGTATCTTGGAAAGAAAATGATGGTTGATCTGCACACAACAGTTCAAGTCCACAACTGGTCATCAACAGCACACTAAGCTAAAAGCGCGTTGCCTCAAATTCCTGCATCATGCACCTCATAAACTTTCCAATTGAACCTAAGATTTAACGACACCGAGAATTATAACATAACAAAGATAACCTAACGTATAATATACCTGTACTCTTCTCTTCATTATTATGTGTTGAGGTAGTAGCTGAGGCTTTTCCTTTACCTCTAGCCTTTGTACCCTGTTCAGCCCCCTTCCACGGAAACCCAGCAGCAGAAAGATCACTTTCTAAATTCCGACCCCGTCCAGAGGGTCCAGCTTCTTCTGAATCTGGAGGCCCTGGAAATTCCCAGTTCTACAAAAACACACAAGAATTATTTAGGAAAAGCAGGCCATCAACATCACTTGAGACATGGACAGCTGCCATCAAATACTAATATGCACCTTGTTCAAGTCAAAGGTACAATTCGCAGTCACTTTACCTGCATAGTCTGGCGGGCCTTATCGTTCATCATACTCGTAGTCAGTTCCGTGGGTGGACGCTCCCGGACCAATGCAAGTTCTGTGTCTAGTGATTTCTCTTTCGGAGATGGAGTCATCATATCTAGGGTTTCCAAAATCTTGCGTGCCGTTGCACTTGCTCTTTCAGGTACAGATGCATGTGTACCTAATGCTGAACCTTTGGTGTCTTCCTTCTGTCGACCACATTACGAAGTTATTGTGAACAAAAAATTTCGAATATGACGAAAGCATTACACAAATATATGCAACAATCGAGGTTCTCACCTCCATGTCAGCATTTCGGCTCCACGTCGAAATTGATTTCTGTTTAACATCGGTGGGCGTCTGCAATATCCTTGGTTGTGGAGGAGGATAAATGCCCAAGCCTCCTCTCCTTTGCAATCCACTAGCTGGACTAGGTGTATATAATGAGGACCTGGGCCTTAGTCGTCGAATAGGCCCACCTGAAGCATAACCTCCATCCTCCAGAGCAGCGGAACCTCTCTTTTTGGAACCCTGGAAGAACGATCAGGGAATTAGTCACACATTGACTACGAAAAAAATCAAACTAGCATACTGATGAACAAGTGATTGTAAGCAATCAGATATGGTCGAGAAACTGCAGAAATTGCGAGCGAAAGCCCAAAGGTCAAGTGCATTGTTCAGACGGATAACTTATCGTAAGCATATGAATGTGAGGAAGCAATTGATTGAATCTGCAATTGTTGAGAATGATTCGTCAGAGACCTACCTCTCCAGAAAATGGGTATCCGATTGCCGGACTGGGTGCATTCGTACGAGAAACAGGCAGAAGGCGCCCAACTGTGCGATTGAGTGGTGGAGTTCGCAGATTATCATCAAAACCCCCATCACGATCGCGCGCACCACCTGGAGGAACACTAGCAGATTCATACTGCGTGGCAATGCTTGTCGCTTGTTGCTTTCTCAGTAGGTAAGGCGAAGGCTGGTAAGGTGAAAGGCGTAGTGGCGTAGTGGCATTCACTTTTTCCCGAGTAAGAGTAACACGAGCCGGTGTAACCACTCTTGTGACTCGCTCTCCCATGTAAGCTCTAGCAACGTCAACTGCAACCACTTCTCCCACCTGGAAGAACAGGCAGTCACAAATATTATAATTAATCGAAAACAGAAGACACGTGGCGAATTTTCTGAGAATGGTATGAGAAAAATAATGCATAATAAATTGCAATTCAAGCTGGTCCTACTATACTCCTGTCGTACCTCAGAAGTTCCAGCCCCAGTAGGAGTGCCATTCTCTTTTCCTGATCCACCCGGCCAAAGATTAGATTTCTGCTCTTGCCGAGCTTTCGTGCGCTCCTCCCTCCATCTCTGAGCGTCGGTAAGCTGTCCGTTACTTGGAGCGGACTCCAGTGCCAGTGCCGGAGCTGGGGTCATAATGGGAGGTCTTCTTTGTCCTTCATTGTTTACGTGATCAACTTGCTCTTCCGCACTCCCATTCTCCTTGACATATGACCTCAAACTCGCAATCAACTTCTCAGCTTCTTCCCTGTCAGAGGGGGTGATATGTTTCCAATTCAGATACAAAGACGTTGAGACTCTAAGGACTTGAAGTCCCGATGCCTGAACCGGCAGGCTATACTTCAGTAGGCTTGCGATCTAGTATAAACTTTACTTAGCGTTAGGTTCATTGGAAGGAGCTAGTGTGAAAGATCGCATAAGAAGCACTAGCAAGCAAAGAATGGTGTAAGTACCTCGGAAATGTCCTCTTCATCCAGCTCTCCACTTCCGATGTTTTGTCTTCTTCACCATGCTGACTTCCACCTTCCCTCGACTCCTGCATAATAAGGAAATGACAACGAAATTGATTGAGTGAATCCATTAACTACAACGATGATTCCACTCACTTGATCCATAAGTGCTGATTCAAGAATGAGGGACTACGACGCACTAATGATTACATACAATATAAGGTCATCAACCTTAAGATCCGAAAACTACAGGGTTTAGTGTATTGGTAACGAGAATTACTTACCGCTTCGGCAGCAGATGGTGACAGCATATCTGTCGCGCCTTCAGTATTATCACCTGCGTACGAAAAGAAGAGAACCAATATAACAATTGCCATTTTCATCAAAAGCATTCATGAGCAAACGCAAGTGGGAAAGCTCTTCGCTACTCCAGCAGAAAGAGAGGTTCAAAAACCATCTAAAAGTTCTGTACAGAATTGAACAATGTCCCCGTCACAAGCTGACAGCCATGATCAGGCTCCGGCAAACCCGACGCAAGAATAAAACTCATACACATTACGAAACTCCACATCGTAATTCAGAACCGCTGTTGTCTGCTCACGAACAACTCACACTACCCTCACCTGCGGGCTTCTCTGCGTCTTGCAATAGTAACATACCGCCACCGGCCGGGCGCTTGAAGAACGACGAATACAGATATGAAGCTCCAGTAGTGACAATCTTGGACGCAGTGCCGAGCAACCTCGACCCTAACCACCCGTCTCGCTTGGCTGCCTCGCCATTCGCGGTATTCATCAACGCAGCCGCCTGCGGCCCAGCCGACGCATGACGCCCCGTGGCCGGCCGGTCATAAGGCGTGCCATTCCGCTTCGGAGCGCGCCGGGCTCGCATCTTGCCCCCTCCCCCGCCATACGGCGACCTCTCCCCATTCTGCAGGGGAGTGTATGCCATTCCCGCCATGCTCCCCCCCTCGAAAAATCAATTGCAACTCCGTACCAGAAGAAACAATCCCGCTAAGAATTTCCTGCACCAAATCGCCCGGAAAAGCGTCCTGCGGCTGCTCCGAAAGCAGCACACGGCATGATCCTGTCCCAACCCCTACAGTTTCTGCAACGCTCGCTTCGCTCCCTCCCCCGCTCCTTGCGAAAGAGAAGAAAGGGCCTAGCAACGATGTCTTAGGGTTTGGTTTCAAGCGCCAGGGCCTGCGAATGCAGGGTCCCAGTGCCCGACCTATGACCGTGTGTGGGGGGAAGAGCCTACGACCGAGGCAACTGCGACCCTCTTTTCTCGCGCCAAACAGCCGTCCTGCTGGCGGGCGGGCCTCCAGCATGGCGTGCCTGGCTGGCGTCCATGTGCTGGCTTGTCATCTTCGACCCGGCCTTTCATTGGGCTGCCCGCCCTTCCCCGGGCAGCCTGCCCGCGTCCATCACATCCTCTTTCAATTTGAATGCATTCTAGCTCATAAATTATGGGGCAGGGGGGAGGTCATGTTTGGCCATTCCCTTAGAATTCCTCAAGTGTGTGAGAATGTACATGGCATTTCACTCGAAAGTGCTTGAGTTCCATGTGATGTTATCATTTTTAAGTGTGGGGAGAGAATTTTTAAATGCCTTGAAAATCATTTCAAGCTTTTTTTACCTGGCCCGGTTATGTCGAATTTTAACCCCTAAAGGTTCTTCATGCAAAATGGACATTCCCTTACTTCAGGCCTAAAAACTCTCAATCTAAGAATTATTTGGAAGATCCAACCGTAGGATCTTGAAGTTAACTTAACCTTCCACTCACTTGCCAATATTGAACCGTTGATTTTTCTTCATTTGTGAGATTATAATGGTCAAAGTTGGCTGAATTTTGAACTCCAAAAAGCAGTTTTCGCTTTCCTGGACCTTTAGGGGTTAAGTGGATATTATTAGTGTTCCCTAAGATATAGTTTCCGACACAAACTGATGGGTTGTGGTCCAACCTGGTTATTATGCACAAGAGAAAATGAGTAAATAGGAACACTAAAACTCCAATTGGTTGCCATCAACTAACCCAGCCCTTGAAAGTCAAAACCAAATCGATTTTTTTTTGTTTTGTTCTTCTTTTTAAATTCGGGCAAGCTTAGACGAGAGGTTCAATTTTAGAACTTTGTGATATGATTAGGTGTGAGTGTGAAAATAAAAAAAGAAAAAAGAAAAAAGAAGAAGAACACCAGACCCGTAAGGGTTGGCGTGAATAAAGTGTTCGTTCGACCTGCCCTTGATGATATGCCCATAGGGCCTAACAACAGTGGTATAGGACTACTAACCCCTCTCAGGGTGAACACTACATGAAAAAAAGACCCAAAACTAGTGAGTTGTTATGTTTGTATAAAAGTAAAGGTTTGGTATTGTTGGTCGTCACATTGTTGACATACCACGTTGTTTGGAAGAGACATGGATGTGTAGTAGCGGTGGTCCGGGTTCGATTCCCGTTTAACTCGTTTGAGCATCGTTTACAATCATCTGGCGCTAAGTGTGAAAATACATATAATGTGTAAGTGGTAGCATTTGCAAAGGTTTTTTTGATTTTCCATGACAATTTATGGGTTGTGAGCCGGATTAATTTTTGAAAACCATAGTTTGACAACCCCAAGACATGGAGTTGTTTAAATCTAGTGCATATGTTATCAATACAAGGTAGCCTAGCTCCACTTGTTGTTTGTTTTCACTCTGGTCAATCGTCATCCAATCACAAGGTTAGTATTTCTCCATGTACATCATAAGAAATTTTGCTTTAAAATCACAAATACATGACGTTACCTACTCACCATATACATTTCCCCTAAAATAAATGCAATTAACATGGTTCATGTTCATTAATTTTATATCTTCTTGTAGATAAATAATTTGCATGATGGTTCAAAAAGTGTCATGAATTTCGAACTATTTGCATGGGTGTGCTCCACTTATATATCTACCTGAAAGCAATTTGATAATAATGTTCTGGGTTACAATCATCAAGTCACCTGATGCACAAAATCGTCCACGTCTCCCAAATATAGCCTTTAACCCCTAAACGTCCTTGGGGTATTTTTAGCCAAAAACTCATTTTTTTTAAAAGTGATATAGATGAAAATAAAGATAAGCTATTCAGATCTCAACCGTACAAACTTGTAATAGACTTGTAATAGATCATGTGGACCAAAACTTGACTCATGGGACCTCATAGATTGCGAGATCATAACATATTAGTGCGCAAAACAGGATACAAAATATCATCATTTCCACTTTGAAGTGAAAATACTACCAACATGAAATTTGCAATCAAAAAATCAGCAACTAAAAAGTTGTTCATCTTCATCTCAAAGACACTCTTGTACCAAAAAAATTCATCAAAAAAAAATCTTGGCTCAAATAGTAGCCTTGTAGTCGTGAAAACTGCCAAAAATTTTACAAAGGAAAAATAGTCCAAAACTAGACCCCTCGCACTCAAATTCATGCCTTTTCTTCAATATATCCTCGATTGGGTCAAGATTTCTACCACTAAAAATAGACTATAATTGGAATCCATCCCAAAAAATAAAGTCAAAATCTAACGGTGGATGAAGGAGATCTAGCTCTTCAAAATCATCCATTTTTTCACTTTTTTCATCGTAGAAACATCATTGCAAAGCCAATACCAAAGTTATTTAGATCAAAAAACTTCCAACTACAAAGTTGTTGGGATGCATCTAAATATCAAACCTATGAAAAAAGAAATCATGAAAAACTATTTTAGATTTCACATAATTGGCATGCAATGGTAAAACATGCCAAATGTTTGAAAACCCAAAAACGAAAGCTGCCTTCACTAAAATCCATGCCATTTATTCATACTTTATTTTACGAGTCTGAAATTTTTACCACATAAACTAGACTTGATTTGTGACCTAACCCAAGTGATTTCGTCAAAAACGGAGTTTGGATGAAGAAGTTATGGCTCTTCAAATTTTCTGCCCTTCATCCAAAATGTCGTTTTTCGACACTAGGGACGTTTAGGGGTTAAGAGAAGAAAAATGCATCAACTTTTAACATTATGATGTTACAAATTGAGAGGATTTGATGGTTGAAAGTTCACATGGTAGTACCAATAGTAAAAGTTCAAGATCTTTTCATTGAAAGTACTAAAAAATAAAAATAGTCATTAAAATTTTTATGGGCATGTGGTTGAAAAACAAAGTTTTGAGTTTTTGAGCGCTTCAAAACATGAGGAGCCTCAAGGGTTAAATATACATTAGAACTACCTTAATAACATGTAGATGTATAATCGTGTCAAATGTATCAAAACGCTCCCTTTGACACTACAATATATCTAAACTACCAATTGTCCAGACCCAATTTTGTTATTCTATAGATAGTCATCAAAGGGCGCCATATGCATTTGTATTTTTAAATATCTCATTCTTGCGCCTACTAGTATAATATCTGCTAAGAAAGAACAACATATTGAGTTTTTCTACTTTTTGACTTTGAAGGATATTTATCCTTTGGGTTAGCTCGATATATAACATTGTTGCTTGAAACCCCAATTCCATTAAAATGGCATTATTCCGGTAAAATGGCACATCTCAACTTTCTGAACTGTAGTTCAAAAACCATGTGATATAACAGAATTTTAAGGTGATATTAGGGAAAATGAGTGACAATGTATATAAAGAAGTGATATTACAAAAAAAATTGTGATATTACAGAATATACCATTTTATATGAGCACAAATGTAAGATCTAGTGTGACAAAATGGCACATGGCATAGTGTCATTTTAACGGAATTGGGGTTTTGATTGGTGATTATGATTATGATCAATCTTTTACAACGGATCCAAGTATTATTTGTAGTAAGTTGAAGTGATTGATTTACAATGTAGATGGATGCTTCAACATGATCATGAAGTCGTCGTCTGTTAAAATTTCTACACCATCATGGTGGTGTTTACCCTATTGTTCCATTTCATAGGGTTGGAAATAAGAACTTCACGGTGACAACATAAGAACTTTGTGCTAAGAGTATATTCAAAGCCTCGAGAAACACATTGTTTGTCTCTTAGCTCCTTTTAGTTGTAGGGAGTTGCCTTTCATATTGCAATTCTCATTAGTAAACGCATTTGATGCAATTGTAACGCAATTGTGTCAATCATGATATAATAAAATTGAATTTGGTTATTTGATACATTTATAATACAAAAGCACCACTTTAAGAATGACCTCAAATATCAATTTACTCTAAGGTCCTCTGGTAGTAAAAGGATTTAAGATACATTATGGTTGTGTATCTAATATGATTGGTTCGACATGTCTTCGAAAGGTGGTGGTGATTGATCATATCATGACATAATGAAACGGTTGAGATAGATGGTATGCTGACACGTGGGAGGTAAGAAATAAATACAAGCGAAAACAACTACTATGTGTTACTATGTGTTGTACGCCATGTGGGTAAGCTAATGTCATTTTAATTTGGAATTCATACTTGCATGAGTGCCTCTTCCACTCATACAAAATCTTGTTCTCTAGTCCCCTTGGCCACTTCCACTTCATTCGAAACTCTCTCGACAGTACAATTTTTGTGAGTATCCTTACGCCCCACTTACAACTCATCCAATACTCTTGCAATAATTCTCCTATCTTTTGATTATCCTCCTTTGTGAGTTATGGCATTGCACTACTTGATTTACATAGTACTATATTGATCGTGAATCTTAGAATTTTCATTGCAGAAACATGTATAATACATCTAGTGTAAGTGCTTGTATTATCCTCTCAAGCAACCCAATCTTGACAAATGATTGACCTTCTAATAACCAGCAGGAAACATGTAATAGGAGTACCAATTGAACCCATGAGTATCAAACACAAATATATAACCACATGAATATTACAAGATGAATTCCCTTATAAACTAATGTAAGTAAATGAATGAATGGCATATAACAAATTCAATAAATTGAATGTGAGAGGAAAAAACGTCAAACCTCCCGAAGAAGCTCTTCAATTTTTATGCCTTTTATCATACAATTGGAGAAACCAAAAATTTAGTTGATTCCAACTTGAGGCCCACTAAATCTCAATACAACATCAAGTTGAAAAGTTCGTTGTCTAATCTAATTGCTTCATTTTCTATTCCGACACCACAAATTTTACCAATTCTCATATTTTGAGAATGAGGGTTGAAAGGTTTTTAGTAATTTCAGCAAGTTCTTTCTTTGAAGATATTAGATATGTCCTTGTAAAGTTCACATATATTAGATTTTGGGCTAGTTGGCAATTTGAGTAATAATGTGGTTTGGATCTCATTGAGGGAGCTTTATACTATCTCTCAAAATCTCATTAACGCCCCTCGAATGCTTGCAGGTTGCCTGAAAATGTGGAGAAGAGAGGGTATGGGAGGGGTCCAATTGGAGGGATCTTGGGGGCGAGGGGTCTTGTGGGCAGGGGGTCTTGGGGGAGCGGATTTACCCAATATCGTTTGTAGTTGCTTCCTTCCCTGAGAAAGTACAAGAGGGTTGAAGGCGAAGAATAAAATTTTAATATTAAGTGCACTCATGGGGTCCATGTGGCACTCCCTTAATGGGGTTCATGTGGGAGGAAAGGCTCAACATTATTAATAAATGTAAAACTAAGTGAAGGTCACTATGGAGCAACATATCACTGTAGAATGGACCAAGAGTCACAATTATAAAATTTTTGGATTTGTGATTGGCCAATATAGTGCTTTAGGTCTCGTTTACCTTTACACTACCTTGGAAAAAGGAGAACAACCACTAACTTTGAGGTCCCTCCAGCATGTTATATTTCCCAATTTGGATAATGTTTGATAAGTCGTGGATAACAATTGACTCACAACGGATGCCTAGCCTCAACTATGATCTAGCGCGTAAGTGCCCCCAATGTTGCGCAACAACATCTTGGATGAAAGGCAAAAGTTTGGAGAGCTATAACTTCTCCATTCAACTCAAAGTTGGATGAAATTACTTGAGTCACGTCCCAAATCAAGTCTTGTTTGTGGTCTTGTTTGTTTGTTTGTTTGTATTGTACTCCATACAATACAATATAATTAATGGCATGCATTTCAGTCAAGGCAACTTTTTTTTCAAGTGCTAATAATGTGAAATCAAAAATAGTTCTTTTCATTAGTTTAGGATGAAATTTAACAACAATTTAGTTGAAAGATCTTTGATCTGATTACCTTTGGTAATGGATTTGCAATAATGTTCCTACAATGTAAAAAGTGAAAAAATGGATGATTTTTGAGGAGCTATATTTTGTTCATCCAACGCTGGGTTTTCCATTTGTTTTCTCACATGTATTTCAATTAGAGTGTGGTTGTATTGATAAAAACATTGATCCGATCGAAGGTGGCTTGAAGGTAAGGCAAGAATTCGGGTGCAAGGGGTGTAGTTTGTAACTATATTTTCTTTGTACATTTTTTGGTAGTTTTCACCGTTGCAAGGCAGTTATTTGAGCCAAGATCTTTTTTATATTTTATTTTGGTATAAGGGTGCTATTGTAATGAAGGTGAACAACTTTGTAGCTGGTAAAATTTTCATTGCAATTGATTTTCTGGTAGCATTTTGATTTCTAAGTGAAAGTGATGAAATTTTGTAGTTTGGTATGAGGACTATCAAGTTATGATCTCACAATCTATGAGGCTTTATGACTCAAATTTTGGTTTACATGACCTATAATAAGTCTCTACAAGTTTACACCATTTAGATTTAAATAGCTTACTTTCCATGGTGGAAACAAAAATACCATGAGGCATTTAAGAGTTAAGATGAATTCCAACAACTATGAAGTTGGAAGACTTTCGATCCAAATACTTTTAGCATTTGGTTTGCAATTATGTTTCTACAATGAATAAAGCGCTAAAGTATGAATTTTAAGGAGCTAGATCTCTTTTATCAACCGTTGAATTTCAACTTAGTTCCTTGTGTTGAATCCCAATTTGTTCTACTTTTTGTGGTAAAAAAATTATATCTATCGAAGATGTGAGGATGTTATGGCTTCTTGTGCGAGGGGTCTAGTTTTATAAAAAAATTCTCATTGTAAAATTTAGGGCATTGTTCACCATCGCAAGGTCATTATTTGCACAAAGAAAATTTTCTCATGGTTTTGTTCAAGAAGGTTACTGAGGTGAAGGTAAACATATCTCTAGTTGGTGCAATAAGTTCATTGATGACCTTTTCACTTCAAGGTGAAAATGATGAAATTTTGTGATCATTTTTTAGTACTAATATGTTATGATCTAGCAATCTTTCAGGCCTAAAAATTTGGCCCACATTACCCACATTACGCCTATTACAAGATTGTACCGTTTCCATACAAATGTATCACTTTTAATTTCAATAATGACACTCCAAAGACAGTGATGTGTTTTGAGTAAAAACACTTATGGGCATTTAGGGGCTAGGAGACCATGAGGCTCAAAACTCATTGATTAGCTAGTATATAAATTAAGTTAAGAAAAAGAGGAAGAAGGGGAGAGTAAAAGAGAGAGTGACGTGGATTTATATTAGAAAACTAAGCATATTCTTGTCTTAGTCCAAATCTACTTTGTACCACAACATGACCAAGCCACTTAAAACTCAATGTTTTGATTTGTTATGGTGAACGTTCTTGACCAAGAGCCATGACCATAAAAATGATTTACTTTTCTTGGTCATGGCTCTTGGTTCATTGTGTAAAGTACCCCTTGGATCTTATTTGTAAAGGGATTACATTAGATTTATTAGTTTAAGATTGTTCACATCAGTTCAAACCACAAGTTTTAGTTTTGTAAGGTAGTTATCCTATGAAATCATGTGGATTTTCATCATCCACTAGTATTATGAACATAAGAGAATGAGACTTGATATTTCATTTGACGTTCTCAATATCTCCAAAACCCAAATTGGGTAGAAAAAAATTAGAGATAAAAATGTACATAAGGGTCCTAAATAAGTCAACTCTTAAATCATGAATGCAATCTGAAATTGAATTTTTTTAGAAGTTAGCCAAATGCCATAAATTCAATCATAATAAAAATCAAGAATCTTGATTGTGAAAGTCGTGAAAGTGTGACATATGGACGCACTAGATCTTGATGGCTAATGCTTGTAGCGTATGCTCGCTCTAGTACGGGTGAAAAGCCATCCTCATGATTGGGTGTACGCTCTACATCTGAACCTGTCAATTGAACTTTGACGGCTAGTGCTTATTGCGTGTGCTCGCTCTATCACATGTGCAAAACCATCTTCATGATTTGAGTGTACGTCAATTGAACTTGGTCTATTGACGATACTGGTCGACCTTCTATAATCAAATATAGAAAAAACAAAGATCGTGATCGACTTTCGTAGACTTTCACGGTTAAGAATATAAAGCATACAAGTGATGAGCGAGGTACAATGTAAAAGCTAAAGAAAGCTCAGACATGCAAAAACTATCACTCAAGAACCAAAGGCAACAATGAAATACTCAAGTGTGGACTCATAACCTAAAGTATATTTCAAAGATTCAAAAAGAAAGAGTGAGGATAAAATAATGCTACAAAATGTAAATATATTTCAAAGTGAATGAGTCGATACAAAGGGTTACATTTCATCACCTTATATAGTAGGTGGTGGTAACAAATCTCATGGATTCATGTTTTGCAATAATAGATAAAGTTGTTCAATACTAAGTCTTTTCATATATGTATAAACGGCTAATGATGTAAAATATACAATGTATAATGATCACAAGGTTTCATCACTTTGGTTGGAAGGTGATATCTTATAATGATAATGGAGGTGATAATTTTTTTACCATTTTGATTCCCAAAACAATCTTAGTTCAAATGTTTATTTTCAAAAACTCATGTTACATCCTAACAATATGCAAGTCCCTCGAAAAAGTGTTTAATCCATAAGTAATCTTCTAACCTATATACCATGTACAAAAAAAAGTTCTACATCATTTATAAAATTGAGGATAATTGCTTCAAAGATGGAAGTTGTAAAAACATTTTGAGGTATAAAACGCTTCAACTTATTCTCAACATATCTTCCTCTTGCTCTTGTGATTTGATGCAATGAACGAAAAGGTTAATTATAAACCTTTCACAACAAAAATTTCCTTACAAAAGTAGCTCAATGTAATAGGGACTGATGATGCAAGGAATGAGACTCACTATTATGTTCGATACTTCTAAGATTTATTGCAATTTTATAAATAGCGGAATTGCCATTCCCAAATACTACAAAACTACACAATTCAAATACCTTGAACGTAGTGTTGATGTCCAGGCATTGTAATCATGTCTTTGCAATAAGTGTATCTTTCATCATACCAAATAATTACATTAATCTCATAAAATTCAAGTCCACTAATGAGATAAAAATACATCAATTTCATCTCATACCACACTCAATTATTAACATCACCAAACTAACAACATAATTGCTTTTAACCAAAACATCACAATCGTATTATGAATGCTATTTGATCATGTCCAGCAACGTACTGGGTTGGATTGAATCATGCCAAATCTTCCGAAATCGTAGATTTCAGATCTCCCTGATAATCGCAGCTAGTCTTGAACTCATGCATATTACCTGCTAGATTCTTGAAGGTGCAATTCCGCAACCTCATCCGAGCTCGAGCTATTGACAACGTGACGAATCGATCGCTGTTGCTCTTCCGGTTTCAAGGAGCTAGTAATCGATCGGAACCGTGCTCTGTGGAAATAGTTAGAGGCCTCAACATGGTGGTATCAGATTAGGTTTCGAGGCAAGGGCCAGTGTGGTAGAAATTTGCGCATCTGATGATTCCTCGAGATTGTCATTCTCTCGTGAATTGCAGAATTCGGTCGGATGCAAGCAAGCCACTGCAGCAGCAGCATCTGTGTTTGCTATTTTGTTTTTTCCTACAACTTGAGGCGCCTACTAATTTCCGAGCTACAGTGCGGAAGCTATTTTCAGCAGCTTGACATGTTGTCGATTCCTGACAACGGAGGAGTGTCAAGTGCTGATGAAGAGTCGCTTGCCCCTTCTTCATTGTTAACCCTTAAACGCCTAGCTATACGGTTTTGGGCAGCCCAGTATTGGATCAGAGCATCTTTTGCACGTGGGCATGATGAATAGTGCACTTTTTGAACTTGGGCATCATGAATGATCCAATCAATGATGAGCTTGCAACCTCCTACAAGTATTGTACAACCCCAACCTACCTACCACAATCCTTTCAAAGCACAAAATCACTCATACAAATTGTGATTTGAATTCTAAAATTTCACTTTTTGAATGCATTAGAAGAAGGTGACCAGTTTGACATCAAAATATAAGTGAAAAGTTGAGTACATTGAGAGCTACAGAGGAGATTCTCTTGGAACATGACCCCTCGGGTCACCTTCGGCGTTTAAGGGTTAAGTGTCAAGAAAGAGACGGTGTGAATGGTGCCTTGCGGTGTGACATTTATGGCGTCGACTGCCTCCGTCCGGTGATACCCGATTTTGGCGGCGGGAACTAGTCGCTCACCGAATTCGCACCGGTAGTCACCAGTCATCACCAGGCGCCTCTTGCCTTTAATGCTCACCCCTTGCCGGTCGTGGCTCGTAAAAGCCCTCGTGTCGTGGAGGTAGCGATTCTCGGCGTCGCAAGATCTATACTATCTGTAGATAATTTATTAAGATAAGTACATAACGTTTGTTGCTTAAGTCGAAATGGTAGATCTGAGACGTGTTTAGTTTAGGGTGAGAGAAAAAGGTACGACGCGGGACATAAAGAAATTAAGTTCGTCGCAATTGATGCTGTGTGGAGCGAGAAATAGCGACGATGCCTTTGTTGTGCGATCGAAAATTGTAACAGTCGCTGAGACTTCTTCCATTGCCGCTGAAAAGCACAGGTATGGCGGAGCTCGGGCAATTCTACTGTTAGTGTTTAGTCAGCAATTCGTTCTAGTTCGTTTGTGTGCGTGCTACTAGTTGCGCTTCGTGTAGCACTTCGGAGGTGCATGCATAAAATCTGTCAGAAAACGGAGCTTGGTAGTTTTGGCCGCCAAGAGTTTGTCGTTATTGGAGAGTGATACAGATATTTTTCCGATCGTCTGCAACACATTTTCTGATTGTTTTCTGAACGCTGTGACCTTCGTCTCCTTGAGGTTGACCATTTCATGCTATGGACACTTCGAAAAGGAGAAGGTCCAAATGTTGCTGGTAGAGTCTAGTCCGCCTTTTGTAGTTTCCGGCAGTTAGTACTAGATTTTTGTAGTTTCTGGTCGCTCGAGCAATTATTTATCTGAAGTATTGGAGTTTGTGCAATGCAGTAAGACTGATGTAAGACTTGGTCGGTCTGGATTTGCAAGACGGTGGTCTGGTTGTTTTATCTTATTTCTTTTAAACAATGGCCAAGTGTTAGTTGTGGAGGTGGTTACTATCGCATGGCCTTCAGGTGCTGCTGCCTTTCTTCGACCGTGTGATAGCTTAGCAATTATTTTATTCCATTTGGAGCTTCTGAGATAATCTCGAATGTACTTTGTTTCGTTTAGGGCATACGGTTGAACGACCCATCCTTCTAGCATGCGTTTTGATTTCTGGGGGTGGGTAGTTGCTTCGTAGAGTGATTCCTCTCGACCTGAGTGTCGGTCGACCCGTATTGATTGAACTTGGAATCAAGTACTCACGTTTGGTTTCTTGGAAAGGTTTAGCGTCAATAAGGTCTAGCTAACTTCCTCATGTGTTTCATGAACGCTTGAAAATTTGATCTTTGTCAGCCCTTGCTTCCTCTTGCGTGTGTTTTATGAGATGAAACTCGCATTAGGAGCTCATGTACTTATATTAGTAAGTTGTCTGTGTTGCACCTTTTGCAACGTGAGTTTCGTTGTCTTTTTAAAAGAGTCCTATTTCTATCTCTTCCCGTAATTTTCGCTTTCTAACAGTCCCAACTCTGAATGCCTGGTTCAGATAGTGTTCTAGTCGACTGCATGGTAACTGACACTCGCCGAAGTAATGAACCGCAGTTGGGGACTGGTCCCGATGTATCGCCAGGTCAGGATTCCGTTCTTTCCGCCAGGCCAATGACGAAGGATTCCATGCTTACTTCCCTTCCCTTACATGCACAATATCTCGGGTGTCGGTGGTTGGAGTAGAGAGGTGGTTACTGAGTTCTGATAGGAATTGGCCCCTTTCAGTGACTTACAGTGGTGGCATTTAAATTGAGTCGCGTTTCTATACGCGCAAGAGTTTCAAATTCTGTTCTGTGAAGATGGTGCTTCGACAACTGTGGAGTTGGACATCTGAACAATAAGGTATATTTGATTTTAGACGATCAGTCGAATTGTTCGTCTTTCATAACGATCCATTTCCGGTGCTGGGACTTGGTTTTTTAAGGAGAAAGTGTTGTTTCAATCTTTTGAAGTGTCTACCTGACAATCACACGATATCTAAATAAATACGACAGGAAATTTGTTACGAATCTAGTTTTGTTTCTCCCTTTGGTAGTCTTCATATAGCCGGTTCATAGTATTCATTATTCAATGTGGTGCCAGGAAGCAAGCTTGTCTTATGCTTAACTTGTATCCTCAACCTCTGAGTCCTAAAACCCAGAACGCGCGGTGGAGTGTCAACTCTCCTTGATAGTAACTTGTCACATTCATTAAGTGGTCCTCATTGTGTCATGTCTGGAAGAGCAGACATGATTGATGGAGTTAAAACAAGTTCTGCATCGGGTAACCTCAGACCAGGCCGAGAAGATCGTGTATGTGGAAGGGTGGCGGCAGAAGGCGCAATATGTAGCTGCTTCACTCGCTTCTGTGTAGAGCATTGTGCATGACTTAAGGACTGACGGGTAATTTTATGTCGCTTATTTTGTGGACCCAATATAGGATCCGAGCTGTGACGAATATGTTGGTAGCTTCTTACGCTTGTAGGCAAGAATATTATTGCTGGTAGTGTATCATCTTGTATCCATTTCTCGTGCCAAAGTATCTATTAAGCAATATCATCTGATTGTATCTTTCGTCAGCAGATTATTGATACAACAGAGATCCAACGGAGAAGTCCCGGTAGCGGTAGCGTTGGGAGCTACATTGTGCTAAACGAATGGCATTTTACCGGCACTTCAGTGAATTGGAATAAGGAGATCGAGTAAATGGAGGGTGGTGCAGAGGAAGAAATGGAGGTTGGTGCAGAGGAAGAAATGGAGGGTGGTGCAGAGGAAGAACCAGCAGTAGGGCACCGCTGGACTCGAACTGAGACAGTGGTTCTTGTCAATGCATTGAAGGCCAGGGAGGAGGAGGCTCATGATGTAGCTGCCAAGAGCGCAGTGGGCACTGCCGGTGACAAGTGGGAGACCGTGTCCAAGTTCTGTCGTAGCCGCGGTGTGGCACGCTCAAGTGCGCAATGCAACAGCAGGTGGAGTAAAGGACTCTATCTTGACTACCGGAAAGTACGAGATTGGCAGAAAAATGAAGGTGTAGAGTCGTATTGGAAGATGAAGGAGAAGAAAAGGAGGGAGCACAGGCTGCCTCGAGCATTGGATGAGGAAGTTTATAACGTCTTGGTTTCTTTTCTGGATCCTGACCTTAAGCAGACAGGAACACCGGAGTCTGAGTTGGATAGTGACAGTCCTTCCCTTCTTGTATCAACCGCACCAGGGATTGACAAAAATGTTATTCAAACCCATCGAGCAGTTTCTTCTACTCCTGCCTCCGCTTCCACCCCTTCTCACCACTCTGGTATGCTCACTTACCTTGTGCGTTATCACCTGATTTTAAAGGCTTATCCGGACTGCGAGGGCTTAAATTTGTCGTTTTCCAAAAGTTGAAACAAATTTGTGTTTATTGAAGTGATTCATTTGTCGGCAATAATATTGATTAAAGACTTGGTAACCTGAGGAGATTGGAACTGAACCTTTTGCAGGATCTTCCGATGGAGCTGTTGGTTCCATGTTAGACTTTGCGCGACTGCAGGCGAGAGCAACAAGTGGAGAGTCTTTGCAGTCCCTGAAATCTCAAATTGGAGGTTAGTGCTATCATTATACTTTGTTGTCTAATGAGAATGTGGTTGCTTTAGTCTTAAGGATTTGAGGAAGTAATCATTTACGAGTTCATGAATATCTTAGACATGTGCCATATGACAGGTTTATGCATATCTTAAAGCTGTCATATGGCAAATATATCTGGTATGAAACTAGAATAGTCGTCGTCAGCTGTAGTGTTTGCAGTACATTTTGTTGCCCTTAGGCTAATGTTTGTAGCGCTTGTGTTTCTACATCCAGCTCCTTCAGGAGAGGATAAAAAACCTGTCATCTCTGGGTTGAAAAGGAAACGAGCTTCTTCGGCATCCGCAGTAGCCGCTTCATCATACGGTAGAGCTGACATCGCTGATACTCCTAACAACAGGCCGGTCCACCTTAATGTTCCGCCTCTCTTGGACATCCCTCGCTTTAGTGAACCGAATGTTCCCGAACGGAGCAACACACCACACTGGGACGGGCAGTCCGGTTTAGCTTCTTTAGAGGCGCGTCTCCTGGCGCAAAATGAAGCTATTTGGAATCGGGTGCGAATGCTCAATGAGCAGGTCTGCCTATTCTTTGAACACGTCGATTTATGTTCCTGTTTTTTTTTATCGTTCTCAGACATTCTGCTCCTCTTTTCTTACATGCTGACTGTTCTACCAGGTTGTGCAAGCCGTGGACTTGAGCAATCAACGCTTGCTTGGTCAAATGCAATCATTGTTTACGCAAATACGACTACAACTGCAGGTCCAAATTTATGACCAAGAATTTGACTGCAATGCTTGATTATTTTTGTTGAAGCGGATCTAATGGGGTTATTTGAGCATCTTTTTTATAACACCGCTCTCACTTGTCGCATTCCAGGTTATTAGCGCTCAAATGCAGGCACAAGTGCATGAGTCCACTCGATCCGTTCAAGCAGAGCTTCAGACCGTCCTGAAGACCCACACTGAGCAGATCTTTAGCCAGTTGCAATCGCAGGGAGGGTGCCATCCTCAGGGGCAGGCTCTTCCGAAAGAGAGGCCCATTCAGGATGTGAACTGGTCTGGTGATAGGACGTCTAGACCTTCACCGCCCGATATTCAAGTTGATTTTTCCCAACTTCCAGTTCCACCTCTACAGCCCCTTCAGCTTTCTCGTGACAAGGAAAGGGTTGTTCTGCAGAGGAGTGGGGAGCAGGCGGCTGAAGGGTTGCTAGCTCCACAAAGCAATCCAAGAATCCAGCTTCTTCCGCATATTTCTGATGTGCAGAAAGCTGAGACTTTGGCAGTCAATAAGTCACGACTCCCTCCACACATGAGCGATGTAGATAGAATATTAAGGCAGCAACAGGTATTGCCTTCACCGTTGCCTCACTGGAATCAAGCCTCGTTTGTGATCAGTGAGCTTGATAGAGTGTTGGGACACAAACCTTTGGACATTCATATGATTCCTCCAGCCCCTGGTCCCTCGAAAGGTACATATGTGGTCAACGACAGTGACCGGCCTCTACTCCAGCCACGAGCGCATATCTTTGAGTCTACCCTGCAACAACCCGGTCGATTTGACAGACAGGTTATGCACATCACTTGCACTTATCTCCAACGGCGTCTAGAATGGATACCGACTTCTTATGATATTTTGTGTGGTTCAGGTGCAAGTGGATCATCCGGATGCAAAAGGCAGGACTTACTTCCTGAAGGCGCACTTCAGTAACAAGAATTTCACTGATGATGTGTCCCTAGAGGCCATTGCGATGAGAACACACGGTTTCAGCGAAGAAGACATCGTCAACTTACTGAATGAGGCAGCTATTTTGAGCGGAACGAGAGGGAAGGCGGCCATCAGTCTGAAGGAAATTGACGACACTATTCACAGGATGGTTCTGGGTGTGGAGGGCACGTTATTGACCGACGCCAAGAGAAAGAGCCTTGTTGCTTATCACGAAGTAGGCCACGCCATCTGCGGGTAAGAATGAGCAGCCTGCAAAATTTCTCATACTGTTCTGGTAAAATTAGTGTACCTGGGCACTGATCCGACTTTCGTTGCAGAACTTTGACTCTAGGCCACGACGCCGTACAAAAGTTCTCACTGGTTTCCGGGTGTCAAACCCGTAATCCCACATGGTTTCTTCCTGAGGGAGACCCAACATTGGCATCAAAGCATAAAATCTTTGCCCATCTTGTCGGTGCCCTGGGTGGTAGAGCAATCGAGGAGGTAGTGTTTGGTGAAGTCCAGACCACCTCTGGAGCTTCCGACTTGAAACATGCTATATCTATGGCAAAACAGGTAAAATACCGAACTGAAGTCACATTTTGTATAATGGATGAGCTCTTCTTTAGAACTGAACGCGCATATCATATCACTGGAGTGCAGATGGTGGCGGTGTTCGGAATGTCGGACAATGGGCCATGGGCATCGATGGACTCGTCTCCCCAGACAGAGAACATGATCATACGCACGATGGCTCGGAACTCAATAGCCGAGAAGTTCCCGGAGGATATCGATCAGACGGCGAAGACCATTTTCATCAAGGCGTACGAGATGGCTCTGGGACACATCAGGAACAACCGCGCTGTCGTGGACAAGATCGTAGAGGTTCTGCTCGAGAAGGAGACGTTGTCTGGCGAAGAGTTCAGGGCTATTCTTTCGGAGTACACACAGATTCCTGCCGAGAATCGTCAATCTGACAAACAGGCGGCACCTGTTAGAGCGAATACAATCGACAGAGGCTATTGAGGAGACGATTGTGTAGAAATTGGAGCATTGAAGCTCTTGTATCAGTATTCTGTTACATATGCAGGCACCTTCATCGATGTGTTGAGAAATTGAATCATTCTCAATCAGACGTGGAGTCCATCCAGCAGTGGCACCGTTAATGGGGAATGGAATGCAAGACTCTGTGCAGGACATGGGTGCCTCAGCTGAGAATCCGGGTAGCGAATCGAGGAAGAGCGCTCCGACTCTAAAGCAAGCCAGCCAGCCATCATCTGGAACTTGACCTAAATCTATGGAATGGGTTAGCATGTTTCTGATTCGATACTACCCCGTGCTTTTTGTGTTGCTAGAGTGATAGTTTTGTTCTCAACCTGCGGAAACTTTTGTACACCAAGACTTAATTATGCTAGAAGCTGACAGATGAGTACTTGTTCTATAAATTTTGACTCCACGAACTTTTGACCAACGATCGCTCACCTCATACGACTTTGTAGAGCAGGTTTCAAGATTCTCACTTCCAGCTTCATCTTACTGTTTTAGTGTCTTCAGTGCTACCTTTTCTTGATTCTAAGAAGTTGAATTCGCCTACTGAAATGTGACTGACTTTTGGAATGTCATTTCGCTGCTTGTAATTATTCCTTACATTATTAGTCTCTCTACTTGATCTATTCAATATCCGTTCATAGCATCAGTTTGATTCCAGTGTGTCATTCTCGACAGGAAGTGATCAAATGCTTTTTCGAAGTCCATGTCTCTCAAAGCATGGTCAGGGTGTGTGAAAGTGATCGACAGTGATTTTTTTTTTTTACTAGGTTCATAACAGGACTCACTACGTGAATGTACGGTCATTTGCGGTAGAATTTTCATGTACTTGTTTTGTTGAATAGTGGGGAAAAAAACCAATAACATTCCCCCGTGAGAAGCCTACATTTGAGTCAACACCAAATAACGGTACAACACTTTTACATTGCATAAGAAGTCGAAATTCAAATTGTTTCCCATCATAGTTTCTTGATGTGGTTTGTGAAGAGTCCTCATCTCCCTTCATCAACTGTTCACAATCTATGGCGTTGCACCAGTTTTGCTTGTATGTGTATTGTAACTTAGGTTCTCGCCGTACTTGGTGCTTACTGTGGTGTTAAAGTGAGTTAACACTGTGTATTTTAGTAAAAGGGCCGCACATGGCTCTGATAATAAACGCCTATCCAATGTGGAAGGCAAAGTAGCAAGTTTAACAAAGCGGTTTTAGGCTCGGATAAGAACATTCCCAACTACTTGCCCCCAAAGTTGAGTATGAAATTTTGTAATGCAAAAAGTCATATACCGGTGTATGTTTAGTAAAAGGGCCCGTTGTTATGAAAGGTGGCAACCTCTACGTCAATACATAAGACCGATTTTTTAGCATCAAGAATTGGAAGAGATAACACCATTACTACCTACATTGTGCAACATGGAGAAAACTGTGGCTTGGCCTACAAAGCATATTGCTAGCACCTTTCTTCTCACAAACATATATAAAGCTACAGAAAATTCTACAACTACAAACATGTTCTACAACTTCTATTATATGATTTCAAGTGTTTTCCTCGCTTCTACTCTGAACCTTTGCTACAACTATTTTTCTCTTCTCCTTCTTAGATCATTTCTTCGCATTCACCATGTGTTGTGCTTGGTGTTTCTTTGCGCAAGCTCAAGTACCTAACGACCATCACTCATGATGTGTTGTGCTCGGTGTTTCTTTGCAGCATCTCCAAGCTCTAGTATCTAACGACCATCACGTCAAGGAGAGATGGATATTGATCGAAAGTTATGCAATGCTACCAAAAAGACAATGTTGAGTTCAAGCAAATTCCCCTCAATTTCCTCAACAACACGGGGCATTTCATCATTCAATTTCCTCAACAACACAGGGCATTTCTTCATCAGCCTATGCTTCAGGTTCGGGATGTACTTGGAGATCTTGTAAATCTCGGTAGTTGTCTAGGAGGAGGAGCGTGAATGTCGTCACAAAGCCCACTAGGTGCATAGAGTCATTCAAAATACGCATTTGCAATGATCTGTAGAAAAAGAGGCAGAGGAGAACATTGAAAGGAAGGACAATCATACATAAACAAAGAGATGGACATGTAACGAGGGGTAGGTAGGTTTGATGCTTACGGTGAAGGAGCGATGGATAATAGGTGCACAAAAGAGTGCATAATGAAAAATTCGAAGAAGAGAATTAATTTAAAAAAAAAAAACACATATTCAAAGCATATTATAAATTTCATAAGTGTGTGCAAAGAAATTAAAATTGAGAAGAATATGGATAGGGTTTGGGTTGTAGCTCTTATAGTGAAAGTGGTGTGGTGTGGACAAGTTGCCGCACTTTGGTATTCACTGCATATGTGGAGCACATATCAACACTTGATGAAGCAATGTAACATACACCATTGAAAGCACTTCGGTTGATGTGAGCAATGATCCAAATACAAACCTTTGGCTCAGTAATGGGTGAGTGTGAAATCACTTATGCACATGTGAGCGATGATCCGCTACCTCGATAGGTGAGCGGCTTGAAAGACATTTGAGTATATGTGACCGATGATCGAGATACAAAATACAAAGCATTTGCCTTGGCGATGGGTGAGAGTGAAAGCACTTCAAGGGATCACACACTTAAAGCTCGTGGAAGGTGATATGAAGGACAATGGTGATCAAAATACGATGGGTGAGCGCTTTAGCTCCAAGCCTCGCCACGATCTCAAACGATTAATGTGACCCACACGTTAACCCTTAAACGCCTCATGTGACCCGAGGGATCATATTCTACAGAATCTCCTTTGTAGCTCTCAATGTACTCAACTTTTCACTTATATTTTGATGTCAAACTGGTTACCTTCTTCTGATGCATTCAAAAAGTGAAATTTTAGAATTCAAATCACAATTTGTATGAGTCGTTTTGTGCTTTGAAAGGATTATGGTAGGTAGGTAGGGGTTGTACAATACTTGTAGGAGGTTGCAAGCTCATCATTGATTGGATCATTCATGATGCCCAAGTTCAAAAAGTGCACTATTCATGATGCCCAAGTCCAAAAGATACTGTGATCCAATACTTGGTTGCCCAAATCAGTATAGCCTGACGTTTAAGGGTTAAACATCACATCTGTCAAGTCTGAATAGACACCTATATAATTATTTTTTAATTTTATATAAAAATCCTGAAAACCATTGAGAACTTTGGCCCTTCCCCTCTTCTCTTCGCGTTAACACTTGCAAAAGCTAGGTGTGGCGAGACACATTGAATATCCAAGAGCAAACGGAATGCAAGTAATTCAGGGTCGTAGATTCAGTAGATTGGTGGCTATACCGTGAGCAAGGTAATGATCTCCGGACTGTCCTTCCGTCCCCCGAAGCTTGTCAAGTGTCGAGTGGAAACAGACCATTGTCTGCAAAAAGGTGATGGAGTCTTCCTTGGCAACAACATGCAGAAGCGGCAAGCGGCGGATTCAAAAAGGCCCCCTGCAAACCAAAAGCGGAGATTCACCGTGGACACTCACTCCCACTGGCACTCAACCAGGCACGCGGCACTTCGCCAACCCCTTTACAATCCTACGCAACCACCGCGACTATTCCCGCGGGTAAATCCCTTGCTCCCACGTCACCCGGACGCCGGTTCCACCCGGAATTCCCCTCCTGGACGCCGTAACTTCCACGTCCACGGACGAAAACGGGCCACCCGCCTCGTCCACTCAATCCTTTCCTCCGTTATCCTACCTCCCCCCCTCCCTCGCACTGATATTGCAACACTGCCAATCCTTCCTTGTACAGCGCTGTAGAGATTTGCTGGGATTTTCCATTGTGCAGCATTTTGGGGTTTTGTAGAGGGTTTTGAATATTTCGGGTTTAGCATTGCAGCTATGGCGACGACGGCAGGAGTGGCGACGTTGCTGACTCCCGTGTCACTTCGACACGGATTGGCGCAGAAGGAGCTCACGGGCGCGCAATTTCGGCCTTTGTATGCGAGTCCTCGCAGAATTGCGGCCCGGGGAGTTGTGAGCGCGAGCTTGAAGAATGGCGAGAATGTGGATATGGGCAAGCGTGGGATGCTTAAGGGAGTTGCAGGTGCGTTGGCCGCTGTGCTGCCCGCGCTCGTTGCGAAACGGGCTCTGGCTGCTGACGAGCAAGGCGTGGCGTCCTCCCGGATGTCGTACTCCCGATTCTTGGAGTATTTGGATATGGACCGTGTGAAGAAAGTAGACTTGTATGAAAATGGCACGATTGCGATTGTGGAAGCTGTGTCTCCCGAATTGGGGAACAGGGTACAGCGAGTGCGCGTGCAACTCCCCGGGACTAGCTCGGAATTGCTGTCGAAGTTCCGATCGAAGAATGTCGACTTTGCTGCTCATAATGCCCAAGAGGATTCCGGTTCCGTGATTGCGAACCTGATTGGAAATTTGGCATTCCCGTTGTTGCTCGTTGGAGGTTTGTTCTTCTTGTCGCGTAGATCGCAGGGAGGCATGGGTCCCGGTGGGCCTGGCAACCCTATGGCGTTCGGAAAGTCGAAGGCCAAGTTCCAGATGGAGCCCAACACGGGCATCACATTCCAGGATGTTGCGGGAGTGGACGAGGCGAAGCAGGACTTCATGGAGGTCGTGGAGTTTTTGAAGCGGCCAGAGAGGTTCACGGCTGTGGGCGCCAAGATCCCGAAGGGAGTTTTGCTGGTCGGTCCCCCCGGTACGGGTAAGACGCTTTTGGCGAAGGCAATTGCTGGTGAGGCTGGCGTGCCTTTCTTCTCCATCTCGGGTTCCGAATTCGTGGAAATGTTCGTCGGTGTGGGAGCATCGCGAGTGAGAGATTTGTTCAAGAAGGCGAAGGAGAACGCGCCTTGCATCGTGTTCGTGGATGAGATCGATGCCGTTGGTAGGCAAAGAGGAACTGGAATTGGTGGTGGCAACGACGAGCGTGAACAGACTCTGAATCAGTTGCTTACTGAGATGGACGGATTCGAAGGCAACACCGGTGTGATTGTTATCGCAGCCACCAACAGGGCCGATATTCTTGACTCTGCCTTGCTGCGACCTGGACGATTCGACAGACAGGTAATGTCCTTTCTACACTCTCTCAATGAGACGTTTGCAAACGTCCGAGCTGTTGCTGACCTACTTTCGTGTGATTCAGGTGCAAGTAGATGTTCCTGATGTCAAGGGCAGGACTGACATCCTCAAGGTGCACGCCAGCAACAAGAAATTCGCCGAAGATGTGTCTTTGGACATCATCGCCATGCGAACTCCAGGCTTCAGCGGAGCCGATCTTGCCAACTTGCTGAACGAGGCAGCTATTTTGACCGGAAGGAGAGGAAAGACCGCCATCAGTGCGAAGGAGATTGACGACTCTATCGACCGAATTGTTGCTGGTATGGAGGGCACAATCATGACCGACGGCAAGAGCAAGAGCCTTGTTGCGTACCACGAAGTAGGCCACGCCATCTGCGGGTAAGAAGCAACACTCCCTTCACAATGATACTGCAACGAACTAGCTGATGACGCAATGTTCGGTGATGCCGAGGTTACCTTGTTGTTTCGATTGGGAGTTTACTTATCATTTCTTTCTGTGTTCAGTACTTTGACTCCAGGACACGATGCCGTGCAAAAGGTTACCCTGGTTCCCAGAGGACAAGCCCGAGGTCTGACATGGTTCATTCCCGGAGAAGACCCAACCTTGATCTCGAAGCAGCAGATCTTTGCCCGTATCGTGGGTGCTTTGGGAGGCAGAGCAACTGAGGAGGTAGTGTTCGGTGATGCCGAGGTTACCACCGGAGCTTCCAGCGACTTGCAACAGGTCACCTCGATGGCGAAGCAGGTAAGCAAATCACATCACTCTCTCTCTCTCCCTTCTTCCCTCTCTCTTCTATCTCGATCTAACCGAGAGCTCTTGCATGCACAGATGGTGACGGTCTTCGGAATGTCCGACATCGGCCCATGGGCGCTGATGGACCCATCCTCTCAGGGAGGAGACATGATCATGCGCATGATGGCCAGAAACTCCATGTCCGAGAAGCTGGCTGAGGACATCGACAAGGCAGTGAAGGCGATCTCCGACAAGGCATACGAAGTGGCTCTGGGACACATCAGGAACAACCGTGCTGCCATGGACAAGATTGTTGAGGTTCTCCTTGAGAAGGAGACATTGTCCGGCGAAGAGTTTAGGGCTATTCTTTCGGAATACACAGAGATTCCTGCTGAGAACCGTCAGTCTGACAAGCAGGCGTCACCTGTAGCTGTTTAGAGCCATTACCATCAGATAGAACAATCTGTAAGAGATGAATGGAGCATTGAAGCTCTTGTATCAGTAGTTTGTTACATATGCCAGCACCTTCATGTATGCCTTAAGTTTTGAGAAACTCGATCGTTTGCTGTATTCGATGGCTCTGGCATGCATGCACTCTTCTGCTTCATTTCTTCATCCATCGGTTTTTGCAAGTGAAGTTATATAAATCGGAATTGTTAAGGCCCACTTTATACACAGGCTGGGGCTGGCCGGAGAGCGGGCTGGATTGAATGGCTAGGGTTTGGGCCCAAGGTGGGAAGCTCAGGCTGGGATATACCTTGTCCCAATTGCTTCACTTGGGCCCCAACATTTTGGCGCTAAAACAGTGCCACGTAGGGTGCCACATAGGATAAAATAAAGTTTCGGTCGGGCCCTAGTATAAAGCCCTTGGGCCCGATTTGAAAGAATCGAGCCATCCTATTGGTTGAGATTTGAACAATTTGGGCCGGCCCTTAATCTGGCCCTGGCCCTAAGTATAAAGTGGACCTTATGAAATATGAGGATTCGAAATGCAGAATGGTTACTACTCCTGCATGCGCATTCACTTATTAGCTTCTCATCTTAATAATAAAAACCCGTGGTTGTTAAATAGGACAATGTTTGAGAACACACCCAATGCATTCAAGCTGGTGGATGGTTGCCCTAACAATCAATTCCTAATAATTTTGTTGTGTGTAAATGTATGTTATCTTGTTGGCCTCATCAACTAAAGTAAGACCACGAATTCTGTAGGTCGTTTCAGTTATCAAAATATGTTTGGAGTTCATCTGGATAAATGAGTCTATGAAGACCACTTACTATTTGAAACCTCACTCAAAGTACTAATGTCTTAAATAAAAAATTGCCATGTGGTGAAAATGTGTTGCTTGGTGAGCTTTGATTGTGATTAATACGTCTCAGGTAAGATTGATCTAAATCACTTTCTTTAGCTCTTCAAAGTAAACGGACACAAGTATTGATTCATTCAAAGTTATAGTACACCTTAAATTGGACCTTTATGGTATCTAAATATTTCATACCACACTTATGACCTTTGCTTGATTAGAAGGTTGAACAAGCTCATCCAAAACACTTTGCAAGGTGAAGACCTGTAATGTCTTGCAAGTTTGTTTGAAGCACATGTGAGGTGGAGGTACCTTCAAAGTTGGAGGACCAATCCTTCTTCTTCTACTTTTTTCTTTCTTTTCTTTTCTTTTCTTCTTTCTTTTTTTTTTTTTTTTTTTTTTTTTTTTTTTTGCCAACGCTCCCTATTAGGGCACAGAACTTGTTTAACCCACAATTACTATGAATCTTGTGAATCCTGTGAAAAGCTGTATCACTTGCTCCATCATCAAAATCTAACTTCCAAGTGGATGTATTGATGTGTAATGAAATCGAAAGGTTAACAACAAAAGCAAAATGGAATTATATGTACCAGTACTAAAACCTTTACGTCAATCTTATATAGTTATTCAAATTATCGATATAAATTCTTTACGAAAACATTATTTGGATCATAAAATGCAAACTTCAAGCAACCAAAATATATCATGGAAACGAAATTAGTAAATTTCTTGATACATCCAGATATTAATTTATTTACATTAGAGATAAATATGGCTTGCTCATGTTGTATAAAATCTCAAATGCATTATGCATCATTCGAAACAAAAAAATTCTCTGGATCAAGGTTTATAGCTGCTTCTTTTAATTTTGGAAACCGTAATGCAATATTTGTCATCATATTATATCGTAGTCATTCAACCAAAATAACAAAATTCTTAGAAATTTTAGAATTTTCAATAAATTAAGCACCATTAAAATGTCAAATCCTTAGATGAGGTGATTTTAATATGGATTTATTTAATGATAGTACCTAATATTTTGAGATTGAGAAGATTTTTGATAGCATGAATAAAAATTACTTAAAACAAAACATTTCAATAATGTACCACCAAAAAAAAATTCATTCATATATCATATTTAGTCAAGTATACCTGAACCAATACCAAATATGGAGTTACGTATGCCTATTGGCCTGATTATCACAAACCCATTTATTATGCTTTTAAATTACAGAGTTTATTACCAAAATATACTATATAAATTCAATAATTTTGTTTCACATAACTTCAAATTAAATCATAGCAAGCCTCTAACAATTCAATTTGCATGAAATCAAAGTTAGAGTTTTAAGCACTTAAGGTAGAATCTTAATCCATAGAAATTTTATATAGATTATAAAGGTAGAATTTTAATCAATAAATTTTTTAGAATTTCTATGAAATTTTTTATAGATTATAGAGTTTCTAATTCTATTAAAGTAAAATATTTTATAAACGATATTTTTAATCTATGTAACTTATTTAAAGTAATAGATTTTTATAGATTAAAACGCAATTTTTAGAAATTATAATAATATTTTTTCATGAGTAAAATATGAAGATAGTTATAAATCTAAAATAATCTAATATTTGAGAAGGAAGTAAAGAATAGTGAATCGAGCACTGAAAGATTACCACCTGTAAGAGAGGTTGATCATGCCATAGATTTAGTTACCGATGCTGCCCCCATAGTTGAAGCACCGTACCGTCATTCCCATTATATAGGCACAAACACTAGTATAGTAACTTCAGTATTTGAGGAGGAGTGTTGTAAATAGAAAGTTCTACTCCTACTGTAAGTTACTAATACTATTAGTTAGTGCATGTAATTCTAGCTCAAAATGTTGAACTTGAGAATCAATTGAAAGATTTGTTGAGCAAAAGATATATTAGGCCTAGCAAATCACCTTGGGGATCTCATGTTCTTCTTATATGGATGATCCTGATTTTGCAAAGAAAATAACTAACTATATTTACTTATCGATCAAGATTTTGGATTGTGTAATATATCAAGATTTCAAAATGAAAAGGTCTTTAATTATATGGCTGAATCAGAAAATTCCATCTTTATAAATGCATGAGGCAAATTAAACCAAATCAGAAAATCACCTAATTATTAAAGGCACATTCCACAAGTTATATTCGATCATTATTAATCTATCAAATATTCATTGGTCCAATCAATTTGATGATCGCAAGTTTCTCTAAATTTTTGACATGGAATGAACAAATTCAAGGTGCTATTCCTTATAATTTCATTGAAATTTAATATAAAATCTAAAAAGTTCAAAAACTAAAGTTTAAATGTTTGTACAATTATGGCAATTGGGGTATACCGGCCAACTAGTCTCGGTTTTAAAGACCAAAGCTCACTTTGTTGAATAGGTGGTTGGGGTGAACGATCAATCAAGGAGTATTAATCCTCTCGATAGGTGATAGGAGTGAAGGAATATTTCTAGAGCACTTGGTAGATGTGACTCATCCTCAATCAAGAAACTGTAGTCCACCCCAATTTTTTCATGTGTTGCCTTGTTGTGTTTATCTTGACGCCCTTGCAAAATTTAAGGCAGAAAAATGAGATGCAATTTACTTCTTGATTTCAAATACAACTCTAAAGCAAACAACATTACCCATCAACAATCCGAAGAGTAGCTTCTCAATTGTGCGGAGAATTAATAACGTCATTTTTATGAAAGTAGATCTCATATTGCATGAGCACCTGCAATGGCAACTAATTTTCAAAGTTTTGACATATTTTGTTTGAGATAATGGTGAGAAATTCCTCCATCGCAGCTGCACACAATTCACATTCATTATTCACAAGCTGTCCAGTTAATGTTTTAACCTTTGCTTCAAGTTCTGCCACTTTGAACATTAATCTGAACCTGAATTCATCAAAAACAACATATTACTTACACGTTGATGTGCATCTTAAACACCAAATTCTAGTAAATTACTTCCAAAAATTGACCACACAATTACTTAAGGTCATGTGTATATCAACATGGTCATATGATTGTACCGTTGTTCTGTTTCAGATGCTTTGTCTCGTTGCTTTTGCCAAAGTAGATTTAATATGCATATACATGTCGCAATACTGCAAATAAAGAGACAACTAAATTAGCTGGTCTTGTTTAATTTTTTATAAAGTTTAAGTTAAATATAAAGTTCTTCTAGAGTTTTCAAAAACTCAAAGCTTCAATATAACTTCCTATCAACTTTTAAACGATTCTTTATTTGTTTTTTAATACACAACTTCAAAGAAGACATTAGTCTATGAATGAAAATGAATTATTTGAAACAAATTTTAGTAAATGAATTTCTTCTATTTCACGATGGGATGTAATTCTCTTGTTGCCTATAGACACCTTTGCAAATGAAATGTTTTAACATCTTATGATAAAAATATCAACATATTGTAATTCAAAGTACTTGGGACTATCCACTTTTATGTTGCTTTAGATACCCCACTTTTATGTTGCTATGTAATCACTTCAAAGTTACCACATCATACCTTTTCAAATAATTTCTTGCCTACATCAATAACGATATATCAAAGAAGTATATGCCCATGAACTTTACACACAATCATATTGAGGTTCAAACATATAATTGATGTTTAAATTAGGCAGTATTTATAAAAAAAGTTAATTTAAACTTTGTTACACAAACAATTAAATCTTACTACCTAATATCATAACAATATCATGATTAAATAAAGTTCAAATCAATTTGAAAAATTGTGTACTGGTATAAGATTCTACCGAAAGGATGTGACCCGGATTAAATTTTATTTTGGGCTAGCGTTTTAAGTTGCTAACAATTTTCTTTCCTTTCTTGATAGAAATTGCATTATTTGATACTTTTAAATTGTATTATTTGATAGTTTCAAGGTAGGTGGTTCATAGGATTTGCACCAACCAATTCAAGGTAACGATGACTTAAATCATATTTTTATGTGCTTATTAAAAGAGCCTGTAATACAATAGTGCATCAAAGAGACGCTTTACATGGAGAGTCTTGTCGTACATGGAGTTGAAGGAGGGAACATCTCTATTATGTGATTGATTCATCTTTTGAATTTGAAAAATGAACCATATGACACAAATTTTTGCGCTTCATCAATATTACGAATGGGTTAACTCTCCTTGCAAAGCGTCTTGATGATGAATTACTTGTACCAAACATATCCAAATCGAATTACCCACTTACTTTAAATTTGGAGAACCATGCATTTATATTTTTTACTTTCTTGAACAATTTTCTACTTAGTATTTTTTTTTCATATATGATCATTTTTCTAATTTTTAAAATTAATTAGTTTTTTTGGACAAAAGTACGATCATAAATGAAGGCCAAGAAATTTAATAGTAGATGGAAAATTTGAATTTTGTATTTAGATAATCTGGTATTAGATATTCAATGATGTTTGTATAGTGAAAATATTCAAATGGTTGTTGAGGAGCTAGGTATCCTTCATCGATTGTTGGAGTTTAAATTATTATTTAGGGATGAATTCTGGTTTGAATCTAGTCTAGTTTTTTGTCATAGTACCCTCAATTTATTCTAGATGTGATAAAAAACATAGCATGCATTTTAGTGAAATCGGTTGTTCATTGGAATTTTTTCTTTTGAAGATTTTGCGGCGCTTATTACCATTGCAAGGATAGAATTGGAGGCCAATAAGTTTTGATGCATCTTTTTGGTACACGGGTGTTTGAGATAAAGGTGAACAACTCTCAACGCAAGGTATCTTTTGGTAGCATATCTATTTCAAAGTGAAAATAATGAAATTTTGTAACATCTTTAAATACTTGCAATCTTTAAGGTTTCATGACTCAAAAGTTGACCTACATGAACTAAAATTGGTATGCTACACCTTTCCATGTACAAATAAAATTCATGGTTAAGATTTGATTAACTTTCCTTCATAAAATCTACACCTTTGTACGTACAAATAAAATACATTGTTATTCCTCATCATCTATACTACCACATGCAATTTTTTGTAAATATAGATTCCCTTAATGGGAGCGGGAAAAGATTATTGGTGTGTTTGGGAGCTACAAGGATATATCGATATTTCTCTCAAGATCATAACATTCTCAAAAGCACTATATTTCGTAGAAATCAGACCACCCATTGAACAACCCACTTTTATCATGAAAATAGAAATTTTGATATTCCCAAATTCACAATATTTTATAGGAAATAAAAAATGAAGGTCTGAACCTTAATATCTCAGCTCCCTCCTCCTTACCCTTTTCCCCTCTTCGCCTTTGCCCCTTGTGCGGTGGTGCCCTTGTTAGTTGTTGCTTGCCAAACGCATCTCTATATTCTAAGTATCATGATATATACAAATCACTATAATGAGTGAAAATAGATGTCCCGAAATTATCACAAAATTCGATAATCGGGTTGCTAACCGCACCTTATGATTCTTGAGAGAGCCGACACTTTTGAGTACCTCTCAATCATTGTCAAATGTCAACATGGGCCTTGTTATACCTCACCACTAAGGGCGGGACAGTGGAGGGGTGGCGCCTTCATTGCCTGCCCCTCTCTCGGCCCACTCGACTTGCCCACCCACAGCCCGCCCTATAAGGTTGGAGAGCCTCCATGCTTCGTATACCTCCCGCCTCTGTGCCTGCCGATGACGCTCCACTTCGCTTGATCTTTGCACAGTAGCATGTACGTGTTTGTGCGCTCGACTGGGAGGAGATTGTTGTGGAGCGACGACGAGCAGCAGCGAGGGGGGAGGGAGCGTCATCGGCAGGCGCAGAGGCGGGAGAGGTACGAAGAACAAAGGCTTCCCAACTCTACAGGGCGGGTTTTGGGTAGGCAAGTCGAGTGGGCAGGGAGAGGGGCGGGACACTGGAGGGGTGGCGCCTCCAGTGTCCCGCCTTTAGTGAGGATGCTTGCTATACCGTTCACCTCCTAAGTTTTGTAATTGTTTGCCCAATAATCCACCATGTATTGTAGGTTCGAGACAATCTTGGTCTACAAATTAATAGGTAACGATTAGAGTTTGGAGAATCTAATCAATTTCCACCTTACAAGGACCTGCATAATTCATTAGTTGATCAAATCTTTTTGACAATTTTATAGTACTTGATTCTGTGCCCAAATTCACAAACAGTGCATCCGAAGTCTAGTCAACAAACCAATTTTGTATGATCATACCATATGATCTTGCAGATTCCAAACATTTAAGATCCGACTTAGAGATTACATGACTAGTAGAGTTAACGACATGATGAAAAGTGTTGACTCTAAGATCTTATGGCTGAGAGTTTGATATATCTAGTTTCAAAACCAGTCTTTTCAATTTGGTACAATTAGGATTTGGATTTAGGAAAGCTCTTGGGAGACTTATAAGGGCATGGACATTGCAGTTCTTCTTGTTGAACTGTGTGTATGCGAGGACCTCAAAGTCCCGGGTGCCCACACCCCGGGCATTCTTCTCTCTTAAACACTTAGTCATTTTCAGGCTCAGCTTAGATAGACTCAGCTTTTCCCATACCCGGGACTTTCCCCTTTTGATTTGATTGACTAGCCCGACCCCCTAGTGGGACCCACCTAGATCATTTCAGCCGCCCCACTACTTAGCCTTTTTGGGCTCATCACCCTTTTTGAGACTTGTCACTTCCATCCTCATCCCTCGGATGTAAAAACCCACAATCCCATTTTAGGGATACTTTTTGCTTAATCTCATGCCGTCTTGCTGCCAAAATTCCCTCTCAAGCTTTCTTCCTCGTTTTTCAAGCTTTCTTGCAAACCTTTTCTTACAACACATTATCAGCACGATCGATCGAACCATGAGCTAAACATCCTTCGTTCTTCTCTACGTTTTTCACTTTGTTTTTGTTTCGATACATTTTCCGCATAAATCTTATATAACTCATACCCAACCACCTTCATCGTTCTTCTTCTCTTTCTCATCGTTGTTTTTGTTTTGTTTTTTTTAAAGTTTTTTCTCCAAAAACACAGTACTCGTTGAAAAATTCAGAAAAATCTCCTTCTCCGAAGTTAGTAGAAAAATCCAGAAAAACTCTATCTCCGACCTTAGCCGAAAAAAAAAAAAAAAAAAAAATTCTCTTCGTTGTCGTTTTTTTCTTTACAGTCATCGTTTTTCTTTTCTCCGTCGTTTTTTTCTTTCTACCTCCTTCGTCGTTGATTTTCCTGCCATTTTTTTTGATTCGTCCTTTATTCCGCCAGTAATTCTCGTGTAAATTCTGCCTGTCAGCCACCGTTACGGAAGGTCGGTCAACTGCCGAGATTCATCGCACCGTTGAGTCTTCATCCACCGACACTGTCGGCCGTTTTTTTTCTGTCTTCGACTTGTCTACGCAACTTTTTGCGCGCGAATTTTTTTCGAATTTTGCCTCCTTCTTCCAGTTTGAATCTTCCCGCCCGTCAAGCGCATACTTAATCGAGGAGGAGCAAGCTAGAGATCATCCTTTTCCGGACTTAGCAAGTTCTTCACCGTTTTTTCTTTCCTCCCCCGCCGCTGGTCCTCTCCTTGTTTTTTCTTGTTTTTTCCGCCGTTTCTTGTCTCCTCCGCCATCGGAGCCTCTCTCCGCATTATTCTGCAGGGACCTCAGAGATTGATCAGCAGCGAAAGGAAGGGGGAAGAAGATCACTCGATTGATCGCTGCCGCCGTCGATCGAATCATTTTCCATCCGCTTCGTTTGTTGCCTTACTTTAGACCCTCTCCGAAAGATCTCCTCTCTCCACCGTTTTTTTCTTTTTCTAGTCCTCTCCTTTTTGCTGTAGAACCTATTCTTGATTGATCCTCTGTCGGTGGGAGGGATATATCGGCGTGAAGCAAGGAGGAGTTCCGAGAATACCAGGGACAGCTCTCTCTCTCTCCTTGTTTCTATCAATCTCCTTGTCGTTTCCTATTTTTGCTTCGTAAGCTCCTTGTTTTTTCTTGCTTTTCATCTATTTTTGTGTGGTCTTTTTCCCTCTCTTCCTCCCCTTTTTCTACGCGTGTCTTTTTTGTTTTTCAGGATGTCCAAACCGAGTAGCTCGGTTGAAGAGCCTCGGATCCACCCCTGCTTTGTTTTTACCTTTGAAGTCGATGATGGAAAATTACATGAAATGGAGCATAGACGTCCGGACACACCTTTGCGCCGAGGAGCTCCACCCCGTCCTTAAAAAGCTTCCCCAAGGAGCGGAGCCACTTCCGGTTGCGATGTTATGGAAAGCGTTACTTGTGATCCGGAGACACCTGGACCCGTCCCTGCGCCGTCAATATATTCAAGTAGAGAACCCGACGGAGTTATGGAAGAAGTTAAAGCACCGGTTCCAACACGAGAAGGCGGTTTTCGTACCTCAAGCACGCAGCGAATGGATGGCACTCCGGGTGCTGGATTTTCCCGACCTCTCTTCTTTTAATTCTGAGCTCCACCGAATTGCGGCCCAGCTGAAGCTCTGCGGCCAACAAGTCACGGAACAGGAGATGATCGAAAAAACTCTTTCCACGTTCCCACATGCATCCGCAATCTTGGCGCAACAATATCGCAACATGCAGTTTGATACACAAGCAGAACTCATGTCTCATTTTCTACTTGCGGAGAAACAACTCCAGATTTTGCTCAAGAACGCGGAGTTAGCACCACCGAAGGAGACCCACGCGGCCGAGATTCCACAGAAAAAGCCCAAGGACAAGCAATCCAAGTCGTCGAGGCAGCCGCATCAAAAGCAAGGAGGAGGAGGAGACCGTGATCGAGACCGTAGCCCACGCCGAGGACGCCAAGACTCCCGCTCCAGCGAAGCACGCCGAAGTCCGAGTAGGAACGACAGCCCCAGACGAAGTGACGATCGGGGCAAGCAGCCAGCGGATAAGAAGGAGGGACAGCACAATGATAAGGGAAGTTCCCATACCGAAACTCGTTCGTGCTACAGGTGTGGCGAGCAGGGGCACATCGCCAGGGATTGCCGAGCACTGGAGTTCGTGGCGCGATTATTCAAAGAGCTCCGTCAGCTTCGTCACGCCGCCCAACAAGCTCAGCCAGCTGATCATCGAGAGACTCATGCGTTTGAGGCCTCCTCCCTAGATTATATTGATGTTGAGAATTTTTTAGTGAGTGTCCCCAGGTTCACAGAATCCGAAACGGGACCAGAAGTTGCGCTCATCGATTCTGCCACGACCCACACCATCCTCAAGAACCCGGAGTACTTCGAATTTTCACCTGTGAACTCATGCTCCAGGGGCAGCATAATCACTATTGCGGGACCTCAGCAATTCCACTATAGAAAAGGGAAGGCCACATTTTTACTGCCCGGTGGCGTGAAAGTGGTCTGCTCCCATGCCATGAACTCCCCCGACGCGCCCAGGAATTTGATTTCGTATCGGGATCTAAGGAGTAATGGCATCCACCTCAACACGGCTTCAGCACGAGGTGAAGAGGTGCTCGAGCTCCGGCGGGGTGGAAAAGTCCTCGCCACCACTCAAGTAGTGGGAGCTAACGGCCTTCATGGAATCCATATTTGGCGCATCCCACTTCCGGGCTCTGCAAAATCCGGAGGGGTACCCGCTGGACCCAGGTACGCGCCAAGGCAAGCCGCCAGTCAACTAGTTGTGGCCTCTGCTAATCCCGGGCTCCCGCAAGGGGCCAGGACGCTGGTGAAAGGCGCCCTCCAAAGGACCGGAGGTGATGCAATTCTCGGGAGCGACGTACTGCAGCCGTGCCCACCGCAAGCTGCGGCCTCTGCGGACTCCAGATCCCCCACGCGAGGTGGGGGCCTCACTCACCCTGAGGTAATGCCAGGAACGCGAGAGCCAGTAGTGATCCCATCCGGGTCTTACTCGGTTGAGATCCCCTTGAAGATCACACTTTGGCATAATCGACTTGGGCACCATGTTTCGACGCCTACTCCCAGCCACCACCGGCCACACCGTGTGCCAATCTGATGTTGAGAAGGTCGGGACGTGCACTTCATGTGTTCAAAGGAAATTCGCCGTCGCAGCGTCCAAGTGGAGGATCCCCAAGGAGGTGCCGGCCGTGCTGGAGCGACTTCAAGGCGATGTTTGTGGCCCAATCACCCCCGCATGCGGCCCTTTCAGGTACTTCTTTGTCTTGGTTGATGCATCGGGTCACCATGCTGAAGTCACCCTCTTAAGTACCCGTAATATGATTTTTCCTTAAATTTTAGCCATGATTCTGAAATTCCGAAACCACTATCCGGATAATTACATAAAATCCATAAGGCTAGATAACGCTAAGGAATTCAGCTCTAAAACCTTCGAAGATTTTTGCTTAGCCTCCGGAATCACCCTCCAATATTCTGTCCCATACGAACATTCACAGAATGGCTTGGCAGAGGCCTACATCAAAAAGTTACAACTCGTAACGAGGCCTCTCCTCATCCACTCGAAACTACCTTTTTCTTGCTGGGGTCACGCGGTTCTCCATGCCGCGGCCCTCTTTAGACTTAGGCCCACTCTTCTTCATCCTCAATCTCCCTCCGAGTTGGTCACCGGGAAAACCCCGGATGTCTCTCACCTTCGTGTTTTCGGGTGCAAAGTATGGGTCCCCGCCCCCGAACCTCAGAGAAAGACAATTTCAGTCTTGAGGCTTCCGGGGATTTATATAGGTTTTGATTCTCCTTCGATCATCCGCTATCTTTCAATACCTGCCGGGACCTTACTTAAGGCCCGGTTCTTGAATTGTCAGTTTGAGGAAACAAACTTTCCTTCCCTTCCTTCGAGTGAAAAGAGTAAGGAACTGAACTTTTTCTCTCCCGAATCCTTTACTAGCAATCCCGATCCAAGGACGGCTTTGTGTGAGCAAGAGGTAGCCAAATTAATTGCGCTTAAGGCCCTAGCTGACCGCCTACCCAACGGTTTCAGCAACGCGCCCCGAGTTACACGGAATCCGCCTCCTGGCACCGGCTTGACGCCATTGAGAAAACTCAAACGAACCGCGACTGAGGCATTTGAAGCCTTCTCTCTTGAGCCTAATTCCGAGCCAATGACCCTCACCCAAGCCCAAAACAGCCCGGATTGGCCCCAGTGGTCCGAGGCTTTAGAACGCGAGTACAGTTCCCTTTGCAAACACCAAGTGTTCGGGGAACTGGCTACAAACCTTCGAAAGCGGCCGATGGGCCACAAACTCATATTTACAAGGAAGCAGAACCCGGATGGCCAAGTTACAAGATACAAAGTGCGGCTCGTGGCTCAAGGATTCAGTCAACAACCCGGCCGGGATTACGAGTTTACTTACTCACCCGTGATGGATGCCGGGACGTTTAGATTCCTAATCGCTACCATAGTACAATACTCCTTAGAAATCCACCTTCTTGATGTGGTGACCGCTTACCTTCACGGTCCGATCGATACTGAACTTTATATTCTCCCCCCTCCCGGATTTCTCCCTTCTGCTCCACCCCCTCAAACTCCATCCTCCTTCTCGGGACTTAGAATTGAAAAAAGCTCTTTATGGGCTAAAACAAGCCGGAAGAATGTGGTATAAACGGCTCCACGATTTTTTAGTGAGTCATTCTTTTCAGAACGATTCCACTCTCCCTTGTATTTTTGTCTCTTCCAAAGACAAGGATTTCGTAATCGTCGCTGCGTATGTTGATGATTTGAATCTCATTGGAACATCCAGCTCAATCCTTTATGCCCGGTCCTTACTTGAAAGTGAGTTTGAGATGAAATTTTTAGGCCCCACAACTCTATGCTTGGGGCTTCAACTCGAACACTTCAAAGATGGAAACGTGTTTCTTCATCAAACTGCCTACACCCGGAAAATATTAAAGAGATTCAACATGGAGAATTCCAACCCCCTTTCAGCTCCTATAATCGGGAGAAGTAAAACCAATGATGACCCTTATACACAAAGTGGTGAACAAGAAAATGAGTTAGACAAATACTTGTACTTAGCCGCTGTGGGTGCACTTTTGTATTTGTCAACAAACACTCGTCCTGACATTTCTTTTAGTGTTAGCGTCCTTGCTAGACATAGTCAAAAACCCGTTGCCCGTCATTGGGCCGGGATTAAGCATTTGTTTCGATACTTGAGAGGAACCGAGGACTTGGGTTTGTATTACTCGAAGGATCCCTGCACCGGGGTTCATCAAGCTACGCCGACCGCTGGGTACAAATCGGATATGCTCTCGTAAAATCCCAAACCGGCTATGCCTTCATGAAAAACAATGCGCTTGTGTCTTGGAAATCAGTCAAACAGACCGTCACCGCGACCTCAACGAACCCTTCGGAGCTGATCGCGTTTCACGAAGCGGCGCGGGAGCTAGTGTGGTTGCGAACGATGGAGGAGCTCATCATCAGCAAAACTCCGCTCGAATTTTCAAGGCAGCCGACTACCTTATTCGAGGACAACTCCGCATGCGTCACTCGGGATGGGCGCGGGCTTCATCAAAGCGGACCGCACCAAGCACATCGACCCCAGACTCTTCACTACTCTCAAGATTTAGTCCGCAAGGCAAAATGGCAATCGTGAAAATCGAGTCGAGTAGCAACATAGCCGATTTGCTTACTAAGGCACTCCCGGCACATACTCATAGACGTCTTGTACAAAAAGCCGGGATGCGCCTCCTTCACGAACTCGAGCAGCCTATCTCTTTTTCTTCAGCACCTTAAATTTTTTCCTTCATTGAAGGTTTTTTCGAAGGTGTTCAAGTTTTTTAACGAGGGGCTTGCTTTCATGATATTCACTAGACGAACTTTTTCAAACATTAGAAACTCTCGAAATATTTGTGCATAGATGTATAGTTCTAGTAAATCCTGCTTAGTGTTTGACTTTTTCGGCCCTCGAGGAGGAGTATTGAACTGTGTGTATGCGAGGACCTCAAAGTCCCGGGTGCCCACACCCCGGGCATTCTTCTCTCTTAAACACTTAGTCATTTTCAGGCTCAGCTTAGATAGACTCAGCTTTTCCCATACCCGGGACTTTCCCCTTTTGATTTGATTGACTAGCCCGACCCCCTAGTGGGACCCACCTAGATCATTTCAGCCGCCCCACTACTTAGCCTTTTTGGGGCTCATCACCCTTTTTGAGACTTGTCACTTCCATCCTCATCCCTCGGATGTAGAAACCCACAATCCCATTTTAGGGATACTTTTTGCTTAATCTCATGCCGTCTTGCTGCCAAAATTCCCTCTCAAGCTTTCTTCCTCGTTTTTCAAGCTTTCTTGCAAACCTTTTCTTACAACACATTATCAGCACGATCGATCGAACCATGAGCTAAACATCCTTCGTTCTTCTCTACGTTTTTCACTTTGTTTTTGTTTCGATACATTTTCCGCATAAATCTTATATAACTCATACCCAACCACCTTCATCGTTCTTCTTCTCTTTCTCATCGTTGTTTTTGTTTTGTTTTTTTTAAAGTTTTTTCTCCAAAAACACAGTACTCGTTGAAAAATTCAGAAAAATCTCCTTCTCCGAAGTTAGTAGAAAAATCCAGAAAAACTCTATCTCCGACCTTAGCCGAAAAAAAAAAAAAAAAATTCTCTTCGTTGTCGTTTTTTTTCTTTACGATCATCGTTTTTCTTTTCTCCGCGTTTTTTTTTTTTTCTACCTCCTTCGTCGTTGATTTTCCCGCCATTTTTTTGATTCGTCCTTTATTCCGCCGATAATTCTCGTGTAAATTCGCTTCGCGACCACCGTTACGGAAGGTCGGTCAACTGCCGAGATTCATCGCACCGTTGAGTCTTCATCCACCGACACTGTCGGCCGTTTTTTTTATGTCTTCGACTTGTCTACGCAACTTTTTGCGCGCGAATTTTTTTCGAATTTTGCCTCCTTCTTCCAGTTTGAATCTTCCCGCCCGTCAAGCGCATACTTAATCGAGGAGGAGCAAGCTAGAGATCATCCTTTTCCGGACTTAGCAAGTTCTTCACCGTTTTTTCTTTCCTCCCCCGCCGCTGGTCCTCTCCTTGTTTTTTCTTGTTTTTTCCGCCGTTTCTTGTCTCCTCCGCCATCGGAGCCTCTCTCCGCATTATTCTGCAGGGACCTCAGAGATTGATCAGCAGCGAAAGGAAGGGGGAAGAAGATCACTCGATTGATCGCTGCCGCCGTCGATCGAATCATTTTCCATCCGCTTCGTTTGTTGCCTTACTTTAGACCCTCTCCGAAAGATCTCCTCTCTCCACCGTTTTTTTCTTTTTCTAGTCCTCTCCTTTTTGCTGTAGAACCTATTCTTGATTGATCCTCTGTCGGTGGGAGGGATATATCGGCGTGAAGCAAGGAGGAGTTCCGAGAATACCAGGGACAGCTCTCTCTCTCTCCTTGTTTCTATCAATCTCCTTGTCGTTTCCTATTTTTGCTTCGTAAGCTCCTTGTTTTTTCTTGCTTTTCATCTATTTTTGTGTGGTCTTTTTCCCTCTCTTCCTCCCCTTTTTCTACGCGTGTCTTTTTTGTTTTTCAGGATGTCCAAACCGAGTAGCTCGGTTGAAGAGCCTCGGATCCAGCCCCTGCTGTTTTTACCTTTGAAGTCAGATGGAGGAAATTACATGAAATGGAGCATAGACGTCCGGACACACCTTTGCGCCGAGGAGCTCCACCCCGTCCTTAAAAAGCTTCCCCAAGGAGCGGAGCCACTTCCGGTTGCGATGTTATGGAAAGCGTTACTTGTGATCCGGAGACACCTGGACCCGTCCCTGCGCCGTCAATATATTCAAGTAGAGAACCCGACGGAGTTATGGAAGAAGTTAAAGCACCGGTTCCAACACGAGAAGGCGGTTTTCGTACCTCAAGCACGCAGCGAATGGATGGCACTCCGGGTGCTGGATTTTCCCGACCTCTCTTCTTTTAATTCTGAGCTCCACCGAATTGCGGCCCAGCTGAAGCTCTGCGGCCAACAAGTCACGGAACAGGAGATGATCGAAAAAACTCTTTCCACGTTCCCACATGCATCCGCAATCTTGGCGCAACAATATCGCAACATGCGCTTTTGATACACAAGCGTAACTCATGTCTCATTTTCTACTTGCGGAGAAACAACTCCAGATTTTGCTCAAGAACGCGGAGTTAGCACCACCGAAGGAGACCCACGCGCCGAGATTCCACAGAAAAAGCCCAAGGACAAGCAATCCAAGTCGTCGAGGCAGCCGCATCAAAAGCAAGGAGGAGGAGGAGACCGTGATCGAGACCGTAGCCCACGCCGAGGACGCCAAGACTCCCGCTCCAAAGAGCACGCCCGAAGTCCGAGTAGGAACGATGTACCTGCATTTAAGTGACGATCGATCGGCAAAGACCCGGATGGATAAGAAGGAGGGACAAAGACAATGATAAGGGAAGTTCCCATACCGAAACTCGTTCGTGCTACGGTGTGTGGCGAGCGGGGGCACATCGCCGTGGATTGCCGAGCACCGGAGTTCGTGGGCGCGATTATTCAAAGAGCTCCGCGCCTTCGTCACGCGCCCAACAAGCTCGGCCCACATCATCGAGAGACTCATGCGTTTGAGGCCTCCTCCCTAGATTATATTGATGTTGAGAATTTTTAGTGAGTGTCCCTGTGTTCACGTAATCCGAAACGGGACCGAAGTTGCGCTCATCGATTCTCGCCACGACCCACACCATCCTCAAGAACCCGGAGTACTTCGAATTTTCACTGTGAACTCATGCTCCGGGGGCAGATAATCACTATTGCGGGACCTCAAAGAATTCCACTATAGAAAAGGGAAGGCCACATTTTTACTGCCCGGTGGCGTGAAAGTGGTCTGCTCCCATGCCATGAACTCCCCCGACGCGCCCAGGAATTTGATTTCGTATCGGGATCTAAGGAGTAATGGCATCCACCTCAACACGGCTTCAAAGACGAGGTGAAGAGGTGCTCGAGCTCCGGCGGGGTGGAAAAGTCCTCGCCACCACTCAAGTAGTGGGAGCTAACGGCCTTCATGGAATCCATATTTGGCGCATCCCACTTCCGGGCTCTGCAAAATCCGGAGGGGTACCCCGCCCGACCTGTGTGACGCGCGCCAGAGCAAGCCGCCAAATCAACTAGTTGTGGCCTCTGCTAATCCCGGGCTCCCGCAAGGGGCCAGGACGCTGGTGAAAGGCGCCCTCCAAAGGACCGGAGGTGATGCAATTCTCGGGAGCGACGTCCTGCAGCCGTGCCCACCGCAAGCTGCGGCCTCTGCGGACTCCAGATCCCCCACGCGAGGTGGGGGCCTCACTCACCCTGAGGTAATGCCAGGAACGCGAGAGCCAGTAGTGATCCCATCCGGGTCTTACTCGGTTGAGATCCCCTTGAAGATCACACTTTGGCATAATCGACTTGGGCACCATGTTTCGACGCCTACTCCCAGCCACCACCGGCCACACCGTGTGCCAACTCGATGTTGAGAAGGTCGGGACGTGCACTTCATGTGTTCAAAGGAAATTCGCCGTCGCAGCGTCCAAGTGGAGGATCCCCAAGGAGGTGCCGGCCGTGCTGGAGCGACTTCAAGGCGATGTTTGTGGCCCAATCACCCCCGCATGCGGCCCTTTCAGGTACTTCTTTGTCTTGGTTGATGCATCGGGTCACCATGCTGAAGTCACCCTCTTAAGTACCCGTAATATGATTTTTCCTTAAATTTTAGCCATGATTCTGAAATTCCGAAACCACTATCCGGATAATTACATAAAATCCATAAGGCTAGATAACGCTAAGGAATTCACTCTAAAACCTTCAAGATTTTTGCTTAGCCTCCGAATCACCCTCCAATATTCTCGTCCCATACGAACATTCATGCAATGGCTTGGCAGAGGCCTACATCAAAAAGTTACAACTCGTAACGAGGCCTCTCCTCATCCACTCGAAACTACCTTTTTCTTGCTGGGGTCACGCGGTTCTCCATGCCGCGGCCCTCTTTAGACTTAGGCCCACTCTTCTTCATCCTCAATCTCCCTCCGAGTTGGTCACCGGGAAAACCCCGGATGTCTCTCACCTTCGTGTTTTCGGGTGCAAAGTATGGGTCCCCGCCCCCGAACCTCAGAGAAAGACAATTTCAGTCTTGAGGCTTCCGGGGATTTATATAGGTTTTGATTCTCCTTCGATCATCCGCTATCTTTCAATACCTGCCGGGACCTTACTTAAGGCCCGGTTCTTGAATTGTCAGTTTGAGGAAACAAACTTTCCTTCCCTTCCTTCGAGTGAAAAGAGTAAGGAACTGAACTTTTTCTCTCCCGAATCCTTTACTAGCAATCCCGATCCAAGGACGGCTTTGTGTGAGCAAGAGGTAGCCAAATTAATTGCGCTTAAGGCCCTAGCTGACCGCCTACCCAACGGTTTCAGCAACGCGCCCCGAGTTACACGGAATCCGCCTCCTGGCACCGGCTTGACGCCATTGAGAAAACTCAAACGAACCGCGACTGAGGCATTTGAAGCCTTCTCTCTTGAGCCTAATTCCGAGCCAATGACCCTCACCCAAGCCCAAAACAGCCCGGATTGGCCCCAGTGGTCCGAGGCTTTAGAACGCGAGTACAGTTCCCTTTGCAAACACCAAGTGTTCGGGGAACTGGCTACAAACCTTCGAAAGCGGCCGATGGGCCACAAACTCATATTTACAAGGAAGCAGAACCCGGATGGCCAAGTTACAAGATACAAAGTGCGGCTCGTGGCTCAAGGATTCAGTCAACAACCCGGCCGGGATTACGAGTTTACTTACTCACCCGTGATGGATGCCGGGACGTTTAGATTCCTAATCGCTACCATAGTACAATACTCCTTAGAAATCCACCTTCTTGATGTGGTGACCGCTTACCTTCACGGTCCGATCGATACTGAACTTTATATTCTCCCCCCTCCCGGATTTCTCCCTTCTGCTCCACCCCCTCAAACTCCATCCTCCTTCTCGGGACTTAGAATTCAGAAAGCTCTTTATGGGCTAAAACAAGCCGGAAGAATGTGGTATAAACGGCTCCACGATTTTTTAGTGAGTCATTCTTTTCAGAACGATTCCACTCTCCCTTGTATTTTTGTCTCTTCCAAAGACAAGGATTTCGTAATCGTCGCTGCGTATGTTGATGATTTGAATCTCATTGGAACATCCAGCTCAATCCTTTATGCCCGGTCCTTACTTGAAAGTGAGTTTGAGATGAAATTTTTAGGCCCCACAACTCTATGCTTGGGGCTTCAACTCGAACACTTCAAAGATGGAAACGTGTTTCTTCATCAAACTGCCTACACCCGGAAAATATTAAAGAGATTCAACATGGAGAATTCCAACCCCCTTTCAGCTCCTATAATCGGGAGAAGTAAAACCAATGATGACCCTTATACACAAAGTGGTGAACAAGAAAATGAGTTAGACAAATACTTGTACTTAGCCGCTGTGGGTGCACTTTTGTATTTGTCAACAAACACTCGTCCTGACATTTCTTTTAGTGTTAGCGTCCTTGCTAGACATAGTCAAAAACCCGTTGCCCGTCATTGGGCCGGGATTAAGCATTTGTTTCGATACTTGAGAGGAACCGAGGACTTGGGTTTGTATTACTCGAAGGATCCCCAGAATTCAGGGTTCACTGGCTACGCCGACGCGGGGTACAAATCGGATATGCTCTCAGGTAAATCCCAAACCGGCTATGCCTTCATGAAAAACAATGCGCTTGTGTCTTGGAAATCAGTCAAACAGACCGTCACCGCGACCTCAACGAACCCTTCGGAGCTGATCGCGTTTCACGAAGCGGCGCGGGAGCTAGTGTGGTTGCGAACGATGGAGGAGCTCATCATCAGCAAAACTCCGCTCGAATTTTCAAGGCAGCCGACTACCTTATTCGAGGACAACTCCGCATGCGTCACTCAGATGGGCGCGGGCTTCATCAAAGCGGACCGCACCAAGCACATCGACCCCCAGCTCTTCAGCTACTCTCAAGATTTAGTCCGGCAAGGCAAAATGGCAATCGTGAAAATCGAGTCGAGTAGCAACATAGCTGATTTGCTTACTAAGGCACTCCCGGCACATACTCATAGACGTCTTGTACAAAAAGCCGGGATGCGCCTCCTTCACGAACTCGAGCAGCCTATCTCTTTTTCTTCAGCACCTTAAATTTTTTCCTTCATTGAAGGTTTTTTCGAAGGTGTTCAAGTTTTTTAACGAGGGGCTTGCTTTCATGATATTCACGGTATCAGAACTTTTTCAAACATTAGAAACTCTCGAAATATTTGTGCATAGATGTATAGTTCTAGTAAATCCTGCTTAGTGTTTGACTTTTTCGGCCCTCGAGGAGGAGTATTGAACTGTGTGTATGCGAGGACCTCAAAGTCCCGGGTGCCCACACCCCGGGCATTCTTCTCTCTTAAACACTTAGTCATTTTCAGGCTCAGCTTAGATAGACTCAGCTTTTCCCATACCCGGGACTTTCCCCTTTTGATTTGATTGACTAGCCCGACCCCCTAGTGGGACCCACCTAGATCATTTCAGCCGCCCCACTACTTAGCCTTTTTGGGGCTCATCACCCTTTTTGAGACTTGTCACTTCCATCCTCATCCCTCGGATGTAGAAACCCACAATCCCATTTTAGGGATACTTTTTGCTTAATCTCATGCCGTCTTGCTGCCAAAATTCCCTCTCAAGCTTTCTTCCTCGTTTTTCAAGCTTTCTTGCAAACCTTTTCTTACAACACTTCTAACAAATGACTAGTTGAATTGAGATTGATAGGGGCACTTTACATTAAATACCATGCAGTTTGACTATGGCCTTCTAAAATCTATGATTGATCAAAGAAGTGCTCCTTGTCCAACTTCGTTGTAGACCACCTTGAAAAGAGGAGAGTGACCTCTTAACCCCTAACTTTCCTTGGTGTTTTTTGGGAGCTTGAAACCTCAAAACTGCAATTATCTACTTCTATACACTCCCGGGGGTGTGAACAAATTGTTTTTCCTTTTTTTAAACTTCCAACCGTAAGATCTTACACCTAAGACTATTTTTAGTTGTTGTTTCGAAATTTGACCGTTGGATGTTTACCGTTTGAGAGATCATAACATCCAAAGTTTGTCTCCCAAGTATTTTTGGGCATTGCAAAGATTGGTTTTGAAGATTTTGGAGGCTGCCCTTCTAAAGTTGTGTAAGCTTTTTGACTTGGATCACTTTGAAAATTGAGTAGTGATTTAGTAATAAACATATTTCCAAAAAAAAAAATTCAAAATATTTACTTTTTAAAGCTGCCCTTTTTTCGAATTGAAACCTAAAATTTCTGCATGAAGGTTTTAAAATTGGAACTCTGACTTTGCAAAGTTTACCACATACACGTTGCAGTATAAGAAGCACCTAGTAGAAATCTTGGGCAAAAATATTACTCTCAACTACTTCATCTGGGCTGCCCAAAAGTGCAAAAACCCGTTTGGGCTTCAAGGAAAATTAGGGGTTAAGTTTGAGGTCACTCTCCTGCTAAAATGGACTCAAAAAAAAAAAAAAAAAAAAAAAAAAAAAAAAAAAAAATCGTGAAGAAAAAAGTGAGGAAAAAGGGGGAAGAATACATGAGTAGAAACTTGGGCATATACTCGTCCCTATCTATTGCTATGAGAATAGTGATGGAAGTTTGATAAATTGATATGGCCCAACATTCATTAACTGCCGAGTACACTGGCTTGCACTGGACATTGAGCACCGCAGTGTGGCCCTCGCAACAAATTGATATATTTTGAGGTTGTCGGTAAAGGCAACAAATTTCATAAATTCCAAAAAAAGAATCAAACTTTAGGCTGAAAGCTTCTACCGACACAGTGAATCTAGCGACACGGCCAGTGAGCCCGTCCCGCTCAAGTCCAGTTATGCTACAAATCAGTCGATTTAGTGACAAGCTCAATGCGCGAGTGCAGCTTCCAGCTCTTGCAACTCGTGCCGCCACCCTTCTAACTTGGCCGTCTTCTCGGCCTGCTCCGATGCAGACACTGGAGTTGCTGCACTTTGCTTACCCTCCTGCAATCGAATCTGCACACAACTCACACCATGAGCAACCCATACAGCACAATCTATACTGGAAAAGCTCGTGCATCGAAACAGAATAGCAAATCACCTTCTTTTTGAGAGCTCGAATCTTCTTCTCCAGCTCCACTGCCGATGGTGCACTACTGTCCTCCGTCTGCTCATCTTTTGAAACTGATAGAGCACTCAGCTTCTCTGAAAGAACTCCTGAGTCGGTGTCAGCTGGGGAATCGCTAGAAACCGGTGTTGCCGACTACAAGATACAAAACTCCATGTTAGTACAAAAAGGATCACCTAGCACTGGGTATCGAAAGAAACAGCATAACACCAGCGAATTGTGCACCTGCTGCTGCTGCTTCTTCTCCTTTCGCTTCTCATTCTTCTTGGCTGCCTTAGTTTTCGGCTTTGCTGAAGGCTGTACAGGGTCGTAACCTGGCGGAACATCATCGGGTCCTTTTCGCAGCTGCAATGGAATTCCACGATGTTAGCTAGGGTCTAAGGGTTCACAATGTTGGTTGGCTAGAGTCGTCCGAGGGTTTAGGGTTTAGGGCTGACAAGGAGGAATGGAAGGGGAGGGAGAGGGGAGGAGAGGATGGGGAGAGTACCTGAGCGCCTTTGGGTTGATAGATGGCGACCTCGTCCTGCGGAGTGTACCCCGCGCGGATGCGAATCTCCTTGCGGAGGCTGCCATCGGGGCGCCGCGAAGGAGCAATCACTCGTTCGCCCGCGGCACCACCACCGTCGGCAGAAACATTGGCCATGACGCCCCCACCGCTCACTCGAACGATTCAACAAACCCTAATTTGGAATGGATTGCTTGCCAAAAAGCTACAATAGCAGCGTCTCGGCTTGAAACCTCATCTCGGTCATCACATCAGCTCCGATTGATTCCAAGCATAGTGCCGACACCTCCACCGGACAATTGCTCGTCAAGCTCCGGCCTCGGTTTCTACCGACCTTCGAAAAGCTTGTCTCTTCACGATGAGCACTTTCGAAAGGTCACCGGAAGCTCCACACTTTCAAGCAAAATGGTGACTTTTGCTGACGTGCCTATTTTTTAGGATCAGAATTCTTGAATCTTTTGTCTCATTTTCTTGTAAAAAGGAAGAGTAAGAGGATTGGTAAGCATCAACAAACATATGATTTGGATATTGTATGCAAAAAAACATCAGTAATCAAAGTCTCATTTGAGTACATTTGCAGAATCTCATCTATGAGCCCCAAAATCCCAAGTGGGCTAAAACTGAAATTAGTTATTACGGTGTATCTACCTTACAGTTGTTGGAAAATGTATTTCTTAATATTTGTAAAGGTTAAAGAAGTGTTTTGAGTAGTCAATCAACACTAGTAGAAAAGTGTGCGGAGTGCACCCCATGATTACATCACAACAAAAGACAAGGGATGGTTAGCAAGGAAAGTCGGTTTTTCATTCTATCGAATACATTCTCTCATTAGCAAAAAGGGTTTGGACAGATACATTTTCATGGCTCGATGGATTGAAACCAAAGCGTGGGGCCCTGAGGTGTAGAGAGTTGGCATTTTATGGCAATGTTAAAGTATTAATAAATGAAAGTAGTGGTTTGAATCCTGCATTTTACTTACACATCGCGGGAGGAGAGATGTTAACCAACAGTGTTGTGTCATGCAAGGTGGTTGAGGTGGTTGGGTGCTCACATTTCAACCACCCAAGTTTGAGACTTGGGGGCCTTTGCTAATCTTCCGCTCATCATGACTAACGATTGTACATCGTGATCGACAATTGTTGCATACTCCTTGCACGTAGGTGCAATTGCAACTTTTATGAATGTGACTGGATTTAAATGCCTGGTTTTGAGGGGTGGTGTTTCACACCCGCCCTTGTACTTAAATACATGCGAGTGTATTAAGCCCTCCACTTACATCCGCATGTGTTTTCGTTGCTCGTCAATGGACACTTTTGTACTAGTGCAAATAAGCTATATGTAAAAACAAATGACCATCATGTTTTCGCATTACCCTGTAGTTCAAGTATGGAAAAAAATTAGGAAATAAGATAAGCTTTTGTATGCATTTATGTATGTACAATTACACAATTGTGAATTTGTAACACAATCTAAACAAATCCTCCTTGTAGCACTCACATTAGTTTTTGAATGCAAAATGCACTCAATATAATCTATGCTTCTATAATAGTTGTAAAAGATATTGCAAAATATAAATAATTCGATAGTGTTTAGATTCAAGCAATAGAGGTAGTAGACACTGATTTTTGTTAGCACCTCTAAGGTAGACCATGCTAAATTCGTGCATTTAAGGACTACACTACAATTGGAAAGTTAGAAAATGTGGATCAATATTTTCTAATTGTAAATATGAAAAAATGAAGAAGTTTCCATATTTTGTGATATTTTTTGAGCACTTGTAAAAATAAAAATAAAAATTCAGAAGTGACATATACCGCATTACCTAAAACCGTTCACATGCTCCATGTGCACATGAGGTACATTATTCTACATGAAATCTAGAAAGTAGGTAAGAATCTAGAGTGGGTGGTTTTGGGGAGATGCACAGATTTAGCAGTGTCTACCTTAGATTCACCATTCCACAAAGAACTCTTCATATCTCTTAATAATTGTAGTTAGTCTAATTCTCATTTGCACAATCATGATTCTTTAATCAGCAAAATCAGCCTTCACCTTACTACAAGAAGGATATCTAAAGCCCAAGGGGAACCTTTGAAGTGGGAAACTTCAATTTCAAAAAGAAGTTTTAATTTACCTCTCTACACATAATGAATGAATCGAACAGAACCGACCATTTAGAGCAATTGTGGACTCAATAAACATTCCACCCTCACAAGTATGTCCTGACCTAGGAGATGCATCAAGCTCTAAGCATTTGGTACATTGTTACTAAGGTCATTCCTTGTTATATTTCGACAGTTAGAACACTCTGAAATTACATACATTGAAGGGGATCGCAAATCCACCCTTCTGAACCAATTGGTACCATCACCTACAACTAGTTTCCTATACTACAAGCTAACTGATGATTCATGATAATAAATCATTCAGGCAAACAATAAACACCTATATCTGAGGCGAACTGAATCACACGTAAAATCAACTAAAGATCTCACTTCTTCCCTAACCTGGCTTTCGGGAGGCAAGTGAGTCTACTGAACACAAGGCCAGGCTTTGGAAGTTCACCGTGCTTCAACTTCTCGCCGTAGATAGCTCTGCACTCTGCAACGACCTGCGCAATAGAACTCTTCGTTAGTCACCAGGAATTCGTTTTCTTTCATAACGATCTCACGATAGCATTAGAAAAACGATTCAAGGTTTATAGTGAAGGCAAAGTACTTCTTTGGCGTCTTTCTTGGGGATGTCGTCTCGTAGTGCCACCAGCTTCTCAACCACTTCCGGCTGCAATATAAGATGAACTCCCAACGATGAGTATACAGGCAACCTCGAAAGAGAGACTAGTGAAAGACATTATAATATCGGAATATCTAAGAAGCTGAGAGCAAGATTTTCTTACAGGGCAATCTGGATGATTCTCTAGAAGTTTTAAGTATGCTTCCGTAAAGGAATCGACGCTTTCTGCCGATGCAAGGTCGCGAAGCTCGGCTAGGGGTAGAATGCGCTTATCCACCTTCTGCTTTGAGTAAACACAGCCGTCAGAAATCAAGCAGGTTACCAAACACATCGTATTCAAAAAAGAAAATAAAAATTTGGAAAGCCAATGGGGCTAACTCACAGCAGGCGTGATTATCTCACGGAAGAACTCGCCAAGCACTACTTCATCCACCTCAAGTCTCTTCAGAGTTTCTTCCTTGATGTGTACTTTCTGCAGGTTGTCACAAAAAGTCCCAATACGATTTTTTAAGTAACCTTCTGTTGGGTCATAAATTCTTTCCATTTTGGCCCGAGTTACAGCCTCGTTTAACAGTTGCGCCAATATAGCAAAATTGATGATTGCTAACCTGGGTAAGAAGTCGGTCCACATATAGAACAATAGAAGTTTCAAGGCATGCTTCGGCAAACCGTTTGTAAGATCTTTCTTCCACGTACCTGAAACAAGAACCAAAGTACACCTTCAAAGTTCATAAGAGGCCATTGCGACGTGCAGTAAAGAATATAGAATTGAGGTCGAAACATCTAAGTTCATACATGAGTCAAGGTAGGATGACTTACGACTTGACGTCTTCAAAGTAGTCCGTAAAAGTTGCCACAAGATACTCTGTAACCAGACCATCGTACCAGTCTGTACGACCACAAAACAGTGAGTGATCAGAAAAAGACTGGATATGACCTCATCACTCTAGATTCGTCGTATTCTGAGATTCCATTCAAAGCATGTCATGTTCAAAATGCTCACATATATGAAAACCTGGGTTGTAGAACATGAGCAAGTGCACAAAAAGCTTACAGGACTGAAAGTTTTGCTAATCCTTGAACCAAACTCTAATAAACCAAAGCTTTAAGAAATCATAGTCGTCATTGATGATGCTTTCCAGAGCATTCAGAAGGTACCTTTCTGATAAAGTTTTGAAATTAATTCTTTCACTCCAGGATCCTCAAAAATAACTTCGACAGCTTGCGACAAGGCTTCCTGCAGGCATTGACGCAATTTATGATAAGTTGGTCTTACTTCGACATAAGTTCTGGTAAACAATCAGACTCAGGAAAAACCTTCAGTTAAATCAAGCTTACGACAAAGAAAAAAGCTTTCTCGCCTTACCTTTCCAACTTCAAGAAATCCCTTACATGTATCTTCAAAATTAACCTGCATATACAACAGTCAGGTATAAGCAACAACATCACGTGGTAACAATCAGCTGAAAATCCTGTCATGCTATGCTGTACAATTTCAATGTTGAAAGTAAACCGCTCTTACCTGCTCGGCATAGTAGGGCGTGAGGGCTTCCATGACACTGTTGCTCAGCTCTAGTGCCAGCTCATGGCACTTGTAATTGCTGTTCACCTACACAAACATTGTCATTACATGAATAGGAAGTTCGCCACAGTGCGTTTCGATTTAAAATTGCACCAGGTCTGGCAACTATAAGCGGTTATACTTCCTGATACAAACTTGAGTGAATTTTGGCCACCAGGCAAAACAGGGACAAGGAGTAGTACCATAGCACAAAAAGGCTCCAACCCAATGTCAGCTGCTGGTTCTTCAAGTCGCTTCCGCTGTGCTGCCTGGAACTCATTCATAATCTGTGAACAGTATTCAACCATGAGAGATTATACTTCCAAATATGTGCAACACAGGAATATGAGTTCACAAACAACGGAATAAAAGATTCTACGCATAAAGGAGCAACAAACCTGGATGACTGCCAGAGCGATTCGATAAAGCATGACGTCAGTGCTATTTTCTTGCACGACTTGGACTTGCTCTGTGAGGATACGAAACAGGTCAACACCTGCTGGGGTGTAGAGTCTCCCGTCGTCGCTTCTCTTGGGAGGGTTCGTCCTATCTGCTTCCAGTATATTGGTGTACCATTTCTGCACAGTATTCAAATATTTAATAAAAGTGCAGGCCCCTATTGCCGTTGGCCCCTATGGCTGCGTCCCGACCACCGTGGGAATCGTATTCTATTACTATATGCATAGACAAGAAGCTCGATAACCACAAAAACACGAGTTCGACACAATGCTGAATGTGTCAAGATCATACCCGCATAGATGTCTGCATTCTGTCCACGTAAGCATCCATGAGCGGGTCCATGGCTCCACTTTCAGCACACTGTGCCGTCAAGCCTTCATCGATACCCAGCTGTACTAATTGCTCCTGAAAGTTTACGACCCACCCAGTGACCTGTTCCGCGACGAAGATTTGCACGTTAGCAACAAAGATATAACTCGAAGTTGTACTATTGTCCTGTAAGAGTAATCTACTAGTCATATACATGTTTCGTCCCCCTGTGGAGTCGGAACCCTCTATTTAGTTCACTTCAATATTTCATCTTTGATTTCAAAAGCAGAGGATTTGTTACCTTCAATATATCAAGGTTGGATAATTCATTAGCTCTGTCACCAAGTCTTCGTAACATTTGAATAAAACGCTCTGTGTACAAATGCACGCAGTACTTGAATATCTCATATCTGCAAGTATAACTCCCAATGTAAGGACACAAGATATTCGAGTACAGGTACTGCTAAGCTGATCAGTCAGGAAACATCAAGATAATTTAAATGGCAAATCGGTGGCAAGCTCTTACCGTGGGGGAAAACATGGAGCAACGTAGTCAAAAATGTCAGGGAGCTCCAGAGCAATCTGCAGCATCTCCGGACCGCATTAGGATATACAAATCGAATTAACAAGAAACTGCAGAAGAAAAACTCTTCCTATGAGCATAAGCGTCATAAACTAACAAACTCCATATAATGTAGATCTAGCCGTTATTTTATAATGTGGAAGCATAACCTAAAGGGGCTCTTGCTATATGTCTGCAGCAAACCGTTCATACAAGCTTGACTTTGAGGCAGGAGAGCATAATATTTCAGCAAGTCAGAATTGAGCGCCGATCAGCTGTTCATTTATGTAAAAAACCAGGTCATTGTCTAATCATAAAGGTTATAAGTAAGCTATACAAAGCGACGTACTATAGACGATCAGGTAGTTGTGTATAGTGTTAGTATAAACCCATTTCATACGTGATCAAGACTGGACCCAAAAAGTCTACATTTGTGCAAGACTTACCGCACTGGCTTCTTCCAGAGCTACTTTCAGATCTTGCTGGACAAGCTGCAGAAACATAGACATACGTTTTAAAGCAGTAGGCAGAATAAAGTAAACACTGGAACTGATAAAACACGGAAAAGGACCCTCTAGTAAAGGACATATTCAGAAAAAAAGAAAATTCAGAATTGACTGCGGATGAGAGATATTCACGATACAAGTGAAAATCAGTTCCTCTTACGTTATTTAAGAGGACATCGAATCTAGCCTCAATTGACTTTCTAATTTCTTCGTAGCAATGATCCTTATATGCTAAACCACCGACTCTGGGCTTGGTTTGTTCATCAGGAGGCTGAGAGAGATTTTGTGACCTGGAGACAAAAATCACGTGAGAAATTGCCATAGTATAAATCAACCAGCATGCGCACAACATCAAATTAGAAGCCAAGTCAATTCTTCTCCATACTTGCGGATAGCTCGAGGGGCTGGAAGGTTGGACATCGGTCCAGCACCCTCTGCTTCGGCAGCTTCTTCAGCTTGCTGTTGGTCAAGAATCTCCTGCATCTCCACTACCCTGAAAAGAAGCAACAGTACATCTATTAATCTTTCTAGCACATATTTCGTAAGTCTGGCCTATACCATAATGCTCATATACTGGACTTGGAAATGATTAACATTTGCAAAGTAGAGTTGTCCCAGATGGTACTTGAAACAATCAAAACAGATACTTTGGAACAGATATCAGTGACAAAAGTAATAGAATTTTCTCATAGAGAGGACACGAAACAAAACAAATACACTGCAGTGTCTTCGCAGTTATACCTTAGTGCCCGCACCAGCGTTTGGGGACTGCAACAAAAAGAACACAAGAAAGTACGTGTCAAGCGGTTGATGGCAAGTCTTGATTGTCGAAATAAAACTGAACATAAGCAACGGGATTTTTCTAGAACTAGGCTTACCTATCTTTTGCAAGCTGGAAAAAGTTGCGGATATGGTCCCACAGAATCTGCTCGAACTTTGCTCGGGTGTTGCTAACATCTTCAAAATACTCACTGCATTAAGAGTCATCGACCAATATTGAATTAGTCTCGGGCCAGGCATGTCCTGAATGTGATCTAGAATACGCGAGTCAAAGCTTACTTACGTTAACTTTCCAGCTTCTTCTCGTCGTGTGGACACTGTAGCTAGGGCAAATCGTCTTTTTTGCTCAAGTGCTGTTAACGCCTGCAGGACAGAAATGACACAAGTAGATGGGTTACATGTTACCACCCTCTCTCAGTTATTGAAACACTAAACTAAGCATTTCACTCAGCTTTCCAAACCCTCCTTGTTTGAAATTGGCGTTTCCGTGATTAATAAGGCATTTACCTCAAATGTCCTTAGCAACTCCCTCTCATCTGAAAGAGAAGCCCTTGCTTCTGCAGCTTCTGTAGATATAGACATCATGCCTTCAACATCCTTAATAAAGACGATATCACGAGGTCGTTAGTTGCACTGAGAAAGAGTCACTTCGAACATTAAAGTTGACAGTAAAAAGAGTAGCAGCATTTTGCCATAAACACGGGTTTTAAGATTTTACGGCACCTTCAAGGTTGTGTTTAAATTGTTGCGGGCGTTGCTAAGAAGCTTAATTTGATCGTGGTGCTCAATCAGCGTCTGACACTCACGGCATAATCTGAATCCTCGCACATAGAACATGACACAGATAGTTAACGAGCAGCGCTTCTCTACAAAGTCTGATGACCAGAAACTGAAAGTGGCACTACAATCAAACTCAAGAAGCTCCTTAGAGATTCAATAATGTGAAAGTATATTAAGAAACGTAGCACACGAGCTGGTTCACTCAGAAAGATCAGTATTCTCCACCCAATGTAACACAACAAGCAATATTACTGTGAACTGATTACCAATTCTCAATGAACACACCTGTCAATGAGTTCGAAGTTTTCACGAAGACCTCCAATTTTCTTTTGTGAGTCGGCAAGCGCATCAATGCCAGCCCTCGCTTGCTCGACCTGTTGCAGTGATTCAGTTGATATTGAAATCAACAAGAATTTATAAGCAGCTAGCTGAAGAAGAGCTACTTTGTGATCTACACCTGCTGATTTAAGTTCAGCACTTGATCCCATTGACGCAACAAAGCTAGGTGAATTGTCAAGTTTCAAACAAGAGTTCAAACGAGCAGGAATCCTCGAAAGCAGATTAATTAAGATCAGATTCGAACAAACCTGTGACATGACGCTGCTGCTGAGCTGTGCATCATTGTGCTGTAAAAGACAAAAGCATCAATCAGCAACGCCACAAAATGGAGTAAAAATTCGTCTATAATTTCCTCGATGACAACAATTCCTAATCAACATCTAGTCGCGGAGCTTCCAAAGTCTACGATACACTAAACGAGTAATTTCGCACAATCCCGGAATTTAAGCTGTGAAAAAAGTTCCAGGTAACCTAAACTGCTACGCAACTCCACGAAAAAGTCCCCGGGAAAAATTAAACTCCGGGAGATGATTTGATTAAGATTATTTACACTTCTGCCGTTGCATTGCCTCTCATATAGTGACTGAACGGATATAATAAATGATAGCAGATCACAAATAAGAAGTAGCCAAAAGTGGATTCTAAATCCCTCAAACCACTCCAAACCCCTGCGCTTTGGAAAGTATAACTATGAGATCTCTAGCTCCCTCGATCATACCTGCTGTCGCAATGCGTAATCAGATCTGATGCTGTTAACAGACGCCAAGGAATCGGGAAGCGGCAGCAGTTTCGCCACCTCCCGGACTGCCGCTTCTTTGGCCTCGATGCCGGCATCGAGCATCATCATGATGCACGAACCTCCCACAAAACCCTAATCTCGCCTCTGTCGGTCCCCTGCTGTCCCCGGCGCCTGGCACTAATCGTACTAAACCCTTGCCAAGCTCGGATCCGCCTGTGAGCTAGCTAGCGAGCGAAATCCAAAAGTATCTGCAATGAAAGAAGAGATTGCAAAACTGTGATGCGACCAAAAATGTGATGAGACCAGAAATGTGATGCGACGATGATGTACGGCTGCATTTCTTGATGAATAGAATTTAAATTTGACAATTGAGAGACCCGTTGCACCTGCGAGGTGAATAGGGTCTCCGAAGCTTTTGATCCACGCCTTCCTCCAGACTATTGTGTAGTCAAATGCCGGTGCGGACTATTCTGTAGTCAATGCCGGTGAAAACGAGTTGCCAGTGTGAATGAGGTCATCCTCGATGAGAGAGACGACCGAACGAACTACATTCGTTCGTTGGATGATTCTTTTCTGTCAGTCTTTTCAATAATATATTTGAAAGAACAAAGAATCTTATGATGAAGTTTTGGAAGTGGCTGTTTATTATGGAAGATAGAAAAATTCTCAAGATTTGCTCTAATGGAAATTAATCGTAAAAGATAGTCGACACGTTTTTAGGATTACTATGGTGCTTCGTTCATGTACTTAATTGTATAGGTAGAAGTTTGACGTGCAATTAAGGATGTTGTTGTACAAACAGAAAGAGTTGTTGTGGTTATAAAATTTTAGCACTGACAAATTAGAGGGTAGGTGTAGCAACATCATAAGGTTGTACTAGCTTGCTCTCTTGTGATATGATTGAGCAATCCTTTATTGTATGAGAGGCCTTGAAGCCGTTGATTTAATTGTTTAGAAATGGAATGAATGTAGCTTGAAATTATGCACATTACAGTAGAATATCTTTTATAAGTACAAACCTAGTGTGTATACTATGAATGGTGTAAAATTTTGAATGAATTCACCAATAAAAAAATGTAAAATCTTGATAGAGTTCATAACAAACTTGAGAATATTGGAATGAAACTTAAATTTTTAATTTGCATTTAAGTGCTAAAATGAATGATTTGGAATTGGGGATGATTGAAGTCATCAATAAATAGTGACTTATGGTTTTATAGAGACATATGTTTTTTTATATTGGCTATTTATTCTATTTTTAAGATGAAATATTTTCTAAAATGTCATTCTATGAAGCTATTTCATTCTTATTGTAACAAGTTCTTCTCATAAAATAGTACACAAGATATTGGTTAAAAAATATGTGACGCAAGTAAGTTAGACTATAATGCCACTTATGTCTTGAATCAATAGTGATAATTTAAAATACAATGGTGATATTCCAACCTTCATAGTACAACAATTTGGCACTTGAAAATTGTCATTATAATGAAATTGCCCATATATATATATATATATATATATATATATATATATATATATATATATATATATATATATATATATATCATGTATTAAATCTTTAATATTATGATATACTAAAATTTTGATGGAAGTTGATATCTAAAAATGATGAAGTGCAGTATTTATATTTGCCTCATGCAAACCTGTTCATTCTTAAAGATCCATTGGATATACAATTCATCAAATATAGTACTACAATATTGACACACTTACTCATATTATTTACTAGAGAAAGATTTCACAAGTGGTGTTTAGTATACATTTGATGAATTTGTTTAGAGAGATCACAATATGGTAGGCAAGGTAGAATAGAGTAGGAGGTCTTTGTAATACGTTCAACAACCTTTTACAAAAAAAATGTTTCAGAAAAAGTATGAAGTTTTTATTTAATCAACTGTTATTTTGTGAATATGAGCCTCTGGTTTCACATGCTTATTAATATTAATAGAGAGTACACCATGTTCCATATGGGCTTTCACTTCATTTGGATTGGCATTCTTTGGTAAACAAAATCGACGTAGAAATCCACCGGATGCACGTTCTACAAGGTGCCACTTGTCTTTACTATGTAATTCATCATTGTTACGTTGCCCACAAATCTCAAGTATATTCTCGATAATATGTAATTTGACATCTTCCTTCTTTACACCTAATTCAAGTTAAAATGTACAGCAATCGGTCATTGGAATAATATATCTAAGAACCTAACATAACCTTTAAGGTTGTTGAGTATTGATATCAATACTTAAATTTAGATTTATATACAATTCTATCATAACGGTTACTATTTTGAATTTTTTTAAGCACAAGTTTTACACGTCCCTCTCTTAACTTATTGCAAGAAACAGAAAGTAGTATATATAAAACCAAACAACAAAGAATAGTAAATGAAATTAGCATAATATATATATTACTATATATAAACCATACATATAATAATAAAATATAGTTTGATGAACATTGTTGATTGCATTTACAATTCTAATGATTGTGTACCTCTAAACCTTTACTATTGATGAGCAAAAATAAATAAAGAAAATTGAAGGAGAGATTGACATTCATTTTTTATTCATAGATTTTTTTTTTTATATTCATAGATAGATGATTATAAGGTAACTGACAATGTAGTATTATTGTGTTATTAATGTGATTCATGACATTTTTTACCTGGAAGATCAACTTGAAATATGTGTTCAGTTTCAGTTTCTTGCCAATCAACTTGAGTGCTTGCTACAGCTTTAGCATCACGTTCAATTTGGTGATGAGGTTGAAGAATAGGTATTGGAGATGGAGATGATTTTGGAGATGGTATTGGTGCATTAAATTTTAAAATTATATCGGTTCCATCATCAGTCACAATTGGGCAATTTGGATCTAATATTGTAGCAATTGCAATAGGATCTATGATTGTTGGTTTTGCAAGAATATCTGAGATTTCACTTGCTATTATAGGAGAAAATGTTGCCATTTCTATAATGAATAGATAAGAGGACAATTTAGCAACTATTTAAGTGTGATTGGTTTCTTTGTTTATGTTGTTGGCTCTAGTTTATGTTAAGTACAATGCAGAAGATTGTGTTTATATCATCAAGCATGTGTATGTATAAAGCCTTCATTTTCAACTTTAGAATTATCATAAAGTATTGAATTATATATGCTATTTGTGAACTTTATCATATTCTACTTATACCACACTCAATTTGATCCATAACCCTAATATTCCACAAAGACATGCTGATAACTTTCAAATTAATTGATGAATTCTATCATGGACATTAAAAACATCACGGTTTATCATTCATCTTGCAAATTGATGTAAATATTAAGGGTATGTCAAAAGTGAATGAAATTTTCAATTTGAACATTTCATGCTGCTCATGAGTGTTTTACATATTGAGGCTTTAGCAACCCATGTACTAAATGAAACTACACTTCAAGTACATTCACTATTTCTTTCACTAGCAAGTACTTTACATGTTTTGAGGTTGTACACTTCCTACAATTTGCTTACAAATTTCTCTCTAGAGGGAGTTTTCGTGAAAAATTTGATAATTCATTATGAACTCAAAAATGATCGCATTTGAGAACTGTAAAGTGGGAAGGAATCACATTAGAGTGTACTAAAATATGGTGATTGGATACAACTCATTTTTGTAATTCCATTTAACATGTTACAATTACTTTACACATCATAAACTGTTAACTACTCTTACTTTTTGGTATGTACTGTAATCATTCACAATGTGCATTTTACTTGCAAATTGGATGTGAGCTTCTGAAGTTGTTCTTGGAATACTTAAGCACATATAATTATGTGGTATCAATGACATACTTCTTCTTTGTTTTTGGCTTGGAGAAATTTCTTGATAAGTCTTAATATTTAGTAAATTTTACCCAAAACATGTGAAAGCCTCGCACACAACTACATATGACCGTTAAACATTAACAGTTGAACTTGAAAAATGGTTGAAGGCTATTGGAGTTATAACTATTGGACCAATGGGAGGCCTAGGAATTGAGAAGCAAATGAAGAGAGACTTTACACATGCAAATTTTAGTTCAAGGGAGAAAGGGAGCTGGAAATGACATGGCAAGCACTTATTGCCTTGTTGGCACAAAAGTTGCTTTTCTTGACGAACCCTCCCCCCAATTGTAGTTAGGCCTACTTCAATGAGGTGGACTTTACTAAAAATCTGGAGGGCCCCTAGGCCAGAAAACCACAACCAATTGTTTAGTATATTTTAAGTTCATTTTACAAAAAACTCCACTTGGGAGTTCTTGGCCTTCTCTCACTTTACACTACATTCAAAGCCCATGGCTTTTCAAGATTGGCTTCTCAAGTATGGGCCATGGCCCAAGTGAAGTTTGGCTGGAGGCTTCTCATTTCTAATGTAAAGAGAGCCTACGTAAGACCATTTGGGAAATCAATTGCATCCACTTCTCCTCTAAAGTGGCCATGTTAATATGTTGTATTTAGCATACAACCCCAATTCTGTTTATTATGCCAAAAAGGCACCTATCAACTTTCGGAACGGCCATTCAGAAACAACATGACATTGATGAATATGAGGGCGATAATGTGGGATACAAATGATATGATATATACATGACTTATATTACACTAAAAGTGTGATATTACAGATAATACTATTTTGTATACATACAACTGCAAGTTGTGGGGTGACAAAACGACACTTGAAATAATGCCATTGCCATTTCCATAAGGATATACAATTTCATACCAAGACATTTGTCTTTACATTTAGATGAGTACGAAATATACTGCGCATTGTTCCAATGTTGTGCGTTGTCCATGGCGTTAAAGGACATCAAAAGTCAAGACACTAAATAGAAAGTATCCACAATGAGTTGTTGGCTCCTAAAGACTGCTGGTTTTCTCAAGATGAGAAAATGAGCTGCAATTCACATGAACATATCCATGTTCAAGAGCCGCAGCCTCAAGTGACCTTTTAACAAGATTGCAATTTCACCTTCCCATTTTGGTCTTCCGTGGAACATAATATTCTACAAGGTGGCTTTGTTCGTGTTATCCGACTGATTCGAAGGCAATGATGAAGCTGCAACACACTTTCAATGTAGACAATCATCGGCTTCCGTGGCCGCACATTGGCAAACTGATTTGAGAGTACTGTAAGCTGGTAGGCCTCAATGAATTATCAGCTGATGAGAACACATTTCTGTGTGCACTGCTTCAACTTCGAAGTGAAAAAGCAATGCCGTGCTCAAAGCACAAAGTTACATACTACGGTACACACACCGGAGGCATGAGAGAAAAGCAGAGAGATGACAAAAAACAGGACAGAAGTGCTTCCAGCCTAGGACGGAGAGGCGCCTCAAGATCCGATCGGTCTGGTGATGGCGATGCCCACGCTGGCTAGCTTCTGCTTCTCACTGTTGCACTGCGCAATGGGTTGATAATTTCGGCGCGCCGAAGGTTGGGTTGCAGTGAAAAAATATCCTGCACCTGGACTTGGCTTCCTGCTTAGTAGTCGTAGTCTCGTGACTGGGGTGGGCAAACGGCTAATCTAGTACGGATCTAGGTTAGCAATCTGTGTTATGTAAGTGTCGATATCTGGTAAATCAGTTTGGGGCAGTACTACTCACCTGCTCAATTGGTGCGAAGCGTCTCTTCATTCTGCGGTAGCCCAGTTTGAATGCAGTGATGGTGCAGTGCTCACGCTGTCTGCAGGGCCCCGGCCGTGATGGGCCTTGTGATGGTTTGGAATGGGGACATGTGGGGCTTGGCCTCCGACGGGTGGCAACTACAAGACCGCTTCATCATAACGCCCCAGGGTAGGTTGTCACTTCATGGTCCAGTTTACACTTGTGCTCACTTCCGGCCTTCTGCTTTCAAGTACTCATTAGGGTGAGGGCTTGTACTATTACGCATGTATAACTAGCTCATTCTGGCTGCAAACCTTGGGAGCCACATTCCATTTTCTAGCTTCTAGAGACTGTGCAGGTATAACTCCATCTTCTCGCTCACTGTTCCTCGTTGCATAATATCGCACGAAGTATATATAATTGCTCATTTATAAACTGCAAGTATATCATTCTCCGAGGTCCTAAGTTGTAGTATATAAGGGCTTCAGGTAAGTACATTCACGGACATCACATGAATCTGCTATAACCTTGGAATGCTTTGGTTCTGATGTGTACGAGGACTCTGGATCAGGTGTTACCTGTACTGGACACCAGCAATGGACATCGAGAACAAGAAGGTGTTTCCAATTGCGATCAATAATAAGAGCAGGAACACACAACAGTCTTCGAGCTTTGCGCTTGATCGAGGGGTGAGCGTGGCCAAAGATGGAGCTGTGGACTACAGTGGACAGCCCATCAACAAAAGGACCAGCGGCCGATTGAAAGCCAACATCTTCATCATCGGTAGTGTCTGGCACTGATGGTTTGATTGATTACGCATCGGAGCCTGCATTGATGGTTTTGCGGTTACTATTGCTGTCCAGGAATCGAGATTGGGGAGAGGTTGGCATTCTATGGCCTGTCGGCGAACTTGGTGACGTACTTGACGCATGTACTCCACGAGGGAACGGAGAAATCAGCGGCCAACGTGAACAACTGGATTGGAACGACGTTCGTGATGCCATTGTTGGGCGCCTTCGTTGCCGATGCCTTCTGGGGCCGCTTCTGGACCATTCTCATCTTCGGCATTGTCTACTGGGTGGTAAGCCCTCATCGTCATCTATGCATGATCGTACCATGGTGACAACCGGAGCTCCAGAATAGAATCTGGAGACAGGGGAGTGGTAATAATCTCATTTGGATCACACTTATCTAAAGTTGAGTCGGTTCATACTGGCTTATTGTAAAATCACCTCAAAGAGAGAGTTATACACTTGTAAATCAAGTATACACTTCTCAACCAATTCTGTGATCACACTTTAACGGGCTCTTGAACCAAATTTTTGCTCTAAAACTAAGTTACAATTCTACTACTTCATCGGAATCTATCATCAAAGAATGTTTAAGACATTTTTTCCATGGTGAATTTCAAAGATCTAAAATACTACCTTTTGGAACTAATAGAAATTTCTTCAAGGCAAAACACTATGCTAACCTTCGTCACGAATCCTTATTCGGTATGTTCATGATTTTTTCAAAAAAAATATTAACATTTTCCATATGCCACATTTCTTCAAAAAAAATATTAACATTTTCCATATGCCACATTTCTTCAAGGTGTTTATGATTACTCTTGTGATGTGCGTAGGGTTTGGTGATGTTGACACTATCCGTAACAGTGCCAGTCTTTAAGCCACCTCCGTGCTCGGCCACAAGCGCAGGCTACGGACATTGTCAACCAGCTAGTGCATCTCAAGTAGGCTTTTTCTACTTCTCCCTCTATCTCATGGCAGTTGGCGGAGGCTCCATGAAGCCGTGCATCCCGGCTTTCGGCGCAGACCAGTTTGACGAGGAAGACGCGACGGAGAATCAAATGAAGAAGTCATTCTTCAATTGGTGGGTGTTTGGAATCAGCATCGGAGCCTTGATTTCCGCCACGGTGTTAGTGTACGTGCAAGACTACGTGAGCTAGGGATGGGGGTTTGGCACTCCGACTGTCCTCATGGGAATGTATCTCATCATCTATGTTTTGGGGATGAGATTCTATCGGCATAAACGACCCGTTGGTAGCCCATTTACGCAAATTGTGCAAGTGATTGTTGCAGCGGTGAAAAAGTGCAGAATGCCGCTTCCGGATGATCCGAGCTCTCTGCACGAAAATTTTGACAAAGAATCCATTCCTTCGAGAATGCGCTTGATCCCACATACTAACACCATGAGGTACATTCTCCAAATTACTTGAAACATCACCATCATAATCTAACATAACCATGTTCCATCAAAAGTTCTCTAATATCACCATGTTTCAGGACAACACTCTTAAAAACATTGTACTCTCACCCACTTTTGATCCAAAATGATTTACCGCCAATGATGGGAGGTGTGCAGATTTCTGGACAGGGCAGCAATCATACCAGAGGACTTAGACTCAATAGCAGAGACAACAGAGAGCGATAAGAATCTCTACAGTCCATGGAGACTGGCAACAGTGACCGAAGTGGAAGAAGTGAAACTCGTTCTTCGGTTACTCCCCATCTGGTTGTGCGCCTTACTCTTCGCCACGCTCCCTGCTCAAATCTCCACTTTCTACACGCGCCAAGGCAACACGTTGAACGTGAACATCGGACCCAACATGAAGATCCCCGCTGCTTCCTTGCAAAGCATCATCCCGATTACGATCGTCAGCTTGATTCCTGTCTACGATCGTGTGTTTGTGCCTGTTATGAGGCATTTCACTGGGAATGTGCGGGGAATCTCCATGTTGCAGCGTATTGGCGTTGGCATTGTACTCTCTATGCTCTCCATGATCTGTGCTGCTGTCACTGAAGAACAACGAATCAAGGTACTACCTCTTTCACCCTAACTTGTTTGAGCAATCCATTGAGTGATTAGTTCGGAGTCTAATCAGCATATAGCAAATGTAAGCTTGACGGACTATGCTCCAGAATTTCTTCATTGAAAACACAAACTCGCATATTGATGGCAGATCACGGTCATGATTGATTCCATAGTAGAACGTGAATACAGGAAGAAGAAGAAGAAAGTAGTAAAGAAGATCCATGATTCAAAACGCATTCACGTGCGCTTCCACAAAATTACACAGCATGGAAGAAGACCAACATAACAGAGTCAGATTTTTATCACTATTCTATGTGCAGGTTAAAGCCTCCTCGTATGAAACAACATCCTCGTTTACTACAAACTAAGAGTTGAAACCTACGATGTTATAAGGACAACTACCCTTCATGAGACAATTTGATACCTGCCCTGATGCTTACGATATGATCTGTCAATTACGGAAGCAACCGTTCACCATTACGGGTTACTAATTAGGTGAACGTGCTCATAAGAATGGAGTTAGTTTGGAGTCTAACAAACATCTATTAGTGTAGGTAACAGTGCTGAATCCTTTTCCATGGTTGCAGGTGGCAAAGGCGCATGGATTACTGGACCGTCCCTACGACACAGTCCCAATGAGCGTCTTCGTGCTCCTCCCCCAGTACATCTTCCTCGGAGCAGCCGAGGTATTCACCTCCGTGGGAGCACTCGAGTTTTTCTACGACCAAGCACCGGACTCCATGCGCAGCTTAGGCACCGCCATCTTTCTCAGCACGGTCGGCATCGGCAACTTCATGAGCTCCGTCATCCTGTCCGGCATCGTCAAACTCACCAGCTTGGGCGGCCGTCAGAGCTGGATTGTGGACAATCTCAATCGGTGCCACTTAGATTACTTCTACTGGCTCCTCGCTGGTGTTAGTGCTGGCAATCTTTGCTTCTTCTTGACCATGGCTCGCTGGTACAAGTACAAGGAAACCACGAGCTTGCCGAGTGGGCAACCTCGAACTGAGCTTGATAAGGTCGATTCTGGAGTTATCTTGTTGAAATGAGGACAATGCTGAGAATGATGAGAGAAACGCTTTTTTTTCATGAATTATCATATTTCATGTACCTTTTCTTTCTTTTCTGGTTTCTTGGATGATCAATTTTATTGTCACTTGGAATCGTGCCAGTGGGAAAGACTTGTCTCGATTTGGCTACCTTTCACAAATTGATTGTCCTCTCCCAAGTAGAGGAGATGTTTGTCATCAGTAAGTGTACCTTGACTACCTTCTCGTAAGTAAATGATTTGTTTAATACGTCAGTTCAAAAATCTTTAGAATGATAACTACTTTCATGATGGCAACGCACTCCTTTAATTTGTTGGTAGTATTCTATTAGTATCTGAAAGATTGGATGCCCACTAATGAGAATAACACGGTGAGAATAACTACTTTTCCTGAAGAGTGCACTGGTCACTGGTAAGGTTCTGATATGGGTACCACTAAGACAGGTCTCATTATGTGTGATCTATGTGTAATTCATTACATATGTGCCAAAAATTCCTTTTTTAACTACATGTACACAACTATAGCCATGTCACCTATAATACCATCTGGTTAGAATAATTGTTCAATATTGTTTTTTTATCAAAAAAGTGGTTTCAAAAAAATTACCCTATTTTGGAGGGGGTACCCATATTAGAACCTTACATTTAAAATTGCATATGTAGTCCTTGTAGCTTTGTTCCCGCGGCCTTTTTTGTTGTGAATTTGGAAACAATCTCCAATAAAGATTGCGGAGAGGTATTCTACGTACTCAAGGAGAGCAAGCGATAAGCTCATTTTTGAGCGGGCCCGGAAGCTAAATAGCGTTATGTACTTGAAGCCAGACACGTGATGGTTCCACTTGGGGTTGCTTTTGATTAACTCTTACTAAGTATAAATTGTAATAAATTAATATATACAAATAATCCTTGTTTGTGTCAAAGCTTGTAGTATGCATATATATAAGTTTTATGTCCCACTTTGAGAACAATTGAGTGCTCCTAGCTAAAATAGATAGAATGTTTTACACCTCTAAGTTTAGTCAATCTATGTTTTCGAGAATAACGTATATTATTTATTTATCCATTCATGAATACTTGAGAATCTATCACGGGAGAGCCAAGGCATTCATAAGGCTTGAGGAGGGCAAGAATCCTATAATGTAATTTGTTCTTTTCTTGAAATAATTTGAGTGGACCAATAACATGAGAGGATTTGCCTGGCACCTTAGGCCACATGCATGAAGAGCTTGAATTCCCTTGTAAAGCATCCCTTTAAAAATTTCAAATAAATACTTAAACTCTAATTTTCTTACCTGTACTTTTGGGAATTTTTGAGAGAGTAAAATGATTACCTTCTTGTACAAGGGTAGATCTTGCAACTTTTAACAAGATACGCTTATCTACAAGGCTATTGAATTCCAACTTAGTGTCCCCATACAATATATAGGTAGAGATGCTCTTGTAGAGTAGAATCCCCTTAGTACACTCCCATGCCCCATGAACTGCTTGACTTCCCATGTAAAGCATCTCTTATATGAGCCTATTTTATCCATCTTGCATCTCTCTTCATTGCTTAAAAGTAGATATGCTTTTAATGAGTTCTTTAATAAAAGAAAAATAAAAAAAATAAAAAAAATAAAAATACACGATGATTTTTAAATATCGATGAAAGCTTCATGATTCATGACCCAAATCCCAAAACAAGTGATTATTGGTTACTATAAGATATCCACTTATATTAAACTAAGAGTGTCTTTAACCATTAATCCATAAACCCTCACACATTGATATTTCGAAAATGTATGCTTTAAATCATTATTCCTCCCTCCAATTATTTTTAGTCTTCAACCCCTAAAGTCCAAAGGCCCCAAAATTGTCAAACTACTTGACAACCACCCTCTTTCAATGCAAGATGAAAAATTTCAACTTTTTGACGTAATCTTAAGTATATAATTGTAAGATCTTGTACTAAATTTGTCCATATAAGTGCGTACCAAATCTTAGCTTCATTTCCTCACCAATTGTGAGATCGTAACCTTCAAAGTGGAATTTTTTTTTATAGAAAAATCACTTGTTGAAAAATTTGTTCGAAGTTTTTTGTGACCCCAAAAAACCAATTTCAAGAGTAATTTTGAATTGAGGCTCTTTACATTCTTGTTTCTAAGTCAGGAACATGTCTACACAATTTTTACCCTCGTGCGACCTATAAAACCTTTAAAAATGCTTGAATTCTCAGTTTCTCACTTGGAGGTATGTTGAAATTCAAATTTAAAGGCTAGTCTTTGAAATAAAAATGGCGTGTGAAGAATAATTGAACTGAAGACGCGAATGATGAGATCATGCCTTAAAATCTTACGTACATGTACAATAACAGAATTCAAAAAAGTTAAATCTCAATTTCTAGTGAATTTTCAAAGTGATTTGATTGATTTTGGGCAAATTTTGAGAATAAATGAGCATTTCGGGCAATTTTGGGCAGGTTTAAAATATTGGTTTCAAACTTTGACCATGAATATCTTCTAAAGTATGGAGAATTTTGAAGCCTATAATCACTTGTTAGAAAGGCATAAAAGAACTCTACAACTTACAAAAGGTTGCAACTCCATGAAAGCTAAATATAGTAAACACAAGGCTGACGAGACCCTACACCTTTTGTTTTAGGCTCTTTTCGACATTAGGGGTTAATTTAGCATAAGTACCTCTTCCCCCAACTAATGTACATTTTCTGATGTAGCATAAAACACCTATAAAACATACTCGATTTAATCAAAATTATTAAAAATCAAAATTATTTTGCCACTCCATGCCACATGTCAAGCTATAACAATCCAAGAAATCAATGTTTGTAGGGATTTTGTCTCTCCTTATCAAATGTGATTCACTTAATAATAATAATAATAATAATAATAAAATTATTTTAAAAAAAAAGAAAAAAAGAAAGAAAAAAAGAGTCAAGCAGTTTATAGGGCCTAATGTAGGGGAAAGTCCTTTCTTGTGATTGGGGAAGATCCTTTCTTGATATATCTTAAATGGACTAATCACATGAGAGAATTTCTACCCACTTTGGGCCTCATTAAACTCAAAATTTCCTTGTGTTTTCAAGGTCTCCAAAACCAAACACTGCACTTTTAGACCACCTTGTGAAAATGAAGGCATGGTAAAAAATAAAAATAAAAATTATATATATATATATATATATATATATATATATATACTTCAAAAATGGAGGCATGGTTAAAACAAAACAGTTTTTCAATACTTTGAACCGTAAGATCTTAAAGGTAACTACCATATAAATTACCATGTAAAATTTCAACCATTGGATCTTCACTATTTGCGAGATTGAAATGTTCAAAGTTGGTGCAAAATTGTTTTTGGGTCTTGCCCAAAAGACATGGTCTACTTTGTGCCTAGGGCACCTTGATGATTGTTGCCCCAAACAATTTGCTCATAATTATTTTCCATGTAGGGCATCAAGTTGGGCATGTGCATGCAGAATCTTAGCTTCTCTATCATGTTTTTGAGTCTTCACCTAAATTCTTTGACGAAGGTGGTCTACAAACGCTCTTCATGTGAGAATTGGGGTAATAGTGCAAAACTACTATCTTCACTATGAATTTTACAAAAGTGAATTGGGACAATGTGTATCTATTGTATTGTAAAATTGAGAAAAATAAATAAAATAATTGTAATAAAATCTCAATGTTGGGGTGATTTTTGTAAGACAATGCATATATGTATTAGAAAATTAGAGAGGGCGATATATGATGGATGTGACCCCCTCTTCAATGGGTCCAGCATTCTTACATTGGTAGAGCGATAAATGGCCTTGGTTGAAGGATAAATTAGGCCTCCATGTAGGCTACAAGCAATTAATGCCACAAATACACCCTAACCGTGAAAACTGAAACAAGGTGGAAGGTGTTGTCCAACAGACCAATCAAGAAGTTGTTCCAGAGCAAGAGATGCGCCTTAAAAACTTCGACACCTCTGAAGGAAAAATGAAAAAATAAAAATAGAAATAATAAATAAAATATATACATATAAATTATATATATATATATATGAATGAAGGCGAGCTCATGCGAGGAGAACGCCACTGACTGTTGCTCTCGTCTTAGGTTGTTGTCTAGGAACTCCACCCTGCTACTCAATGAAAGTAATAGGGACTGTGGCACTATGGCTAGCATGCCTTGTAACTCCAATATGCATGAAACGACAAAAATAAATAAATCAATTGACGAGATTGTTATAAGTGTCGTTATGGGTAGAGATTGATCACATCACTCAAATAGTCAAATCTGATACATATCACAAATTTTGATTAAAACTTAAGGATTTCAAAGGAATAAAGTAATGAGAATGATATTTTCAAGTCTTGACTTACATGGATTCAATTACGATGTTAGCGACGAATGTATAGTTCCGTGTGCCACCTCTCCTAGCAACCTTGTCGGAGACACATCCATTTGTCACCACATTTGTGACAATAAAAAGGTGGATTATGTGTGTTGCAAACAACACATCGGCATCGTAACTTGCTATAAGAAGGTGAGTATATCAATGGGCAGCGTGGCATGGGAGGAAGTTCTCGAGGGTGCACATTTTTCATAGGCCACTCCTTTAGAAGGGCTTTGCATTAGCCCTTCTTGAATTGGAGATGAGTCTCAGGAGGGATGGAACCTGCCGTACGTTGAATTAATCCACACAATCTAAATAGTAAATATTTACAACCGTCGTATCCAATAGAAAAAGAAATAAAAATACTGTGCCACCATTTGTGGCTCCGTACTTGGCAACTATATGATGCCCGTAATTGATCAGCAACATCTACACCACGTATATGTATGGTATATTCACCCAACACCGGTGATGTTTGAATTATTTCCCCCGCACCCCCATTACGCCGTGGTACCGTTATTACTTTCTCACATGAAGCTTGGATGGCCAAAGGATGAGTGGAAATAAAAAGCACCGGCTTCTTATCTTTCCACATGACACATGAAATAGTTTGTGTGTCATCCATTCGCCATAAAGTTGTGCGGTTGTGCCTTGGGGCACATTTTGAAGAGATTTGTATTTTTCAATGACAATGGAAGGCCAATTCGGTTTTACATGCTTACATCCCCACGCTAGAAGAGTTGTGAAAAGGCATATACTAAAGAAATAATTGTCCATGGTGACACAATGACCACGGTCCCGAACTCCATCTACCAACCTTAGAACCACATTATGAGCTAACCGGGCATATCCAACAATAGGTGAAGGTTGTTCCATAGGTGGGGGAGCAAACCCATTGTCCTTGCCACAATAAACTTCAAAATTTCATAGGAATTTGGATTTTGAACATGCCAAACACCAAACTTTCAAGCCCCACTTTTGGAGCTTTTAAGGCATATATTGCCTAGTAGGTTTCCGAATATGTCCCCTTATACCTTATCATCATTTCATCAATGGTTCTATGTTTCCTAGGATTCCACACCATTTTGCACCTCTTCCGTATTGAGTCTACTAACCATCTTGTTTATCCAATCTTATCATATCTTGGATCCTCCCTAGACATCTCTTCCATGTTTGTAAGATGAATACATCTTCTCAATCAATAAACCGGGGCCCTAGTCATACTATTAGAAATGATGGGCTATTACATAAATCATTTTGCATCCAATAAGTTTTGTAATTTGGTTGAACTTTCAACCCCATAAACAAAGCTAGAGCAATAAATGCATGAAGGCCGCATATTGTGTGTTAACGAAATATTTGTAGCATATTCGCTAGGCTATCATTAGTCTACTTTATACCCGACATGTATAGACCTGGTAGTCGATTCCCGATAGGGGATAGCTCGTCAGATATCTATTTGGTACGATTAGAGTTCCAAACTCGTTTTAGACATCTGACAAGTCTCTAACTAGGCCCACGTCGGCTGGTCTGTTATGATCAGCTGGAATCTGACGGCCAGTCAGACCCATCCGACTATATGTATCACTCTCCACTATGTGAGAGTTGTTGCTAGTCAATCTACTCTTTTTTGCTGGTATATCTATTCCTCACAGTCTTGCATGGTCTTCTTCTGTTCGAATATAGTAGCCGACCTCTTTCTGCAGGACCTTTGATACATTTGATATAATCACTTGTTTTCTCTCCCTCTTATGTTTGGCAGATCCGACGTAAAGCTGTCTAGTAACCCTAGTCACTCACTGGCCAGTAGAGTAAACCTCTCTCTCTTCTTGTTAGTTGGAGTGATTGGGACTAGTAGGAAAACTAACTCAAACACGTTAGGGCCACTATCAATATTTTGCAATGTTTGTAATAACCATTGGAGAAAGACATGTAATTTGCCTTGTTTATAAACCTCAAAAGTTTTGTAGCTATTGATTGTGATGAAATAGCCACTATTTTGAGATTGTATTTAAAAGTTTGAATTTGAAACGGTTATGTGCTTATGATGTAAATTGCCTTTTGATGTAAATTGCCCACAACCACACCCACCCGTTTCTGACACCATTTTGAAATGGTTGGCGACCAACTTTTGTCTGCACTCTCTTTATTACGGAGCGGGAAGCTCTGGGAACCCATTCTGACAGCGCCGCCCTCCTCTAATTTCTCTCCTCACGGCAAACTGTTGCCCCTCCTACGGCTTCTATTCGCATAGGCGAAAGCACCAACCCAACATTAAAATTAGATACAAGAAAAAGTTAACATCAAACTTTTTTTTTCTTTTAACAAGCAATTTGAAATTTTGTGTATATACATACGTCCAAGCTTATATTTTGTGTATATAACTTAATGAACCAATCATAAGTCACGCTACACAATACTATTATGCAACAACCAAATTTTTCTATTTAAAATCCACACTATATCTCAAAATTCCTTCAGAAAGCCTCCTCTAAATTCCATGCAAAAGAGTATGTATCCTTCTCTTGAATGATTGGTTATAGAAGCCTCTACCATAAGAAAGTGGAAGACAATAAAAAAATGTGGCGATGCTTGAAAGTGTAGGGCAGGTGGAATGTAGGCAAAAATGAGAGGAATATGCTCATTCAAGTGGGCAAAGGAGGGAGGGAGGGAGGGAGGTGCGGCTGGGTGGAGGAAGATGATGAGCTCGTTGACTTGGGACGGGCAAGGATTTACGGAGCCAGCACACCCCTGGAACACGGTAAAGCCGGTAACTCCCCACTTTGTTTGTGCGACCTCAAGCAACTATGATTGCTTGATCATCACTGACCAGCAAAAGTCATCGCAAGCACAAAACCGATGAAACAATTGCTTGCTACTGCTACAACAGTCAGTCAGTCAATCGTGTAGCTAGCTAGGGAGAGTAGGAAGAGTGCAGCACTCGAGCTGTAGATTCGGCACCACTGTAGCATCGTAGCCTGCTGAAGCGGAGCAGCTCGACTCTATCCTCTTGTGGGCGCGCAATTCATCCGCCGGGCCCGCTTGACCCGGAACAGTGGGACCCAGAAGCTCGCCAGCTCTGCTTGCTTCCCCCTCTCGGAGACTCCAACTGAAGCTCGCACAAGTTAAGTTTATCGTCGCAGGCAGTGATTCTAAATTAGAGCAGTGTAACTTACTTGCTGGTGTTGCTGTTGTTGTTGCGTGCTGCATCGTAGTCAGGGTTTAGCTATCTTTGCTCCCTTTCCTTTCCGGTTCGGTTCGGTTCGGTGGAGGAATGTATTGCGGGCAAGTGGGCGGCGGCGAATGATGCTTCGATCATGAGATGTGGCTCCTTTTTCATGTCAACGCCGCTCCTGTCTAGATTTAGACTGTCGTGAGTTCGCGAGAGGGAGTCTGTTCTATCTTTGTGTCTGTCTGTCTGGCTGTGTTTTGCGAGTCGCGAGAAAAGCGGAGGGGTTTTGTGAGGGCGGTGAGCTAGCGATGGGGAGGGTTAAGCTGGAGATTAAGAAGATAGAGAATCCTACCAACAGACAGGTTACGTACTCCAAGCGACGGAATGGACTTATCAAGAAGGCGTATGAGTTGTCCGTGCTCTGCGATATTGACTTGGCGCTTATCATGTTCTCGCCGTCCGGCAAACTTACTCAGTATTGCAATTGCAGGTGCGACCATTCTCGAATTATGCATTATGATTTCCAAGATCTATGATGATCGTGTCGCAGAATGGAAGTTACCTGTAGTAGTAGTAGTAGTAGTAGGAGTAGATTCTTCAAGCGGTGGGAAACACTGTTAGATCTGGAAGGGAGCCCTAAGTACTTTTCGACGACCTAGCTTTTTTGCGTGTAGTGAGGGTTAATCTGCTGGGTTGCTTGACCGGAACTGTCGCGTTGTGACGCAGCATTGAAGAAGTTATCGGCCGGTTCGCCAATTTGCCAATACACGAAAGGAATAAGAGGTACGCTTCTGCCACGGCACTACGTTTTTGCTTGAATCTCCGAAACCAGTGGAATAATCAGCAGGAGGTGATTTTGTGGTGGGGCAGTTTTGAGGATATGTTGACACGCTTCTCGAATAATCACATGCAGCACGACCGCAACAAATACAATAGGTCTGCACTCTTCACTCTTGCTTTGAATTCTCGAACACAAGAGTTTTTTCCGTGCCCTAACCTCGTGGATGTTTGTTTCCGGCGCGACTCTACTCCATCATCCGCAGGAAGATTGAGAATTTGGAGGTAACGCTTGTATACCAATTATTTCAATGTGCACTTCGACGATAGTGGTAGCCAGAAGAGTCCATATTCATGTGACCATCCTGTGAATGCAGTATCTCCACAAGGCGTTGAAGAAGCTCGCGGGAGACAAGGATGTTGTCGCAAGTCAACAACTTCTTCCCGGAAGGTTAGCTAACACTCAAAACGATCGTCTTTCAATGAGACTATGGAAATTCATTTGCGCGGTACTTACTTGTGTAATCGCTTGTGGACATGTTGCGTAGCAGTAAGTCATCATTCGAGATTGAGGTAACTCCCTTTTTCGTGATGTTGCATTACCGATTGTTTCTATATAGTACTCTGAATTATGCTCAATCTCTGACATACTCCGGTTGCAGGTGTTGCAGCAGGAGGTAAAGAAGGCACAGCAAGAGAAAGAATTGGTGCAGCAGCAAGCCAGGTACGTTACAGAACTCAACCGATTAGAATTTCGCGTGTGGTGAAGACGCATTCCTGATCGCATTCTTGTCCTCGCAGGTTGTATTTAGCTGATGAGCAGCTTCTGCAAGCTGTGACTTCGGTGCAACAACTAGCGAATATGGAAACTGAATTAGAGCAGGCACTGGAGCGAGTGCGTGCTCGCAAGAACTACGTGAGCAGCGCGTATCAGGCTGCCAATGCATTACAACGCCACCAACATGAATTTCTCGGCAATAGTTTACAGGTATGCAAACGATGAACATGGGTAGGATAGCCAACATTCACGGCACTCATTCGGAGAATGATACGATTCTTGTTGTAGATGATGGCGCTTCGGCAACAGCAGGCGCAAGCGCACCAGCAGCAGCAACAACAGCAACAGCAGGGGATGGCACCGACACAGACACAGTTCTTGCACTGGGCGATGCAGCAAGAGCGCTCGGAGCCGACTCAAGACTTTATGGAGCAGCCAAGCAATCCACCGCCCGTTCTAATGCCGACACCACTAAACAGGTAATGGGGAGTGTTTCCATACTGATTTTAGTCATTACGAGATCAGGCGCTGATAGTACGAGGGGGCTTTGAGAGTGCAGTAGAGAGCCAGGGAGCAACGGCGACGCGAGTCCAGGTGCAGGAGGGTACAATTTCGCAACGCAACAACCAGGGTTGGAGTCGCTGCGGCAAATGGGCATGATGGGCCCCAACCGCGGGGGACTATCCATGCACGAACAGCAGCAGCAAGACGAGCAACAAAAGAAAGCAGCCAAAGTGGAAAGTGCGAGCGCTGGGGGGTTCGTCCCGTCCGCGAGTGCCACTGGTAGCGAGGAAGGAGCCGCCGCCGCCGCCGCCGCTTTCACGCGCGATCAGTCGGAGCAGAGTCACGGCAACAGCGCGTCCCCCTCCGACTGGCCGCCCCACCCCGCCGCTCACCACCCCAACTCCTTCTCAAATGGCAACATGTACTTCGGCCAGGTACCCTCATCCTCCCACATTCCCCGAATCATCAGTCCCCCGAGATCACCCACTAACATTCTTCCCATCCTCACAGAACGGACACCACCCATCATGGAAGTGAAAACGAATCGATACCACGAATCTGCTCAAACGGGACAGCACCAAAGCATCAAAATACTCCCATCGATCGTCGATCAGTACCCAGGAGATGATCATTGATCGAATATGCGGCTCGGAAACTGAAGATGATGACCAGGATTGACCAGTAGGGATGTACCATAGTTAGCTAGTACACCTCGACGAGTTGCTCGATCAGGCTGATGATCATGTCCCTTTTTACCAATTTTAGTTTGAAATCAGAAAGAAAGAAAATTATGGTTTCCTTCCAACTTTACAGCGCCAAGTGCTGCTGCTTCGCTTTACTACCGGATTCCTGACCGGTGCATTTGTCGGCGTGCAGTGCCCTGAATGATTCTTTTTGTTTTTATGTTTTAGTCAGCGCCACTGACATGCTAAGATTAGTAAACAAATTCCTCCGACTCTCCGAGGAGTTGTTGCCCCGCCCGCCCACAGATTTCGCCGTCGCCTTTATAACTCCCGGGCCACCCACCCACTTGATGCACACGGTTGCTTCTGATGATTATTTCTTGAATGTTTCTCGTAAACCCATTTCTGGCTGCCATTGTTTTTGGTCTTCTTTTAGCTTTTTTCTATTGTGGTCTTGTTTTGAGACACATATTTATATTCCTTTTAGTTTCTTTTTTTAAACTAATTAATGTATCATTTGATTGTGAGAAAATTGCATGTATGACCAGGGTAGAGGATTACCGTATTTTTTAGAGCTTAGCTAAAAGTGACATGCAATCACCCTTAAAGTGGCAGTACCCATTGCTTGTGATTATGGAGTCTTTGGGAATATGAGTAGGCCTGTTTGGTGATGTTGTGTGTTTATCACCCTTTTTTGTGTTTTTTTTCATATTAAACTCGTATACATCGTAGCTCAGAATTTATTTTTTTCAAAGGGTATGAAAATGAAGTAAGTTGGTTCAAAATTGTATATTATTAGTTGATTAATAAAATTCATCGGTATTAACCCTAACTCTCCTTAAAACCCGATTCGGGTTTTGGAGGGTCCCGTAGGAGAAAAACTCAGCCAACTTTGACCATTATAATCTCACAAATGAGGAAGAATGAATGGTTCAAATTTGGTATGTGAGAAGAATGTCAAGTTAACTTTGAGATCTTACGGTTGAATTTTTTGAATAATGCTTAGATTGAGATTTTTTCAGCTTATTCTAAAGGAAGGTCAAGTTGTGTTACTAAGACCGTTTTGCAACAAGAAGATTTAGGGGTTAAAGAAATATTCAGATTTTTTTCAAGGTGAGTCATACCTAGATTGTGACCATACAATCTTGTAATAGACTTGTTGTAACTCATGTGGATCAAATTTTGAGTCATGAGGCTTCATAGATCATAAGATATTAGTACTAAAAAAAACACATATTGAATTTCACAGTGGAGATGCTATCACAAACCTGCTTGCAATCAAAAAGTTTCTAGCTAAAAACCTCAATTAAACCGAGTCTATGATTCATTTAGCGAAGACAAGAGTTTTGAGTACTCTATGACACTCATTTTGTGCCTCAAATTCTCAAAATTTTCTCACTAACCTACTTCAATATGAAGCCACATTTGAATGGTCAAACCTTACGATCTTGGCAAATACGGAGACAATTTTTCACATTTAACAACTCAGTTTCATAGATAGCAGGGTTAACTTCAATATCTCCCACATTTAATCCATTTCTTACCAATTTGGTACAATCACGTTCTAAGAGACTTGTGAGTAACTCAAAAGAGCATGCATGAACAATAAAAAGGGGTTTAGCAAGCATTTGAAAACCTCCAAAAATGTCAAACAAGCCCCAAAACTGAAATGACCCAACTTCCGAGAACCCCAATCTCGCTCAGACTCCATTGGAAAGGTCGGTCCCAAATCTCTAACCCAAAGTGTGGCTATAGGGATGGGTTAGGTCATAATGAACAAAATTAATTGTGAAGAGGTGGGCTAGGTCCAAAGTTGGGGGGCGCAGTTTCCAAGGCCACTTTGCTCACAATTTATGGAGGGGACGTGTGGACATCGTTAGCATGTGAAGTGGCTTAGATTCTGCACTTTCTAAGGAACTTCTTGGAGTTTTATTACAGGCCTATGCTTGTGCCCTTTAGTCACTTTTTCAAACACGTCCAACAAGGAAAGGGAGGGTGGAATGATTGTACAAAAGTTCAAAAAGAACTTCGATTTTTTGTGTTTGTCTTATGTCTAAAGTCAAACTAGGTGTGTAAGAGTATCCTAAACGGGGCTCTTCATAGGTGGCCTTGGAGGGGGGTCTTGCTATTGTGTTGTAACCTCCCAATTTAAAAATAAGTAAGTTAAATAAGTTATTGTTTGGTAGTTTTTCTAAGGAAATTATACCTAAATGTATTAGGCTTAATATTCAGTTTGTTTCTTGAGAGCATTTTCAACAAATTGGCGAGGGAGGAGGGGTTGTTGAACGAAAGGCCTGTTTGAATTCACTCCCTTTGTCAACGGTCCTCTGGAATACTTGCTATGTTCCACCTTTTACTATTATCATGGAAGAGACTCAAAGAGTACATGAACTCCAAGAGTTCAAAAGTTTTGAGGTTTCCCGGATGAAATTTGCGAAAAGGCAAGTTAACTTGAAGTAAAAAGTGCATTCAAGTGGGAGTTGGTTGGGTAGAAAGGTGTGGCAAGTCGCTACCTTTCATGGGTCACCGAACTTTGTTTGGGAGGGCGCCAAAGGTGGGGGGATTTATAGCCGAGGCGCCAACGGTGGCGGATTTAATAGCGGTGCACTAAAGGTGGCGGGTTTAATAGCCGTGGTGCAAAAGGTGGCGGATTTGATAGCAGACGCCAAAGGTGGTGGGATTAATAGCCGTGGCACAAAAGGTGGCGGATTTAATAGCGGGTGTGAGAGGTGGCGGGTTTAATAGCCGTGGCGCGAAAGGTGGCGGACTTAATATTGGGCGCCAAAGGTGGCTGGTTTAATAGCCTTGGTGGAAAGGTGGCGGATTTGATATCGGGCGCCAAAGGTGGTGGGTTTTATAGCCGGTCCGTTAGGAAAGGAAAACGACCGTTGCTTCGTAAAGGTAGTGAGTCTTGGCCCTTTACGGCATTCCCAACACATCGATTAATGGAATCGCGCGAGAGAGGGGTGCTAAATGTAGCACTCCTTTGAATTCATATTCTTTCCCAATACTGAATGACTGTCCTATATAGACTACCTTCTACCACACCATGACAACAATTCTAATTAAAGTACGTGAATTTAACAATTATTAGGTTTTTCAAAAAGCGAGATGAAATCTCGCAAAGTCAAGTGAATTTGAAGTAAACGACGCATTTTGGTGGGAGTTGGATGGGTACCAAGGTTGTGGTGGGCTACTACCTTTGTTGCGTTTAGCGTTTCGAGCCTCTCTTTGGCGGCTCGCCAAAGGTAGTAGCCAATCCGTTGGAAAAGAAAAATGTCCTTTGCCTTGCTACATTTGGCCACTCTTGTCCCTGTGGCCAATTCCCTGTTGGGAACTCCCTAAGCATTTTCAAGAATCCCACATACTAACTCCTTATTTGATTTGCAATGTTCACAATTGTAGACCTCAAATGACATCAAGATCCATCACTTGTGTTGAATAAACATGTCATTCTTTAGTACCTCTCGTCCATGCCAACATTCATTCAAAAAATCACAAAATACAAGAATAAGAAGGACTCTAAGCCTATACTGAGACCACCGAAGTGAATAGAGTGTTTGTTTGACCTATTTCGGAAGTCCACATGTCATTTGCAAAAACTAACACAGCCTTGGAATTTCAATATGCTAAAAGTGCAATTAGTTAGCAACGTACAAGGCCTTGGCATGTCCAAGTACCAGAATATTGTATTCCTCTTTATACCTAAAACAGTACATGGAGATGCTCCCCAAAACCTCAATGACTTTTATTCTCTCCACAGATTGGCATTTAACCCCTGAGCGCCCCCTCCAAAAAGCCCGAAAATCAAGGTGTGCAGACCATGCCCAAGCTTATTGGGTGCCAATTCTGCAGAAATTGATTACTTTCAATTTCACTGTTGAGAAACATGAAGAACAGGGATGCGAAGGTGTGGGAAAAATTGGGATGGATTTCACCGCACGGATCTGGTTTCTATAATGGTCAAACAATGGTTGACTTCTGACTGCCGGAATTCCTGGCGGACACATTTAGTCCGCAGGGGCGCTCAGGGGTTAACTTATCCCAAGTAAGCCCCTAAATCGGTGCTACGAGCGTTTCTCGGGGGCATGGGAGGAGGAGGGGTAAAGAGCTCCCTAAATTTTTCATGTTTAGATTTAGAATACCAAGGAATACTTTAGGTTCCCAGAAAAAAAACCCTCAAACCCCATTTTTGAATTCAAAATTATCAAAAATGGTCGTTGGGAGTAGAGAAAAAAATGCAATCGAGTAGATCTAACCGTTGAAGTTGGATTGTGATTAGGGTATGAATGTATGTTGAAAATTTGAGGAAAAATGACCGTGTGGATTTTTTATTATTATAGGGGTCAAAGCTGGATTGACTTCTGATACTTTTTGTTGAAGTTGAATATTTCAATTCTTACCAAAAAAAAAAACCCATCATAAAGTGATTTTTGGAAATGTTGTAGATGGTCATGCAATGTGAAGGCTAGCAAAAATAAAGGTCAAATGTACTTTGCAACTATTTGGATTGATTTATGGAGATGGAAGACGGGCTGCATCTTCAAAGGAGCAACCGGTGTTATGAACAAGCACGTGGAATTCATCCGCTTGTCTGTGCATGTTCACGTAAGAGCTCCCGCCCTCAATGGCTTAGTGACTTTGTTTGCCATAGGTTTACAACAACAACATCGTTCAAGGCTCTAGTGGTGCCAAATCCTACAACTGGTTATAGTGGGTCACCTCACCCTCATTTTCCCCCACTCTGTTGTTCTTGTCAAGTCCTACCTGAGTCATAATTTGTCACACAATAAACAAAAGTCTATTTCCAACATGTTCCCAACTCCTTTCCTTTATACCCTTACTGTGCTACATGTATGCACATGTACCTTGGCCAAAATTATAAATCAACATGTTGAAATTAGCATTGGAAAATTCTTAGCGGACACATTTAGTCATGTGGGGCACTGAGGGGTTAATCTCACCTCAGAGAAAAATTGAAACATTTGTAGAAGTTGTGCGAAAGGGGATTAGGCATTGCATGAACATGAGATAGGTGTATGGTGAAACCACCTAAAGCGAGCACCACCCTAAGGGCGGGCACCCAAGGTAATTGCTTTTATAGAGATCTAACCTTTCTTTGCATGTACCTCATGGGTACATAATTAGGGTACCCACTTTTAGGTTTCCACCTTCACAATGTTTATCAATTATGTGTGTGATAAAAATATTACGATGAGAGATTGTCTACTCCTTATCTCTAAAAATAGTACCCACTCATTCGACACTCATTATACATTTTTGCTCTTCTATGTCATGGATTGCTCTTCTTTGTCATGAATAATCTCTTTAAGAGAAGGAAGGAAAGAAGAAGAAAGAAAAGAAGACCAAATTTGACATGAAAGCATGATTGGCATCAAAAAAATTTAAATCTAAAACCCAAATTGTTTGATTATTTGTCATAAAAATGTCGCACTTGCCTTTCACTTTCAGATAATGTAATCAATTATATTACTCCACCCAACTATGGTGTGGGTTCTTGGACCTCGTTGTATGGGTACCTCAAAGTCCTTTGGGGAGATACCGAGTCTGGTATCTCCAAGGCACTAGACTATGTAGGAACTAGAATAGTGTCCATTCAGAGAGGAGATAGTAGTCCCACCATCGGTGTTATGACCTCCGGGCATGCATCCAAGGATAGGTCGAACAAACACTCTATTCACACTGACCTCGAATAGAGTTGGAGTTCTTCATCTTCAAATCATCAAAGTCCTTTTACTTAGTACCTAAAATACTTATTTCCCATGAAGGCAAGCATTCACATTGTCATTGCTACTCACCAATAAAGTACAGTACCCATAAACCCTAAACCCTAAAATGCAAGCCAAAATCTCGACATCGGACTCTGTATAACGCTTTCGCAATTGGTCGCTGATTTGAAAGCCGACGAAATCTGCAGTTCGCTCCAAGAAGTCACAGTCAAATTCGCACATCCGGTGAGAGAATGGAAGGCCACTTCGTAGTGTAATTTGCAGCAATTCCGAACATTCGTTATCAAAAATTGTTCTGTGAATTTTGCAGAGACATCATCATGTTGATTCAGCATTTGCCCTTGTTGTGCACCAAGCGAATAGTATTGGCATCTGCATCACCGCGAAGGTCGGAGCTTCTACGAGGCCTGGTACGCCCACATTCGATTTTCTGTTTTAGATTGTTGCATTGGATCGGGGCGCTCAACTACCGCTGCAGGGTCTAACGGTGGAGGTTCTGCCATCTTCGTTCGAGGAGAATCTGGACAAGTCTGCGTTTGCGAATCCTGGAGGTACATTGCTTTTCCTGAGCTTTCATAAATTCCAAGTCCATGCATTCCTTCTTCGTTCGTGCTAGTTTAAATACAATTGTGCAGGATATTCACATTCTGTTTATGTGGTCCTGTAGAGTATGCCACACAAACAGCCACTCACAAAGCATTTGAGGTTTCTCGAAGGACTCTGCAGGTTTGATCACTGCACTTGAGGCGGTTCCATGTAACTAACAATTGCTGAACATGCAATTGTAAGTTTCATATTCTTGCATTGACTGATTCTGTTCTGTGCTGTGCAGGCTACAGATTTGATTATTGCAGCGGATACAGTTGTTGAGCTACATGTAAATTTTCAGCCTCCTTTGGTTTGCGATTCAAACGATTTGAGATCGACTGAGATTTAGAGTGGGAGTTTCTGTAGTGCAGGCACAAGTATTAGAGAAGCCACGTGATAAGGATGATGCGTATCGAATGCTATCAAGTTTAAGCGGTGAGATTTATGTGGCTTTCAGCTTTTAACTAAATCTTGACTCATTCGAAAAATCTGGATTGAAACTATCTGGTTATTATATCAATTGGAGATTTGAGTATTTGCACATTCTTGAGAAATCCGTTGATGATTTTTCCTATTTAGTTCATATTGTGTTCACAAAGCCATCGGGGAGTCCCAATTTGTTACGTATGGAAAGTCCATTTTGTATCGCCTTGTTCAACTCATGACATCAGTGTCTGTGCTGCAGGGCAAAAGCACAAAGTCTACACTGGAGTTGCATTAGTGTTGCCCAATCCTTCTGGTAATGCTCAAGCAATCTAAACTTTCGTTGTATTTAGACCATGATCCCCGAGTAAACATAAGTAAACATACTTTGATGATTGAAATTTCTTCTCCAGATCCAGCACCGGGAGCTTCTCCACTTTTGAAATCATTCTACGAAGAAACCGAGGTATGGAAGTTGACAACAAGCATGCCGTGATGTTGCTCGATGTCAGTAGCTAACTTTGTTGTGTTATGTTTGAGAAGGTGGAGTTTGCTGAACTAGAAGAGGAAGCAATTCTTGCTTATATTGCCTCCGGCGAGCCTATGGACAAGGCAGGAGCATATGGCATCCAGGTCAGTGCAACATCCTTCCAGTGTAACAAATTCTAGAAGGGTCAAAAATTATGATTTGAGTATGATAAATCTTCTACTTAAGTGGGTTCACAAATTACTCACCTGGCTAACTTTGGTACAGAGCTGGAATTTGAGCCATTATTGAGCATGTTACTGCATTGCTGGTGTTGTTTTGATGCAGGGAATTGGAGGATCTTTCGTAAAGTGCATACATGGCTGCTATTTCAACATTATGGGTTTCCCTGTACACAGGTGCGTGCGTGATTTCAATACTACGAATGTGTTCATGTGTTGATGTTGAGTTTTTAACATTCTTGTTTATGCGGACAGGTTCTCGGTGGAGGTGGATCGACTTGTCAAAAGCGGTGCAATCAAGGCGTAGAATTGAATTCTTTCGAGCATTGCTTCATTATATTCAGTTCTTTCGAGCATTGATTCATTATATTCATTTGTTGTTCGAGAACAACGTGTTGCGATTCTCTTTAGCTGATTGATTTTGTGGAGATTAGATTATTGTACTGGTCATATTTTCCAAGATATATTATCAATAAACTGGTGGTATATCTATTTTTCAAGCAATGGACTATGAAGCCTTTGGAGAGTCACTTTGTTGAGGGAAAGAGGATCTGCTTTTTCCTATACATGGGTTTGCGTGTTATCATTGGTTTGGCTTTCTAATGTGTTCAGTTCAATTGAATGTTTGGATCTCAGTAATGAGTTATGAGCAATGATTGTTGTAAATCAATAGCCAAGTTTGCAATCAGGCTACAAGAGAGGACATTCCATTACGATATCGTGTAACAAATCACTATGCATGTACTACAATGTCATGTATGCATGTAGTACAATTCCTTACAAATGGTCACAGAATTTATAATTGATATACATCTCAAGCACATCTCTTGGAACTCTAGGTTTTCAATTAGCTTAAAACATGTTTAAGATCGACAAAAGGACAAAAGTACACTATTGTGCCAATCGACAAAAAGACCCTAAGGGCGGGTGTATGGAGTTGAAGATAGTTGAGTTTGTTCATTGCAAGTAATCTATTGTACCAATGAACATGAACAACTTTCTAGTTGGTGAGTTATTGATTGCAAATTTCATGTTGGTAGTATTTTCACTTCAAAGTGAAATGCATGCAATTTAGTAGCTTGTTTCGAGCACTAAAAGGTTACAATCTCGCAATCTATAAGGTCCCATAAGTCAAGCTTTTTGCCCACATGATCTACAACAAGTCTATTACAAGTTTGTGCGATTGAAATCTTAATTGCTTATCTTCATTTTGCATCTATGACACTTCTATTTAAAATGAATTTTTGGCTTAAAATACCCCAAGGGTTAAGGAGCTAATGAACAAAACTTGGAAAGTAATTTCAAGATTAGTACTTTACTACTCTTTGGATAAAGAAGATCAGACAACAACAATCTTCTTATGATAAGAGTTGTTGGTTATGGTTTGCACATCAAGAATAAACCTTGAGGTTTGGAGTTTGGTTTATGGACAATAAAGTGAGGACAATATAAGTGAAGGACAAAATTGCTTTCCTCAAAAACTCATTTTCTTTTTATTAAGCTTGAAAGACCACCCTACACTAATTGATGTTTAGTAAGGGATTTCTCAACAAACTTGCTAAAGGGGCAAAACTCGCTACATTTAACCAAGTAAAGGTCATTTTATTTTTACAATGAACTCGCTCTTTGACCCCCTACTTTTGGCAGCCTACCAACAAGAGGCCCTAGACTTCTAATAGGTAGCATCCAATTGCATCGCTTACTTCAATTTAACTTGGCTATAGAGGAATTTCAACCCGCCTTTTGGGAAACTCTCTATTCCTTTGGACTTCAAATACCATAATTTTTGTCGTTGTGTGGAGAAGGCAGAATAAAAGAGGGTTGTAGAAGGGTGTTGATTCAAAGGGGTGCTAAAGTTAACAATTCCTCCTCCTTCGCATTTAGTGAGTCCGTCGTGAATACCCCAAGTGTTTACTTGCTATTGCAAAGGGATTCTCAGAACATAATCCTTCTATCCTATTAGATTTAGCACATACATTGTCTCAAAATTAACCTCAAGAAGTAGATATAAGAGAACCTACAAGATAAAGGAGTAATTCTTATCATGGATGTGAGAACACTACGTAAAAATCATAATTATAGTTTAGAGATTAATGATATAACCTTTTAGAGAAAAAATAGAATAATGATATAATATGCCTAGTAAAAGTAATCTTTGCAAGTGGCTTTTTGACAAAGGGAATATATATACAATACAAAAATTCAATAGACTATCAAACCTCACAAGAGTAAAAATATACCATCACGTTGGATTGTATGCAATAGTTCAAGGGATGCGGCCTTTACACAATCATTGAAAAATCATGTAAAGGATCAAAAACGGTGCTTAGGGCATTTTTACCCGTTTGATAAAATAAGGATATAAAGATGTTCTAGAAGGTGTCGTTAATGAGTAGGCAATTAAATTGGTAGACCAACCCTTACATACCAATAAGTAGACAGAACTGTAGCAATTGTGGCTACTACAAATTGATTTCATCAATTTTATTAGTTAGAAGGCAAAATTTGGATCACCCAAGTGTAACTTACTTCATAACTTGTTCACCAAATATCATATGAATATTTTTGGCTATTAGTAATTAACCCCTCAATTGCATACTTTGTGCATACTTCTAATACTCTTCTCAAGTTAAATATTAATCAAAAAATACATATAGATACCATTTTTATCTGAACATGTACATTCTAAACTTGTGCAACTTATATACAAACATGTGTGTAATGTAGTGTCTCATTTTTGTTTTAAGTGGTATTAGATGCAAGACATGTACATATTTATATAAAGGCCTTTTCCATTTACACCAGATTTGCGATATCTGCATTGAAGAAACCGTTTGGAGGGAACTTAGATGTGCTATACAATGCATTCCGTAACTCTTATGAAATTCTTGTTCAAAAACTAATACAAAGACCTTGATGCTTAACTTAGATCAATATGGGAAAAATTCCTCAAATAATAAATATTGAAGGTCACTATATATGAAATCTGCCATAATCAGTTAAACCAACAACAATCAAGACTCGGAAGAAAACAACATAAGGACATGCTAGAAAATGAAGAGACCTTTGACATTGCTTTTTTGAAAAGGATTTTTGGCATAGAGGACACATTCTGCACATTATGCATATAAGGCAACTTATGCATAATGTGTAGTGAGGGCATTCTAAGGGCGACTTTGAAGAGCCACGTTGGAGATTCTTTAACAAGGTGACGTAAACTAACAAAAAATTTAAGCATGTGCAACTTGATTTCATAAGATCATCATATGAAGCCTTCTTCCACTAATTCAATCCTCTCAAGATCAAATCTAAAATTGAATCAAACTATCACTGTATTAAAGAAGTGCTATTATTTTGTGGTGTTAGGTTTTAGGAATGTTAAAGCAAACATTGAAATTTTGGGAGAATTTATTGCATTTAGATTAAATTATCAACAAGCAACCACATACATACTAAAATGTCTCACAAGGGCAAGCTTATTAGAGCATTATGGTATTACGTGTTGAAAATCTTGGGTTTTGCATCAACAATACGTCAACGTATAAGGACTAGAAGAAACTGAAACATTAAAACTATCAGCATATATGAGTTTGAAACTTGGAAGCTATTCATGAGGCCTAAGAGATGCTTTATACAAGGAGTCAACTATATGGGGTCAACAGAGGCAATTATTTTTTCACCATGATTCGTTCATTTCGTGTAGTTCAATATGAATCAACCAAATGGAGACGATTTTTGTCCTCTTTTACACTCTGACCTCATGTACACTTTGACTCTTCAAGTAAAATGTCTCCAAGGAGCGAAAAATTCCTCTTATCTCATTGGTTCACTTCTTGAGATATTTTAATACACCAATATTCTTCGTATTCTTTGTTCGTTTCTTGTAGTTCAATATGAATCAACCAAATGGAGACGATTTTTGTCCTCATGTACACTTTGACTCTTCAAGTAAAATGTCTCCAAGGAGCGAAAAATTCCTCTTATCTCATTGGTTCACTTCTTGAGATATTTTGAATACACCAATCACACGAGAGTATTCTTCGTTCATTTCTTGTAGTTCAATATGAATCAACCAAATGGAGACGATTTTTGTCCCCTTTTACACTTTGACTCTTCAAGTAAATTGTCTCCAAGGAGCAAAAAATTCCTCTTAATATGTGATTGGTTCACTTCTTGAGATATTTTTATTACACCAATCACACGAGAGTATTCTTCGTTCATTTCTTGTAGTTCAATATGAATCAACCAAATGGAGACGTTTTTTTGTCCTCTTTTACACTCTGACCTCATGTACACTTTGACTCTTCAAGTAAAATGTCTCCAAGGAGCGAAAAATTCCTCTTATATGATTGGTTCACTTCTTGAGATATTTTGAATACACCAATCACATGAGAGGATATCTGCCTTCCATTGAATGGCTTGACTTTGTTACAAATAGCTATATAATGCCAATGCTAAGGCTCATTTTACAAACACATCTTCTACTTCTCTCGGTGGCAACCTTGATTCTTGTTTCAGATTTCTCTCTTACTTCTATACGAACGGTGAGTTTTTCTTGTCTTCTTCTACTACTCTTTGTTGTCTTCTTCTACTTCTCTTTGTTCTGTTCTTCTATTTCTCTTTGTGGCAGCATTGATTCTTGTTTGAGATTTCCTTCTTACTTCTATACAAACCTCGAGGTTTTGTTTTCTTTACATGTCTGCCGAATTTCCTTGAATGTGAAGTGTTCTTTAGTAGCAATTCCACTCTTACATGAAGAGAATGAAGTATTGTTATCGTGTTAATCTTTTCAATTTTTTTTGCTAGTACTCTAGAGTGTACTAATCAGTGAGTGTGTTGTTCTCCATACATAGGTGATAAAGGATGAAGAAAACAACACTTTTCCTTGTGGTGGTTCTTATGGTTGTTGCGTCTGGCAACATGGCTTTTGCAAATAAGGGCGCGGTGAATGTTTTCAACGACCTTGGAGACGTATTGCAAGTGCAATGTGCCTCAAAAGATAAAGATTTTGGATGGGTCACTGTGCCAAAAGGCCAACACTGGGGATTTGGAGTTGAACCAAACTTCTTCGGCACAACCCTCTTCTCTTGCAATCTGCTCTATCAATCTAACGTGAAAATTGGTTGGGTAGCATGGGCATTTAAAAGGCAGCATTTCTGCAATTGGTGCGACTATCATGTAAGACAAGATGGTCTTTATCAGAATGAAGCTAGTGACCCTGGAGGTGTTTTCAAGCTTGCTTCATGGGGTGAAGTTGTAAGTAACTAAATAGGTGTTAGATAGAACATAGAAGCATAGTTTCTATGTTTTGCAATTTATTTGCTAAAGATCAATAAAGATGTTGGAGTACTTGCATTAAAGAGCATTTTCGGTAAATCTACCTTGGACGAGTTCATGTTGTTCTACCTCGTGACTAATAAGGCATCTCTTTGCGTCAAAGCATCGTCCACACAATTTTGTGAATAAGTCTTTCTTATATGCTTTGCTTCATCTACTCTGAGGGTAGATGATTACAAACATCATGAATGATTTAGTTTTGTGTAACAGGTCAAATTATAATTTTTTGTTGTTCCTTTGCAATATCCCTCCCACCTCCATAACCCTTGAAATTCCAAAGGATATGGAGAAGATCTTATGCCTTCTCTGCACCGAGAGGTAGGGAATAAAAAAATTGTAAAGTTTTAGTATTTAGGGAAAAGTCCGTTCACATTTCACTTGAATAAACATTCTCCAATGTCGTGTCGCGCTTAGCGGGAGCAAGCAGCGTAGTAAGTGATCAAGTAGAACAAGTAGTGCCGCCTTCCAAAGATAGACCGACTTTCGAAAACTGCACTTTAGTTTGGTGTTGCAGTTACGTAGCTCCAACTCAAAAGGCCATTTATATGGCCAACCATTGTTTACGCCTCTGTGTGCAAGCTATATTTACATCGTGTCAATTCGCTCATCTCGATAGTGTGTACTTTGCGTATACTGAAAGTGTATCAATCGTGTAAGCGTGAGCGCTTGACTTTGCAAGCAAGTTAAATGAGAGATGGAAAATTCTCGTAATTTAATGTCGCAACAATATTATACTCATTTCCATGTCCACGACATCTTTCAGCAAAAATTAGCTTGCAGTGCATATGTATAAAGAGGCCGAGAGTTTAAAATATCCATGTTTTTACCATATTAACAAGTTTCGTGAATGGCAATGACACTACGCATTGTAGGAGAGAGAAGATGGAGTCAGAGTGAAATGAAGGGTGATATGTTTTGAAAGAAGGCAATGTCCAAAGAAGAAGATGTGTACATATAAAGAACTCATCAAGCCTTCGACTCTCAAACTTGTGCACGAAAAGTTTTATAATTTGAATTTGCATTCAACACATATGTTTCCCCCCGAAATGCATGCCCACGCGTCACTCTTCATACTTTGAATGTTCACAAACTTGTGTATGAGGTATGCAATGGGGAGGAAGTAGTGGAACAAAGAGTTCGCAAACTACATCACTCAATAAGCGTGTATGGGCCCCTCAAATTGTTTCATGAATGTGCAATATAATTTTGAAGTTTCTCTTGGGAATCCTTGAGACCATCATGCCCGCCGAGTGTTTCATATGATCGATAAACTTCTCAAAGTTATTCCACCTAACAATTCTAAAAATTTCATAAGGTAGTACACATAGTAAATTTTGCTCGCCTTGAGGGACACCTCAGCATCCCAACACAAACAAACATACATGTCCTTGACAACACAACACAAACAAACATACATCTCCTTTTACTACAATATATAGATGGTCACTGAGCACTATTTGAAAAATGGGCTTTTGTATTGGTTGGCTTAATAGTCACCCCCTTGAAAGTCAAGATAATTGGCTTGAGAAAGTTGTCGGCTTTCTCAAACGTTTCATAGAAAAACTCATAACTTTTGCATTTTGTATTCAATTTAACAAATCTTTCAACCTCACAAACCTGTAAGAATTTCCATATCTATATATTTAAGATAAGTGTTTGTTTGGGTAGGAGTTTGCATTTGTTGTCAACAAGATCTTGGAAATTGTAAATCAGAATGGGATGGGGTAGTGGAGGTGTTGTCGGAAGCGCATAAGCATTTTTAATAATCACCAATCCGGCGTTAATACAGAATGCAAAAGTTCGAAGTGTTGATTGGATGATATGCAAATCAAAGTATTTATGGAGATAGGAGTAATCGAGGTGCAATTGGAATGGAAGTAGAAGATTGGATCAGGTGACATCATCAGTTTTGGACTCTCTTACAATTTGTTGTGAAATTTGAAAAAGAACTTATAGGCTTCCTAAAACGGCGCCCTAAAATAACACCCTAAAATATTCACTTCTCGTGCATGGAGATTTGGACTTCGAGGCCAAAACGTACATGTGGGTTAAAAGCTCTAGGGAGCCATTCCTGATACAACTTCAGCATACTTTAGCAGTGTTGGCCATAACGCTTATTATATGAAGCAGTTATCACACTCCTCTTCTTTGAGCAAAGCTCCCTTGCTTCAACGATGTAATTCTAGGAACTTCTATGTTACCTATGTACATGTGTCTATTACTTGATAACTTCTTATTCATCCCGGAAAGGGCTTCATCATGAAAAACCAATTTCCAAGTCTTTGTTTCAGTGCGGCGTTTCCAAGTCTTGTTTTCGTCCGGCAACACTGCAAGGCATGCTAGTTACAAAATGTAAAATAATAAAAAATGTGCATCTGCTCAATTCTTTTTGTGATAAAGGGGACAAAAAGACAAAGGGACAAGGAGATGTAGGCCGAAGGGACAATGGGACAAAAAGACGAGTGGATGATAGAACAGGAAAATATGGACATAGAGAACATGGAAATTGAGGACAAGGATGAAGGGTGGAGAACGTGGAAATTGAGGACAAGGATGAAGGGAACATGTCTAGTGAAGCACTTGACTTCAACTTAAACTCTCACTCCTAGGGACTGTAGGTGTCCACTATTTTAGCAAATTATTTTAAAAGATTGTGCCAAAATAGCAGAAGTTTGATGCAATAGTGGTCTTTGGGTGCAATCATATAAGGAGAATGATTTCTAAACCGAGACCTTGGCAACATTTCTAAACATCACTATTGCATCAAATGACCAATCCTATTCTTATCAACTTCAAAATCCACCCTAAAATGGGCCATGCCATCAAAGTCAATAACAATTATCCTTAGAAATGATATGATGGAGAAATCATCACAAAGTCAATAACTCAACCAATAAACAACTTGTCAAGAAGAAAATTTACATAAGCAAGGATTTTCCTCAATTCATTCCCTTTTCACTTCGTTGATGTTCCCCCAGCAAAACGTATGTTCATCTGAACTGAGCAAGAAATGAAAGGGACGCACATCAATCATACTTACACCAAGAGATGACAAATGCTGAAAGTATGGACAGCATTCCATTGAGGTCAGAACTGAAGATCACTTGATTTCAAGTGACAGATTAGAACAAACAGTTTTTATTGGAACGTCCGGAGTCTCCAGCCAATGTGCCGCATGATGACGAAGATGAAGGCCGCCATGGAAAGCACAAGAAGGGCGAGCAACACATATAATTTGATTAAGAAAGCCAAGCGTGGGCTTGCAAAGAAGGCAGCCGATGTTGCTGCGCTTTGCCATATCTTCCACTGTGCAAAGGCTGCTTCCTGTACCATCACCACCACACCATTTTCAATCAAAAAAGCTCCCGTCCAAAGAAGAAGCCTTAACTAATCTTTTCACTTGTAGGATTGAAGAAAGTTTCTTACAGTGTCGTCCGGGTAGAAGATTCCAAGCAGAGCGCTGATTTGGGAGTTGAAAGCAGCATCGCCGATACCCCAGGCTACGGCTAGCCCACTCAGTAGCAGATAATCGAAAGCTCCTCCCTCATACCTGTGAGCGAAAGACATTCTCATCAAAAAGAGATGTTTCTGAAAGCGAAAGACGAGTTAGCAGAATCAAACAATGAGCACTTACTGTTGTTTGAACAAGAGCAGAACTAAAGCCATTGCCTGTGCAGTTGCTCCGACACTAATGATCGTCGCAATCGCTGGCAACCCTGTCGAGAATCTGCCTGCCACCACGGAACTCTGCGCACGCATCAAATCAGTTTTTCAAATATAAAACGGATTCACTAATGAACTAAAGACTGCAAGAGCATTAGTACATTGAAGGAGGTATGTAATTGACTACTCACAATGACATCGGATGCACCATAAAGAGCCATGACACCTCCCACCCATGCCACACCGAATGCTGGTGTGATGATATCTTTGGTAAAATCGCCCCTGTTTCATGATTACAACAAAGTCAACTTGGGGTGCATGATAATGCGAGTCACTTGTATCCAGTGCTAGACTTACCAAATAAACGCTTGCTGAAAGCCTGTGTACACAAGAAGAAAGGTGAGCAACACCATCTTCTTCTCATGTAACAAAGCCACTATTCGCTTCATGAGATCCCGACTACCCGGAGCTGCTGTAGACGGTAGTCTGTTTTCTGAGCTTGACTCCTGTGGTGACAGGAAAAAGGCGAGGGATGTTCCTATCGCCATACTCCCTAAGAAGACCAAGAGAAGCAGCGTAGTACCAGATGAAACACCGGAGGAGCCCTGCCATACATAAAGTATACATTGAGCATAAGCACTAGAGGTTCCAGAAAGTTAGCTTATCGCATCAAAAAAACGGGATAATTCTCCTCACCTTCGCATAGTAAAGCAAACTAAGTGTGATCAGGTTGCCCACCACCTGCAAAACTTACTTCCACAACATCAATAATCTCACACTCAATACTGATTGCAATAGTGACTAAAGAGAGAAAGTGCAACGACCAAGATAGTTACACAAGCTCGATATCGACCAACAGATTCGCAATAACCGACCATACCGTGAGTAGAAAATAAGGGTCTGCAGAAGGAAACCTGCTCTAACGTCACTTTGAATGAATGTTTGCAGAATACCTGATTCGAAGCAAAGACAGCCCAGAATTGGCCAAAGAACGATCCTATAGCGGCTTCTTCAGAAATATCACAAGCTATTGCATGGCACTTCGCTGCATGTGTCAAGTATGTCCCCTGCCATGTTCTCTCGTTAGAACAATCTTTCACCAAAATGAGAATCATCACACTGAGCTTTGCATTGAATAGTCGATCAGTACTCACCTCAGCACACCAAAGGATAGAAGCCGTGAATCCCAAAAACAAGGAAGCGGGAATCATAGTAATCCTGCAAATCATCGCCACTACTTGTCAAACCATCGTTAAACCGATATGTGAAACAGAACAATCATGTATAACAGAGAAGCTCTGAATGTACCACATAGGGTATAGATTTGCTGAGGTGAAGGCCCAATAGCCAGTTAATCCGAAAAGCAACGAACGCTTCGTCCCTAACCACACCACAACCAGAGGAGCTCCCAGTGATGAGAACGTCAGCGACAGGTAGAGCACGCCTACCGAAATTGATCCTAGTCCATCATCCTGCAAAATTCGAACAAATCTTTCAAAACCCTAATCGGGATCAATGAAGAGATTCGTTGAGAAACAAAGTCGCAATATGATCAGTGAAGAAAGCAGACTTACCCCATGGATGCTGCTCTCCAGATTCTGAAGCGAACCGTAAGCCAGAAACACAAAGAGGAAGCTGAAGCTGAGGAGATGCAAGTCCCGCATATGTGTGCTCCAAACAGGGGCACTGTTGTTCGAGGATCCATTGACTAACGCCACTTCCTCTTCCAGTGACCCCATTCCTCTAGACCTAATGCGAAAAACGAAACTACAAAGCTAAGAAACGAGCAGAATGGGTTGCTAAGAAGATCGAGCTTCATAAGCTGCTATATTCTGAGGCTCACAAGCAGGCTCCCAGAGGCGTGCAAACGTGCCCATGAACACTGCACAACCCACTGCTCCGCACACTTGCCATCGGTAGACTCTTGGCCAGGTAATTCGAGGACCTGCACACCAATGCAAATCCTAAATTCCAGTGATAACAACAATGCATTGGTTTAAAAGATAGGGTTTACGAAAAACCCCAATCCACAAGCATCTGCTCCAATTGCACAGATACTCACCCCATTGTAGGAGGGTGGGTGATCATTGAACCTCAAGTCAAATGCTGTTGCATAATCTAATGAGCAGATTCGGAGCAAAGAGGCTCCAATTCTGAGAATCCTTTCGGAAATTCTACGATGGGAGCATTGAGCAAGTAATTGAGTGCGGAGCGATGGTGAAATCCTGACCCAGTACGAGGAGGAGGAGAATGCGGTGGTGTTGAGAGTGTACCGTAATGAATGTGGCAAAGGGGCCAGGCCATGAGAACACCGCCGATTCCAGCGACAGTGGCGAAGATGCGCGTGATGCGTTCGCACGGCACGGCGTCTTCGCGCATCACCTCGCCGCTCGACTGACCCAGCGGACCTCGCAAAGCCATGCCTTACAAACTTCCTCCTCCACTCGCGTGCCACAACAACATCGCGTGCCACAACAACATCGCGTGCCCCTCACACAATGAATCGAGTGACCCACTCGCTGCTCGCTTCCAAAACTCACTCTTCTGATACCGCACACTGAATCAAGTGACTCACTCGCCTCACATTTCCAATAGTCACTCTTTTAGTACTGATGTTCGATTGCCGTTCAGCAGTTTACTTCGTTACTCTGTGAATGGTGATGTCCAAAAGTTGGCTTTGTGACTAAAGTAGTCTCAAAGTTTTAGAAAAATTAGGGTTTCATTTCAGAATGTTCTCAAAGTCAAATAAAAGTTCATGGTGAATCTTGAACTATCAATGCACTCAGTATTCTCCTAGAAAAAAATTCTATCACCTCATTGAGAGGGACACAACTTTTCTTTTTATATTTTTAAGGAAAATCTCCAAAGAGGTGAGGAGGACAAAAGACTTTGTGTTATTTTTGGGACCAAAATTTGCTTTGCAACTTTGTTATTGGTTAACTTGTCCTATTGCTTCACAATAAGACGACATTTCAATTGTCTTTATAAACTAAACCTTCCCCTCTACCAAATTTACAAGTTTTTAGTCAATCATTGTTCCTATAGGTTTCGGATACAGTGAGTAGCTCACATTGGCCTATTCTTCTTGTTATAGATTATTCGAGCTTAACCCAAAGTTGGTATAAACGCTATATGTGGTGTGGAAGTGACCGTAATGGATGTGGCAAAGGGGGCCACGCCATGAGAACGTCACCTATTCCACTGATAGTGGCGAAGTTGTGCGTGACGCGTTCACAAGGGACACTGTCTATGATACAAGCACTTCATGTCAAAATCGACAAGACATTCTACCGTCACTTTAAGTGCCATTTTTACTTGTGGAATGTCGTATGGAATTGACCGTAATGGATGTGGCAAGGAGGCCAGGCCATGTGAAGGCCACCAATTTTAGTGGGAGTGGCTAAGATGCTTGTGATGCGTTTGCAAGGAACCTCGCCACTTGATTGATCCAATGAGCCTCTTAGAGCCATTGTTGCTTACAATACTCTTACATGAAGAGCATCGCATACCGCTCACTCAAGAATCGACTAACTCATTTGCTACTCCTTTGCTACCAAATTACTCCATTACTTTGTGAGTCATAGTAACTTACATGGGTGTGTGACTAAATTAGTCATAAAGTCTTAGCAAAATTAAGGTTCCAACTTCAATAATTTATTCCAAAATTATTCCCTAAGTCAAGAAAAATTTAATGATCAATCTTGAACACCAATATATAATACATTTGACGGTTTCCTCTATTTGTACGTGAATATCCTATCAACTTATAGAAAGTACCATAAGTTTTTTTCATATTTGTCTACAAAATCTTCAAAATCAAGGAGGACAAAGGACTTGTCTTCTTGTATTGGAGCCCAAGAGTGCTTTGCAATTTTGTCCTCAATCACATTAGGTCAACAATTCGGCCTGTTTTGAGAAACAACTCACCCCACACTAAATGATAATTGTGATGCCAATCATTGTTCCCGATCCTTTTTGAGTGCCTAGCTCACCTAGAGTGCAAATACATGCTTGGAATTTTGAATGTCACCTTGGAGTTAACTAGGCCTTTGTTCATTTTCTAGTATGAGCAAACACTACATACGTAGCACACAATAATAGCTTTGTTATGCAAGTAACCCGCATATCTCATGTAACGGTTCAAATTTGACATTCGGGTTAAGTTAACTTCAAGATCCTACGGTTGGATCTTCTAATCAATGCTTAGATTGAGTTTCTTTGCACCTGAAGTAGAAGAAAGTTCTTTTTGATAATTTAAACAATTTTGTATCAAGGACCTTTAGGGGTTAAATTATAGGTGCATCACTTTGCCACCTTCAAGTACATATGCCCCTCATACCTTGGCCACACTGGAGGAAGAAACTGACGGCTATACGAGATGAGCACCGGTTCAATAAAAGTATTCGCTGAAAATAGTATTGGAAAATCAATTATCAAACTTCTATCAACCTCCGGTAAGTTTCTCTAAACGCAAGTTCGTTTATTCTCTTGAACACTAGTTTGTTCTTCCTAATTATATGAATAAACTCTTGTGTACAATGGAGCACCAGTGGCTTGTCTCCTACATTACCAAGAATACATTTTACTTTGTAATGGAACGCCAGTTTGGTTGGGGAGTGAGTGGGGTAAGCTTTGAAGCAGCTAACCAGGAGGATGGGGGAGGAGTAAAGAAATCCCCTAGTTTTTAATGTATTTGTTTAAATTACCAAGTAATATGCCCCTTCGACAAACTTCGACAAACTTCTAGCCGCGGGCCTCATTTCTGAACTCAAAATCATCAAAAATGGCCTTGGGTCTCCCTGGATTCTAGGATGCCTCCCTGGTAGCTATCACGAACTATTGCCCGGGGCGATTGTGGCATCAGTCAGGCATGAAAAATGCTAAAAGAGGTTCAGATAAGAGGATCATAGGATCACAGGAACACCTGCCTGACGGGAGATCAGTTTGACCAAGTCATAGCCTGGCTACAAGGTGACGGCTAGGCTCGCACTTGCCTCGCGGGACCTACGCCAATTCGTACGTGAGTGACCAGGTGCGCTCTCTTTCGATTCATCTCATGCTGCTGCCTACGTCGCATTTCAATCCTCATGTTGACACAATGCATATTTTACGTACTATCTCCAGTTTGTGTTCAATTCCGTCCAGGACTTAGTGCAGCTTGGATTTGGTTCAAAGCCAAGCCCGCTCAACAATCGTGCTCCTGAATCATGGGATATGCCCCCACTTGCATTGCTTGCCCCTTCGATACGCTCCTGGCATGAGAATCACCTGATTGCACACACACTTCGAGCCTGATGGCGCTCCTTCAGCTTGCAGCCGGCTACTTGACGACGACGGAGTTCTGGATGGCGAGTCGGAACTCGCAATTCGACATCCTATAACAAAGGTGGCTGAGATCCTTCATCGAGCCTCATGGGAGAAGGCGGCAGAGAAGTAGAAGAAGAGGCGCCGGTATCGCCCAGGTTCAAAGTGCCTGTCGATTCCGAGCACAAAGCAACGACGCTGCCGTTGTGGACGGCCGGCCAACCCCACATGCGAGCTTTCCACCTCTCGTGGATCTCCTTCTTCACTTGCTTTGTCTCCACCTTCGCCGCCGCTCCCTTGATGCCCGTCATCCGCGACAATCTCGACTTGACCAGCTCCGATGTTGGCAACGCCGGAATTGCATCCGTCTCAGGTACAGCTTTCATGTTGTAGACAAGAGCCACAAACAATTTGCACCTTGATAAACCTTGCATCTGGGGTTTTAGGGTTTCTGATTCCGCAGATCGAAAGGGAGGACATGAATTGCATGAATTTCATTGTGCAATGACTTCTGTTCGATACAATGTACTAGCTCCACCTTAAATACGCTTTGAGAGCAACCTGAGCTACGCTATAAGCTAGAGAATGAGTAATGGATTGTGGGATTGCGAATTGGGGCTGAGTTGTGGACTGGGGGGGGTGTAGGTTCAATTCTGTCTCGGTTGATTATGGGGACAATGTGCGATCTAGTGGGTCCTCGGTACGGATGCGCCACGCTGTTGCTACTGACAGCGCCGGCAGTGCTCGCCATGGCGAGCGTGTCCACTGCCACTGGGTTCATCTTCATCCGCTTCTGCACCGGCCTCTCGCTCGCGTCTTTCGTGACATGCCAGTTCTGGGTGAGCACCATGTTCAATAGTCAAATTGCAGGGGTGGCTAACGGAACGGCCGCTGGGTGGGGAAATCTGGGTGGCGGGGCGGCGCAGCTCTTGATGCCGCTCGTCTTTACTTTCATCAAAAACAGGTCCGCATCCTAAACACAACCACAAAATGGTCCACTTGTAGATCAATCTCTGATTGCCGTTCCTGTTCAGGTTGCACTCCACTACATTCACAGCTTGGCGACTAGCTTTCTTCCTCCCCGGAATGTTACATGTCATCGCCGGCTTCGCAGTACTGCTTCTTGGACGCGACTTACCGGACGGAAACTACCAGATTCTCAAAAAACGTGGAGTCAAACACCCGGACAAGTTCGCAAAGGTGCCGATCCTTTCAGAGTTCATTAAAGCATTTGAAGCATGTGGAGGGATCAATTGACGTGAGTTCATGCGCAGGTGTTGAAGACGGCAATGAAGAATTACAGGATGTGGATACTGGCGCTCACATACGGATTCTCGTTCGGGTTAGAGCTAACGACAAACAACATATTGTCACAGTATTACTATGATCACTTCGACGTGAACATGAACCACGCGGGGATCATAGCGTCCGTATTCGGGCTGATGAACATCGTGACGCGTCCCGGAGGGGGAGTACTCTCGGACTACGTGTCACGGAGCTTCGGCATGCGCGGCCGGCTGTGGATACTCTGGCTGCTGCAGTCAATTGGAGGCTTGATGTGCATAGTGCTGGGCAGGGTTACCACCTTGAGAGCCTCCATAAGTGTCCTGGTGCTGTTCTCTATCTTTGTGCAAGGAGCTTGTGGGGCGACGTTCGGAATCGTGCCGTTCATCTCGCGCCGCTCGCTGGGGGTGGTGTCGGGCTTTGTGGGTGCCGGTGGAAGCGTGGGTGCGGTATTCTCGCAGCTGATTATCTCTATGGAGCACTCCATGAATGCTAGTTTTGTGCACATTGGCATCACTACTTTGTGCTGCACGCTCCCGCTCTGGGTGGTGTACTTTCCTCAGTGGGGCGGTATGGTGATGTCCGCTGCGAGAGTCTCTGAAGAGGAGTATTACGGCTCGGAGTGGACTGAGAGCGAGAAAGCCACGGGCATTCACCTGCCGAGCTTGGAGTTCGCTGCGAACTCGTACTCCGAGCGCGGCCGTTGGTTTCCTGTACAAGAATGCGTCTCAAATCATGGTGGCATTTGAACCGGTTCTCACCACAAAGGTATGATTTACCGACTCATTGTTGCAACGATTCTCGTTAGCATCTGCTGGAGAGTGAGCATCGATGTTGGAGGTGATGAAGGTTGACTGTACAATAGAATTTGCACACAGGATGTGCATTTTCTTTTCAATCTTCTTGACAGAGATTAGAGTAGAGAATGTCCTCGGCTTAGATAAGATCGGACCCATCATGCGACTGTTTTGTCCCAATTCATAGATAGACTTGATTGCAATTACATTGATACTACGAAGATTCATTTGGTACAGTCATATATGCTTTTGTTAGCGGAAAAAGAAGCGAGGCACCGGTGTGCTTTTTGGATGGCATAAGTATTGAAGGTGGTACACCAACAGATGGTAGAGATTCTAGGCTAGTCGTGGTGCTTGTGGGTGTATTCGATTTGACAATTTTGTAGGTAGGATTGGAGGTTTTCCTCCGTAAACGGGGATTACGTTTCAGAAAGGAAATAGCAATGAAGCGTGAAATTGACAATATAGTGGCCTTTACGAGCAACACTTGCAAGTTTTGTTTCCTTCTCACGGATGATGTTGGAGAGGCTCTTCATTTCAATCTTGAGATGATGCAGTTGAATTTTTTATGGATCTGATTTGAAAACAACTGAAATTCTCATCATACCTACTTTCTTTCATATATTCGAGGAGATTGGATGAGAGATCAACAACAACACCATCTTGTCTTGAATACGACGCCATTGGACATATTCATGTAAAGTACATTGGAGGATGCAATATCTCCCCATTCAAATGTGTATTTTAATAGCTTACGGCATATTCATTCCTCCTACTCGAGGAAGCCATGCTTGATAGCATGATTGTTGCCGAGATTTGTGGGGATATGCCACCAGGTCCTCACAAGTGATATGCCAGTTTCTTTTGACCTTTGAATGGGGCATGGCACTCCATCAAATGTCTCCTCTTCCCCATGACCTGTTTCCTTCAATTTATAGTTTGATCTTAATTATATTATTTGAACCTATTTTCCCATTTTCAAACAGCTCACAAACTACTTCTGTTATGCAGCAATTGTTAGATATTCTAGATTTTTTGATTAGCAGAATGTGGAAAAATGTGGTTTTTGGTATTTTCACCAAGTTTAGAGCATGGCCACGCGTTAATTGAAAAGGGCCCGGAACAAGACTTTTGCAGGTCTACCTTCCTTTTGGAGGGCCACCATTTTGTCCTCGAGTGCAATATTGTATCGCTTTCATGCCTACTCTGAGTCCCCGTTGTCGTCTGCTCTCTTGACATGCACGGAATAGTTATATATGAACATCAATTCTTTGATTCTTCACGTTTGTGACGTCGTCATGTATTAAAGCTTTTTCAAAATGGTCTAATTAAGGTGAATGGAGTTTCACAACAAAAAACTTCATTGAGAGCTATGGGGTGAAGACAAGGCAATTGACAAAGAGTCACAAGTCATGCCTAGAGTTCATCGGCAGACATTACTGAGATCTACGGAGCGAGTATGAGTATGGATACAACAACACGTACCAAGGGGTATCAAGATCCTCCATTTGGTTACACTTGGTCTAACTTACATGATGAGACGATTGATGTGTGTCATTTTTGTGAGTGCTCATTACCCACATGCTTTGCTAATCTACTTCTATAATAAAATACTATAAGGTGATCCTTCCTACCCACCAACCTACCAACCTACAACCTATAAACTTACCAACCTACCTACCTACCTTTTTTTATGTTTTTTGGATATGGAAAAAAAAAAAAAAAAAAAAAAAACACGGACATATATAAAAATAATAAACATAATATGAGGAAATGGTAAATACGGGATATTTCTAGTACCATATAAGAGAGCTTTCCCCTCGGGAAGACGGGTACATTGCTAGTTACTCCATAATATTACAATCGTACTGTAACGCCATTTGAACACATTTAACCCTTTTTCACTCTACAACCTTTATAATATTACACCTCCAAACTCAATATTCTCAACGCTTTTCTCCTTACAATACCACCCCCTCCTCCCTATGTACCTCACCCCTGAGACCCTGTCACCGTGTGCGTGATCAGCATGGGCCATCATTGCATTTTATTGTAAAGGTAGAAAATCTCTGTTTCAGGTACAGACCCAGCCATAAATCACGGTCACAGGCTCGGTTCCAAGCAAAGTTGTTAACTCATGACCGCGGCCGAAGCACCTGATTGGCACAGCAGGGCTGTTCCAACAATGGAGGACGTTCGCAAGTCCACATCAAAGGAGAACAGCCTCTTATGACCACGGGAACAAGTTCCCCAGGCACTGCCTGGCTGCCTGTCTGCAGTCCAATGAGCCGTAGAATGATCTCACACTCCGTCCTCATCGCACGCAACTCCACGACATCGCAATTCATCTTTTGCCTGATCATGCACACTTCTCCCAACAATCGAACCCCTTCCCGTGAATCTCGTTGGCTTTCGCCACCGAACGATCCCTCTCTCGCCTTTTCCCGTGCTCTATTGCGCTTCCTAGCTTGATCACTCACAAAAATTTCCAATCCGAGTTCTAGCGCTCGCCGGATTGTGGTTCGATTTTTTCTTTGATTGAATATGTCGTTTTTTTCTCCGAGGATCAATGCGATTCGGTTCAGACGACCGTAAAATCGAGGCTTGGAATTGATGGTTGAGTACAGAGAATGTGGAAAGATTTGTGTATGTTAGGGTTTAGAGTTGTGGCTTTGACTCCTAGAAGAAGAAGCTTGTAATTCGACAGAGAGCATTGCTGGAATCATGGGGAAAGCCGGCTGGTTTGCGTGTGCTTTTCTTCTTCTCTTCTTCACTCAGGTACGTTGATTGCAGGTCTATTTATTGCCTTCTGCATCAATTAGAAATATCACTCTGTTTTTCACGAGCAATGCGTTAATATTTTTGAAGTTGATTAGATCGCTCGAAAATTCGAGTTTGTTATTCTTGGCTGTTAATTATCCTATTCCTGGTGAGGTGAATTTGAGCTATTTTGAAATTCCCTGCATTGTTTGAATTGTGATGGTTCAAATTTCGCGGATTTATCGTGGAATTTGAAATCGTTTCGAGGAAGAGGATCGTTTTGAATCTTCATAGAATTGGAATATTCGATGAATTTTTAGAGCAGAGTGGAGGGTTTAACATAATCCACTTTCTTTCTTTTATTGATATCCGTCTTTTGTGGTCGGTAGTGATTCACTGACAGGATGAATGGTCTATCGTTGCCTTATGAGATTGAGATTATACTTGAAGGTCACAGGATTAGAGCTGTGTGTTGCGGGATTCAGGAGACGGTACAATGTGGAATTGTAATGATCTGTGATGTTGAATTTCTGCATTGATTGTATTGCAGGCTGCAATATTTGTACATGGACTCGAAAATTTAGTAATTACTTCCGAACGCCCGACTCTGTAAGTGACTTGTATTAGCTTGTCAAAATTTTGTACTCAATACTTTTAGATTTGATGGCTTTTGTGATAGCGAACTAGTGTACTTACTCAAAGCTGCGCAATTGGTATGCAAAATGTTACAGAGGCTCGAGTCATGAAAAGAACACGTGTGCAATGTATGATCTTTGTGGAAAGCGATCAGATGGGAGAGAGCTCAATTGCCCAGATCCTTCTCCTGCAGTCACTGTAAGATTCTTCAATCGTCCTTTTGGGGTTATGATCAAGTAGGTGTCGAATCACTAAGAGTCCTAGCGATAAAATTCCACGATCTGCGCTCGTCTTTTGAAGCTATTGGCGGTTGCTGTTAGTGGTTTTACGACTGGATAGCATGAGTTCTTCAGCTTTTTTGAGCGATGCCCGTGTCGGACATGAAGATGTGGATCTGACAAACTTCTTCCTCTCTTCAGCCTGATGAAGCGTTCTCACTCAAGATTCAGAGTCTGTGTCCGACGATCTCCGGAGATGTGTGTTGTACGCCAAATCAGTTCGCCCTCTTGCGGGCTCAAGTTCAACAGGTCTGTCGCCTGACCATATTGATGACATCGATGCTCTTTAGCTTCTTGTCTTGTTCGAGATAGCAGATTTGGCTGCACTTGTGTGCGCTGTTGAGGTCTACCAGTTTTAGACGCTGTATCTGACAAAATCATCGTCTTTGCAGGCTGTTCCTTTCCTCACTGGATGTCCTGCATGCTTGCGGAATTTTCTTAACCTTTTCTGTGAGCTTGCCTGCTCCCCCGACCAAGGCCTCTTTATTAACGTGACGGCTGTGGACGAAGTGAGTCATAGTTTCTTGTTTCTCGAACTCTTAAGATGGCTGCTTGGTTTACATTTCAAAGAATTATGCTGTGGATATGAAATGACTACAAATGTGTTGTATTATGGACTCGAGTTGCTCACAGACCGGTTATTTTCTGGACTAGAGTAATCCACCGTTGACATACTTTTCAATTTCGTATTCGCAGAAGAAGGCGAAACCAACAGTTGCTGCTGTTGACTTATTTGTGACTGAGGAATATGGTTATCGGCTCTACGACTCCTGCAAGGATGTTAAATTCGCTGCTATGAACACTCGTGCCATGGACTTTATTGGAGGGGGTGCGAAAAACTACACAGGTATATTTCAGCTTTTCGAGATCTGCTTAGTTTGTGACTCTTTCCTACTCTCTGATTTTATAGCTGAGCAGCATATTTTGGTGCCTCCAGAATGGTTTGCATTCATGGGTAAAGAAGCTGGCTCTTACGAGCCAGGGTCCCCGTTCGCGATCAACTTCCGAACGGATGTCAAAGAGGGTAATTCTGTAAAGCCTCTCAATTCGCCTGTTGCTGCCTGCTCCGACCCTTCACTAGCATGTTCATGTGGAGACTGTCCCGGGGCTAGTAGCTGCGCTGAGCCAAATCCGCCTTCTCCTCCTGAATATAGAGGGTGTGCTGTTCGAATTGCTGGGTATCAGGTGCTTAGTCAACAATTCATCTGATGTTTAATACGCACTTTTATAAAATTATTGTCAGTGATTGTGTATGAATATCTCGAGTGCGACCTGTATGTGCCTAGTTGCCAAGTTACTCCTGAACTGACTTATACGTGTTTATGTGCATCTCTGATAAACTCTGCAATTCCCTTCAGGTTGGTTGTTTGACCGTGACCATGCTCACGCTGTACGCATGCCTTCTGTTCATCATATTTGGCTGGTGGTGGACATTCCATGCGCCGGAGGATGAAGAAGAGTCTGTTGAAGAGCCGCTTTTGCAGAATCGTGAAGATAATGAGTTAGAGCGACCCGACGCAGATGCTGAAATTCTCCCGGCTGAAGTACAGGTTCATCCATTTCCTCTTTTTGTGATGCCGTCTTGATACAATCGCTTCATCTAATTCCAGAAGTGAGATTTGCAACTTCTGTCATAAGTTGAGTAATAATATTAACATGAAAATATCCATAGGAAAATGGGGCGACGTCTCGGCGTAAGGACCCAACAGGCCCACCCTTTATGGAGGCCTTCTTGTCTGAAAAATTCAGGTGCTCCAAAACTTCACTGCTGCTCAAATCTTCTGCTTTATCTCGAATGTATCTCCTGCAATTAGTGTTTCGAGAAGTTGTCTGACTCTTCGTTTCCAAGTGCTGTACCGTGACGCCAAGTGTGGGTGTATGCAGAACACATGGGGAGTGGGTTGCCAAGAATGCGAAGAGTGTCTTAGTAGTGGCTCTTGTAATAATAGTGATCTTATGTCTTGGCTTGATCCGCCTCAACGTTGAGACACGTCCAGAGAAGGTTCGTAACGGGTTTACCTTAGAACAGAACTGATGAATGTGTAAAGCATGGGTGTTCAACTGTGCGAGACTATCTTAAGTAAACGATGGTCAAATTCATAAATCTGGTGCCATGTTATTTGCAGCTTTGGGTGAACCCTGGGAGTAAAGCTTTAGAAGAAAAGGATTTCTTCGACAGCCACTTATCGCCCTTCTACAGGATTGAGCAGGTATCACGCTTTCTTATCCTACAGCATAATTTCATTTCAATTCTTCTTGCGTACTGTGGCTGCCTGTCGTACAGGCATTTTTTCAAAATTCGTTGTTACTTTTGTTTGAAGCACGTCTACAATCATACTCAAGATTATTTTTAGGAGCCGGCCTGTGGTTCTCTTCCACTAAAATCGTTTTATATCTCCTGTGTGTAGCTTATTCTGGCTACTGTTCCAGCAAATAAGAATTCGCCTGCACCAAGTATTGTGACGGATGATAATTTACAGCTCCTTTTCGACATTCAAGAGAAGGTTCGACATAGTCAATTAGTTCCTTTTCTATTGTTGCTCTAGTTCAGTGATTATGTGTTCTTAAGCGCTCACTCTTAATTCACAGAAGCATGATGACATTTGTGAGTTAAATCTTAAGCTCAATTGATAGGCTGCACTTAGTCACTTGTATTAGACATTCTATCAGATGGATGTATGGCACAAGATTTGCAGGATGATGGAGAGTACAGTGGCTTCTTCGTCTTTTTGACCATGGCTGTGAAGTTCTGTACATGATTTTGGTACTCTTGTTTTATGTCTTTATTTGCAGGTTGATAATGTGCGGGGAAACCTATCTGGATCATTGATATCCCTTCAGGACATCTGCTTGAAGCCTTTAGGAACACCATGCGCTACTCAAAGTATTCTGCAGGTTTGAAACCCTCTTTTCATTCTCAGTTTAAGCCTACTATACTCTCCCTCCGTCCTCATTTTCCTGTTCGCTTTCAATGATAACGTTCATGTTCTGGTGATGTACGTGCAGTACTGGAAAATGGATTCTGAACTACTTTATGATTACGAGGGAGCCGAGCACGCGGAATTCTGTTTTGAGGTAGCACTCATACTATCTCCTTTTAGTATGTTCACATCTATCTTAATATACGTTGCAAGATGCAAGACACAGGGTGTTCATTACCTATTTACAGTTTTCATGTACATATCGGTTTCATATAGAAGCACATATTCACTTCCTGATTGATCTGTCAGCACTATTCGTCAGCGGAGACCTGTCTAAGTGCTTTTGGTGGACCCGTTGATCCTACCACTATTTTGGGTGGTTTCTCAGGGAACAATTATACCGAGGTAATCTTTTACGTCTGACCTTGTGGTATTTGGTGTATCAGAACTCAATTGATTCGATTTAGCTATTAGCTGAATAAAATAAACTCATGATGCTTTGACATCTACAGATTGATCATATGCTCCATACTTTTAGTCAGTAATTAATTCACCATTATATGTCTAATTGTGAGTTGTGGTTAAACAGGCGACGGCTTTCGTGATCTCGTACCCAGTTGTCAACTCAATTTCAGAGGACGGGAATGCTGCTGCCGTGGCCTGGGAGAAGGAATTTCTTCGGCTTGTTGAGGTATATGATAGTTGTTTTGAGCGAATTTGTAGTTATTTGATCAACTGGATCCTTGGATATGGTAATGCGTAACTTGTCCGCTTGAAATTTGATAGTAACCTGCAACTCATTGCTGTGCATCTTATTTTTGGCCCTGACGCACATCATCCTATTGTTTCTAACTCACAAGAAATCGTCATCTGATTGCTCTTGTTGGTTTCTGCATTTGATCTATGTAAACCTCATCTTTGAGGGAATTGACAAGTGTTATGATCGTACAGGAAGAGTTAATTGGAATGGCAGCCGCAAGCCAGTTAACACTTTCTTATTCTTCTGAAAGTTCAATTGAGGCAGAGCTGAAAAGAGAAAGTACTGCTGATGTCTTGACGATTGCAGTAAGTTCCTGTTGTCCTATGACTATGCTTGGATACCTGTACGTTCTTGCTCTTTCTGAGGCTCAGTCTGGTCGCTAGTTGGACTGTATATTTTCCGACTACTCTATATCATTGTAACTTTCAGAATCGCTGGTTGTTACGATGTACTTGCAGTACATTCGCCTTTCTGAGTGTTAGGGGTGTTAATGCATTGTTTGTATACTATAATAAATCTCATACCTTGTGTGCGCGCGTGGTTGGCAGATAAGCTATCTCGTCATGTTTATTTACATCTCTATTACGTTGGGAGATTATATCCCGTCTGTTGCTCCATTTTATGTGACTTCTAAGGTAATTTCTTCAGCTCAGAGGTCCCTTTTGAATGTCTTCCTGCATTGTGATGAGGTAGGAACTTAGTTGTTCAATACGATTTGGAAATTACATCGCATCTTGTTGAATTGTTTCATGATAAGCTGTATGGACTATGTTCTCCTCTCCTTTCTGGTCACATTTTGGCACCTTTTCCTTCGTTAAGTTGTCGTTGAACTGCCAAATCAGGAGTTCCATGTCATGACGCTTACTTAGGTCTGATCCATGATTTATAGTCCGTTATGATCTGACGATTTGGCAATGGCAGTCTAATTAGTAATTTTGTGAAGTTTTACTGTTGGGTTTCCTGACGGTCAAATTTTGAGCCTGCAGGTTCTACTGGGATTGTCTGGAGTGATTATTGTTGCTTTTTCAGTTCTTGGATCCATGGGTCTTTGTAGCTTCTTCGGAGTGAAGTCGACACTTATTATCGTCGAAGTTATTCCATTTCTTGTGCTTGCGGTACGTGTACTCTACGACTTTTGTTCCCATGCTGTTCATACAATCATCATCTTTCTGCGATCAACTATTGGTTGAGGAATGCTGCTCACTTTTGTGCTGTTAGAAGCATAATTTTTTCAATGTTCTATTATTCGTGCACTTACGCACAGGCTATGCAACTTTTATCGAACTCAAAAAATTCTTTTGCTATGCTTGCAGGTTGGTGTCGATAACATGTGCATTTTAGTAAATGCGTTGAAACGCCAGGATCCAAACTTACACCTGGAGGGTCGGGTAGGACTTGCACTAGCGGAAGTAGGTCCTTCTATCACACTTGCTAGCTTAGCTGAGGTACTGGCTTTCGCTGTGGGTTCATTCACGCCCATGCCTGCTTGCAAGGTCTTCTCTCTCTTTGCAGGTATTTCAGATATTCTCCTCCTCTTCTCATGATCGAAACTTCGTCTATGGTCACTGTATATTAGTCATTCCTATCTAGTGATCGCTCCATTTTGTTAACGCATGCAAGATTGAAGTCTTGATTTGATCTGATTATTTGATATATTTTGCGCATCAAGTGATAATCAAGAGTAACCTGGCTGTGCAATGCAGCGGTAGCGGTGTTGCTGGATTACCTGCTTCAAATTACCGCCTTTGTGGCTCTCCTCACTCTTGACTTCCGAAGGAGTGAGAGTGGTCGTGTGGATTGTATTCCTTGTCTTACTACTGAGACAGAAGAAAGTGATGACATCCCGCCTGGTAATCATCTTCAGCCATGTCTTGGATTAAAAAGAAAAGTAATTTTTTTCAGATTGGGGTAGTTCAACTTAAATATAAATATCTAGGTGGATGTTATGAGACAATTCTGAGTGTAATCTCACTGTATCGGGATCAGGAAGAAGGCAACAGCGGGAACCCGGCTTGCTTCTCCGCTACATGAAGGTACGATGATCAGAAATGCATCTTTCTATGTTTGAGTATGTTTTATTTGTTTATATTAGTTAAATCCAAGAACTCACCTTTATATGCTATAAATGCAAGTGTTGTGGTATCACTGCAAATTAAGTAAGTTACTTCTTGGATATCTAGTGGATTCTCTCGGTTTTCAGAATTTGTTGGTTTTGAGGTGCCTGTGTTGCTATCCGCAGAATTATCATGCTCCGTTCTTGAGAATCCCGGCTGTGAAAGCAATTGTAGTGGCAGCCTTCTTTGGTTTGCTTTTCACCAGCATTGTAAGTCGCTGCACCCATTTATGTAGCATGTACGCATGTCTTATCATTGTTTGCTTTACATGTGGTTCTGGAAGGCACTGTTGATGAATAGGTTCTCCTTTTGGTCTTAATTGCAGGCAATTATACCAAGTATCTCGATCGGTCTAAATCAGAAGATTGCTTTGCCACGAGATTCTTACCTGCAGGTGGGTCTATGAATCCACACCTTTATCACATACTATCGGAGGAAATTGCTCGAAAGCATGGTTTCCCGACAAAGAATCAATTGGATATTTCGGATTTCCAAAATATATTTTACTAATTGTCTTCGTTTCTTTATCTTACTTGACCACTATCATTGTATCGCAGGGTTACTTTGACAACATCACTGAATACCTTCGGGTCGGACCACCTGTATATTTTGTTGTGAAGGACTACAATTACAGGTTCGTTAATTTGACCTTCATTTACTCTAAAATTTATCAGGTTGATTGAGCTAATGTTGCATATCAATTTGTTAATCAGTCGTTTAGGTTAGAGTAAGACAAAAATAATCAAGCACTTTAATAACACCCTTGCGTTTTTGCTGGGCTTGTTGCAGTAGTCGGAGCAACGAGACAAATAGGCTGTGCTCTATCAGCCAGTGTGATCCGAACTCCTTGCTCAACGAGGTAAACTTTAGTCAATCTCAGCCTTTTAAGGTTTTTGGGATGTTACTTGTTCTGTGCTCAAGCAAGGACATGTTTCTGCTATCAGTAACAGGTGAATTGGCTATGGTGTACAGATCTCCAGAGCTGCTTTATCACCTGAAACTAGTTTTATTGCTCGACCAGCAGCATCGTGGCTAGATGATTTCCTGGTGTGGTTGTCACCAAACGCCTTCGGTTGCTGCCGAAAGTTTCCAGATGGGGATTATTGCCCACCGGATGACCAGGTACACCCAGTTACAACAACATATTGTTATTAAGCATGCGTCTTTTTCGTATGTTTCTGCACAGGATTTTGCATGGTTCAACAAAGGCATGCCACTTGTTGAACATCTTCATATCTTCTATTAGTAGTACTTCTTTGTTGTAGCTATTTAGTTATGTATTGTATCAATATGTATCATTGGTTAAATGTTGTTACTGTGGTCGTTTCTGCAGCCCCCTTGCTGTCCCGAAGGCGAGGAATGTGGACTAAGTGACACATGTAGCGAATGCACGACGGTATATGTCCTTTCCATTTTATTGAGGCTCTTTTGAAGTGTCTCAAGTTATCACATATTCAGTTCAGAGTCCTTATTGTCGATTTTTCTCCTGATTTCCGTTTTACGCAATCTCACCTTCTCTATGCGTTTTCTTGTGCAGTGTTTCTTAGAAGCCGACTTGCTGGAAGGAAGACCGTCGTCTAAACAATTCCAGAGCAAATTGCCGTGGTTTCTGGCGGCTCTTCCATCTGCAGACTGTGCCAAGGGTGGCCACGGAGCGTATACAACCAGTCTTGACCTTACAGGTACTCTTCACACTGAAATTTAACTACTGAACTTTCATCTTGAGAATTGGTGTTATCGAGGATAGAGAATTTATGCATTCATGTTGTATAGCAATCTTGAAGCTCCAAAAGTTACTCAGCAATTCTGGAGTAGCCCCTGATGGGATCATTTGTTCCTCGGAGACTTCTGAACCTCTCAATTCTATTTGGTGGTTGCATCAGGGTTTGAGAGTGGTGTTATAAAGGCTTCGGAATTTCGCTCATATCATACTCCTTTGAATAAGCAGGTATGATCCTTTGAAATGGTATTCAAATATTTTAGGCCGTAAATCCTAGTGCTTGAAGGCCAATTGTTTGACAATATTATTGATTACCTTTTTTTAATTTGTTACAGAGCGACTTCGTCGATGCACTTCGAGCAGCGAAGGACTTTACCAAGAGAGTATCTGATTCTTTAAATGTGCGCTGTCACGAAGCCCCCTAAAATCCATCTTTATAAACTAATATGAGCTCTGTTCGCTTCTGGTTCCTCGTTTTCGAAGTAGGGAATTTTGGTATATCGGTATATCAGTGTTGATCATAGTTGTTGGTTGATGTTGCAGATTGAAATTTTCCCGTACTCAGTATTCTACATATTTTTCGAGCAATATCTGGACATTTGGAACACTCTTATAATGAGCCTCTCTCTTGCTTTGGGTGAGTCGACGCGCTTCCCCATTCAATGCGATTTATTCAACAAATAACTTGTTCGAGATATCAAGTAGGCTCGAAAGAAAGGAACTTAATGCTCTACTTGCACAATGATAACATTCATGTAGCTCAAGTTAGGGCTTGTGTTCTTGTGTGAAATCTAACGTACTTTTTGTTCATTGTGCTTGTGCTGCAGCGGCTGTTTTCTTCGTCTGCCTGTTGATGACCACAAGGTTCGTTACTTAAATGCAGTGTGTGTACTGTCGATTTATCCCAGATACGCAAGCTATGCGAATTGAAATTGGTGTTCAATCTGGGGTAGGAACTCCTTATTGTTGGTATTTCTATTAATAACGTGTATCTATTTATGACAGCATTTCAACGGCTGCGACGATCGTATTTGTCATTGCAATGATTATTATTGATTTGATGGTGAGTTTCATGCTTCTTCACCTGCAGTTCTGCAAATCTGCAAGTATAATCTATGTAGTTCAAGAGTGGCGTGCAACTTTGAACCTGAACATAGCCATCAACATATTTTGTGCTGATGGTTCTGCTCAATCAACAGGGCCTCATGGTGGTTTGGGATATAGAACTCAATGCCGTCTCTGTTGTGAACCTGGTTATGGCCATCGGCATCGCTGTTGAATTCTGCGTTCACATCACTCACGCCTTCACGGTAAGCATCTCCTCTTTTGTTCCATTGCGACTTCCAAGCAAACGCCGGATGGGTTAGTCAATCATGTGAGCTTTCTTTTGTGCAGATGAGCACAGGATATAAGGGAGAGAGAGCAAGCAAGGCTCTCGTAATTATGGGAGCTTCAGTCTTCAGGTACTATTCTGTAACATCTTGCATCTGCTACAATCACGGTGGTCACAATTTCCTTACTTATGGTGGTCACAATTCGTTCTTTTGCAGTGGAATCACTCTCACTAAATTTGCGGGTGTCTTAGTGCTCTATTTCTCACGATCTGAGATCTTTGAGGTCAGTCATCCTACACATACTTTTCTGCATATCGTGTCTACCCTCTTCGATTAAACGATATAGCACTCTTCTCTTTTTAGAATTCAGTAATTCCTCGAGTAAATCGGCTTAACAAGGTTATTTTTCATCCCATCCCTGCTTCCAGGTATACTATTTCCGTATGTACCTTGGGCTCGTATTGCTGGGAGCTTTGCATGGACTTGTCTTCTTGCCGGTATGGCTCAGTTTGGCTGGTCCCAAGACATTGGTGAAACCACAATACGTGGTGGACGGGGAGCCTTTCTATTACGACGACGATGAGCTCGACCATCACTTCAGCTTGAGGGCCGAGATTGTGAAAGCTGAGTCGCCCATTCACTCTCCTCGTTAAGAGACTGATTGATTCATACTCTGTAAATAAGAAGTCCTGGATTTCTTTGCATTCCTGGAATGCAAAGAATAGGTGATCACCTTTCCATGATAGATTTATCCTTTTATTTTGTGTTTCTCGTTATTCTAATAGCGTAATCAGGGTTGATTGCAGAATCCTGTGAGTTAACCCAGTTATTGATACTTCGGTAGTAGTAAGGAATAACTCTACAATGTTTTCATTTGTGGCAATTCGCCCTGTAACATGTTGGTACCTAGGACACTACTCTTGCATCTAAGTGTTCTTAACCCTGGAACGTCGGAGCGGCCATTTTATGTCCGATGAACAGAACATTTTCACTGTAACCTATTATTGCGGGATGAATTTCATTCATGATTTTTGTAATTGGATTTATGAATGATAATAGCATATCATGGAATTCATTTGAGGTCATTTAAGGTATTTCCTAAGATCACATGTGGTATGAAAGTTGAAAGAATGGTTAAAAACAAGTCACCACACAGTGCATTTCTGCAACTTTTTCCTACTTTTATTAAGTCTCAAATTTAGGCAACTAAATGATCTCTTTTGAGTTCAAGCTCAATTCATAAAATGAATCTTACCAAGTCTTGTTTCTACTCCAAGTTAGAATTTCAAGAAATTCCTAATATCTAGTGATTTACTGACACCTTAAGTTTACATGCCTATAGGGTCTCTTTCTCAATTTTCAAATATAGCATGACACGAAACCATGGATTACACCATGCTATTCTTCACTACAATGTCCCCTTATTCCAAAAATTTCAGATTTTTTGAAAGTGATTTGTATTTGATATGAATTATTTTTGGTTTTTCTTTGAAAATTCACTTGAATTTCAAATCTTCCCAAAAAAATCTGAAATTTTTACAGCATATGAAAAGCATGTGATCACATCTACGAAAAATAAAATAAAATATTTTACTTTCAGGTAAAGTGGCGATATGGAGGATTCAGAGTAAGACATATCAAAGTTCAGGCCACGGTTATGGGCTCCGACGTTCTAGGGTTAAGATATGTTATCCTTGGAAGGTTGGTGTTTGCTTATTACTTTGTGATAGTTTTCGCATGTGGTACGTTCCCTGAGCTTGCAATCAGTTGCATTATGAGTGGTATGCTGTAAATAATTGCATTGACTTCACTAAGTTTGTGAATTGAGTAAACTTGCTCTTAAAAGTAGAGGCTGAGTGTTTAATGAGAGTGTACAAATGATCTTACAATAGTTTTACGAAACTCCTAATTTTATGCGTGCGATATTGTGAGATGGATTAGAAACTCACTCAAAAGTATGTTCATTGTAGCAGAAGATACAAAGAGAAAACAACAATAGCATCGTCTTGAATGAAATTTCACAAGCAAACGATACAAAGATGTGTGTGGTCATTTGGATTCTTCAACGCCATAAATCATTCAAATTTAATGTTGTGCTGAAAAATGAAATCATATCATAGATGACACATGGTTCTCAAGGTGCAACTTCGCCTAAATTATTTTACAATTTGAATCATAAGTTGATGATTATTGTGGTTGCTGCAACCGAGGCAGAGGCACAGGATTGAGAGTGAGGGTCATTGGCATAGCAAAGACGCCATATCGTTTCTCGTCTCTATTACCCAAATCCGAAATTCTCCTACCGGACCTCCACTTTCTCAAGTCACGATTAACCAAATCATAGGCAATGGATTGGCCCATACTTGATGTGAGCACAATAAAGTCACCGTAGCCAACGACAGCCGTGTTGTTGCTCGTGCCTTGATAATCTTCATGAATCGTAGCCAACCATGGCCGTGTTGTTGCTCTGTTGTTGCTCGTGCCTTGATAATCTTCATGAATCGTGAAGCAATCAAGGGCTGCGAGCAATTTGTTCTTGGTCTTCTCCATCGTGGTGACAATCAAGTTGTGTTGAGAAACAATGTTGATTTCTAGAAATTCAATTTTATATTTGTTGTCTTTGTTGTAGGGGTCAAGAAACCCTATAATAAAGAGTCGTCCGTGGGTTGTTGCTAGCTGAGGCTTAGATATATAGTTGGGTAGCTCCACATCCATATTAGTCCATGTGTTGAGTGTCGTATTTAGGGCAAGCACTTTATATGTATGAGTGCCTTTCTCCCGGACTATTGTGTATAGCATTTCATTCAATTTCAGCATATGGGATGGTGTAAGTGTCTCCGGTAGTGTAGGAAACTCTTCCCACTCACCCAGCTGTCAGTCAAACTGAGCCAAGCATGGCTTCTCTGGATATTTGACTGTGACAAGAACATATAGCGTAAAAGAAGAATAGTCCTCCATAACACTCATCGCCCCTATCATATGCTTGTGATCAATGTCATTATAGATAGGTGGAATATCTATCACTAACCTAGTTATAGGATTAGCTACTTGAATGAGCCCAAAAAAGTTATTCCAGAGTACAAACACAAAGCCCCTATCTGCCGCTATGATTTGGCACAGATCCAAGAAGGCAAACCGGCTCCGCAAACCATCACTCAAAAACTCCATATTGATCGAATAGACCTTTTGGGTGATAGGATCAAAAACTTCTGAGCTTTCTTGAAGGAGGTTCTTGATTACTTTGTTGGTAATCTCCTCCTTCTTTTTGTCGTCGTATAATCTATTCCTTACGGTGATAGAGCTGGTGTGGATAAAGTGTAGTGCTTTGAAAATATACATGCTTCGGGGTTGAACTTTGAGTCCAAAGTCGTTCCATACATGGCAGACTACTCGAAGCCGACAGAATTGGGGTACTGTAAAGTACTGGAGAATGGAAGCGTGTAGCTCATGCGGCAAGTTTCTCCACAACTCTTTGTCCATGATGACATCCTCCACCATGGATACCATTGGACCTTTTATCTTGTCTTTATGCTCAAAGGACTTTAAGCAATCACCATCCTCTTCATCGCCTACATTCATCATGTCTTGAGGAAGTAACATAAAGAGACTCCCAAGACTTAGCTATCTCACATTATTACCTATGGCCTTACTACAAAGAAAATCAATACTAGTAAATACTTGGGAGTCAGTAAATCATTATCCCACTCAATCATCAGATAAATCAAACTTATATATAAAATGACTTCTATTTTTAGTTTGCTCGAACTTATATATAAAATGACCACTATTTTTAGTTCACTCTATGTGACTCGTTTACTTAACCCCTAAACGTCCCAGCCTATTTTTAGCAGAAAAACACATATCCATAGAATTCGTCATAGATGAAAATGAAAAGAAGCTATTAAGATCTCAACCGTACAAACTTGTAATGGACTTATTGAAGATCATGAGGACCAAAATTTGAGTCATGAGGCCTTATAGATCGAGAGATCATAACATAATAATACTAAAAACAAACTGCAAAATTTCTTCATTTTCACTTTGAGGTGGAAATGCTACCAATATACCTATTGCAATGAAAAAATTACCAACTAGAAAGATGTTCACCTTCATCTTAAAAAGTCCTTTATCCAACAAAAATTCATCAAAAAAATTTCTTGGCTCAAATAAAAGCCATGCAATGGTAAAAACTGCCAAAAATTTTACAAAGGAAAAATAGTACAAAATTGGACCCTTTGCATTCAATTTCATGCCTTATCTTCAAAACATCTTCGATCTTGTTGAGGTTTCTACCACTTAGACTAGACTCTAATTGGAGGCTATCCCAAAAAATTAAGTTGAGATCCAACGGTGGATGAAGGAGATATAGCTCCTCAAATATCATCCATTTTCTCACTTGTTCTGTTGACAAAACATCATTGCAAATCCAATAGCAAAATCATTTGAATCAAAAAACTTCTCACTACAAAGTTGTTAAGAATCACCTTAAGATCATGACCATGAAAAAAAAATCATTAAAAACTATTTTTAGTTTCACATAATTGGCTTGCAATGGTGATACATGCCCCATGCTTGGAAACCCAAAAACAAGAGCTGTCTTCACTAAAGTGCATTTCATTAATTCATACTTTACTGTATGGGCTTGCAAATTTTACAACACATACTAGACTTGATTTGGAACCTAACACAAGTGATTTCATCCAAAACGGACCTCGGATGAAGAAGATATGGCTATTCGAAGTTTCTGCCCTTCATCCAAAATGTAGAAAAACGACATTGGGGACGTTTAGGGGTTAACTTGACTAGAATAAGGTAACTTTTACTTTCTAATCACTCCACCTTTAACTCTTGGTTAAGAACCGGACCGGACCGGTTGAAGCGGGTACCCGTCCCGGCTATCAGTAAGGCTGAGAAGCGGACATGTTCGCTGAGGGATCGAGAACCGGAGTGGCGGGGGTGGGTATGTCCCACTTCGTCGTTGTTTTGAATTGGAACCCCGCCGTTGCATCGTTTGCTCTCGGAATCACCATCGCCAGCCTCTCGCATCGGCCGGCTGCTGCTCTAATCTCTAAAACTCCAATGCGCGTAGTGGAAGGCGGAATAGCGATCTTTTTCTGCGCATTTTTTGCATGGTTCATTTGATTTTTAGTGGGCGGGAAACCGAGGGATGGAACGTAGCAATGGGAGCAATGGCATTGCTCTCGACAAGACTCAGCTGTCCAAGGAGCTCGCCCATATCTTCAAGAGCATGATCGCTTGGACCTCGCAGGCGGAGCGCGTCTTGAGCAACGCCACTTCCTCTGCCACCTCCATTTGCGGTTCTTCTCTAGGTTAGTTCTGGTACCCTCTTCAAAACATTTAGCATTTCGTACTGCTGCATGAAATTTGATGGGTTTGATAGATCATCTAAATCTGAAGCTCGTTGTATTTGATTGTAGAGGAAGCCAAGGAGTTAGTGAGCCGATCGAAGAGCCTGGAAGCTGAAGATATCTTCGTCAAAAAAGGTACACTTAATTTCATTGACATTGGGGTCAAGAAACCATCAGGGGAGGTATTTTGTAAGTTCAAGAGGAACGTAATAGTGATTTTGTGATTGGCATGTAGTGAGGGATGCGCAACAGGAGGAGTTAGGCAAGTGCGAGGAAGAAACATCTGAGGTATATAAAAATCTCGAAGATCTTCATGAGCACACTACCAAGTTATTTCAACTGAAAGCAGAGCGAGAAGCACTCATTGCTAAGTCCATGTCAGGTAAACGCTCTGATCAAGCCCCTCTTGAATAAGGTCACCTCGTTGCGATCTCACAAAGACTGGTTATATTATATCGTGGCAGAAATCACGGACAAGCTGAGTCATAAGAAGCAGAAAGTGAAGGCGTTGCATGAAGCTACGGCGTGGTACAAACGATTGTTGAGTATGCGTTGTGAGTATTCTGATGGTAAGTATGTAAACTCAAACCTACCATAACTTTTCCTGTCGAAACATGCATCCTCTGACAAAGTGTTGCTCTGTTAACAGCTGTGAAGTTCATCTTCACGAATGTCGATCCCGTCGATGCCGATCGTGAGTTTAGTTTCTCGATCCGTATGGATAAAAGCACCACCTCTTGGACTAGTAAGTGTCTATCATATCAACGATTTTCCATATCTTCATGCAGTTTGATTCGAACAAAGTGAATGGGGGGATCCAGTGGTTGATTTGGAGGTGTAAGTTCGCCTATTTGTATGCATTTTGGTTGCTGACAGAGAGTGGTGGGGCTGCAGTGGTTGATTGTAAGCCCTGGGTGGATGCAGCACCGACATTTGTTGAGACGCTAAACAAGAGCAATGAATTGTCAAAGTTTGTGAGGTCCATGCGCCGGGAGTTTGAAGTACTTGCTTTGAAATCTCGATATTTGGTGAAATGATATCCCCTCTGATTCTTTTCTGGATTGTACTTTAAACCTTATCCTTGTTACACATCAGAATCCTTGTACTGTGTACCCTTGGCAGATGGTTAGGGACTTAGGATACTCCATAGCTCATGAAGTTGGACCCCCATTGCTCTTCGTGTACATATTGACGTCGATCAGTTTAGATTGTAGAAGTTACCCTTCACTGTACTGTAGTTGGGGGCAATGTGCCATACTCACTTTAATACAGTTTCGTAGGCAATTGCCTACTTCTATCAAGGAGCTTGCTTTGATATTTAGCTTCACACTGTTCGACTTTGCGATTGGTCGTGATATAGATGATGTGCTTCATGTGAAAATGGTAAACACGCTACCGACAAAACTTCTGGTTATAGTAACATTTGCAAACCTACCCATGTATATCAGTAGTAATGGTAGATAGAGACACTGTCTTACTGTAAGTGTCAAAATTTGGTGTACTAACTTCAGAATGCAATACACTAAAGGGTGCAAGTGAAATTTCCTTGAACGATGATCGACCCTTCCAGGACTAGGTGTACAAATCATGTACTTCGAATGAAAACGACCATACCGTAATCATATAGGAGTTTGGATTGATGAATCTAGTTGTGAGGCATTTTAAATTTATATACAGTACTCTATAAGTGCTCTTTTCATGGTCGAAAGTACCAACACACATTTCGAAACTAGTATCAGCTAAGACAATGAACATCTACCGCACTTCCTTCGATATAGACAGTCTCATGAGTTCATTTAGTTGTATTGCTGCCAAAAATATGTGGAAGAAGGGCAAAATCAAACACCAACTTCTATTCCGATGCATATAGTGAAACGATTGTAATGAATATAACACACAACTCTTAAATTATTTGTCCGTTACTGGTAGGATACAATCCCAAATCCAGAAGAACTATGTGAAGTCGTACACAAATTTTTCAGTGTTGCCATGCTCATAGAGAAGAAAGCATGTTGATTTGTTAAGTATTACTGGTGTGTTATACGAATTTCAATTACCATTACCAGCTATATGTAAAATCGCATAGGCATAAGCACAAAAATACCATTGCTACACCACAATGCAGGTGAACGAGAATAATACTCTATCGATTACCATAAGCCTAAAGAAAACAACTCCTAAGAGAATCAGTAGGTACATTCCTGGGTCTGGTTACATAAGACACGCATGGTGTTGCTGGCAACATCCATCAACTGAAGATACTCATCCGCCCCGTCGATCAGACACTGCTCATCAATACCACTCCATTGTAAGCTTTTGACATTTCGAAACATGAACCAATTTTAAACTGAAATAGGCCCAACAGATGTAAACTTAGGTAGTACCTTGTCAGTTTCGGCAAGCCTTTCGGCAATTCTTGCTTTTTGTATGTCCGTAATATTTGGAGACTGTACAATAGAATCGAATAGCTGCGAAGCAACACACTCCGGTTTGATCAGAAAATACTTACAAAACAAGCCATGTATTTGCTATTGCATTATACATTACTAGTGCATATTTGCCTTGAATGAAAATCATCCAAATCATATAAGCATTTACAATGAGTTATCATCTAGTGTTGGTTTGGCTTTCAATGTACATATGTTCATGCAAGAATGTGAACTTAAGAGAGGGATGTTGTAACCTTAGCCATATTGATCCTACTGAAGATGTACTCAACAGTATGTTCACATGCCTTCAGAATTCGACAACAAGGACTCGCACCAGAGGATGAAATAGAGAAGTACCTGAGAGAGGATTTGAGAGACAGGGTGACCTTCCGCGATGATGTCCTTCACCTCCTTCAGTGCCAAATCGAATTGCCCACTTTGGCAGGCTTTCAGGAGTCCCTCTAACACACTGTCAGGCACAATCTACAAGATAGACCGAGGCCACTGAATCAAAGATCAGAGATAAATTCCGAAAGTCGAGTTCTCGCAGAAACAAAAAAGCATACACAAAATAGTGAAGGCAATGAACACAAGATGGTGAGAGGAGTACCCCAGAGACACTGATGATCTCTTTACTGGAAACAGAGGAGCCATAGAGACGAACGGCGCACTGAAGGTACGTGATAGCTCGTCGTAAATCGCCTTCAGAGACTCTGCTCAAAGTCGAGAGCGCCTGCACATTCAAGCACAAATTGCTTAGGCCAAGAAGGGTGCTGCAACATTGGTAAAATGAAGAAATGCCCACCTCCTGGTCAAGCTTCAGTCCTTCCTCCTGACAAATGAACTGGATACGGTTTTGCATGACATCCTCTAGAAGTGGTTTGAAGCGAAACTTGGCGCACCGTGACGCTAATGGCTCGATTATTCTGAATGAATATCAAGCATTGTGAATCAGTACCTACTCTCACAAAAATTTGGCTTCTAATTTAAACGGGCTATCGACGAGCCTCGAAAAGCTAAAGAGGAGAAACGAACCGGCTGACGTAATTGCAGATGAAACAAAACCGAGTGACTTTGGAGTACGTCTCCATTGTCCGCCGTAGAGCATTCTGCAAAATAATAATAGACTCGCTGTTGAATAAATAATTAAACTGATAACAATATACACAGAAAATAATGATCCTTCATGAAAGGAGATAGAAACAACATCCAGAGCTTGAGGAGAACCTGCGCATCTTCAGTCATAGAGTCGGCTTCGTCCAATATGAGAACTTTGAAGGGAGGACAGGGATACCCGCTGCAATGCAGATGCTCATATCTATTACTTGCTAGATCGTTTTCAGAGCATCAGGTTAAGAGATTTTACAGAGGGACGAATTGTGTTCAGACCGATCTGAATTATGCTCTCCACACAAAGTACAATGGTACTGGTATTCGGAAATGATTTTTAAACAGAAGGTGAACTTGAACCCTCGAACATCGGAATATGCTAGTCCTTCTTTGGGCATGAGATGAAGAAAGATGTGGAGTTACCTGACTCCAGCACCGACGGCAACACCAGCGAAGTCCTTGATCTTGGTCCGGACCACATTGATTCCACGATCATCACTCGCGTTCAGTTCCAGCACTCGCGTTTTATAAAGCTCCGGGCTGTTTTTCACACGGTCAGAACCCTAAACCCTAAACCCCTGGCACGAAAACAATGACAATCCCATACCCGAAGAGCTGATGGCAGATCGCAAGCGCTGTAGTCGTCTTCCCTGTACCCGGAGGTCCATAAAATAACAGGTGCGGCAACTGCATCAAACCTCTGCCATTGTTAAAAAAAAAAAAAAAAAAAAAAAAAAATCCGAAAGAAAGTTGCGAGACTCGAAATAGGAGGGGACTTACATTGCCCGTTTCAAGCGTGTTGGTGAGCGTGCGAACGACCTCCTCTTGATGCGCCACATCCTTAACTTGTCGAGGCCGACTGCAATGAAAGAATGTAATCAGAGCGAAGGTTCAAGAATGACCGTAAATTGAAGGGCTGAGTGTACGTACTATTTCTCCACCCATTGCTGCGTGGTTTGCATCACGGGCGCCATCGCTGCGATTGCTCCAAATGTTTGTAATTTCAATCGATCCTTGCCAGTTCCCTGATTAATCACCTCTTTCACCCTAACAACAGCGACTGTGCATCATTTTGGACATGAAGAATTGGAAATGAAAGAGGAAAAAAGCTGCAATCGGTCACTGCCACGGACTGATGGAGCAAAGATGTTGGAAGCGAGGTGGGATTGATGGAAAGTTGAATCATGTCGGAGGGACATTGAACTTCCGGTTGAATGGCGGGAGTTCCACTTTGCCTAACGGGATGAGCAATTGTGTGACATGGCGCCTACGTGGAGTCATTTTGCCAACCATAAAATGCAAGGTAGGCATATGATTCCACTTGCTCTAGTTTTCTACTAATTTTCCCCATGCACAAAAATTGCTTGCACCGGCAACATTCCTGTAGATTTTCTGTGCTGAAAATTGCGCAATTATAGGACACCTTACCAGAGATGGAGATAGAAACTCCGGTCCCTTTCTAAGATGTCGGCGTGAATGAAGTGTCCGTTCGTAATGCTAATATCCCGATGGCCACCGGACAAGGGGAAATTGAAACAATACTACTTCCCCCTCTCGAGGGTGGACACTATAACTACGCTAGTTTCTATCCTAGTTACTAATGCCTTGAAGATGCTTGACATAGTATCCCCCAAAGGGCTTTGAGGTATCCATACAACAAGGTCCAAAGACCCTCCACAATAGTTGGGTGGACTATAGTGGTCAGCACCACGCCGGCATGGGGAATAGAACCCAAGACCTCCTCATTGGGGGCGTAAGCCCTAACCACCAAGCCAAGGCTTGTGGTGCCTTGACACCTTACCATAACTAAAAACAATCACCATACCAACGTCATATAGGAAGGTGCTCAAATAATGGATCAATTTTCAGCAATGGAAATATAGGTGTTTTTAAAATGATGCTCTTAAGTGGCATTCCATAACGTACTCAATGAGTACAGGGTACTTTTATATGAGGAAGCTATCATGTACCTTTGAGCGAAGATTACTATGGCTACATTATGGAACCTACTCCATTTTAGACCACTTTAGTGTAGAGCGTGTATTTGAGTCCCTCATTTGGGTCCCTCACTTTTAGGGAGATACAACATGTCTTGATATTTTAAATGTGAAAAAGTTGGACATTTTGTACATTTTAAAACTTATGCTCCAAAGGTGAGTTCACACCCAACACTACGTAGGATCCCATGTTTTTAGGAGTTCATGCGCTATGCACGGAAGGGGGCCGTTTTCACATTCACAAATATTTTTAAAAGGTTTTTTGCTGATTATAGCGGTTAATGACATTTGAGGGTACGAGGCAATCACCACGGCGTCTCCATTCGTAGGTGAAACTACTACTCACAGTGTAGTGGGTTTTAGGTTTAGCTTGCGCCCACTCAGATGAGCTCATTTTTCCTTCACTCTCAGTGCATCCCACTTTGTCACGGCCCGCCTATTTTGATTGCATGCTTCATGTTTGTGGTCACAACAAATTGATATTCATGTAATGCAACACAAAATTCAATATAGATACGAAAAGCTATAACCTTGTACCCAACAAGACTTACAAAATAAAACTTTTGAAGTTGTTGAATGCGCAGGTGACTTTATTGGAGGAGTTTGGTAGTAGGCGGCCAAGTAGCAGCGACGCGATAGCGAAGGAAGAGAGTTCTAAATCCTCAAATCCCACCAACACTTTTGAGTTCTAAATCCTCAAATCCCACCAACACTTTTTCTATGTAATCGGAGTGTCTCGGCCTTGCTACATGATACCAACTTCAAAAGACTGTAAATCGATACCAACTTCAAAAGACTGTAAATCGATTCTACGTCAGTGCCTAATTTCATGCGGTAGTAATTATTTTGCTACAGTGGCTCGGACAAGATACAACCGGTTTTATGGGTGACACGACGAGCCTGGGGATCTCAAAACTCAAAAATTACCATCTATTCCGTACGATAACATTAGAACTTTTCAGAGTCTCATAAGTTTAGAGTTATGGCAAGCTTAAAACAAATGCAGGAAAGACCGAAAGAGGGTTCTTCAACAAAATGAGATGTTACGACATAAACCTAAACTGCAACAATCTGATAGCATTATCGTTGACTCAAGAACCCAACAAACCCTATCTCCTATAAGCCTTGATCAATGCAAACCTCAACAATTCGAATACAAGTATCAAAAAGCCGTCACATGTAATCATAAGCAAAAATAAGTGCTATAACATGTCTTATCATGCTTCTACAACTACCCTCCACATGCTCCAGTTTGAGATCCTGCAACAGAAAGAGATTCAAAAACTCGTAAATCCAAAGAGAACGGCTAATTTGAATGTCACAAGAGAAATCGAAATAAGTTTCAAAGAAGGGTAAGTGAATGCTTACAATGCGATAGGGTAGAGCAAACAATGCGGCAAAATAACACTTCTGGAAAATGCTAACTATGATGCAGGCTGCTGTTTTGCTAAGAAAGTGGCCTTGATTCCATCTGCTCGTTGTAAGCAAGCCTCCATGTTCTTGTACTCATCCGAATCAGAAAATTGCTGACCCTGCAGAGAGAGAAACACAAATCAACACAGACGACAAAAAAAGCAGATGAGGGCTTAGGGTTTAGGGTATGTTACCTGCTTGAGAGTATTGCGCAGGTGCATGATTGCAGCCGAGACCTCTTTCACACTACTATTCTTCTGAGACGTGTCGATGTAAGCCTCACAAAGTTGAAGAGAAGCTTTCGCAAAACTTACGAACTTCTCCAAGTTTTGTTGCCAACTCGTACTCTGCCCACAAATGCAATGAGTTTTCTGTGAAGATAATCCTTTAAAGAAAGACAGTGGCTTCCAAGAGTAGAAGTACTAGCTACTGTTACGAGTGATATTTTACCTGGAAGGCTCGAACTTGTTTTAGAGCTGCTTCTGTGCACATCGGTAGGTCGCCATTGGCACGATGCCACCTCGCTTTCAGACCCCACACCTCACCTCCACTAACTTTGGATTGAACCACCTGAGGCTCAAAACATTCAGGTCTCAGTCATCACTGTAGAACATGTTGATGTATGGTCAATTAGTCTAGGAGAGAAGAGAAGTGAGAAGTGACTATGTAAGAATGGAGTGACAGTTACCTGATTTAGGAGTTTGCCAGTCATTTCAAATAAAGTAAGTGCCTCTCTCGTAGCCCTAATCTGTTCATCAGGGTTTGGTGACTGAGCCTCGTTCTGTTTCAGAACCATCTCTGCGATTTGGAGATTTGAAGCATCACTATCATCATGCTCAGGGGTTTCCGAATGAGAAGGGCTTTTGATTCTTTCTACTTCCTCAACTATTTTTGTGAGCGTAATCAGATCCGTGCGCTTCCCATCCGAAAGCTCCAGCACTTTACTTAATGCCTGTATTGCCTGTGGAAAGAGAAGATTTGTCAATAAACAGAAAGCCCCCTCGCCAGTTTACATTTCTAAATAGAATGAAACCACATAGAAGCGTCAACAGTATATATAATAGTCATTAGTTTTATATGTTTAAGAATCTAGGAGATTTTGCTTGTGATATTTTAATTGGATAACGTACAGTAGTAGAAATTTAAGTGGATTAAGAATCCTTTGTTGAACATTTTCTCGTGCTTCTTGAGCGGTATTATCCGGGTCTTTGGCAAGTCCTTGGCTAATTGCAGAGCGTACATGATGAGTGGTGCGAACACACACGATGATAACGTATAAAAATACAAGACAAGCAGTATTGTACTGGGACCAGATCCTTACCTGCATATAATTCGAAACATCTACCGACACTTGAGCGAAATTCTCCCACATCTGCCAGCTATTCCGTCTATTGCAGCCAAAACCCCCAGTCAATGCTAAGCCATAAGCAAGAAAGAAACCTGAAGCATGATACCGAAATAAGCGAGAGAGAGAGAGACTCTAAAACTGCGAAGGTGGATTCATACTTGTATTTGAGAGCCTCTCGAAAGGCAACAAACGCCTCTTTACTTCTCTTTCGGACCATATTCCTGCATGCAACGAAAAGACTGAGCGGTGTGGACACTAATAGAATCACAACAACATGAAAGCGAGAGAAGGGAGAGTCGGTATTACAAGGCTGCCAAATTGTTCCATGACTCCCCATTGTCTGGATCAAGCTGTACAGACCGCGTGAAAGCATTGATCGCCGTATCGATGTCATGTGCCTGTTTTACAAGCATTCAAACCCCGGTCATTACCACTGAGTCAAAAACAAAACAGAATTACTACCAGTTGGTTCTCAAAGCATGAAACACTTACCTTCACAGCGGCAGACCCAAGAGCAAACCAACCGTCTGGATGAAGAGGATTGAGATTCAAAGCTAATTTCCTGCAACAACACAAATGCCAAAGAAAAAGGATCCACCAGTGACAGAGTTAATGAGATGTCCAGGCCTGTTGAAACAAGCAGTAAGAATTTACACGATTCGAATTGAAGTTTAAGATTCTCAGGTATCAATAGCTGGAAGATAGTAACTTTGAAGCCCAGTCAATAAAATATCTCAAGGTGTTCCGAAGATAATAGCATTTAAGATGACCGTACCAGTGTTCCATAGATTTTGCAAAGTCTTTTCTGGAGTATGCAGTACGTCCAAGCGAGCGCTGCCAATCACAACACGATTCTCAGTGCCAATCCAATCTATGCTCGAAGCCACAACCTCTTAAGGCTGGCACTATGAAAGTGCAGAGTGGGGTTGTTCACACCTGAGCCCGTGCGTAATGCTGATTAGACACCGCCCAAGCTTCTCTGTAACAATCGTCTGAGAGAGTCACATCCCCCAGAGAACACCTACATTCATAAGCAAGCAATGTTGATGAATTAGATCAGAGGAACCCATCTGTTTCATGTACATGTCAAAGATTGATGATTTTCAATAGCGAAGATGGCAAGTTTGCGAAAGTGTTCTGACCAGAGGCGGGGGTCCTTTGGATGTGATTTCAGACGCTGGTTGATTAAGTCGGCAGCAGCTGCTTTCTTCCCTAACAGGCTGCACGATAAACAAGTCATCAATGAGTGAGCTTTACTCCAAGTTCGATTGATTTTTAGCTTGAGATTCACTTTCAAAGATAACACGTACGTGTAGCAGTCAATGAGGTTGTTCCAAAGCTCAAGCTCCTCGAACACTCGCATCGCTTCTCCTACGAGGCCAAAACTGACCATCAACTCGGCTTGCTCTCTGCACATTCCCACAAGTCACCAGATTCAGACTTGCACACCACTGACATAAGATTCAGCTCCACAAGAGCCTAAGATTCACCGTTCTGCCTAGGACCGGGGTACACTCTCTCTCCTCTTTTACATAGAAGGCTTCTGAAATGATACATCAAAATGCGTAGAATTGAGCAATTACTTCAAAAAGGTTGGCATCATGGGAAACGCGACAGAGAAAACATGGCACATTCTGAGTGGTATTTTGGTAGTACCCCTCCTAACTTCCTCCGCCTGCACAACAAATAGAAAGGGATCATTGTAAGAAACGTCATGAAACTGAAGAAGTGAATGAATGATTCAAGAATATGGAATTGCAGACAACAATGTAGTTACCGATTTACACCTCTATGCGTTTCACTGACCCCCAAAAAATGCATAAACCCTAAACCCAAGACTTCGAGAGTCTGAGCATTGACAACGAAGTATTAATAGTAATGGTACACTCAGGAGAATGAGAAAAGAAACGAATACCAGCCCCTCCATCATCACGTAAGCTCGCTCTTTAGTTCTTGAACGAAGGCGTTCCCATCTAACTCTCAGCAACTCGCAAAAAGCTCTGACCTACATGAACACCACCATGCCAGATCAATTCAATACGATGAATCTGAGAAAAAAAAATCACATATATGCACCATAGCATGTTGCTTCACATCTCAAAGAATATCCGCACCATAGTATCTGATTGTCCTTGAGCATGCACTGCTTCAATATACGGCGCCATCTGCCATGCTGAATCCCCAAGTTCAGTAGATAGTCCATCTATACAAACAACCCGATTGAAAGCCCTACATAACCGAAGTTGGCATAGAAACGAAGTAGGAGCATATGTCTTACTGCGAAGTTCATCGTCCGGATTACTTCGTTGCACATCGAGGCACTTGGCGAGAACGACAGCTTGTTCAATAGTGCTCAAAACTTTCGCGTTTCCTCCTTTAATCTCCTCAGTCTTCTCCTCCTCTACCAGCTTTGGAGCTAACAGAATCTCACTGTTACTGCTCTGTGTCTGCGTTTCTTCAGCAGATGTGTTTCTCCAAGCATCGAGCTCAGCTCCTGCTGCCGTATTAGATGTTGCACGCAAAACCATTTGTGCCTTCGCATCTGCCTGTATTCCAAGCTCATCAGCATGTGCACCAACAGTATCTAAATGTCATACCGACACATAAGGATGTTTGATGATGCAGCAACCTGATATATGGTACGAAACCCAAGAGCACCAGTTACAGAAAGCTCCAGACCACACGTTTGCTCTGCGCGCTCAAAACATACTCTGCGAAACGGTGACAAAGGCATAGAGTAAATAACTTATAATTGAACTTTAGCTGTTTGAATTTTAAGCTTTTCCTTGTTATTCTGGTGAATTCGATTTATTTAATTTATGCACGTACGATCGGGTACCCTGCCACAGAAAAAGCGCAGCTATCTTAACAGCCTCTACAGATTAGTTGAAATGACAGATTTATGAGAACCTCGCGTGCTTGTTTTACGTAATTTTGTTAGACCAACCGTTTTCAAGATAGAAACTGGAGAGATAGAGACACACAAATAGCTCTGGAATCTCAGTGGCCATCGCAGGTAGAGTCTGAGCATACCGAGCTTTGTTGTCATGGCCAAATGCGTGCTCAGCGAAGCCAGCCTCAAGCTGAGCAGCTGCAGCAAAAACTCTCGCCTCTCCAGCGAGCAAAAGGTGACCCCACTCTTGAGCTTGCACAGCTTCTGGAGTTCCAAAACTAGACAGCACCGTACTAGAGACATCACGAAGAAGTGATTGCAACGTCGGTGATCGCTCTGATAGACAGCGCTGATGCGTCAATAGTGTCCTCAAAGCCCACCAGGAGCTAGTCTCAAGTCCAGCAGGCTTTGTCTTCGAGTCGACTAATAAATACTTAGCCAGAAGGAGATACTGCAAAAGGGTACCACATCAAAATTTAAGTTTTAGTTGCTGAATTTTACAAACGAAAGAAAAACTTGCTGATGGGGTTCATCACCTCTGGGACGTGCAATTTCCCCAGTAGGTCGGACCCGTCTATCATGAGAAGCTGACGAGCCCATTCATCGGCGTCTTCAACCCCATCGCCGCTGTTTGCTGGAATAACAGAACCTTCAACTTGAGGCCTGCCGAATTAGAAGCATAATTAGGTCACACTTTGAGACAAATGCTATTGTACTGTTCTGTTGAGTAGGAGCTTTACCCTGTCAAATTTGATTGCAGAAAAGCCAAAAGGGATGCAACACCAACACCGAGCAAAAACACATTCTGCGTTTCTTTATCCTCATCTGCCACTTTGATTGCTGCAACCTGCAAGTTCCGAATCCAATGTTAGTCTATGGATTCTCGAACGAGAATTTGAGTTTGCTGATTGGGTAGTGATTAACCTGATTGCTGACTAGGGCCTTGATTCTCAGTTTTTGAGCAGAGAACCACGCTTTGGTCACAGGACCATCAGCTTCCTGTGTGGAGGAGCCAAGCAAAGCTGCAACTCCCTGAGATGCAAGGGCTTGAAAATACTCCCCTGCTTCAATCAGGTCCACTAAAGTCTGCAAACAATCACCCCATTGCAACTCATTTCCTGCCGATTGCACAATCTCTTGTGGTGCCGATGCTACGAACGTGCATCGCAGCAATCGCAGCTCGTTGGCGAGGTGAAGGATCCCCATTCTGCGCTGAAAATGCTAAACCCCTGGAACCCTAAACCCTCCAATTTACCACTAGAAGCATAAACCCTGGAACTCCTAAACCCCTGCAAATAGTTGTGTCCTGTTTAAGAACTGGGTCTTCTTCGAATGCTTCTCAACCTTCAACTTGTTCGACTTCAAACGATATCTAGACCTACCAAAGTCTCTTCAATCGTGTTGTTCAAATTCGACAACACAGAAACAGAGGATCGTCCTCGACAATTCAGTCCCCGCACAGGGGTTTAGGGCTTTGGGAGGTCCAAACCCTAATTTCATGACTCTCAATCGCCCTTCGTACTTGACTCTCACTTCTAAGCACAATGAGTTATTGCATTTTCTCAATTTCCTTTCAACTTAACTCCATGAATCTATGATGTCAAATAAACATTATTTTGGATGAAGGGTTAAAACTTTGAAGAGTCTTAATTTCTTCATCTACATTTTCAATTGATGAAGTTACTTGGGTTGATTCTCAAATCAAGTCTAGTTTGTGTGATCAAAACTCTAAATCTGTCAATTGAATTCTAAATTAATGACATACATTTTAGTGAAGTTAGCTATTGTGAACGTAAGGTTTTTTTTACCATTTCATGCAAATTATGTGAAATGGAAATAAACTTTCCATTATTTATTTTACATAAATATGATAGCAAATTGACTTTCAATAACTTTCTAGTTGGAAGATTTTTGGTCCGGATAACATAGGTATTACCGTAGCCTGCTAGCAGCTTCGTTCATAAATAATTAGAAAAACAGAAGTCGAATTTTTTTGGAAATTACACTTGCAGGCTGCCGAAACAAAGAGATATTACAATATAAGAATTCTGAAATATTCAAAATAAAGGAGCAGCCACCCGTCTTTAAATGAAGGAGCAGCCACCAGTCTTTAATGCATACTGTACAAAGCGCCCATGAAAAATGAATAGTATTCTGGATGAAAATTGAACTTATGAGTATTTATTTTCCAAAAAAATCGATTTAAAAAAAATTCATTTTGGAGGTGTCGAACATCACTTTTTCAAAATAATTAAATATTCGACGGAGCATGGTCGAAGCTGCTAGTAGGCTACGGTAGCTTTGCACTTGTGATTATGTATTGAAAAAACTGAAAGAAAAAAAAAATTGGTGTTTGCAAAGCTTTGTCTTTGTGGTCCATATTTGGAATTCAAGATTGATTTGAAGGATAGATGTCATTTGGAGTCTAGTTTTTTTTTGTTTTTATCTTAACCTCATTATAACTACTTGTTAAAGAGTTGACTTAACCAATAAATGTCCCAACTTATTTTTAGCCAAAAAAACACATTTTCAAAACAAATATCAAAGATGAATATGAAGGTAAGCCAATTGGATCTCAATCTTGCAATCTTGTAGTAGACTTATTACATGTCATGCGGACTAAAATGTGAGTCATGAAACCTCATAGGTTGTGAGTACTAGATACAAATCACAACATTTTATAATTTTCACTTTAGACTGGAATTTCTATTGACAAAGTTAATACTAGAAAAAAAATCTTAAAATCTCCAACTAGAAAGTTGTGAACCTTCATGAAACAATCCAAATCTACACCTCTTACACTCAAATCCAAAACTACACCCCTTACACTCAAATCCATGCCTTATCTTTAAATAAATCTAACTCGGTTAAGGTTTCACTATAACCAATCTCTACTTCAAGACCAATCAAAAACATATAGGTGATATCTAAGGCCGTTTGAAGAAGATAGAGTTCCACAAAAACCATACAATTTTTTGGTTTTGTAAGAAGCAAAATCATCAGCCCAAATCTAATACCAAATTCAATTGAATCAAAAGTCTTTCAATGTAGAAATACATGCAAAGATCATATGTAATAAAGTTCCATAAAAATCTGTTGTTGATTTCACACTATTGCCTTGCAATAATAGAACATGCTTACTGTTTTGAACGCAAAAGCAAAACTTGCTTTCACTAAAATGCTCCTCATTAATTCATACTTTATTGTATAGGTGTGCATTTACATCCAACGACCAAATCTGGTTTCAAACCCAACTGAAGTGATTTTGTCCAAAATAGACTTTGGATGAAGAGAGTATGGCTCTTCAAAGTTTCCGCCCTCAATGATCGCATATTTCCTAAAATGGCTCTCACTTCCTTGAAATTACCAATCTAGCCCTCATACTTCATGAAGCTCTATGGTAGGCAGTCCTAAAAGCGCCAGGGGACCCAAAAGCGCTCTATACCTCATTTGTAGATTGTGAAAATACAGATGTACCTCATTTGTATATAACGCATTTGGGTCAAATCTTACTTAGCACTTTGGAATTTTGTATAAAATTCACAAATGCGAATTACATGTTGCAAATTTTTGCAATCCTCCTAAAAACCTATTTCGAATGTGGTCATAATTTTATTTTGAATTTACTAGTGCTAAAAATAGGTCAGATCTCTTAAGTTGGTGTTTTTAGGACACTCTACCTTACTAAACTTCATACTTCGAGAATTACATGTTTCCACGTATCCAAATCAGATGGGGTGTCCACTTCCGGCACTGCAAAAATTAATATAGAAAGTGCCGATATCAACACACTAATAATGTAGTGCTTGCGAATGTGAATGAGTTATCTTGATGTTGTGCTTGAGAATGCGAATACTCAAGATGTAGTAATGACGAGAAGAACCGTCAGTCAGCTGTAAATCAACCGAACAAAGTTGTCAAATTACCAATTCAATCTGAAAAAATAGGTTTTTTTTCCGGCTCATATTCTAAATATCACCAAAGTCTCACATCGGTATTACCCAAGTATCATGCAGGTATCAAATAAAATTACCGGAAAATTTTATGAGGAAGGGGATAATAGCTAGACTGGACGAGAGGACAGTATAGAACAAGCTTCATGAAGAATGAGGGCCATTTCAGTAATTTTAGAAAAGTGAGGACCATTTTAGTACTTTCACAAAAGTGAAGGCCATTTTTAGTACTTTCACAAAAATGAGGGCCATATGGATAATTTCAAAAAAATAGGAAATATACAATCTTTGAGGGCCAACATATGACGATTGTGTTGATGCTATCTATTATTCTTGTTGCATGCCTCAATGCTTGCTTGCTTGCTTGGGGGTGGGGTGGAACCTCTTAAAGTATGTGCCTGTCGTGTTCTGTCTTATCAAAGGAAGTTCCAATGATCATGCGGAAGGGGAAATATACTCACAACTGTATTGCCAGTATCAAAAGCAAGGGGGAAAAATATACCCAAGTTAGGAAAAAATATAATTATTGTGCCCCCAGTTAAATATTCTATTCCTCATGTCCTAAATATCTCCTTGTGGCTGGCTGTCTTAGTTCAGACATGAGGAGATATTGGTCGGTCATCATGGTTATTTTTATTTATATTGGGGTCCTCACCAATCCATGGACTGATTCCCTTTGCATGATATCAGAGCTTTGATCGGGTTTTCCTTTGTTAGTCACACTAATTGAGCTCGTGTCACTAATTAACTTATCGTACAAGGATTTGGTTCAGTTAACCCCCAAAGATCCAAGAAAGCCGGATTGGCTTTTTGGAACTTCCGTAGGGAAAAAATTCAGCCAACTTTGACCACTATAATCTCAAAACTGGAAAAAAATTAATGGTTCAAATTCGACATATGAGTAAAGGGTCAGGTTAAATTCAAGATCCTGCGGTTGGATCTTCTAATCAATGCTTAGATTGAGTTTTTTGGGGCGTGAAGTAGAAGAAGAAGGTCCTTTTTGATAATTTAGACAATTTTGTATCAAGGATCTTTTTGGGGTTAAGAGAAAAGTTCATGTTTTGCATGCTTTGAAGAAGATACAAGGTTTGTGAGGTTCAATTTGCATATACCGATCCGTGTGCATCAGATACTTCTTCATAAAAACAAAACTATATTTGGTTGTGAACAATGTTGAAGTGTGCTACAAAGAAATTATAGATACGGTTTAGATTGAAGTGTGCTACAAAGAAATAGATACGGTTTAGATTGAAGTGAATTGTCGTTGAGGATATTCTTTGTATCTAAAAATACAGTCTTGGTTTTCTTATCATGTTGTATGGGATTAGTGTTTTTTCTTGTTTCTTGAGTGGAGGAGAATGCTCCAACAAAGAGGTTTTAAGCTCACTTTAATTGAATTGTGCGGATGGGCCCGAGGGCTAATTTGGAGGTTCACTTGTGAAGAAGTGCCCTCAACTTTGATGTTGTGTACACTTATAAGAGCATAGCCACTAGCTCTCAAAAACAACACTGAAGTTGTGTACTCAGCTACTGGGAAGGAGGGCTTTTGCAAGCTCTTGTAACAAAAATACTACTTCCCACCCGCTCAAAACATGCTCCCTCACGTAATCTTGGTGTGCATGAAATCTACAATCCATCCAAGTATAACAGTATGATTGGTCGAGGTTGTACAAGGGGTTGAATTATACATTGTTGATGAAGTAATAGTGAAGTGCGCCGTAGATTCAGAAGAGTGAGAGCTAGCGTTGCATACAAGGGTAGGTTGTGAAACTCCAAGAGACTAAAACAACAAATAAATTCACATGATAAGAAAAGAAATCTGCTCAATAGGTGGCTATGCTCCAAGAACATTCACACCACAACTACTATTTGCCCTTGGAACGCTATCATCAAGGGCTTTGACAAAACATACCCAACTCCATCTTTTGTTAATCCTGCCATCGCTTTCTTTCGAGCAACAACTACCCTTCCAAATGGCCTTGGCCCTCAATTTTCCAAGGTCTTTTCATACTCAAAATCTCCCCTCCAAAAAGATTCTTCCTTCTTATGGTGAGCATAGAATGAACTTTCTTGATAGTTGGGTTCTTGGGAGGCTTATTTTGGAAGTGCCACCTTGGGATAAGGGTAGATCACATCAATTTGGAATTTTCAGGCTAAGGCTCCCCTTTGTTTCTTTTAAATTTCTCCCTCAATGAACCCCTCCATCATTGGGTTGGACGGCTTGCTTGAAAGGGATGCGATACCGATGCTCTAAGACCTAAGAAAGGAATTGACTATCATCAATACAAATTCTCTCTAATGAGATAGGTATGAATGAGAGACCTGTACTTGTGAGTTCAAATGATCCCAACACTCTTGCTACACATGCGAATGGAGAAAGAATTCTGGCGCATCAATTACCACAGTCTAGATAGGACCCTCGTGTATTGTATTGTTCAATCATTTTTATGATCTTTTGATCCCAACCGAAAAGGGAATATGCAGTGGGATACTAGGAATATAATGATGGGGGATAACATGGAATAAAAACATAATGAGGAACTCCTGCCCTGCCTTGCTCTTTTGCATCTCCTCCACAAATCACAACAGTGCCCCCCCCCCCCCCTGCCTCTGGCCCCCTGCCTGCATTTCAAAAGTCCACGCTCACCTTATTTTGAGGGTAAAACCACTGGGCTGAGAAACCGAGGCAGGAATTTTGGGGAGAATAGTTTACCAGAACTGACTGCTCCTCTCTGCAACCAAGAGGGTCAAGAGGGTCGACGTTCCCTGAATTATATAGCTAGTCATGATTCCAAGTTTCAAAGTCCCTTCTCTCACATTTGAACTTTCCATTAACCAATGCAAGAGTGCTTCGTAGCTACCCACGGCTTGCGGCAATCCTTTGAGAGTGCTCACTAGCCCCCCGTTGGCTCGGTCGGCTCGCTTGCCAGGCCTCGTTGCCTCCTTCGGCACGCCATACACGCTTTCCCCGGCCCGACCTAGCAAGTCGGGCTCGGCATGCTCTCAGATGATTTGCTCACACACACTCACTCAAAGACAATGGAGAGAATGAAGGATGTGATATGCATAGGCTGATGGGCAAGGGTCAGTTGCGAAAAGTTGGTTGCCCCTTCGGCAACATTAAAAGGAATCACATCAGGAAAGAGCAACTACTATTCATAAGTATAGCATCCTCTCACTGTGCGTGGGTTTGTAGACTTGAACAAGTAGACCCCTTTTCAAAGGACTTTAAAGAGAAGTGCTTCCTGCAATGAATGTACCCAGCAGAAAATACATAACAGTATGGGATTAACCCCTAAAGTGGACTAGCCTCAAAACTGTCAAAAATTACTCTCTTCAAACTACCCTCTTCAGATGCAAGGTGAAAGTTTTCAAAATTCTCACGGATTTTAAGGAATGTAATCGTATGATCTAGTACTTTGACTTGTACGTGAAATCTCATATTCAAAATCCTTGTCAATCGTGAGATCGTTATGTTCAAAAAAACACAGAAAAACGATTTCCCCCTCACTGTATGTATGCAGGACAACAAGTTTTTTGAGGGCCAAAAAAAACCATTTTCAGGTAGAAAATTTGATATAAGGCTCTGCAGAATCTTGTTCCCAGGCGAGTTAGGAACATGTCCATGCTTCTTTATCTACATGGAGGTATGCTGAAATTCAAATGCAAAGGCTGGTCTTTGACAATGGCATGTAAAAAAAATAATATTTGGATCGAAAATCCAAATGGTGAGATCATGCCCTAAAACCTTAATGACTTGCACAAAAAAACAAAATTTGAAATAATATTAAATTCTGGTGATTCTTTGAAGTTTCCGTGATCTAATTAACTTCGGGCAGATTTTGAGAATAAACGAGCATACACCACAGTTTGGGCAGCTCCTAAATACTAATTATCTCCTAAAGTATGAGGAATTCAATGATTTTTCAGAAAAATATGAAAAGTCTTTACAACATGCAAAAGGTTTCAACTTTGTACGAGTCAAATACAGTAAATGAGAGGCTGACCAAATCCCAGACAATCATAATCTGGTCTCAGTCCACTTTAGGGATTAAACAGATGTGGGCAAAGCTGAAACGTACCTGAACGGTGAGCAAATGATGCATGGAGACGGAAGAGTACCGTACAGTACAACAGAGGTTGTTCCATATTCTTGACATTAAGTTTGTTGCTGTGAATCCACGGGCACAGAGTCAGGCAGCAGCAGGGGCCCGCAGGGGGATCGATTCCCTACCAGGGTGATGTCATGACAGAATGTCTTGGGCAAATAAAGGTGCCTCATGGAATACTATTCCATACATTTCCAGACACCAACCCCATGGGGTAATATATAAATCCCAATATAATGGGGGGGACAGCTACCAAGTCAATTCCTTATTCCAGATTATAAAGTCCACCAGATGCCCCTCGCCAATGGCAACCGTTACGGACCCGGCCCCTAATTGGCCGAATCACGGCGCGGCTCCAGCGCACGTGTCCACGTCGGCGCACCCATGTCCAGCTCGGATGTTGCGTAGTCCGGCCCATGGGAGATCATCGAGCAGGAGATCAAGAGACGACGATAGAGAGATGGAGTGCTTTTGGTTTTGTTAGCTAGGGGGAGGAATTGGGTACTGAGAGCTTTATCATGTCGACGACGACGACGATGTCAGATCGCGAAGGTGCCTCCCTGGGGGAGGCTTGCTCCCCCCCGGCGAACCAAGGGCGGCTGTGGGCTATGGACCAGCGGATCGACCAGCCACTGGGCGACGAAGCCAACCACGTCCGCTCCATGTTCCTTTCTCAGGTGCCGCAACCAATTCCTTGAGCGTCATTGTCGGTATGAAGTTGCAGCAGGGATTTTAATTCGCTGCTGACACAGAAAAGTAGTACTTGAATTATTTTCCTTCCGTGGGGTAAGATTCCTTTTGTAGCTTCACGCCTGAAGAGGGTAGTTCAGGGGAGGTTCAATCTCGCCCGGTTCACGTGAAACGGCAGCAGGAGCTCCTTTATAAATCTCAACGTGCACATTGTTAGTTAGTCTGTGAAGGGAAGTTTGAGCAGTATGGTATGTGTGTATAGAGCTTACTTACCGATGAATTCTCAGGGTTTACTGAATAGTTGCGACTCAAATTCGTGAGACTAGTCCTCTTAGCGATGTTGTTAACCCTTCCGCACAGGCTCGATGATTTCTCTTCGAGTTACTGTAGGTCACGTAGCGTGAATTATTGGACAGGATCTTTGTTTGAGAGGCTCACTGGCACCTACGGGTCACTGTCTTCTCTTTTGGGTTTTATCTTCCATGACTCGAGATCTTTCGTTTCTCTCACTGGCTGCTGCCTGCATTCGAATCTAGCGAATATGCCATCAAGGGAGCTTAAGCAAGTCACGTGCTATTATTAGCGTTAATATATTACTAATGAGGTGGAAGTGGTGGCCGTGACGAACCTGTGGTTCGATGTATTCACGAAGTTGAATTCGGTGTTGTGCTCCAGGCAGTTCCGTTGAGTACGGTGTTGCGTCTTGCGTACCAGAGTTTGGGAGTGGTCTACGGCGATCTGGGCACCTCACCATTGTACGTGTTCAAGAGCACGTTCGCGAATGTGACAGTGAGTAACAAGGAAGATATCGTCGGCGCTTTGTCTCTCATCATTTACACCCTCACCATCATTCCTTTGATCAAGTACATCTTCATCGTCCTGCAAGCCAACGACAATGGTGAAGGTACGTAACACGGACTCCAGTCGATAATGGGGCTCTCAAGATCATGGGTCTTCGAATGTTGAATGTGTACACGTCGGTGATGAATGCAGGCGGTACTTTTGCACTCTACTCGCTCCTGTGTCGGTACTGTAATATAAGCTCGTTACCGAATCAGCACCCTTCGGATGTAGAGCTCACCACGTACCTCGTGGAGAATGCCAATCAGAAAACGTATCTGCAGCGGAAGCTGGAGGGTAGCCCAGTTCTTCAGAAAGTTTTGTTGTTGATCGTGCTGTTGGGCACGTGTATGGTGATCGGGGACGGCATATTGACCCCGTCGATCTCAGGTACTAGGCTACCTGAACAATGCAAGTGGGTTAGTTTGACTTCGATGTCAATGAGGACTAACCAGGAGTTTGTGTCTTTGATGAGATTGCGTCTTGTGTCCAGAAAATTCATGTAAATATCCATTTTTTCGGAGAGATTCGGCTCCTGATGCTATATGCTTTGCGCTCTGCAGTCTTATCAGCTGTAGCTGGAATCAGAGCTGCTTCATCCAGCTTGAATACCAGTAAGCATCTTGAGCAACTACCCTTACTTTCAGTTTTGTTCGGGTCTTTACAAGGGCCTCATGTTTTGGTTTTGTCTCGCTTTGCAGATCTGGTGACGGTGATGTCGATAATCATTTTGGTCTTCCTCTTTAGCTTGCAACGATTCGGAACAGCGCGAGTTTCCTTCTTGTTCGCACCCATCTTCACCTCCTGGTTTATCATCCTGGCTCTTCTTGGATGTTACAACATCATCAAATGGGACAAGACGGTGTTTAAAGCATTCAACCCCATTCACATTGTTTACTTCTTCCGGCGGAATGGAAAACTAGGGTGGGAGCATCTCGGAGGAATCGTACTGTGTATGACAGGTGCCACTATATGTCTCCTGAACTGGCAGTCTTATAATATCCACTTCTCTTACTTATAATCTGTTATACCTCAAGTGTTTCTCAGTAAGAATCCTTCGCTTGTGTGCTTCTCATCTTTTGACTTTGACATGTTTGTTTCAGGAACGGAGGCCTTGTTCGCTGACTTGGGTCACTTCACTTACCGGTCTATTCAGGTGATTTCCGCTGCACCATTATGGACTCCAGGAAGGTTCATTAACTTCCACGAATGTAAGGAGGATTTCACAGAATTAGTAACTTCATTAATGAGGTACTTTAATGAAAATTATGAATCACACGTGAGCGATAGAATGTCTGATTACCTTTCTGACACAAAAAATGTGCTTGTGGATTATGTGCAGGTTGCATTCGCTTCGCTGGTGTACCCTTGCTTGATTTTGACTTATATTGGGCAGTCTGCATATCTGGTGGGGCACATGCAGGACGTTAGCGATCCCTTCTATTCCTCGCTCCCACGTACGTCGCAACTGCTTGTAGTATCAAAGAGATTCCGGTTTTGTGTCTTTTTACGGTTTTGTGGAATCCTTAGCATCGATGTTGAGTTCTAGTTCTGGTTCTGTGCAGAAACGTTGTACTGGCCTATATTTGTGTTGGCTACCATGGCAGCGATGATAGCAAGCCAAGCTATCATCACGGCCACGTTTTCCATTGTGAAGCAATCAGTAGCGTTGGGATGCTTCCCACGCGTGAAGATTGTGCACACATCAAACCACATTGCTGGGCAGGTCTACATCCCGGAGATCAATTGGACCCTCATGGTCCTCTGTCTGCTCGTCACAGCCGGTTTCAGAGACACCAACGAAATCGGCAATGCTTATGGTGAGCTAGTACTGATGATTTGAGCAATATCACTTCGGAACTCGTTGACTGTTAAGGATATTGCTAGCAATGCTGCCGACGGGGTGAGCTTTTGTTGATTTCGTGATTGGGGTGGGTATGCAGGCATCGCAGTGGTGGTGGTGATGATCGTGACGACGTTTCTGATGACGCTGGTGATTGTGATCGTGTGGCGGAAGCATGTGGTGCTGGCGCTGTTGTTCGGGGTGTTTTTCGGCACCATCGAACTGGTGTACTTGTCGGCCGTGTTGTTCAAGACAACCCAAGGCGGCTGGGTGCCGCTGGTCATCTCAGTCGTCTTCGGCACTATCATGTACGTGTGGCACTATGGCACGCTGAAGCGGTACCAATATGAGATGCAGCACAAGGTGTCTGTGGGCTGGTTGCTGGGCCTGGGCCCTAGCTTGGGTCTAGTGCGCGTGCCCGGGATCGGCCTCATGTACACGGACCTGGCGCACGGCGTGCCGCCTTTGTTCTCGCACTTCGTCACCAACTTGCCCGCCATCCACTCCACGGTGGTGTTCGTGTGCATCAAGTACCTGCCCGTCAACACAGTGCCACAGGAGGAGCGCTTCCTCATCCGCCGCATCGGCACCCCCGCCTACTCCATGTACCGATGCGCTGCGCGCTACGGCTACAAAGATATCCACAAGAAGGACGACCACTTCGAGCAGCTTCTCATGCGCAGCTTGACGCGCTTCGTCGAGGAAGAGAGCCTGCGCCAACAATCGGACCGCGATTCCATGGCTGCAAGCTGGACTCCCGAACAAAGCACCACCAATTCAACTTCCTTGCCGCCCCTGGTCACCACCACGCCCAATCGTCTCCAAGTGGAACGTATGTTGCGATTGCATGGGCTCATGCAAGCAGGCACCAATCCCGAGGACTCAACTGATGGGGAATTTTTGGATGAGTCGGGGATCAGCCTGGCTGAAATTTCTTCAAATCAACGAAGCATAAACGACAGTGCACAGATTGCCAGTGTCAACAGCTCGGAAGCACAAGACGAGCTTGCATTTCTGAACTCATGCAAAGAAGCTGGCATCGTATACATCCTGGGGAACAATGTTGTGAAAGCCCGGAAGGATGCAGGTTTCTTCAAGAAGTTGGCCATCAACTATATCTATACTTTTCTACGAAGGCTCAGCAGAGACAGCCGCGTGGTGCTCAACATTCCCCACGAGTGCCTACTTCAGGTGGGCATGGTGTACTATGTGTGAATCTTCTACTCATGTATGTATATACAGGTGAGTGTATCGACATAACATTTTTTAGCTAAAGACATCAAACCTCGGGGGGACGAGGAAATTCAGGATAGGCTACAGATTGACCCCAATATTTGAGGGTTAACATGATTGATTCCACATCTGTCTCTGAAAAGAAGGGGCAACTAGGTGGAGCCGGTTGCATGAGATTAGTTGTACATAGTAGGCTGCGAGGAGAGAATACAGTTGTCGAGGTTTTGGTCACATCCTCAGGTTAAAATGTGACTTTGTACAAAGGTGACGAATATTTCTGGATGCTTTACATGATACTCAAGTGATTTATGTGGGTGTTTCAAGTGGATCAAGAGTAGTCGCATCTGAAGACATGACCACGTAACATGCTAGAGTATTGGTACTCTGCAGCACACTGACTTTGCATTGTAGGTGTAAACATACCTTGTTGGCATACAATGCAATGTTTCGCCAGTCGTGGAGCATTAACCTGTGCATGCAGTGTATTTTGGTCGCAGCGCTCTGGTAAGCATGGAAGTAATAAGTCCGTAGTAGCTGGCTTTCAAGAAGAAACGAAAATCGTCTTGAGAGCTAGCAAGCTAAGTGGTTCACAAGTTTGAATCGAGACGATCGTTACCGAATGTCATTCTTCGATTCCAGTCCTGGTCGCAGAAGAACCAGAGGAAGACGTATCGATCCTCTGCTCACGACACCGTGACCCCACTGGCGCGTAAGTTGGAGAGCTCCTAATTTCAGTCCAGAGACTGCGGATGCTTGAGCTCGCTGGGTTGCAGGACAACATGCTGAATTCCCCCGAAGGCCCAACACGTGAGATTCTAAAATAACGTGCACACATCCAATGTACGAAGAGAGCGGCTACCGCACAGAGCAAGGTAAAACCTACAGCAGATACGAGAATGTCAATACAAGTTATAGTTCCTGCTAACCTTGATCTGGCGCCGATTGTAGGTGTATGTAGCATGAATGTTCTCGTCAGAAGCCAGAATTACAGCAGCGTAAGAGAATTCGCCCCCATCGACATTTTCCAAAGTCAGGTAGTCTTGCCAACTAAGTCCATCGTCTTCTGATATTGCTACTTTTAGGATCCCACGAGATACAGTGTTGTATAGTACCAACAAGCGACCATCGTGTAGTTTCACGCCATCAAAGCCTGAGAGAGCGACCTATTAACTGATCAATAATTGCTATAACATATAATAGGCTGAACCGGGTGAAAGGACTTACAGTTCGACAGAGGAGATGAAAGCTATGTACCACAATTGCAGTTGATTAGATCAGTTGGAGTGCCAAATCCCCAAGTGATCCCTGCATCTTCAGAGCTTGCCATACATATTCTGCCCACCACTGAACTAGCGCGTAATAGAACCCGAAGAGTGTCATTAGCTGTCAAGAATGGAACGGGTTGTATAACCCCAAAAGGAACACCAGGAATAAAAATTGGACCGTGTTTTGTCCATGAACGGCCTGCATCAGAAGTCACCTGCACCCACCCGCATTCCACCTTGTCAGTTCTGAAAGAGTATGGCACCTATCTTTCGTTGTGAATCTGCACAAAGGGCTGCTAGCTTATGACTGCTTTTACTTCACTTCATTAAAAACGATAAGGACCAGCTTGCTGGACCCAGCGCGTTTTTGCATATCAGATTTACCTCCATCCAAGCCCCCCATGCATTCCAGCTCTCAGTTGAGGAGCCGCACAAAAGTCGGCCATCCTTCATCAATAGCGGCTGCGATAAAAGGTTCGAATTAGCCAAGACCCGCATGCTTGCTTTACGTCCTACGTAGTCGAAACGAACGTAAAATCAGCTCATGCATGCCAGAGGTGTCTTGTAATCGAGACATATCTACCTTTGTTCCAGTCAGTTAGTTGGTACTCGTTGCCGAAGCGGAGGCTTGGCAAGGGAACTCTGAAGTGATCGAAGTATATAGTTTAAGGGAGAAGTTACCTTATTTTTGATCGGACCAAGTATGCCAGGAGGCAACTGCTCTCTAAGTGACCACGTAGAACCATTGTCCGATGATCTCTTCATAAAGCCACTCCATCTGTTTCAACACGTCGATGAATACTGAAACAAGTTGAAAGAGTTGAAATACTACTCATGATGTGAGATCCCGAAGGACACCTACTTTTGCACTTCTTCACCGATCTTGTAAAATAGAAGTAATTCTCCATCAGGCATTTTGAAGAGCACCGGGTTCCAAAGAGGCACACCCGGCTCACTGTCTACCAGTACCGGGGGTTTCCAAGATCCTGCCTGCCCATGCCAAATGACGAGTATAAAATGTTGTCACATGTAAATGCAAGAACAACCACAGTAGAACAATCTCTCGCAACCGACAGACCAAGGCTGAAGCTACAACCTCATAACATCCACATGACAGTAACAATTTTGAAAGTGTTGCCAACAATTTGTGAAGAACCAACGAGCTCCACAGGAGTCAATTCTGCACTTGGCACAAAATATGGCCTACAAAGCTAGTTTCAGTCAGCTTGTTTACGACAAGATTACGGTAAAAAAAAAAAGAGGAACTAACCCCATGCTGAGATGTCCAGATTGCAACATCAATATAGCCCTCGTAAGTGCCCCCGAAGTACGCCACCAAGAATGCACCTGAGCCCAACTGCATTCGGATTTACGACACTATCATCCATGGGCGAACAGGAACTGCCGGCATACCATTCCACTTGTATAAAACATCCAAAGCATTCATCTACATCCTATGTTGCCAATCGCCAGTCAGTGTAAAGAGTAAGATGACATTCAGGCTCAATAACCTAGACAGAAGTACAGAATGATGTATAGAAACTCGTAAGTTTTGTGGACTTGTTCTTCGCAGGTTACATAACCTGGCATACATAACCAGCTAGAACAAAGATTCATCTCTGCGAAAAATTACGATATTAGCATACCTCAACAATTGAGGAGGCATGACAACTCAGAAACGGAGCTTTTCCATCTTCAAACAAAAACTCCTCTGTAAGTATCGCAGGATGACGAGGCCTGGTCATGTCAGAAATTGCACGATGAGCATCAATGCTGCTGTTCTTTCCCATCTCTACACTGAAAGGGAAACGACAGCAACTAAGCTCACTGGAATAGAAATAATCCAAACAAACCTGTATCTACCGTCAAGGCACATAAGCGAGCAAGAGCAACGATCTAATAAGGTCATTCCAGTCGTGATTCGTGAGTATAGAAAATACAAACAGCCACACATAAGGAGAAGATCCAACCTGGATGTCAGCAGCATTTCTTCAAACCCTGATTGATATAAGTTTTCAAGAATCATATCCAGGTCTACTTTCCTTGAGCTGCTTTCACCTCGTGAGCCCGCATCTTCATTGTTTGGCATGTTGCCATGAGGGATTCCAACTGAAGGAAATAGTAAGTACAAAGTGGATCCACATACGGCGAATGTTACAAGCAATAAAAGCGTCCAACTCGTGCAAATCCTCACGAGGAAGCGTCGGAGTTCCAGCGAAGCACCCGCGCACCCTGCACAGAAATGCTTGCACCTAAACATGACGACGAATATAGGATCCAAAAACTAAATCACACGACCTATGCATCTCATCTTGAAACCAGACACCATCATAGTGCTTTTTCATAGAATTTTCTTCTCCAAAGCAAGTAATATTACGTCCAGGGGTGTTGAGGAGTACTCCGATCAGATGCTTCATACGCATCACATATACTCCAGTGAGATGCCTCATGCTCCATATGCAGTAGATCTCACTTGAACTACACACACAAAGTGTGACCGCTGCACAAGAAATTTCCACACGTTGAGTAAGGCAGATTTGTCACTCAAGACTTCCTGTTATCATCCGCAAGCCATGCTCTGTAACGATTACAAAACTGACAACAAAGATCAAAAATCCAAATCCAAACAGATTATTACATGCTCTTCAACCCTAAAACCAGAGCAGCATGAAGTAATTCGCATTAAGTTAAATGCTCAATTAAGTTGCGCTCTAATTAGACTGCTACAGTGTAAAATTTGCGAGAATATTCCAATATCGATGAAACTCCATGAATCAATCGAAATGTCGCTATCACTGTAAACACCTCAGAAAGAACAATCGACCAAGCTTTAAGGCTACATTCAATCAGAAGAACGAAAAGAATACCGAAGCAGAATCGTGGCTTGTGATAAAACTCTCGTGAAAGAGGCAAAGGCGCCAACATTTCACCGCCATAGCTCCTCGAAGCACTGCAAAACCTGCAGCACTCCCCTGGCGACAGTCCACCGTCCAACGGTCGGACAAACCCTGCTCGCATCCACGTGGAGTCATCGTTGGCAAGAACCATCGGTCGGCGACCTCGACAACGACTATTCCGTCCAGAGGTAGTCACAAGCGCCTAGTTCTGATAGAGGTTCTGGTAAACTCCTGGTTGTTGATAATTAGTATGGGACATATTAATTGATGTACCAATCAAACAATTTCAGTATAGAAAATGGTGGATTTAGGGTTCCCGAGCGCAATCATGGACGAGTACAAAGCAGCCTTTCTATCACCGGCCAAGGTAGGGGACATGCTCTTGTACACTGAGTCCTGTGAAGATCGTCGGATCGTATTTTTGGTGGACATGTACACTTATGACGGACATCCATCAACATCTTCCCCCCCATCCTAATATGCATCCATATTCCAAGGATATAATCGTAATTAATTAGTTCTCCATCACTTTCATGTGCAAGCTCACAAGATTAAGAAACAAAAAAAATTGATCATATTTGATCATGCCTCCCACATGCATGTGTAATGATCCGTTTCCTTATTTTTTTCATACTTACATGTATGAATGAACGAGTGCGCTTTACTATGAATATAGTTGTACACTTGTCTATACTCTATGCAGCTGGCTTTTCGGCATTATCTGCATGTTAAGTTAGAGCTTCAAATTGTGGATTGACGATGGAGGAAGAGAATGCGCAATAATATTGCAGCTGCTTGTTTGGCTTGTATCCATTGTCCTTATGAGCAATCAATCATAGTTAGTTGAATTTTACTGACTTTGAAAATTTACGAGTCTCATGTTCACTTATTCAGTTCTGAACTTGGTCATTTGTATATTGAACTTTTACAAGTATGGAAATTTGTTCATGTCTTTACTTTAAAAAAGCTGCTCTATGTACTTGAGCTGAATAATACATGTAGCAATACTTCAAAAACATCATGTCTATAAATTTCAAAATGTGACAAATGAACTCACAAAAGCCATGCGATGCAAAGTAGGTGTTAATTCTATTATTGATTCAGAAACTCTAGTATATCCAAACCCACCAAGAAGCTCCATTATTTAGCTTCAATCTTATATTCAACTTGTTTTGCTTTGCACCATTATTTTCTATGAATACTTGAGATTTAATGTTTGGTAATAGAGCAATTTGGGATGCAGCTATTTGCAATCATAATCTCCCAGATAAAATTCAGACTATTTACACAATTTACACAAATTTACACAAAATTCTTTGACTTCAAGGGTAGCATGGGGTTGGAGCGTGCATGTCAACACCAATGAATCCATTTGATTCGAGAGTGATGATAGTAACAAAAGGTTGTATGTACGTGTTCAAGCCACCTTTGTATTAATAACAAGCACAAATGAACCATTTCCAACTTTGAGAAAACATAGATTCTAATGCAAATAATTCGATATCTCTAGTGATAAAATCGGACAAGTTTCAAGCATGTTATTTAGGTGAAAGCCGAAGCAAACTTTTAACTAAAACTTTGCCGTAATAGTGTTACAATTGGACTTTGGGCAAAATTGCTCTTCACGTTAGCGTCTTTGGTCTATACCATGTCCGCATTTGCATTTTTCCAAAGACTTGATGGATGCATGCACTGATGCCTAACCCAACTTTTTTGAACACGATGCTCACAGCAGCCTGTCACTCACTGACCATGTTTGCTTGGTCGCTACGAACATGCTCGGCCTTTCTGTCATTTCAATGCAACAGCTCATGCCGCAATCCATTCCCCAAGTTAAGTTACAACAATTGCCGGTGCGTCTTCTGGAAGAAACAATTGATCCCGATTGAATCCAAGTCACATGAAAACAGGGACAAGAATATTACCAGACAAACTTTGATGTGAGTATGAAGATGGATGACATTGTGTCCGAGATGGAGACCCCCCCCGGCCGGAGATGATGGACGCACCCTCAGACGTGGGTGGGTAATTAGTAGGCTCTGCTCATGCCACGCTCATTGTTTTCCGCATGACGCATCATTTTGGTGTGGCTTGTTTTGATCATGTAAAAATTTACTGTTGTACAAGTCGCTAAGGTTGACCCTATTTGTGGTCAACTGGGTGAAATCAAAGTCAATCCTATTTGTTAGTCTCCGTAGGGTAAATTTGAATGATAAGAGGTGAGCAAGAATGTACCCGTGGTTATTTTCTTGTGTGATGACATTCTGTACGTTTCGCTTTGGTGAACAAATTCGTGTGTCTGGCATCAGCAACGAAATCATCCTGACCTAAGCCATCATAAGAACACAGTCGGCTTTTATTTCTTATGAGGAAAGCCTTGTAATTTCCAATTACAAAGAAAATCTTGTAATCTCTAACTACGAAGAAATTATGGTAATTTCCTGTAATCAAGAAAACCTCGTAAGCCCTCGTTACAAAGAAAACCTCGTAAGCCTTGGTTACGAAGAAAACCTCGTATGCCCTGGTTCCGAAGAAAACCTCGTAAGCCCTGGTTAGGAGGAAAACCTCGTAAGCCCTGGTTACGAGGAAAACCTCCTAAGCCGTGGTTACAAAGAAAAATCGTAAGCCTGGTTATAAAGAAAACCTCGTAAGCCTGGTTATAAAGAAAACCTCGTAAGCCTTGGTTACAATAAAAACCTCGTAATCTCCTTGTAATTTCCATTACAAACAAAATTTCCTCACTCCAAGTTACGAAGAAAGCCTCGTTATTGTTATTCCAATTGCCGTTTCTGACTATACGTGCGATTTCTGGTTGATTGACGTATAAAGGACGACAGTTGCAATTTTAACAGTATAGAGAGGACAGTAGTTGCTATTGCAATTCCGTGATAAGACATGGATCAACGAACAAGGCTGAGATATATTGACTTAGACATAAAGACAATTGCAATTGACAAGAACGTAGAATTTGACTAGCTTATAGAGAATGGCCATCGCAATTCCCGAAAAAGAATTGGCTCACGTAAATTGCTGGCAGGATTACATATTTGATGGATAAACCTCCTTTAATGAATGAAAGTTTTGTCATTCCCAGCTACGAAGAAAACCTCGTATTCTTCAATTACGAAGAACAAAAACTCGTAAACCTTGTAAACCCAATTACAGAGGAATCCTTGTACTTTCCAATTACAAATAAAACCTCCTAACTCCCATTTACAAAGCAAACCTTGTAGTCCCAATTGCAATTCCTGCCGACACTTCCAATTTCTGAATGATTGGCATATAAAAGATGACAATTGTAGTTTTCAACTATTTGATAGCTGCAATTCCTCGACAAGACAAGGATCTACCAACAAGGCTGGAATTTATTGACTTAGAGATAGAGACAATTGCAATTAACAAGAAGGTAAGATTTGACTCGCTTAAAGATAATGGCCGTAACAATTTCAGACAAAGAATTGGTTCACGTAAAATGCTAGTAGAGAAACTTGTACTAGTGGTTTCTGCACAAGATGAACCCAAGTTAGCTATGTCTCGACAAGTAAGGTCCCCCTTGTCTCGACGCAAAAGCTTGGTGGAGAGTGTGGTGGAAACACTTCACTCGTTCACTAGTAAAAGAACCGATGAACAAGAATATTCCCTGCTCTTATAAACCCATGCATTTCTTCTTTTTCTAGATTTTTTTTAAAAATAAAATAAAAAATTCTTTGATCTTCCATTGAATGAAATCTAAAGAATTCTCGCAAATTTCAAAGAATTGGGTTCGTTGAAAAAAAGCCAGTCGTGCACAAAAATAATCATATCTCCCTTGCATGTCGGAAACCCACATTACACAAAGGCATTGTACACATGAGCCTCAACGTCTGGAGATTAGGCATTGTCTGACAACCTCATCCAAAGGACGGACGTGTAGTTGACCACAAAAACAACAACGGCTGTTTTGATGGTGCGATGACATAAAAGCGATGTCAAACCCATCAATTGAAGCACGAACATGCATGGTACATGTAGCAAACAAACACCGAATAGAAAGGTAGGCTTTTCTCCTCCACTTGGTGGTTTTTTTTTTTCGCAACAATTTTGTTGTTGAAGAATGGAGACAGCCGGGGAATGGTATTGGAGTTACAAAAGGGGGGGATACCAAGAATTTAGCTGACAAGTTTTTTCCCTTTCCTGACAGAAGTTGGTAGTGTACAACTTGTCCTTTTGAAATGTTCACATGACCAACTATCAGATTCTGCTCCCCCAGTCAGCACCTTTAAGTGGCTTACAAATCAGTCAGTAAGCATGCTTGGGGAACTTGGAGATTCTCGTATTAAGAAGGTCAAATGTGATATAATTGAAAGTCTTTTTTTTGTGGGGTAGGGTGCGCATTATGTTTGCAGTTGAAATCAGCTTACTCTTTGATCTTCGAAGATATGAGCTGCACTATTGCCATATTTGGAATGTCCGGGAAATGTCTTAACCTCTTGAGGGGAGAGGAGCGTAAAAAGATATGTTGTTTCTACGGAAAGTGAAACTTTGACTCAATGTATCTCAAGATCTGTATGGTGATATTTTAATTTTTTTTGGTGGGATGATTGAATGGAAAGTTTTAAACAAGATCCTACGGCTAGATTTTTCAGAATCGAGTTTTGAGAAAGGTTTGTTTAGGGATTTTAGATATGGCTTTGGGGAGGTTACTGTTGAGGTTCTCCTTTATGGGAATGATGTAGGGAGGTTGAATAAGCATTCAAATCTCACATTGGCAAGCCCATTGTGGGATGGTGGAGGAAATTAGCCAAGAATTTCAATTCTAAAGCCAAGAAATATGTTGAGGATTTACAAAAAAAAACTATGTCAAATGTTTATGAATGTTATTGTCTCTAGCCTTCAAAGTATGTGTAAAATGTTTCAAGATTACAAACTAATAACTACACTAGAAATCAAATTTAGTGTTGGCAACACTAAATACAAAATACAACATTAATTTCAACAAGGGTAAAACCATGACAACTTTAAATGCAAGCTGCAAAACTAATTGTAATTGATAGTAAATTATCAGTAATGAAATATTAAGAAAATTGACATTTAGTATAGGATTTTATTATCATATACATTGAAATCGTCAGGAAATTTCAATTTTCCAAGGGAATAGAATTTTGTTAAAATTGTAAGCAGATGAAGATCATCACGAAATGACTAAAACTGAAATGTGACGTTGGTGGGTAATTCTCGCGTTTCCAATTCTCTTTGAATACATGTCACCCGCATAAACACATGTGCCGCGACTTCGGCTCTACGTAGCAACTTCAGCTTTTAACCCTAATCAACACATCCGTGTTTAACTCTTTGCCGTCACATCAATTTCAAATCCTTTGTAGCACATCAACTTCTAACCTTCTACGACAATTTCAAGTGTGATGCAACCATGTGGTCCTTACCGACAGAATCAAGTAGTTATGGGTGGTTAAGTTTACATTTGAGTTCCCCTAAGCAGGTGATCAACTGCTAGGCGAGTCAAGCTCCCAAAAGGCTCGCTTGACTCGTTCAGGTAACAAAACACTACAACAATTAGTTTTACAGACACTTGAGGCTTGTGAAACTCAAACGTGAAGCTCAACAAAGGAAGCCGGTAGGTGGAAGAGGGGCTGCCTCAATAAAGTGGCTGCTTCAAACACTAATTGTCCATTATGTGACTATTAGTGGTTGTGCACATGATGGATGTCATACATTATTCATCATCCAACATTAGATACATTATTTATCATCCATTACCATTCAAGTGTATTGATGTAAATAAAAGACCAACTACTATATAATACTCTTTCTAGAAAGTTTCGTGACATTTTCCGTATTCCGTTTGAGAAGAGTATGAAAACAAAAAATCCAAAAAGAAAGCTAGAGTAGCTCAATATCACCCCTTAATCGTAAATCTACAAGGTATTAGTGAGGTAAAATGAACCCGTTCTTGAAATACCGCACAAATTGAGACTAAATCTAAAATATATACACATGTTCATGCACAAAATTATCACCACATAGAGTGTCCTAGTTATGTAAGATGAGTATACATTCTCATTCTAACATGTATAAATCAGCAACATCTGAATGGGATTGAATGGGGTCCATTTTAGGAGAGTCCACCTTGGTTGAGAGGAACTTGAGGGGGCAGCAATGAAGGAAGGCAGATAGAGACCCAACGACCTACATGAAGGAAGCGGCTGGAGCAGGTAGTAAACCAAGGAAACGGCGGGCAGTGGATGAACAATGCACGGATGGTACAAAAAACATTCATCCATAACCACGAGTTTAATTAGAGAAGCAGCCGGGGAGAGCGAACAAGTGAGCGCGCAGTCAAGGCCTGTTTTGGCAGTTGGCACCACAGCGCCACTGGAGTTTGCTGGTGGTGTTGGTGCTTTTCCTCTCGCATGGTGCTCCGCTCTATTTAGTTCCTGCGCGCTCGACTTGTTGTCCGCTCTGTTTAATTCCTGTGCGCGCTCGACTTGTTGTTGCTGGCTCTCCGCTCCGTTTAATTCATGCGCGCTCGACTTGTTGTTGCTGGTGCTCCGCTCTGTTTAATTCCTGCGCGCGCTCGACTTGTTGATGCTGGTGCTCCGCTCTATCTAATTCCTGCGCGCGCTCGACTTGTTGTTGCTGGTGCTCCGCTCTATCTAATTCCTGCGCGCGTTCGACTTGCTGTTGCTGCTTGCTATACCTTCGATCGTCTCCATACATTTTCGAGCAAACATGGCGGCTCGTCTTGCTCTGGTGCTGCTGCTCGCTTCCTCTGTGTGGCCGCACGCTTCCGTGCAAGCCTTCGCTCCTTCCGGATGGAGTGAAGCTCATGCCACTTACTACGGCGGAGCTGATGCTTCTGGAACTCAAGGTGCCACTAGCTAGCTTCATCGATCATCTAGAATCCACATTATCCTGCTGTTTTTCGCCTTGCGAATTTAGTTGTCAGTAGTCTCTAATACGTAGTGCTCTTGTGGAAATTGTTTCTGGAACTTAATTCTAACTCTAAATAATGTGTTTCATGCCGTCCGGCTTGTACTCCTTTGATCTGTTGAGCAGAAACGAAATTAGGAAGTGATCGAAATAAGAAACGAAAGTTGTGATGGAAATGATTTGTGATAGAAGATTGGAACGGTAGTAGCATATGAGAGTTTCGATTTTTTGTGGCAGAAGTATTTACGACTGTGTAGGAATGGTAGAGGAGGTTCGTATGTTTGCTGAGATGCGTGATGCGGTTCTGTGCAGGTGGAGCGTGTGGATTCGGAAATCTCTACAGCACAGGCTATGGCACGAACACGGCTGCTCTCAGCCAGCCGCTGTTCAACTCCGGGCTTACCTGTGGCGCATGCTACGAGCTTGCTTGCGATCCTAGTGGCTCGAAGTACTGTGAGGGCCAGCCGTCTGTGATCGTCACCGCCACGAACTTCTGTCCTTCAGGCTCCGAAGGCGGATGGTGTGATCCTCCGAGGCAGCATTTCGATCTTTCTATGCCTGTATTCGACAAGATCGCTGAGGAAGTCGGTGGTGTCATTCCTGTCCATTACCGAAGGTGAGTATTCGCTTGGTAAAAATTTCTATTGGAAGTTGTTCGAGAAAAACCGTTGATAATTGGTGTTTTGTATTTTCAGAGTTCCGTGCCAGAAGCAAGGCGGCATGCGGTTCACCATGAACGGCAATCCCTACTTCATTATGGTGCTTGTGACGAACGTGGCCGGAGCCGGGGACGTGCAGCAACTTTTTATGAAGGGTTCGAACACAGATTGGTATCCAATGAAGCGCAACTGGGGACAGATATGGCAGTGCCAGGATGGCCACGAGCTCGTGGGACAAGCGCTCTCGTTCAAGGCTGTCACTAGCGATGGCGCAACCGCTATCTCCATCGACGCCGCGCCTTCGAATTGGGAGTTCTCTCAGACTTTTGAGGGCTCCAATTTCTGACAAGGCCAATGGGAGCTGCACAACAACCACAGTCATCTAGAATTTCGATCGTTGTGCAGTGCAAAGGTTGCCGAGGTGTTGTTTCCTGTGCATTTCGTTTCAATCACCCGCTCCTCGAATGTATTCTAGAGCTCTGGTATTTTAAGAGGATTTAGAACGCTGTGATCAGCCTCATACTGGAACATGCACATGAATAGCTGATCGAGTGCAGAGGTGAATTGTCTTATTTGTGTCGACCACCCGCCCTGTGACCACTCTTTCCAATAAATCGTGAGCATAAGCATAAGCATGCTGTTTTGCTCCTTCCATATCCCTATTCCTTTAACTCTGCACTTTCATTCGGGTACTGGTACAATGCCTATCACTGTCTCCGTTCTTAAATAGTTTCAGAGAAGTCTTAATCGATATGTTATGTAGAGAAAGCATACATTGGCCTTTTCTTGTGCGAAAGTCCGTGACCATCTGCACTTTTGATCTTAAAACTTTTGCATAAATGAACCCGAATGTCCACATACATGAAATTATAGGATCCATTCGAGACCGGACACGACGGTCACAGGTAACAGCATCGTGAGTTCTCATGGTACCAGCATCGTGAGTTCTGACGGCATCAGCATCGTGAGTTCTCAACCCATCACCACTGCACTCAACCGTAGTTCCAATCCCGTGAATTTCGGAGTCACGATGCTAATTATTGTCGGTTTCGGGACTTGAAATCACTTCTTGCAACTTTTATGTTTTTACTACCAGAATCGGCTATGGTGATCTTGCACTGTAGTTAGACTTGAAGTGCAAGTCGCAAATTTCGGAGGATGAAATGATGTCTCAGTCTCTAGATTATGACTGGCATGCTCCAACCACGTTTCAACGTGATGGTGCAACATGGTCACATGCCGGCTCAATACGGCATTCTAGAATCTGTCGGGAATGCGCTCGGTTGTAAGAGAATGCATAACACTGGCTAGCAATCGGAATATGAGGACTTGTTGATCGCTGGCGGCAGAGTGGTTGTCGGTAGGGCGGGGACAACGAAGTGAGTTTCTGACCTTCTTTACGGCTAGTGCCTGTGAAGCACCGCCGCATTGCTGGCCAATATTGTGGCGGATATTGATTCTCATGTGTGTCAGAGGTGGTGCCCACTCTTCTTTACCATCGCCAAGGATCCCATGCGATGGTTCTGGATTCTTCGAACACCAGCACCACCAGCATTCATTGCTGTTTGAAGTCTGTGGCTGCTTCTTGATAGCAAGCTTGGAGGGACAAATGATTTGGGAAAGAAAAAAGAACTTGATGTGAGGTAGAAGGACCTATAACCGACCACTTAAGGTTTTTAGCATATGTTTTTGAGGCTAATAATTTGAAGAGGATTTTTCCCCTATACAAACATAAGGTCATTGTTGAATGCAAAAAAAATGGAATTTTATTCCCAATATTGAAATAGTTACAAATTTTTTAAGTGAAAAGTTGAAAACCACTCATAAATAATATGTAGAGTTTCTAGTAACCGATCACAACAATAGTGGTTTCTAATCATCATTCCAGTCATAGCTGTGCACATATAGTGTGACAAAAAACACAAACAAGGAACTAAAAACCGCTCAAAACTGGTCAGTAAGTTGCCATGGCTAGTAAGTGAAACCGAAATCTATCAAAATGGATCCCGGTTAGCTTCGACGTAGATCGATGCCGCGACCATGAGGGGGTGAACCTGGGATTTGGGCTTGGCGGAGGGCCATGTGGCTCCACTAAATTTGCAAAATTTGTGCAAAATTTGTAATTCCACAACTGACCAACTTCCATCACCAAAAGTTAAGAGCACTTGTTGTCAACCTCATGGTCATCCATTGCAAATCAGGCCGCTACCTACTCTGGTTCATTAAATGCACCATCAGCCGCCCCCATAAGAATTCTTATTTTGGCCGCTCAGAAAGAAATGACGGCAATCAGTCTCCTCGCTCGCAGAATTTGTATAACCTACAGATCGGTTGTTGGTCCCCGGTCGGGAATGGGTCCCTCTACCTTAGTGTGGGTTCTATTTTTTGTTTTTTATGTGGCTAGTATGGAGTTTCAGTAAGTCCCCTACGAGATAAAAGGAAACAATATTTTGTAAGGCACTACTTTATTACTATCAAGGACATGAATGTTGGCCAGACCGTGACACGTGGCAATATTGTGATAGGTGATATTGTGGAACGTGGTAGTTTGGTGAAAGGTCACAATATTGTAAAAGGTGGTCATATTTTTAGAGGTAATATTGTGATATGTACGTAGCACCTTAAATCGTGACAGGTGGTAATATCGTATCAGGTAGCCTTGTTTGTACATTGAGGTAACATAAGATGCAATTTTCTCAAGGTTCTAAATATTTATGAAGACTAGATTTGAATCACTGCTTGTCTTAATTTTTCATGTTGAAGCTTGTTAAAGTATGTTAAGGCAAATGCCAATTAGAGACGGGGGATTGGTTTAAGATGCATCTATAAAACTTGTGAAGGGCAAAGCTTGTGAGAGAGTGGTAAGATCATAATGTTTGAGTTATTTTGAATCTTTCATGAAGTTTTTAACTCCTAAAGGCCGAAGAGGTTTTGAGGAAAACTTAGATTTGTTCTAAAATGTGCTTTTGGTGACTTTCATGAAGTTTTGCTTAGAAGACACTGTGAATACCTTCATGGTTTAAAATTTAGTATCTTACCATAGCAATTATTGCTCTTATACAGACTTTAAGAAACTAAAATTTTAAAATATAATAACCAATTATACTTTCAATATTGGTAGGTGAAAATTGGTATGACTCAAATCATATATCATGAATAGGGTAAATGTCACTAGTATTTATGAATATTACCATTAATTTCTAGAAATAGTAAATTTCCTAACACTTCTGAAGGGACACTTTACATGAGAGCAAAAATTCCTCTGCATGCAATTGGTTCATTTAGTTTTATTCTAAAAAAAAACCAATCACATGAGAGAAATTTTCTTCACTCCCGACGTAGAGTACATGTCGTTAAGAGACTGTCACATGTATACGTTTGAAGTGAAAATTCCATAAACTCAAACAAGGTTCGGCGGTTTGGCAAATTGGACGTAAATTCCAATTGACAAAAATCACTGTCTACATCTTTTCAAAAAACACAATCGACAAAAAAAATTGGTTGTTTGGGTTTTTGTGGGTTAATGACATCTGAAGTTAACTGTTGATAAAGGTTACTTTTGAACCTCACATTAGGCAAAGACGAGGAAAGTAGTAGACAAAGCAATTCACAAACATAAATACAAAGTACTTCCTCATCTACACCATGAGCAGTTCATCACACATAGGACCAAATACATATGCCATGGCTATTTTACATGTCACAACAATGATACAAAACTCCAGATACAATTACTCTACTCCTCTGTTTATAAAAAGATCTATGAACTATCACAAATGGTTGGATTATCTTTGTTCAAACAACATGAGGCTTTTAGTGAGTCTTTAGGACTTTTCCATTTATATAAAATCTTCTAGAGATGAGTGTTTAAACCAAATCTTAATTTTTCATAGATAGAGGAGTATGCGTTCTAAACTTCTAATGCGCAATCCATTCATAATGCGCACTCCATTCAGGTGGGACAATCTCTCATGTCCGAGTGTGTCTAGCACCTTATCCAAGTTGATGATTGTATAACTTGACTTCCAGGCTATGCTGAATCTAGCAATACAAATGTCCAGAGTGATGCTCACTTAGGGGCACTTCACACTATGGCCAAAGGTCGAGAGGCAGTCGATTTCAGCCAATGAAATTGCAGGAAACCCTAGTTTCGGCCTCTCGAGCCTTCACACTAGAAGCCAAAGTCCACCAGCCGTCACTCTCCAAATGGCCTACGTGGCAGCACTTTTTGACCAAGGTGACGGCCTCTCAACGTTTGTTTGGGTCCTGCATTTTGCAAGGCCCAAACTATGGTCGAGAGTCCGTCAGATTTTAATAATAAAAAATTCAATTACAATATTTTATTGGTTATTTTCAGTAAATACTTTTGGACTCTCAACAAAGTTTGGACTCTCAATTCCACGGCCTCTCGACTTGGACGGCCATAGTGTGAAGCGCCCCTTACTGTTATCCTATCCTCCAAGACTTCGTCTGACAGGGATACGCCAGTGCACGAGCCAAAACAAGCTTCCTTCACCTTTTTCAGAAGCTAAAAAATGCACTGAAACAGCTCATCCGGAACTTGCAGGAGTAACTAGAATAGTTGCTCCAGCTCAAACTTTTACTAGTCAAAGAAAGAAGTTGGATTAGTTGGTTAATGGAGATTGGGATACAAGGTCTTTGACAGTTTCGGTCAACGCGTCGAGGCTGTTGAACGTGGGGCTCATCTGCATCGACAGGGATGATGGTTGCGAGCTCGCCTTCATCTAGTAAGTCCACCACTCTGTTGGCCGCTTCAAAGACCCGTCACAAAAGCTTTCTCCTGTCATACAAACTCCCCATAACCCAATTCCGTTAAAATGGCACTATGCCATGTGCCATTTTGTCACACTAGATCTTACATTTGTGCTCATATAAAATGACCAGTACATTCTGTAATATCACAATTTTTTTTGTAATATCACTTCTTTATATACATTGTCACTCATTTTCCCTAATATCACCTTACAATTCTGTTATATCACATAGTTTTTGAACTACAGTTCAGAAAGTTGAGGTGTGCCATATTATCGGAATAATGTCATTTTAACGGAATTGGGGTTCCATCAGTTTTCCGTAAAAGAACTAGTATACGGTAAAAGAACTAGTATACGATCAGTATCAGTCGAAACTTGTTGTTTCGTACCTGAGACCATGAGCCGTGTCGATTCACAATCCAGTCGCCTTGCCATGAAAACATTGGGGAAGCTGGTTGTCCCTCGCATCAGATACTGATACGAGCCTGCACATGCCATGAATTTATTGTTGGACTCTTGGTGATTAGATCAGTGCAAGAGAAGAAGCTAAGTGTCATCGCGTCTACCTGGGAAGAAGTGGGTCACAGCTTTTGGAATGCGAACAACGGCTTGATCAACCACGTTCGCCTGCCCGAATTCTGGAATGCAAACGGCTAGATAATCCTGAACCTTTTTCACGATCTGGTCGTCGCTTAATGGTAAGAACTGGTTCGCATGATAATGCCATCAATCAACGTCAACCGTTAGATCTGGGTCAGCAAAATGTGCTACATTCTAGAGAGCGAGAGACTTACAAAGTCAGCTTCAACCACAGTGCCAGGCTCGTCTTTGTACTCATCGTGTAACTCATTGAGGTTGAAGAATGTCCATCCGGTAGTGGTATCGAATCCGAAACAAGCGTTGCTAGGCATGGATATCGGAACCTGGAATATCCAATCATTAAACTCTTGTTGAAGATTGCAAGCGTGACCGAATATTGGCTAGAGTTTTACCTTACGATCGAGCCAGAGGCGAACAGCTAATATGTCAACAGCACCAAGGTTGGCTGTGTTGACAAACTCTTCCCTGGTGCGCAACACTTTACTGAAGAGAAAAAACACAATAGCGACTGATTCAGTAACATGATACTCAAAGGAGTCATTGATCGAGAAGATTGAAGGTTGATTACCTGTTTGGGACGATTTTCTGCATTGCAGAGATGCCGACGGAGAAGATGACAGCGTCGGCAGGAAAATGCTCCTCACCACACAAAACTCCAGAAACGGAGCCTTCAGCGTCATCTGTCACAAGATCCGTCACCCGTTTGTTGGACAGAAAACAGAAACTGACATTCGTTGTCTTGCATTGCCCGGGAGAGCGAACGAACGAGTGCTCAGTCAAGGCCTGTTGGCAGTTGGCACCACAGGGCCACTGGAGTTTGTTGGTGCTTTTCGTCTCGCATCTTGCTCCGCTCCATTCCTCTCTTTAATTCCTGCTCGCTCAGACTTGTCGTTGCTGCTTGCTTCACCTTCAATTGCCATACTCGATCGTTTCCATACATTTCGAGCAAACATGGCTCACCTGCTCGTCTTGCTCTGGTGCTGCTGCTGGGTTCCCCGATTTGGCTGCCTACTTCCGTGCAAGCCTTCGCTCCTTCCGGGGGGTGAAGCTCATGCCACTTACTACGGCGGAGCTGATGCTTCTGGAACTCAAGGTGCCTCTAGCTTCATCGATCATCTAGAATCCACATTATCCCGATGCACATGTTTTATTTGGTCAGAGTGCCGTGCCAGGAGAACGGGGGCAGGCGGTTCACCATGAACGGCAACTTCATTATGGTGCTTGTGACGAAGGTGGCTCCGATGGTGCTTGTGACGAAGGTGGCTCCGATGGTGCTTGTGACGAAGGTGGCTCCGATGGTGCTTGTGATGAACGTGGCCGGAGCCGGGGACGTGCAGCAACTTTTAATGAAGGGTTCGAACACGGATTAGTATCTAGTGAAGCGCAACATGGGACAGATATGGCAGTGCTCGGACGGCCACAAGCTCGTGGGACAAGCGCTGTCGTTCAAGGCTGTCACTAGCGATGAGACAATCGCCTTCTCCATCGACGCCGAGCATGCGAATTGGGAGTTCTCTCAGACTTTCAAGGACTCCAATTTCTGACAAGGCTAATGGGAGGTGCACAACAACCACATTCATCTAGACTTTCGATCGTTGTGCAGTGTGAAGGTTGCCGAGGTGTTGTTTGCTGTGCATTTCGTTTCAATCACCCGCTCCTCGAATGTATTCTAGAGCTCTAGTATTTCAAGAGGACTTTTAGACCGATGTGATCAGCCTCATACTGGAACACGCACGTGAATAGTTGATCGAGTGCAGAGGTGGTGTATTGTCTTATTTGTGTCGACCACCCGCACTGTGACCACTCTTTTCTAATAAATCGTGAGCACCCACATGAGCATGTTGTTTTCACTACTGCAATTTGAGGGTTTGTAAAGTTTTCTTCTCGTTGAAATTTTGCAATGTTTTAGAAATTGCTTGTGCAACGTTCTCATGAAAATAAGCAACGTTCTCTCATCAGAAAGCAAAGTTATTTACAATCTAGTTGAAAACATTGCTTTCTTTCTTGAGGAAGTCTCGTAAAAAAGTTCCAAAACATTGCTAAACTTGAGTAACGTTTATACAAAAGCAACTTTGTAACGTTGCAAGCCCCTCCCTTTTCTCGTAGTGCTTGGTCCTTCCATAGCCCTCTTCCTTGAACTCTACATTCGGGTACTGGTACAATGCCTATCATTGTGTCCGTTCTTAAATGATTCCAGAGAAGCATACATTGGCCTCTTCTTCTGAGAAAGTCCGTGGCCATCTGCACTGTTGATTTTGAGACTTTTGAAGAAATGAACCTGAATGTCCACATACATGAAATTATAGGATCCACTCAAGAACGCACACAACGGTCACAGGGTAACAACATCGTGAGTTCTCAAGGTAGCAGTATCGTGAGTTTGCAAGGCAACAGCATCGTGAGTTCTCAAGGTAACAGCATTTTGAGTTCTGACGGTAGCAGCATCGTGAGTTCTCAACCCATCACCACTGCACTTAACTGTAGTTTCTAATTCCCGTGAATTTCGGAGTCACGGGAATTAGGAATTGCTAACTATTGTCGGTTCCGGACTTTAAATCACTTCTATCAGCTTTTATAATTTTCCTACCAGAATCGGCTATGGTGATCTTGCACTTTAGTTAAACTAGAAGTGCAAGTAGCAAGTTCGGAGGATGAAATGATGTCTCAGATTGTGACTAGCATGCTCCAACCACGTTTCAACGTCGTGTTGCAACATGGTCACTTGCTGGCTCGATGAATACGGCATTCTAGAAAGTGCCGAGAATGCGCTCGGTTGTATGATCGAGAATGCATTACACTGGCTAGCAAACGGAATATGGGGACTTGTTGCAGATCGCTGCTGCAGAGTGGTTGTCCGTAGGGCGGGGACAAAGAAGTGAGTTTTCTGACCTTATTTACGGCCAGTGCCTCTGAAGCACCGCCGCATTGTTGGCTAATATTGTGGCGGATATTGATTCTCATGTGTGTCGGAGGTGGTGCCTACTCCTGTTTACCATCGCCAAGGAACCCATGCGATGGTTCTGGATTCTTCGACACAAAACTCCAAACCACCAGGAGAGAATTGCGCAGACTTTGTCCATAGCGTGAAGGGTTGCAATTGCACTTCATCAACAAGAGAGAATATTTTCTTGTACGGGTACCAAATCCCTGCACACTCCGTAAACTACCCTTCAGCATTATAATTTGGACCCAATCACTAGTAAGCTATTGAAGGATCGGAGCTGTAGTACCATGGATGCCGACCGAACGAACGAGTGCGCAGTCAAGGTCAGTTGGCATTTGGCATCACAACGCCACTGGAGTTTATTGGAGCTTTTCCTCTCGCATGGTGCTCCGCACCATTCCTCTATTTTATTCCGGCTCGCTCGACTTGTCGTTCGTGCTTGCTACGCCTTCAATTGCCATGCTCGACCGTCTCTAGCAAACATGGCTGCTCGTCTTGCTCTGGTGCTGCTGCTCGCTTTCTCCATGTGGCTGTCTGCTTCCGTGTATAGCCTTCGCTCCTTCTGGATGGATTGAAGCTCATGCCACTTACTCCGGCAAAGCTGATGCTTCTGGAACTTCATCGATCATCTAGAACTCCGCTGCTTTTCGCCTTTGCAATTCATCTACGTTGCCGATTTAGTAGAATGAAAATCTGGTATATTATTAGTATCTAATTCGTCGTGCTCTTGTCAAAATTGTGTCTCTATCTTAATTCTGATGTAATGTGCTCTATGCGCTCCAGCTTGTACTCCTTTGGTCCGTTGAGCAGAAACAAAACAAGGAATTGACGGAAATAAGAAACGATGATAATGATGTGCGATAGAAGATTGGAATGGTAGTAGTATGTAAGATTTTCATTTTTTTTTGTGGCGGACGTCTTTACGAGTGTGTAGGAATGGTAGAGGAAGTTCTCCTGGGTTTGTCGAGATGCGTAATGCGGTTTTGTACAAGCTGAGCGTGTAGATTCGGGAATCTCTATAGCACAGGCTATTACACGAGCACGGCAGCTCTTAGCCAACCGCTGTTTAACTCCGGGCTTACCTGTGGCGCATGCTATGAGCTTGCTTGCGATCCGAGTGGCTCAAAGTATTCTGGCTCATGCTATGAGCTTGCTTGCGATCCGAGTGGCTCGAAGTATTGTGAAGGCCGGCCTAATGTAGTCGTCTTTGCCACGAACTTCTGTCCCTCCCGAAGACGGTTGGTGTGATCCTCCGAGGCAGCATGGGGTTGAATGCATCCTTGTACACAGGCTCCGAGCAACCATACTCTCGAAAAAGCTCCCGTGCACTTCCTGCCACGCATGTACCACTCTTCATTCACATCCACATCCACATGAGAGGATCACATCAGCAGAGACGAAGGCACAATGTATATACTTGAGTCATAATCTTCCCACTTGAGCGCAGTTACTATTGTCGAAATCAACCACTGCCACACGCCATTGCCGAACGTTAGAAACGGATCATACACCCTCCTTCGACTATTAATCAATTTGCAGTTGAGAGGTGATGGTCACCTGCATACATGAGAGGTAGGGCTGTCATGCGGTTCAACAACAGCAACCGCTTAAACTGCAGTCACAACCACGGAATCAAAAGTCTGCAGAAGAACCTACACTCTAATAAATTGTTGGATATCAGGAGTTACCTGTGTGTAGACGAAAGTACGAAGTGGGCTCGGTAAGAGAGGCATGTCTTGAAAGATTGGCGATTCTACCTGCAGAAATCGACAATGAGCATGCACTCCAGAAGCAGTCGAGATCAATGTAATTAATGCTGTGCAGGTGATGAATTGACCTCCAAGCCAGTAGGAGAGAATTGCGCAGACTTTGTCCATTTCGTGAAGTGTTGCAATCGCACTTCATCAACAAGAGTGAACTAGCCGTCGGTTTTCCGACGAACGAGCGAGCGCGCAGGCAAGGCCTCTGCTTTGGCAGTTGGCACCACAGCGCCAATGTACTTTGTTGGTGTTGTTGGTGCTTTTCCATTCGCATGGTGCTCCGCTCTATTTCATTCCTGCGCGCTCAACTTGGCGTTGCTGCTTGCTACACGTACCTTCGATCGTCTCCATACATTTCGAGCAAACATGGCTGCTCGTCTTGCTCTGGTGCTGCTGCTCGCTTTCTCTATGTGGTTGCCTGCTTCCATGCGAGCCTTCCCTCCTTCCGGATGGAGTGAACCTCATGCCACTTACTATAGCGGAGCCGATGTTTCTGGAACTCAAGGTGCCGCTAGCATCATCGATCATCTAGAATCCTGCTGCTTTTTGCCTTTGCGATACACCTACGTTGCGAATTCTTGAGTAGTATGAAGATCTGACATGTCAATAGTATCTAATATGTCGTGCTCTTGTGGAAATTGTGTCTCGATCTTAATTCTAACTGTAACTAATGTGTTCTATGTGCTCCGGCTTGTGCTTCTTTGGTCTGTTGAGCAGAAACAAAAAAAGGAAGTGATGGAAATAAGAAAAGGAATGATGGAAATGATGTGCGAAAGAAGATTCTAACGGTAGTAGAAAATGAGAATTTCGTTTTCTTCTTTGTGGCGGAAGTCTTTACGAGTGTGTAGGATTGGTAGAGGAGGTTCGTATGTTTGCTGAGATGCGTGATGCGGTTCTGTGCAGGTGGAGCGTGTGGATTCGGAAATCTCTACAGCACAGGCTATGGCACGAACACCGGGCTTACCTGTGGCGCTTGCTTGCGATCCGAGTGGCTCGAAGTACTGTGAGGGCCAGCCGTCTGTGATCGTCACCGCCACGAACTTCTGTCCTTCAGGCTCCGAAGGCGGATGGTGTGATCCTCCGAGGCAGCATTTCGATCTTTCTATGCCTGTATTCGACAAGATCGCTGAGGAAGTCGGTGGTGTCATTCCTGTCCATTACCGAAGGTGAGACTTCGCTTGATAAAAATTTCTATTGGAAGTTGTGTAAGAAAACCGTTAATAATTGGTTTTTTACTTTTTCAGAATGCCGTGATAGAAGTAAGGCGGCATGCGGTTCACCATGAACGGCAATCCCTACTTCATTATGGTGCTTGTGATGAACGTGGCCGGAGCCGGGGACGTGCAGCAGCTTTTCATGAAGGGTTCGAACACGGATTGGTATCCAATGAAGCGCAACTGGGGACAGATATGGCAGTGCTCGGATGGCCACGAGCTCGTGGGACAAGCGCTCTCGTTCAAAGCTGTCACTAGCAATGGTGCAACCGCTATTTCCATCGACGCATCGATGCAACACCTGCGAATTGGGAGTTCTCTCAGACTTTCAAGCCTCCAATTTCTGACAAGGCTAATGGGAGCTGCACAACAACCACATTCATCTAGAGTTTCGATCGTTGTGCAGTGAGAAGGTTGCCGAGGTGTTGCTTCCTGTGCATTTCGTTTCAATCACCAGCTCAGGACTCGAATGTATTCTAGAGCTCTAGTATTTGAAGAGGACTCTTAGAACGCTGTGATCAGCCTCATGAATACTGGAACACGCACGTGAATAGCTGCGTCCACCACCCGCACTGTGTCCACCACGCGCACTGTGACCACTCTTTTCCAATAAATCGTGAGCACTGCATAAGCATGTTGTTTTGCTCCTTCTAGATCCCTCTTCTTTAACTCTGCACTTTCATTCGGGTATTGTAGTATCACAATATGAGGGGATTTGCAACGTTTTCTTCTCAAACGTTGCTCGATCAATTAGTTTAGCAATATTTTAAAACTTGTTTGAGCAACGTCCTCAATAAAATAAGCAACATTATCGGATCACAAAGTAACGTTATTTATAATCTAGTTGGAAACGTTGCTTATTTTCTTGAGAACGTTGCTTAATTTATTGAGAACGTTGCTCAAGCAAGTTCCAAAATGTTGTTAGACATGAGCAACGTTCACAGAAAAGCAACATTCCTAACGTTGCAAACCCCCCTCTTTTCTACTAGTGTTGCTACAATGCCTATCATTGTCTTCACTCTTAAATAATTTCAGAGAAATTTTAATCGATATATTATGTAGAGAAAGCATACATTGACCTCTTCTTGTGGTGAAGTCCGTGACCATCTTCAGTGTTGATTTGAAACTTTTGCAGAAATGAATCTGAATGTCCACATACATGAAACTATAGGATCCATTAGAGACCACACACCACTGTCACAGGGTAAGAGCATCCTGAGTTCGCAAGATAACACCATCGTGAGTTTGCAAGGTAACAGCATCGTGAGTTCTCAGGGTACCAGCATTTTGAGTTCTGACGGTAGCACCATCGTGAGTTCTCAACCCATCACCGCTGCAGTTAACATTAGTTCCAATCCCGTGAATTTCGGAGTCACGATGCTAATTATTGTCGGTTTCGAGACTTACAATCTTCTAACAGCTTTTATGTTTTTACTAACAGACTCGGCTATGGTGATCTTGCACTTTAGTTAAACTTGAAGTGCAAGTCGCAAATTTCGGAGGATGAAATGATGTCTCAGTCTCTCGGATTATGACTAGGATGCTCCAACGACGTTTCAACGTGGTGATGCAACATGGTCACTTGCCGGCTCGATCAATACGGCATTCTAGAATGTGTCGGGGATGCGCTAGTTGTATGATCGAGAATGGATTACACTGGCTAGCAAACGGAATATGAGCACTTGTTGCAGATCGCTGGCTGCAGAGTGGTTGTCCGTAGGGCGGGGACAACGAAGTTAGTTTCTGACCTGATGTACGGCCGGTGCCTCTGAAGCACAGCCACATTGCTGGCCAATATTGTGGCTGACATTGATTCTCATGTGTGTCAGACGTGGTGCCCACTCCTCTTTATCATCGCCAAGGATCCCATGCGATGGTTCTGGATTCTTCGACACAAACCTCCAAACCAGCAGGAGAGAATTGCGCAGACTTTATCAGTTGCGTGAAGGGTTGCAATTGCACTTCATCAACAAGAGAGAATATGTTCTTGTAGGGGTACCAAAACCCTGCATACTCAGTAAACTACTCTTCAGCATTATAATTTGGACCCAATCACTGGTAAGCTATTGAAGGATCGGAGCTGCAGTACCATGAGTGCCGATTGCCAGGGAGAGCGTGCGAACGAACGCGCAGTCAAGGCCTGTTGGCAGTTGGCATCACACAGAGCCACTGGAGTTGGAGTTTGTTGGTGCTTTTCCTCTCGCATGGTGCTCGACTTGTCGTTCTGCTTGCTACGCCTTCAATTGCCACATTCGATCGTCTCAAGCAAAAATGGCAGCTCGTCTTGCTCTGGTGCTGCCGCTCGCTTTCTGACTGCCTGCCGTGCAAGCCTTCGCTCGTTCCGAATGGAGTGAAGCTCTTGCCACTTACTACGGCGGAGCTGATGCTTCTGGAACTCAAGGTGCCGCTAGCTTCATCGATCATCTAGAATCCACATTATCCCGCTGCTTTTCGACTTTTCGATTCATCTACGTTGCGAATTTAGAAGTATGAAAATCTGGTATATCGTTAGTATCTAATTAGTCGTGCTCTTGTGGAAATTGTATCTCGATCTTAATTCTAGCTGTAATTGCGCTCCGGCTTGTAATTCTTTAGTTTGTTGAGCAGAAACAAACCAAGGAAGTGATGGAAATAAGAAACGAAAGAAAGAAGTAATGGAAATGATGTGTAATAGGAGATTGGAATGGTAGTAGGATATGAGATTTTCATTTTCTTCTATGGTGGCGGAAGTATTTACGAGTGTGTAGGAATTGAAGAGGAGGTTTCTATGTTTGTTGAGATGCGTGATGCGGTTCTGTGCAGACCTGTGGGGCGTGTGGATTCGGGAATCTGTATAGCACAGGCTAGGGCACGAACACCGCTGCTCTTAGCGCACAGCTGTTTAACTCCGGGCTTACCTGTGGCGCATGCTATGAGCTTGCTTGCGACCCGAGTGGTTCGAAGTATTCTGAGGGCCAGTCGACTGTGATCGTCATCGCCACGAACTTCTGTCCTTCAGGCTCCGAAGGCGGTTGGTGTGATCCTCCGAGGCAGCATTTCGATCTTTCCATGCCTGTGTTCGACAAGATCGCTGAGGAAGTCGGTGGCGTCATTCCTGTCCATTACCGAAGGTGAGTATTCGCTTGGTAAAAATTTCTATTGGAAGTTGTGTGAGAAAACCGTTAATAATTGGTGTTTTATTTTTTCAGAGTGCCGTGCCAGAAGCATGCGGTTCCATGAACGGCAATCCCTACTTCATTATGGTGCTTCTGACGAACGTGGCCGGAGCCGGGGACGTGCAACAGCTTTTCATGAAGTGATCGAACACCGATTGGTATCCCATGAAGGGCAACTGGGGACAGATATGGCAGTGCTCAGATGGCCACGAGCTCGTGGCACAAGCGCTCTAGTGCAACTGCTGTCTCCATCGACGCCGCCCAACAATAACCACCTTCGTGTAGAGTTTCGATCGTTGGGCAGTGCGAAGGTTGCCGAGGTGTTGTTTGCTGTGCATTTCGATTCAATCACTCGCTGCTCCAGAATACAGTCGAGGAGTTCAAGAGGACTTTAAGAACGCTGTGATCAGAATTCAATCACTCGCTCCTCGATTCATTTGGGTCTCGCAATACTACAATTTGAGAAGATTTGCAACGTTTTCTTCATAAAAGTTGCTCAAGTTTAGCAACATTTTAGAACTTGCTTGAGCAATGTTTTAGAACTTGCTTGAGCAAGGTTCTCAAGAAAATAAGCAACGTTATGGAATCACCAAGTAACATTATTTATAATCTAGTTGAAAACGTTGCTTATTTTCTTGAGAACGTTGCTTAAGCAAGTTCCAAGAAGTTGCTAGAAATGAGCAACATTTATAGAAAAGCAACATTTACAACGTTGCAAACCCCTCTTTTCTAGTAGTGAATTGGTACAATGCCTACTCATTGTCTCTATTCTTAATTAATTTCAGAGAAGTTTTAATCGATATATTATGTACAGAAAGCATACAATGGCCTCTTCTTGTGATAAAGTCCGAGACCATCTGCATTGTTGATTTGAGACTTTTGCAGAAATGAACCTGAATTTCCACATACATGAAACTCAAGGATCCATTCCAGACCGCACAACATGTCAGTCACAGGGTAACAGCATCGCATCGTGAGTTCGCAAGGTTACAGCATCACGAGTTCGCAAGTTCGCAAGGTAACAGCCTGAGTTCCCAAGGTACCAGCATCGTGAGTTCTCGACCCATCACCACTGCAGTTAACCGTAGTTTCCAATTCCCGTAAATTTCGGAGTCACAATGTCGGTTTTGGGACTCAAAATCTCTTAGCAGCTTTTAAGTTTTTACTACCAGAATCGGCTATGGTGATCTTGCACTGTAGTTAGACTTGAAGTGCAAGTCGCAAGTTCGAGGATGGAATGATGTCTCAGATCATGACTAGAGCATGCTCCAACCACGTCTCAACGTGGTGGTGCAAAATGGTCGCTTACCGTCTTAATAGTTAATACGGCATTCTAGAATGTGTCGGGAATGCGCTCGGTTGATAGAGAATGCAGTACATTGGCTAGCAAACAGAATATGAGGACTTGTTGATAGCTGGTGCAGAGTGGTTGTCGGTAGGGCGGGGACAACGAAGTTTAGTTTCTGACCTAAATATTTACCGCTATGTCTCTGAAGCACGGCCGCATTGCTGGCCAGTATTGTGGCGGATATTGATTCTCATGTGTGTCAGACGTGGTGCCCACTCCTCTTTACCATCGCCAAGGATCCCATGTGATGGTCCTGGATTCTTCGAACCCCAGAATTCATTGTTGTTTGAAGTGGCTGCTTCTTGGTAGCAAGCTTGGAGAGACAAATTATGATTTGGAGGAAGGAAGAAAGAAAAAAGAACACTTGGTGTAAAGAACAGTGGTTATTTTTTAATATATATGGCTAGTATGGAGTTTCAGTAAAATAGCCTAAGGGATAAAAGGAAACAATGTTTCATAAGGTACTACTTTTATTAGTACCAAGGTCGTGAAAGTTGGGCAGACTGTGACGCCTGGCAACATAGTGGTAATATCGTGTCAGTGGTCAGTGGTGATATTAGGGAATGTGGTAGTATCGTGAAAGTTCACAATAGTGTACAAGGTGGTCATATATCTGCAGAGGTAATATTATGATATGTAGCATCTTAAATTGTGACAGGTGGTAATATTATATGAGGTAGCTTTGTTTGTACATTTGAGGTAATATAAATGCCATTTTCTCAAGGTTCTAAATATATATGATTACTAGATTTGAATCTGTGCTTGTCTTTATTTTTCACGTTGAATCTTGTTAAAGTATGTTGAGGCGAGTCGTTACAAAACTCTTCAAATGATTGTCAAATGGAGAAGGGGGATTGGTTCTGGATGCATCTATGGAGCTTTTAAAGGACAAAGCATGTGAGGGACTAATAAGATTGTAACGTTTGAGCTTTTTTTATTTTGTCATGGAGTTTTTAACTCCTAAATGCCTAAGAGGTTATTGAGAAAGCTCTTAGATTTGTTCTAAAATATGCTTTTGGTGACTTTCATGACGTTTTGCTCAAACAAAAATGTGAATACCTTCATGGTTCAACATTGAGTATATTAGGATAGCAATTATTGCTCTTATATTGAATTTAAGAAACCAAAACTTAGAATGATCAATACTCAATTATACTTTCAGTATTGGTAGTGAAAATTGGTATGACTAAAATCATATATCATATGATGAAAAGGGGAAATGTCACTAGTAGTTTTTGAATATTACCATTACTTATTGAGAATAGTGTTTTTTCTAACATTTTTGAAGAGATGCTTTACATGGGAGGGCAAAATTCCTCTCCATGTGATTGGTCCATTCAATTTATTTTTAATAATTTTATATATATATATATATCACATGAGAGGAATTTTCTTCACTCCCCATGTAGAGTACGTGTCCTTCAGACGTCCCATGTATATGTTTGAAGGTTTGATGTGAAACTCGATAAACTCAAACAAGGTTTTGCAAAATGGACCTAAATTCCAATTGACAAAAATCAACTACATCTTTTCACAAAACACAATCAACAAAAAAATGGTTGTTTGGGCTCTTGTAAGTTAATGATGAAGTTGATTGTTGATAAAGGTTACAACATCAAACGCTTATTCACAGCAAGACGAAGAAAGTGATAGACAAAGCAATCCACAAACATAAATACAAACTACTTCCTCATCCACACCATGAGTTGTTCTGTCACACGTATGACCAAAAACATATACCATGGCTACTTTGCATGTCACAACGACAATACAAAACTTCACGTACAATTACTCTGTTTCTAAAAAAATCTATGAAGTGTCATGAATGGTTGAAATATCTTTCTTCTATCAACATGAGGTTTTTAGAAAGTGAGTCTTAAATTATCATTAGGACTTGTCCATCTGAGTTTCTAACCCAAATCTTGGTGTTTTTCCAGAGACGGAGTATGCGTTGTAGAAGCCCGGTTCTAATGCGCATTCCATTCTGGTGGACCCATCTCTCATGTCTGAGTGTATCTAGCTCCTTATCCAAGTTGATGATTGTATAAATTAACTTCCAGGCTATGCTGAATCTAGCATTACAAATGTCAAGAGTGGTGCTCACTTATTGTTATCCTATCCTCCAAGACTTCGTCTGACAGGATATGCCAGTGCACGAGGCAAAACAAGCTCCTTTATCGTTTTCAGAAGCTAGAAAATGCACAGAACAGCTCATCCGGCACTTGCAGGAGTTACTCCAGCTGAAACTTTTACTAATCTGCTTGTAGTCAAAGAAAGAAGTTGGATAAGTTGGATAATGGAGATTGGGATACAAGGTCTTTGACAGTTTCGTTAACGCGTCGAAGCTGTTGAACGTGGGGCTCATCTGCATCGACGGGGATAATGGTTGCAAGCTCGCCTTCATCTAGTAAGTCCACCACTCTGTTGGCCGCTTCAAGACCCGTCACAAAAGCTTTTTCCTGTCACACAAACTCCCCATCAGTTTTCCCAATAAGAACTAATATTAATACGATCATTATCAGTCGGAACTTGTTTCGTGTACCTGAGACCATGAGCCGTGTCGATTCACAATCCAGTCGCCTGCCATGAAAACATTGGGGAAGCTGGTTGTCCCTCGCATCAGATACTGATACGAGCCTGCACATGCCATGAATTTATCATTGGGCTCTTTGTAATTAGATCAGTGCAAGAGATTAAGATCTGTGTCATCGCGTCTACCTGGGAAGAAGTGGGTCACAGCTTTTGGAATGCGAACAACGGCTTGATCAACCACGTTCGCCTGCCCGAATTCTGGAATGCAAACGGCTAGATAATCCTGAACCTTTTTCACGATCTGGTCGTCGCTTAACGGTAAGAACTGGTTCGCATGATACTGCCATCAATCAACGTCAACCGTTAGATCCGGGTCAGCAAAATGTGCTACATTCTAGAGAGCGAGAGACTTACAAAGTCAGCTTCAACCACAGTGCCAGGCTCGTCTTTGTACTCATCGTGTAACTCATTGAGGTTGAAGAATGTCCATCCGGTAGTGGTATCGAATCCGAAACAAGCGTTGCTAGGCATGGATATCGGAACCTGGAATATCCAATCATTAAACTCTTGTTGAAGATTGCAAGCGTGACCGAATATTGGCTAGAGTTTTACCTTACGATCGAGCCAGAGGCGAACAGCTAATATGTCAACAGCACCAAGGTTGGCTGTGTTGACAAACTCTTCCCTGGTGCGCAACACTTTACTGAAGAGAAAAAACACAATAGCGACTGATTCAGTAACATGATACTCAAAGGAGTCATTGATCGAGAAGATTGAAGGTTGATTACCTGTTTGGGACGATTTTCTGCATTGCAGAGATGCCGACGGAGAAGATGACAGCATCGGCAGGAAAGTGCTCCTCACCACACAAAACTCCAGAAACGGAGCCTGTGGCGTCATCTAGCACGAGATCCGTCACCCGTTTGTTGGACAGGAACTGACACCCGTTGTCTTGCATTGCTGCTACCCACGGCCGAAATATCATCTCCCCCACTGTCCCACGGCACCACACGACGTCGAAATCTGGCTGCACACACACTGAGCTCAAAAATCACACCCTAAAACCACTCATGAAGGAATCGTGATTGTGAGCACGGACCTGGTGGGCTAAGATGAAGTAGTAGAGCATGCCCAAGCAGGCGGCTGCACTACAAAGCTCCCCTGGAGCAAAGAGCCCAACTAAAAGCATGGGGTTGAATGCATCCTTGTACACACGCTCCGAGCAACCATACTCTCGGAAAAGCTCCCGTGCACTTCCTGCCACGCATGTCCCACTCTTCATTCACATCCACATGAGAGGATCAAATCAGCAGAGAAGAAGGCAATGTATATACTTGAGTCGTAGTCTTCCCAAGCGCGGTTACTGTTGTCGAAATCAACCACTGCCACACGCCATAGCCGAACGTTAGAAACGGATCATACACTCTTCTTCAACTATCAATCAATTTGCAGTTGAGAGGTGACGGTCACCTGCATACATGAGAGGTAGGGCTGTCATGCGGTCCAACAAGGGCAACCGCTTAAACTGCAGTCACAACCACGGAATCAAAAGTCTGCAGAAGAACCTACACTCTAGTAAATTGTTGGATATCAGGAGTTGGTACCTGTGTGTAGACGAAAGTACCAAGTGGGCTCGGTAAGAGAGGCATGTCTTGAAAGATTGGCGATTCTACCTGCAAAAGACGACAATGAGCATGCACTCCAGAAGCAGTCGAGATCAATATAAGTAATGCTTTGCAGGTGATGAATTTACCTCCAAACCAGCAGGAGAGAATTGCGCAGACTTTGTCCATTGCGTGAAGGGTTGCAATCCCAGTTCATCAACAAGAGAGAATATATTCTTGTACGGGTACCAAAACCCTGCACACTCCGTAAACTACTCTTCAGCATTACAATTTGGACCCAGTCACTGGTAAGCTATTGAAGGATCGGAGCTGCAGTACCATGAATGCCGACCTCGACAGAGCGACCTCCGGGCGTTTTCCATCCAGCAACAAGCCCGCCAGGCTGCGCTCCGGCCTCTAAAAGCGTAACATCGAATCCCTGTATACGAAATCACCGAATTCAGAACCCTAATGTCTGATTGGTAGAGGGTGATGATGAAGGTAGCTGACCTGCTTGGTGAGGTGGTGAGCAGCGCCCAAGCCCGCCCATCCAGCTCCGACCACCACCACTTTCTTCTTCTTCTCCACTTCCTCAGTTGCTGCTGCTGCTGCTTCTGCTCGAATTACCACAGAGTTCCTCCGTCCCCGCAATTTCAATACCGGAAATCCGCTTCTGGGGTGGGCAATGGCAACATTGCTCGGAATGTAGATGCACTTGGCTTGCAACATTGTTCCTGCCATGACTACGACCCTTCAAGCCAATGCATTGATTGCTCCTGTACGCAGAGGCACTGCTGAACTTCAGTCGATTATCAACCAGCTATTTCATTACATTGATCGATTCGTAAGGGGAGAAACAGAAACAAGTGTGTTATATTGATGAATGAGTGGTTGCGGAAGACTTGAATTGAACGAGGAATGTGTGCACCTTGCTGAATTGGTAGAGGTCGATAATGTGGGATCGATTTGCGGGAGAGATGGTTGTTGGAATTGGAAGGGGTGATACGTGATACAGGCTGTGTGGCCCAGAAATCTGCACATGAGCGTCGGTAGTCCCTTCCCATGCGATTGAAAGCTGGGGTCCAAGGCTGCGGTCCAACATTGCGGTCCAATTTTCCTTCGCACGGAAGGCAGTAGCTTCGGTGTAAAGCTGGTTGGGATTTGAGAATTGGACCTTGGCCCTTATCCACCTAAAGTGAAGTGGCCCAAAACGACGTCCAAATTTTCCTTTCAAAAATGAATTTGCACATTCTTGTAGGATTCCAAGTCAAGAATCTTGAAAGACTTGTGGTTTGAGGTTTTTCAAAAATTCATGTAATTTCATGGTTTCCTAAATTTGGTACATGGAGCATGAAATGTTTATAGGTTTGGCATAGAGGAGGCACAACTTTTAAGAATGATGTAAGATGTTTTTTGTTGTAAAGTGAAAAAGATACAATAGGTTTAATAAAAATCTTCGTTGATAAAACAAGGTAGTTAATAAGATTGAACTATTTTTAGGGAAAAAAATTCTCTCTTCAAAATGCAATGTTGATGGTCACACTTGTACTTACACCAACATATAGATGCAATCCAAATTGAGACGAATTTGTTCTAAGTGAAACTACACTTAAATATTCGAAAGTAACTTAAATGTGTTAAAGGTGACACTACACTTTGACTCTTTTCTCTTAGAGGCTTTTAACAGGCTTATTCCAATATTCACTCAATAAACATTTGTACACCTCATCAAGGCCTACCCAACCATAAAGAGTTAAAACATTAATTACAACCGCCATAGTTTCTAAAAAGTGATTTTCGTACTAAAATCAACAATGGATTAGTTGCTTACTTCATTAGGGGATAACTAATCATGTTCCCTTCAATAAAGTTTTAAGCTTTATAGCCTACTTTGCTTCCATGATGCTTAAAGCTAATACGAAATTGAGGATGTTCGCTAGATCATAATTAATGACGGACACAAGAACCTATTTCAAAGAGTCCTAACAAGCCCTCATAAATCTCAATCTACTTTATCCCACAACACATAAAAAGTTCTCACACATGACTTCCTCCTGAGGCCCTTTCAACATTAAATGGCCAGAACTACAACCTACATTATGAGAACATTCTTAAGTAATCCCACAGCAGTTTCAACGAACAGTACCGACAAAGAGAAACCTTTAACGTTGCTTCAAGCGCAGCAAGGAATAAACGCAACTTTAGAGATTCACGTTTGTTACATAAGCTCGTCTATCGCTCTGAAGAAGGGGAAACGACAGTTAACATTTGCACTCAGCAACATTGGTCTTGATGATGGACATTGTGGTGCACCAATCTGCACATCCTCGTGGCTGAATTACACGAATACTGCATCATGTATTCCGCGAGTAGTAGTCTACAATGCGTTCAGGGTGTGCACATGTCCAGCGAGTTCTTGTTCCGGACAGACATGAACAACAAGGGTGGCTAGTTCCGGTAAGCGGGAAGATAAAACGTCGCAAAGAATGGTATACAACAATCACAAGCTTCATACACAACAGGCGAAATGAGTTGCGCACTCACGATTCAATCTTTCGAGTAAGCATTGGTCCCCAAAACACAGCATCAGGGGCTACATGTAAATAATAATCTTAAGTTTCATTCCCTACTGATCATGCTGAATAATTACAAATGCTTCAGGATATTATTACAAGGAATGAGTCAACATCTGAACACAATACACAACAGGATAGAAGAATAAAGACATTGCCAGCTGGCCCTTGCAATTAAAAGGCGCCCTATTTACACCATGAGGGCCCTGGCGCAATGGCTGCAAAAGAAACTAACCTTCGGTAGCAGCACTAGCAAGGACGGCCCAGGGGGCTCCGTCCGCCACCCACCGGACAACCCCCCGGACCCATGCTGCAAAACCAACGTCGGTCCGGGCCATGGCCGATCCTTCAATACCAACGTCGGTCTTGCCACAAGACCTCCGCATGTCAGTCTGTACACTTCGGAACGAAGGACACTTGCTCTTTATACACGCCCGTTACAGCTAACTCCTGCCTCGATCCTCTTCCTTCTCAACTTCACTTCACTTCACTTCACACAACTGCACTACCGTCGCTCCCTACCCATTCACACAACTGTTCCACGGCACCACGGCCTGACCAGAAATTTCTCACAACTACCAGGGGAGACTGACACCAATACCAAGGGCTGAGTCCTACCGCACACAACGCCACCACTTCCTCCCGCGGCTCCCACCTCCCAGTACTTCTACACCAATGCTTACTTTTACATACACCCACTCTGCCCAACTCCAATGCCACACCAGATCTCCGTGCCGGCACCGCCTGCAATGCTACTCACCCCTGCCTCCCCTTCTCCCGCTCTTCTAACACAACTTGAATACAATCCTACACTAGTACACTATTCACGCCACTCCCGTGGCCACACTTCTGGCCCCCCGCCCAACACAGCGCTCTCACACTGCTCCGCATCTCATCGCCGTCCCCCCCACTATCCAACTGTCCTTCACGTGGACGCCAGATTATGCGCCATGTACGCAGCACTCCGTCTCTCTGCACGCACACCACACTTCAATCAGCCCGGCCCACGTCACAAAGCCAACCCAAACCATCGTCTAACATATTACCACACCCTCGTTACAGCACACTACTCACCTCCAGCAGCGACCAGCTTCTCCACACGTGCCACGATGTGCTTCCCGTAAGTGTACTTCTTCAGTGCGTGCAGGTGAACACGGATGCGGCCCAGCAGCAGCTCGCGTTGTGACTCGTCACATGTTTCCAGCACCTTCTGAACCACGTAGTTGGCAAACTGATCTTTCATCATTGCCTGCACAACAACAAATCCTCAACCTTGTCAGTTCCTTCCATACCGACCCCACCCTGATCATCACGTACACTGACTGAGATCGCATGACAGGCCAATCCACGAAACGGATGTGCGATCCCCAAGCACTAACTCTACCCATCAACCACACCGCATGCATTCTTCGAGGCATTCCCCGAACACACGCCCATGTTTATTATGAGTACTTTCGTACCCTCCCACTTTACCTGCAAGGGCTCGTTCTCGTCGGTTTGCCCAAGCATTTCATCGATCAGAATCTGCCGCTCCACTGGCCCACCGTACTCCAAGCACTTCTCCACCACGTTCGATGCAAACTTGTGCTGACTCATTTGTACAATTTGTCCAGCCAGCTTCGTTATGATCTCCCTCCTTTCGTGATCTTGTCCATGCTCCAGTACATGCTGAATCGTACAACCACATCCGTACATCAAGTCAGCACATCAATGCCACACATACCGAAACAAAATCAGCTGTACTCTCACAACTTCTCATGTTCACAACCCTTCCACAAATACGACCTCCACCCTCTCAGGCACCAAAATACTCACCTGTACAACGTAGTTGCCATACTGGTCTTGAGCAAGTGGACATATGGAACGCAAAATTTCCTCCATGATCCCCTTCTGCTTCTGCTCGTCCGTGCAGTGCTCCAGAACCCTCTGCAATCACCCAACAACCATCGCATTCCTCAATATACGAATAAATCACTACTTCAGTCGCTGAACGTTCCCGCCTATATAAACAACTGGAACTGCAACCATTCCATGATGAATCAACGAAAACTACCGCGGTTGGTGCATTTACAAATGGATCCACACCTGCTACAACCCCTCACCGAGTCACTTCAAACAAGTCGTCATTAAGTTACGGTCCCTGGATCTACCATCTAGCCCAACCAGATCCGTACCACCAGAACTCTCTACACATGCGAAGTCGACATAAACAAGGAATTTACAAGAACATCGCAGTTGACCGTGCTCTACCTGTATGACCCGGCACCCATATGGATGCGTCGAAAGCGTCACCACCTGATTGTAAAACGCCGAGATTATGAAGTGGATTTTGTCGGGGGGCACGCACTCGATGCACTTCTGCACCACGTGGTTCCCGTTCTGATCCCGCACGCACCGCATCACGTGTCCATCCAACTCCGACACCAACTCTGTCTGTTGGTCCACATCCACCACCTCCAGCGCCTAACCACATCCCAGAACACACAAAACCGTCAACCTCGTCCTCATCCACACCAAACCTCTGTCTTCATGGTCCACTTCTAAAGAAGCCCCATCTCCAGAAATCACTGCCGAAACTCTTGTAATGAATGAATATTTAACGTTCACCACAATCTTTCTCCTGCACCCGCCATACTTACCTTCTGAATCACCCGGCACCCATACATCTGCAAACTCAGCACCAACACATGCCCCACCAACTGACTTGCCAACTCCCGTCGCTGCTGCTGAGTCCCATGCTCGAAGAACTGCCAATTAACAATACAAGATCACCCTTTCAGCCTCCACCACCAACACAAAAGCACGGCCCAAGCTGGACAGAAGGCTCCACACGAGCATTTGACTCCTTCCCCATTAAAGCACCAGCTCAAAGACTTCCAACAGAACCACGTCCAAAATCGATCTTTCAAACCCCTCCTACCTTCTGTATCACATAGTTGCCGAACACGTCCGTCATTAGCGTCAGGGCTCGTGGAAGCACTTCCTGAAACACCATGTTCTTGTCCTCCGGAGTTGCAGTCTCCAATTTCTGCTGAATGAACCTACTCCCATGCTGATCGGCACTGCACTCAATCACACATAGCACCGTCAGTGGCTGGAACTACCAATGTCTTACAATCCTCTGAACCACATCGTTGCTACTAAACCAATCCGAAACACACAACTACCACCATACTTCGGCTCGCCATCTGAGTCCCGAAATAAATGGCACTGCCGCGACCCGAATCACATATCACATGTCAACAACTCATACCTGAACTCGACCACGTGGCCTGCGATATCCGAAAGCTCGAATCTCCTCGTCTTGCTGTTCTTAAATTCCTCCAACAGCGATGACCCTCGCACCTCCTCTGTAGCCTCGCTTGCCTTCTGCCCCTGCCACCCTGCATAGCTCGTCCCACTCCCACCTCCTATGTTCCCAGAACTCGTCCGCGATGCAGACGACAGCCGAGCGTTGCGCTCATCGCGCCTCAATCCAAATCCACCAGCCCCCACTGGCGACCCAGGCAGCACCGGGCTCGTCAACGGTGAGTTGTTGAACGCGACCATGCCCACTCCCGGAGGACTCCCGTAGTACGCAGGGCTCACCGACCCGCTCTTCTGGCTAGCGATTGGTATCCCCATCGATCCCGCCCGACCAAACTGCGACTTCTGCTCTGCGCTGTAACCCAGCATCGCGCTCAGCTGGTTCTTCTGGAGCTCCACCATGTCCACATAACCTCCACCCCCATAATTCCTCAGCAGAGACGGGTCTATTGCAGCAGCTGCGCGAGCCTCTTCCATAGATCGAACATACTGCAGATACAGAGGGTCGTGCATCTGAGGCGCTGCTTGCCCCGCGTACTTGTACAGGTTCTGCATATCCACGGCTGCTTGCGCAGGAGAACCGGCCACCCCGCCTCTCACACCCATGCTCGCCAGTGCAGCAGCCGTCGCGGGATCAAACACCTGCGGTGGGTACCCACCCATCATCGGAGCAAGCATTGCAGGGTTCACGGGGTAACCACCCAGCCCATACTGCGGACCATACACACCCGCCGAGTTCAAGTTCGCATAATACGGGTTCTGCTGTGCCATGTACATCGCCGCAGCCGCAGCAGCATACATGTTCACTTGATTCGCGCCACCCTGCAGATTCCCTTGCAACCCACCTGCTTGACCTTGCGCGCCGAACTTCGCCTGACCACGATATCCCGACTCCAGCTGTTGCTGCTGCTGTAAAGCCTGCGAATAAGCCAACGCCTGCCCCGACCACCCCAACCCCTTGTAAACACAGACTCCACTCATCTTCACCGCCCACAGTAGGACGCCCACTCATTATCTGTGCTCAACACTCGTACAGCATCCCATGCAATGACAAACAAGGGACACCAACATCCATCAGACTCACCTGCGCAGCCTGCGCCTGAGCTTGAACTTGTTGCTGTTGCGCAGCCAGCTGTGCCCGCTGCTGCTGCTGGCGTTGCTGCTGCTGCTGTTGCTGGAGCCGAGCCTGCTGCTGCTCCTGCTGTTGCTGCAGCTGTTGCTGCTGCTGAAGGTGCTGCTGATGTTGTTGCTGTTGTTGCATCAAGTCCTTCTCCTCCGCAACAGTACTGGATCCCTGCATGTCAGACATATTCAATCCTTGCATCGCCGCCATCAGGTCCGCTTTACTTGCACTCGCCGACCTGTTCATCTGAAGTGCGTGAGCAAAATCTGCAGCACTCGCACTTGCGGCACGACCCAGCCCCAGGCTCCTGCCCTCCGAGCTCTGGAAACTCATGCTTCCTCCTGTAAGCCCTGCTCCACGAACAACCTCTCCCGCTATCAGTTCACCCCTCCCAAAAATTGCACCCACCGACACCGATCATCACTCAGAGTACAAACTCATTATGTCAAATTTTACATACCAGAAACTCCACCCATCCTCGCCAAACCCGGACTCGCGGACCGCACATTTCCTGTCAATGAGATCTCTGGTGTCGGGATTCTCGGCACCGGCGCCACAGGTCCCGAAGACTGGTGCAGATTCGACACTCCAGGAATAGGGGTTGTAGACCGAGACCCCATACCGCCTCCGCCGGCATTTGCATCCCCAGACGCCGACTCTCGCAGATGGGCCATCTGCAGGTCCAACACCGCACTTGCCGCCTCACTCTCATCGTTAGCGGCTCTGCTCGACGACCTCGACAGGTGATACACAGGCGACGGAGTTCGGGGAAAATCCGCCTGTCACACACATCCACATTCACGTTCTTAATCTTAAACTCATAACCACTCTCCGCTTCCCATTGTGACCAATCCCCAAATTCCAACACCCCCAACACACCCACCCACCAAAGAATCAGCACCCAGCCAGGCTATTGTGTAGCGCCCTCCATGAAGTCAGACATACGACCCCAACCTTCACGAACAGAAAACGTTACATCATCCATCCATCCATGGACCTCACAATCCCCGACCTAGATTGACATAACTCTATTGCTCTTGCGTACCTGAATGCGATCCACTAGGCTCCTCGGCCGGGGACCCAATCCCGATGACAGACCAGCATAACTGTCCCCTCGTTCTGCCCAGTCGCTCGACACCGTTCTTGCCAGGGCACTCATCGGCGAGTTGTCCTCCTCCGGAGCCTCTGGCTCCTCCCTGTGTGTCGGCAACACCGGCTGGCTCGAAAACAACGACCTGCTGCTGCTGTCGTCCTGCGAACGCAGCTTCTTCTTGTCCCCGTACCCGCCCGCTCCCATCCCGGATTGCAATCTCTGCGCCAGCCGATAGTTGTTCCACGAGATCAATGGCGGCGGCAGCCGAGGGTTCAGATTAATGTTGTTGTAGTAGTACACCAGATACTTGGGATCAGCCCGCTGCGCTGCCTCCGAGTCCAACACCTCTTCCTCTCCCGTCGGCGAGTCCGAATTGCGCGGGCTCGTCGGCATATCGAACAGCCCGCCCATCGCTGCCAGCGACCCCTCCACGCTGGGAGGAGCGCTGCCGCTCCGCTGCGGTACGTGCCCAGAGTTCAGAATGTTGTCGAACCGGGTCCGCCCTTTCAGCAGACGCCCCAACTCGCTCACTCCATCCAATGTCTGCGAGCTCCCATTCTCGGTCCGCATTCCATCACCCAAACCCCCCATGTTCCCCCTCATCCCTGCCGCCATCATAATCACTGGACTCTCTGACACCATTCCACTATTCGCATCTCCACACTCCCCCTCGCTCCACCACCCTGCCGCAATCAATACGTCACCGACACCTCTCAAACCCCCCTTTCAATTTTCCTACAGACCCAACGTCTCGCTAGACGCTATTTGCCACGTCTTGACTTTCGTCATGCCATTACCTCCAGCCTCTGCAGTCAGCTCACGCTGTTGAGTCAATCCCAGCACATCAACTCGATCCTTTACACTGCAATCACACTGTCCACGCCGCAGAATTCACAAAAATCTTACCCTACGTGGCGTCGAGGAAGCTTCATATCTACGGCTCAAAAAGCCCTATCACTCAGTCCGACAACTTACTAATAAGCTACGTTGAGCTTCTCCGCAAGTCACCTTGTCCACACGGCAACTGCTAGTGAACCTCTTATTACACAGACAGCCGTGCCAATGTCTACTGTTCAGACAGAATTAAGAAACCTTCAGATCCACAGCATTGTGCACGTCCCACTAACTAAAGAATCTCAGTGCCACTACCTAAACGCAACACGACAAACTTCAAAGACTCGATTTTGAAACAAAAACTCAGCGAGCACTGAAACACTGCGAGCTCTCACAGAAGTATAAACACAATCCCACGCAAAACCTTACTATTGTGTGATCGAATACAAGAATGCATTTACGGGGAGGAATTAGGGCACCAGCTAGTCCAAACTGGCGAAGGTCGAAATTCAGTCGACTATAGAGACGGAATTCAAGCCAAAACCTGAAAAGGTGATCACGCTCGTGGACTGTGGATGCAACACATGGCCGCAGCAGGATCTCAACCTCGTGTACAAGGGCGCATGGACCAGAAGTGGAATGAGGAGAAGAAGGAGCAAAACATGGAGCACAGCTAACCTGGGAAATGGAGGAGAGGAGACAGGGTGAGGGTCGGCGGCCACGGTGACAGCAGAACAGCACGCAGCGTGGCGAGAGTAGAGTGGAAGTGCAGCTTGTCCTTGGCTATGGCGCTTTCGCTGCTCCTCCTCTGCAGCAGCGCAGCCCGCAATCGAAGCGCACACTTCCACGGAGCTTTTGGTTTGGTCTCCGCATTCGTTACGGTACGCCTCTCTGCACCGTAAGATCCTGCATCGCACGGTCCTCCTGCAGGCATCTGGTGTTAGGGAAACGGGCGGGTACCGGGTCCTACCTTACCTGCCGTCAGATCGTCCCACCCCCGGTGCTGCCCCCCACCGTCGATTGCCCCCATCGGCGCCTCCAGGAAAGGTGAGACTCTAATCGCTTTGCTAATTTTGATTAGCCCATTGTAATATGTCGTCGAGGCCTTCACATTCTGTTTTCTTCCCCCCTCCTTGCTTCGTAGAATTAATTCTTCAAGATGCTCATTCTCTTTTTTGACTCGGATGGTACCTTCAGAGAGGATATTTTGTTTCAACAATGCCAGCTTTTGTTCTCATTGCTTAAAAGATTTTGTTCTCATTGCTTGAAAAGCCATCAATCATTCTATAAAGACGTGCACTAATTATCACTATATTATACTTACGGCAGAGTAGATTAATGCATGATAAGTTATCACGAAAGAAGGTAAATAGAAAAGATCGAGACGAGATTCGAAACTTTAGATTTTTGTTCGATTTGATCATTTTAAAGTGAGGTTCTTTTACGTGTCGGTGGCTTTTTTCAGCATAGTCTAAGGTAGGTAGGTGATAATCCTCACAACAACAAATTCCTCAATTACAGTCACACTCAAATATTGGTTGCAAGTAACCCACAAGACAACAAACTCAATATTGGTTGCAAGTAACCCACAAAACAACAACTGCTCCATTGCAGTCAGTGATAGGTTCTTTTACCTGCCAGTGGCTTTTTCAGCATAGTCCAAGGTAGGTGTTAGTGATAGGTTCTTTTACCTGCCAGTGGCTTTCTTAAGCATAGTCCAAGGTAAGTAGGGTGGTAACCTACAAAACAACAAACTGTCCCACTGCAGTCAACAATAGAGTCTTTTATCTGTTGGTGGCCTTTTTGTGTATAGTACAAGGTAGGTGAGTGGCAATCTACATAGCAACGGAATGCTTCATTATGATCACATGTTGTTAGTAATCTACACAACAACAAACCTCTCCATTGCACTCAATGGTAGGTAGTCGGTAATCTACAGAACAAGGAATTGCACTTAACGTTAGATTCTTTTATTTGTTGGTGGCCTTTTTAGTATAGTCTTTGGTAGGTGAGTGGTAATCCACGCAACAACGAATTGGTCCATTACAGTCACATGTTAATTGTTAATTATCTACACATCAACTAAGCTCTTTAATGCAATCAAATGTAGGTTGTCGGTAATCAACATAACGAAAGCCACTGACATGTAATTTTGAGTGAATACTTTATTTGCTTCGCACGAGAATAATTTGGAAATTGGCTTCCTCACTTGTACGTTTTTTATTAAGGCCTATCCTATTATAGATTGCAATCTCTTAAAAGTTTGATGTGTGACGACTTTAGATATTTGAATTGCTTCTATTTGTTTCTTCATTTAAAATGAAAGAATCAAAATTATCTCAATACAAGATTAGTTCCTTATTTTCTCTTTCACCACATGAAGCACTTGTTTTGTCCTTCTTCCATGTATGAACTCAAAGTCTATTCCTAAATGTATCTATATAGTTTAAAATTTGAAAACAACATAATGAATTTCATTATACAAGGAAACGTTCTTATACCAAAGTTCTAAAGCAAATATGACATTCAATATTGGGACAAGAGTAAATGAATAACTATATTAAGTACATGCATACAATAGTGTTCTTTGTGTTGACTCGGAAACAAACAATTGTACATCAAAAACGTAACTATTTTGTGAAATTGTCGTTCTTATGTATTGATTGTTGATGATCACAATTACACTATTTGTGAGGTAGATACTATCAATGAAAATATACAATATCAAGAAGTAAGTCGACAAACAAACAATTATAAATATTGAACAATTATGAGTGGTTTAATAAGTATATTGAGAAATTTAGCATGTGTGTCATAGAGCAATTAGATATGGATTGAAGATGCTTATTTTGACTATGTATAACGCGGATAAGTACATCAGGATATGATAAATATATGGTACTTTAAATATTGGTCGCTTGGATATTGATGTCATGTTCATCCCCTTAGTTGTCCATCCCAACATCTTCAGTAAAATTATTATAGTGTGCACATTGACTTCTAAATTAAGATCAAATCAACATTTGCATCAAGAGGCATTCTCAATTGTTTGTCCTTTGAGCATCCAACGACATTTCAACCTCTTCATTGGGAATACTTTAGAGCACGACGTGAATTACATGTTGTTTGTAAATTGAGATCAAAACTTGTTGGACCACAAGGCATTCTCAACTTTTTGTACTCCAACATATAACAATATGTAAATAGTGAAGTGCGCACCGTGAATTATGGATTGTTTGTAAGTCATGAACTAACCTTGTTGCGGTAGGAGGCAACGTCTGTTGTTTGTTTTTTGGACATAGAAGGACATTCCAACCTCTAAACTGAGAAAGTTGTTAGTAATGGGCATCGTGAATGACGGGTTGTTTGTAAATTGAGATCAAATATGTGCACCAGGAGGCATTGTCAACTGTTTGTTCTTTTAACATACAACGACATTCTAACCTCTTGAATGAGAATACTATAGTACATACCGTGAATTATGGGTGATTTGTAAAATCTATTGCGGTAGGAGGCAACCTCAATTGCTTGTCCTTTGGACACATAACAAGTATATTCTACATCTCTTGAATGAGGTATATATGTGCTATTTGGGTACCAATATTCCAAAGAAAATGTTTTTTTGTAACCATCATGTACTCAATAAAACAAAGACATAATATAGTCTAGTTGTTGTAAAATACAGATAACATGCTTCCATACAATATTGGTAGACTTGACCATCATCTACTAGGCCATGATCATCGTGTACTTTCCCAGTCATGGAGGACATAAGGGTCATTTATGTAATTATTTTCTTTGACAATTGTCCCTCAACTCGAAAAGTCAAGTATACAATGACATTTTTCAATTTTCACTCCACTCATTGACTCAATTTTCATCTCTCATGGCTTTTTACCTCTAGTACAAAGCAATTTTAACACATAAAAGCCTAAAGGACCATTTTGAGGTCAATTAAAAACTTCCAATTATTTATACACTTGAACAATAAAGAATTTTAACATTAAGCTGGAAGACTTAGCAATTTGTGCTGTATAAGCATTCAAATGAAAATAGGCCTGTTTTACTATGAGAAGTTTTTGTCCTTCCTTGTAGACCAATTAGCTTTAAATATTGGCATTCCATTAGTTGCCCCTTCAAGTGCCCACTATTAAAATTCTTGAACATTGGCAACAAGAGTGAGAGGATCAAACGCAAATTACTTTGTCAAACCCTATATTTCCTAGTCAAAGTAGGTATTTCAATATCTACTTATGTTTGCTTTTAGTCACTTTTTAGTTTACCATGTGTTGAAGTGCAAGTTGAAAGTTTATTATAGCATCCCTTTATTTCAAAATTTCCAAATTCATTCCCATATTTTTCATTGTTAATACAAAGTTTTGAATATTTGAACACCTTCGCCTGTTACTAGCCTCCATAATTGTTCTGTATACTTCCAATACTTGTAAGTTGAACAAATAAATCATATGGAACTCTATTCTAAAATATATTTTCCAAGAAGTACCTTGTTTCTCTCTTTGCAAGAAGTCATAATGCTTGGTCAGAGTGTGCTGCCTAAAATACTTTGAAGTACTTGATTTCCATAAAATTATATCTATCTTTCAATGTTAATATATGGTGAAAAAATCCGAAAATAATTGTAGAGTATCTAATACTAGTGCTTTACAAGATCCTATTGTTAATATTTGGCCATCATCTTGAGATAAAAAGTAATTCATTGGCCTTCTCATTTAGACGTAAAGTTGAAAGTTGCTACCCCTTTGGGGTATTTGGGCCATTATTAATTTCATTATTTAGTGTCACCGGTATGCTTCCACCTCGGAGGGGCTACGGTAATAGGGGGTTGCCGCATCTACACTCATCCAGAAGGCACATTCATCCAGAAAGTACATTCATCCATAAAATACATTCATCTATTAGCAAGGAGACGCGTTTACACCAAGCAAAGCCACGATGCTCAAGTGTTTGGCAATTTGAAACAGAGCGCATTTAGGGTTTGGTTTTCGAGGCAATTGTCAACCAGTTCCCGATCTCTCTAGCTTCTCGGAGTCCGGAGATTCGCAGGAAAACACTCAATTCTTGGGGAAACTAGAACAGAGAAAAGAGCTTCTCGGAGAAAAAGGAGGTTAGAAGCCGGATCTGCTGCGATGGGGTTTTATTTGTGGTTGCGTGCGTGGTTACATGCGTTGCTGTACATGTCGCCATATCTCTACTCTTCCATCGGAATCGCTGTCTCAATTGGCATTTCCGTTCTTGGAGCTTCCTGGTAAGTAATTTTGAGTCCATGGGCTTTTTTTCGAGAACGTGAATCGAGATCGGTGGATCTTATTATTGCGGTGATGTTTTTGAGCAGGGGGATTTATATCACCGGGAGTAGTCTGATAGGTGCAGCAGTCAAGGCTCCCCGAATCACGACGAAGAACCTAATCAGGTAATTCAGGAATTCGTTTCATTGTTTTATGATTGTCTGTTACGATTGTTGACTGCTAATCGAAGTTGTGTAATTGTGTGCAGTGTGATTTTCTGCGAAGCAGTGGCTATCTACGGCGTGATTGTAGCCATTATATTGCAAACGAAATTGGAGTCAACAAAGCAGCCCTTTCACCCGGATTCCATGCGTGCTGGCTACTCCATTTTCGCGTCGGGGATGATTGTTGGCTGTGCAAATCTTCTGTGCGGGTTAGTGACTTTCCTTTAGCTTGATTTCACGACTGGAGGAAGTAATTACACTATTCTTTTTCAATTTTCTGGTGTCTCAACCCCGTGGAGAGCTACAATTAACTTTCAGAATATATCCTTCAAATATGTAGGGTGTGATTGAGTTTCCGTTATGGTTCATTTCAAACTTCATGTGACTATTTGAGCACTGACGGATTTAGTAGTGCCGGTTCGATTTTAAGGAAGCTGGTAGTTTATGATTTTACAGATGTCCTGGTCTGGTCATCGAAGTTTGATAGCTTCTGAAGGAATTGAGCTTTTCTATTCGTGTCTTGTGGCAGGCTATGCGTGGGTGTCATAGGCAGCAGCTGTGCACTGTCAGATGCTCAGAACTCCACTTTATTCGTCAAGATTTTAGTTATCGAAATCTTTGGGAGTGCTCTTGGTCTCTTTGGAGTTATCGTGGGTATCATCATGTCTTCTCAAGCGACATGGCCCGCAGCTATTCAAGCCTGAAGCCTTTTGTAGATAATTTGATTGTCACTGAACCTACATTCTGCAGAATGATGGCGTGCTAAGAGGTATTGAATTGATACTCACTCTGACAGCCGTCAGCTCAGTCTTCTCGTCAGGATCAACTCGGGAAGGTTCAATCAGCACGAGAGTGTATTTCGCATGTGTGCCCACCGGTTAGTTAGAAAATCGGTAGCGTGAGCAAATGCAATTACTGCAAGTTGATTTAACTTCGATAGCATTGTATCTGCACTTGTGCGAAGATTCTTGTAGACACTTAGGTCATTAAAAAGTGTATGAATGTCATTAATTTGAAATGATCAGTATATTTGTAGTTTGTTTTTAAGTCTCTTTTGTCTATCTGAGCTGAACAGCAACGACGTCAGGCGGTATGCTTCATAGAAAGTTGCATCGATTGTGAAGTTTTGGCAAAACCATCTTCATGCTATATTACGTGCAGAATTTGAGGAACATTAATGTGCTGGAATGTTACATGGCCATCAGTTTCACGTGTAAATCAAGTCATATTGGGCTCAGTATGTACCCATCTCATTTACGTGTGATAGTGTCTAGGTTGTATTTCGGCGCAAGAAAATGTTCAGAATACTTCGATCACAGGTCCTCAATGCACTGTTCACACAGAGCAGTGTATGGAATGCGTGAGAATAGTTGGGGGGTTTTGTACCCATTCGCGAACAATGTTTCTCTTGAACTTACCAATTCGTTTCTCTTGAAGTTAGGATATGGAGCTCAGTAAAGCATGATGTTGAGTTTTGGAGCAATTGCTCACATTCATAAGAACATATCAATGATACCTTTCAACCTTTTATTAGACCATCCCTTCTAAAGCACTGGAAGGCCTCCCCAACCTATCGAAATCAAAACTTCTCGTAGACACTCCTGTCCTTTGTGAAACTCCTGTGGCCTATAAAGATCAGTTTACAAGTCATCGAGATGCAATCGGTACAGAAAAGACTTGACACAAAAGGCAACCTTTGAAGCCATTGAGAGATACACAAATCCAAAATCTTGGATGAAGTTGGAAAACAAATTGACAACAGTACGCCATGTCCATTTAGAACAGACTCAATGACGATTCTCTGGCGGTGTTGCACGTGGACGTGTTCATATTTGGAACCAAGATTCAAGTACAAGAACATGCAGCAGATTGTGTACATCCTCATCGGAATTCTTAACCCCTATAAATACTCACGAAATTCCCACACGATGCTTTGGCGTGAGAGTATCTAGCAGCCAATGCTACAGTAAGTGGACGCAGAGCAGGTCAAGCTTTGATTCAACCACCACTATCGACTCAACCTCCGCTTCAGAAGATTGGCACATGCTTTGCTTTATCGATACAGTGCTTCAGGGTTTAAGGGTTCAGGACTGGACGAGCTCAAGTTCGAACGTACGATGCAAGCTCTAAATTAAGAGGAGAGCTCTGTCAACGATTAATCTCGTGCACCTGCAAGCTTCGTGATACTCTGCTTGCCTACCTTGGTGAAGTTGGTCTTGGTTGACGATACCTGCAAAGCTTCCGTAGGTGGTCGAGAGGATTGCCTTGCTTCTGCGCCCGACTTGGAATCGTGAAGCTCTGCACTGAACGGTGAAAAGAAGCTGCCATCTGGAGAATCCGAAAGCCTGTCTCGTAGCTCCGGCCATTCCTTGCTCACGTGTCTCAAAATGTTGGCTTCTGCTCTCGACTCTCTGCGTCCTGCACCATTGAGAGAATCCAGCCCCAATTTGATAAATCCTGCTGTGACTGCATCCGAATCAGGTCCAAAATCTCAACACAAGAATGTTGCTCTTAACTAAGCAAGAATTTGTACTGACCTCGGGATGCTCGTGAACCTGAGCTTGGAGCTCGTGAACCCGGGCTTGGAGCTAGAGGATTCACACACTCTTGGGTGCCATCTTCCCAGACGGCAACTTTCTCAATCGGGGTGAAGACGGAGGTATCGAGGTAACCCTTGTGCAGTGTTGCCGCAGATGCTTTCTCACCATCATTACTAGTTGATTCTGGCAGGAGCAAGCTTTCACTTCCAGCTGGTTCCTGACCCCGGAAGGTTTCAGGAGACGCAGCTTGACTGCACGATTGGTAAGAAGAGCTTCCGGGGCACGAGCTGCCCGGGTACGACGCCCTCATCTCGCCCGAGAGTCGGCTTGGACTGCTGCACCGTGCAGCTTGCAATTGAGGGCTGGGCCACTTCTCCTTCCCAACAAGAGCAGCATGCTTTCTCGTCAGAGCAATTTCTCCACTCACGTTGCGAGAACTCTCGAAACTGCTGTCTTCGATTTGCGGGGGCTCGGTGATGATGGGCCGGATGATGGTCGACGCTTCCCTCGCTTGCGCTGCAACCTTGACAGCTTCCGCGGCATTCAAGCGTGCCAGTTTCCAAGGGTTGATTCCCACTGACACCTTTTTGGGATGTGCCGGCTTCGCCTTTGATGTTTTGCCAGACGACTCCATGTCCAATACCTTCTGTTCCAGAGCAGAGGAGAGCACATCAACTTAGTCAAGATTTATAGTCATAAGCTGAATCTGACGAAGAATGAAAGGAGTGTACCTGCTCATGCTCAACGAACATGCGAGGGGGAGTACAGAAGACACCCGTCTGCAAAGCCAGAGCCCCAGTGGAGCTGTAGCCACTAATCTCTGTTGAGATCGAGCTTGCAGGTGATGAAGTCAAGCTGTTAAAACCATCGCCTTCTGTGAGAACCCCGTGCTCTCTTGTGGCCAGGATGTAATCGTATGTTGTCATTCCCTATCCACCAGGCAATCATATTCAGTGTCGAACTTTCGAATTTCTTTCGACACTAGATGATCAAATCAGCAGTTTCGACTCTCACCTTGTGTATTAAAATGAGGTGGAATATGAATAGCTGACACAACGGAATAGTTGCCAGCATGGCTAAGAGGGACATAAACACCTGCGAAATTCCCAATTAAGCACATACATTATAAGAAGGCCACAACGAAAGCAACAAGTAAGATACTTCGAACAGGTCAAACCATCACTTTTGATGATTAGAAAGTCTGATGGTGCCCATACCACAACGATGATGTAAGGTACTCGAGGGAAGCTCCTTCCAAGTCGGTGAGAGATTTCCTTCTCAAAAGTTGCCTTCTGTGTAAAGCAACGGACGAGGACACCAATTCCAGTGCACCACACGATGATCAACTGCAGCATCAAACGTCAGAATCAACACATATTTGGACGAAGTTTTGAAAGATTCTCGATGAGAAGGTACGCACCAACAAGAGACAGGCCACCATGAGGCTCACGAAAGTCTTGTAATTCCTCTTCCCGACGCAGTTGTTGAGCCACTGCGTAAGCATACAAAGCGTCAACAAACATCCATAACATACAAATAGAATCTGTACATGGAGGTGTTGAATGGAAAAAAATACCCGGCAATGGTGATCGAATTCGTGCACGCACTTGTCACAAGCCTTGCAATGCTTACTGTTCATTGATATCTGCCAGTACGTACACAAGCTCCCTTGAGATAATGACCGAAAGTGGTAGAGACTTGCAATGGTTTGTTTGCACACAAACCTTAGCTTCGCAAATGCTGCAGTAGAGCAACTGTTCTCCCATTTTGTACTTGATGGGGTCGCTGTTGATACAGCACGCAAATGGGAGGCTTAACAAACGAGCACAAACGCTTGGTTGTGAATGCTCTAACCCAGTGTCGACTGTGAAGTCCATGGACTTCAGCACTGCCTGCTGCTTAGCTCTCGCCACGCGCTTGGAATCGTGCACCCCGGGGTCGGCTGGATCAGACCCCGCGCATCTCACATACAGCACAAACACCGCTAGAACCTGCCCACAAAAAAATGTACCCATGAAGCAAGCTAGCTCGATCATGGCAAACTTAATCTGAGTTCTTTGAGTTATCACTTACCACCGGAGAGAAGATTGCGTACACATGGAACTTGAGAACGTTGCTGCCAACGAAAGGTATGAAAAAGACGAAGAACGAGAGCGAGATCCCCGAAAACACAGCCACCGCCACCGTCTGCACACGGACCAATTCACAAGTTTAGGCATTATTTTAAGAAGAACGCAATTCTCCATAAGCACAACCCGGATAGATGATCTTGGCAACTCTCAGCTTTCACTACAAGCACAGAGGTCGAACCTGGAGAGGATGATACGGAAGCTCCCATCCATGGTTTCGCATCGTGTCCGACCCACGAAGAAACCCCCGCGCTGCGAACCAAGTCCCTTGGCTATGGCGAATACTCGAATCATTCCAACGCCAATCCAAGAAGGCAATGCTGACTACATCTTTATCAAGAACGCGTACTTTCCAAAGCTCGAAACAACCCCTAAGCTGAGCACATTGCTATCTTGGGACGGAGGCTTCGCAATAGGACAATGTAGAAGCTGGCTACGCATGCTCGTGTCAGTAGCCTGCTGCAGCTTTGGCTACGGATTCATGGAGATGCCACGAGAGAGAAAGAGAGAGGGAGGGAACCCAGTTTGCTGTATGATAGGTTCTGCTGGTGTTGGTCGGCTTGAAGCGGCCTGCAGGCAGATTGATACCCATTTGTGTGATTGATGCCGAACGCGCATGTGCCTCTTGTCTGACAGCGCGCCTCTTCTTTGTTGTCATCAGCTAGCTACGAGTCGCTTTTTCTCACATACGTTACATGTTGGATGGATCCATGCTCATCTTTCACTCGCGTAGTTGAGGATTCCCAGACGAGATCCCCCTGCGAGAGCACCTGGATGATGGCCGTTTCCGTTCTTGTTGCTCTGACATTCCAGCCACCAGAGTTGGTGGAAACGGTAGAATATCTGGTCTCTATGTGGAGGAAGAATGTTCCGCATTTGTGTTGCGTATCTTTCATTTTTATTTGTATCTAGGGTAGGTGTTTGTACGTATGAGAAATAGTTGTTGAGTACATACATCTTGAAGTATAAGTATGTAACAGAAAGTTGAAGTACGAACAAGATTTCTGCACTTTGATAACCTTGAAGGGGAAATAGAATATTTGATTTTTGATGTGAAGGGAGCAAGTTTGATTGGCTCAATGGGACAAGTTTGAGATGCGGTCGGTAAAACAAGAAACTGAGTGAATGGGACAAGTCTTCTAAGATGCGGTCCGTAAAAGAAGCGATTTGCTCAATGGGAGAAGTCTTCTGGGATGCGGTCGGTAAAACAAGCAACTAGCGTAATGGAATAAGGTGGAGATGCCTTCGGTAAAACATGCAATTATGCTACAAGGATTGGCTCAATGGGACAAGTCTTATGAGATGCGGTCAATAAAATAGGCAACTAGCTAAATGGAATAAGGCAGAGATGCGGTCGGTAAAACAAGAATAAGTCATATTTCAAGTGAGTGATTTTGTCACTCGGTGTCTTGATTCCATCTTATTGTGATTTTTTTTTTTTTTATTGATCAGAATACTTTTGTTGGTAGCAAGGTTGCCTTATCAGACAAGATTCCTATTCATTCGTCAAACACAATTTAAACAAAATGTACATCTGAGATGTCTTCGATGTATCAAATGTACATCTTATCTAAATTGTGTTTGACAAATGAATAGGAATTGTGTCTCATAAGACAACACTGGTTGGTGGTAAGAAGCATTTGTTAGTTTGAAGCTTGATTTTGTCATAAATTCAATTAAAGTTTAACCCTAACTCTCCTTGTTGCAAAACGGTCTAAGTCACAAAATTTGACCTTTCTTTAGATTCAGCTCAAAAAATCTCAATCTAAGCATTATTTGAACGATTCAACCGTTAGATCTCAAAGTTCACTTGACATTCATCTCGCATACCAAATTTGAACCGTTCATTCTTCCTCATTTGTGAGATTATAATGGTCAAAGTTGGCTGAGTTTTTCTCCTGCGAGAACCTCCGAAACCCGTTTCAGGTTTTAAGGAGAGTTAGGGGTTAACCCTTAAGCGGGCCGAATGTCGAAAATCGACATTCTGGATGACAGAAACTTTGGAGAGCCATAACTTCTTCATCCGGACTCCGTTTTGGACGAAATCACTTGGGTTGGGTCCCAAATCAAGTTTAGTTCATGTCATAAAAATCTCAGACCCACACAATGAAGTATGAATTAATGGCATGCATTTCAGTGACAGCAGCCTAGCTTTAGACATTTTTTCCTTTGTAAAATTTAGGGCAGTTTTCACCATTGCAGGGCCATAATTTGCACAAAGAAATTTTTCTCATGGTTTTTTTTTGTTCAAGGATGCTACTGAGATGAAGGTGAACAACATTCTAATTGGTGACTTTTTCATTGCAATAAGTCTAATGGTAGCATTTTCACTTTAAAGTGAAAATGATGAAATTATGTGATCATTTTTGAGTATTAATACATTATGATCTCGCAATCTATGAAGCCTCATGACTCAAAATTTGACCCACATGATGTTCAATATGTCTACAACAAGATTGTACGGTTGAGATTTGGATAACACACTTTTACCTCCACCTATGACAATGCTTTTGAGGATGTGTTCATTTTACTACAAATGAGTCAAACCATTTAGGGGTTAAATATGAAGTACAACTACATCACATCACTACATCACAATGTAGTGAATATGTCACAACAATCTTCTTGAGGAATGGCTTACTAGTAATGAGATTTTATTATTTCCTTATTTTAAGCGTGAATGTGACATCTTGCTCTCAGGTGGTTATGATATGTTTTAATCATAATGATGTTGATGAGTGGTTAAGGTAGGAAAACTATAGCAACTAAATCAAGCAAACAAAATTCCACATAATATTAAGGCAATTGATTTGCAACAATTACATTATAAATAAATTAAAACTCTTGTTGGTTGCATTACCACTACTACAGAAGTTTCACCAAAAAAACATAACATTATTGAAATTTGTAAAGAACATTGAAAAATTTGAAAGTAAGTGAGAAAAAGTAAAACTAACAAGATATGTATTGAATCGCTTCATTATAATTTGAATTGATCTCAACAAGCTTGGTAAGATTAGGATTTGCCATGTGTTATGTAGAGAAAGTTGGATACCCTCAAAGCTCCTTAGGGCATGGTTACTGGAGTACAAAGAATATGCCGTATATGTTCTAGGAATCTTTCACATACATACAATTTTTTTGTACTTCTAAATATTAGAATCTTTAAATGATGAGTATTCACAATTACATAAAATAGTTCATAAGTACATATAAATTCAGCCAAAAGTACGTAGATGACTATGTTCATACGTTAGTATACGTTATTACATCTGAAAATACAAGAATATCCATGTACTCCGGTAACCTTGCTTTAGGGGTTAGCATGTCCACTGTTTATTAGGTACTAGTGATTGGATAAAAGCTATTTAGTAATCAACGTGATAGAAAAGGACGTGGATAATTCCACGAGTAATATTGTCGCTTGCAAGGAGAAACATAGGTTCAATGGATACTATATTCAAGTGACCACCTCAAAACAAGCTTGGAATCCTTTTCTTTTTCAAAGTCACCATGGTGTTCCACGATACAACAACTTCATCAAAGTTTTAACCATGGTGTTTTGATATACTTCACGTTCACCAAAGTTTTAATACTAGAAGGTTGTTGCAGAGAACTTCTTCAATACTTATGTTTCCTCACCCACAAACACATCACCAAATTTTTCTTCATTCACATGAAACCACCATTGACCGTGTTGACCCCTAAAGGCCCGAGGGGTTTGAAGAAAAACTTATATGTATTATAAAATATGGATTTCGTAACCCTTGTAATATAGTGCTCCAAAGATAGTATAAAGACCTTAAACCCTAGATTAGATCTATACATTTGAATTTCCTAAAATAGGCAATATTTGTATCAAATTCATTTAGAAGAGTAACTCTGAAAATCGAAATAAATGTACTTTCTATCATTTGTAATTGGAAATTGATATGTTTGGCTAAAATCACATAATATATGATGAATTGGAGAGAGGCCACTAGTAACCTATGAGGAACCTTACTAGTTTCCCAAAAGAGTAAGTTTTCTTACACTAAGAAAACCTTGCCCTATTTGTGTTTGAAGGCTTATTGTGAACAATCTATGAATCCAAACGAGGTTCCGTAAATTGAATGTGGTTCCCAACTCACCAAACTTCTGGAAACTTTTGAAATGTTAAAAAATAATCCAAAAGAAACCTTCTTTTATCCAGGTACAACTCCTCAAATTTCGGGATCATTGGGCTCTTAGGGGTTAAGGTCGTTACCCCCAAAATCGTCTTTTCGGAATATATCAGATATCAAGTAAAGTGTTAAGGTCGTCACCCCCAAATTTGTCTTTACGGAAAATATCAAGTATGACAACTCTAAATAGGTACATTAGTGTTGAATTTTATATAAGTTTTTATTTTCGATAAAATCTAATTACCAAGAGTATTTATTCCAATACTATGAAAGGATCCCTATCTTGACCAATGTAGAGGGTAAACATAATTTATATAAATTAGTGTATCTAACACTAATCTACCTATTTAGTGTAGTCCTCTCAACCAAGCGCCTATGCCATGACGATGGTCTGGGTGAATCCCCCACACACAAGCAGAACTTCATACAAATGGCAGCCCATAACTTGTTTATTGATTCAGAGCTTATCTACATACAAAGCAGAACATGCTTGAACAAAACTCAGCATGTTACTATGTCCAGAAAGAATATGCTACTACACGAACCAGATGTATACATGCCGAACTGAAATACAAACTCAGAAAGAGTGAATAAGAGTACACAACTACGCGGCCAAAGCAAAACCCAGTCGCTCCTTGCCGTAGTCGAACACCGTGTGGTAAGCGCCCATAAAAACGTCTCCCAGAATCCTGTTCCAGTTTATTCCACGTCAAGCCAACATCATAAATGAAAGAATAGACACAGATACATACACCAATTGCTAATAAGTCAAGCGAGAGAAGCTGAGTTCCTGTGATTTCATCGTTCAAAGGAAAGTGTTGTGGCATACCAAAGAGGGCCGGCTGGTGGTGGAATATCAAGCCCGAGGAAGCCACTTATGCATTGTGCTTCAGCACCCTCGCCCACTTTCAAGACGTACTGCAAACAGACGGATGATTTCTTGCTTCAAAAAAGGAAAAAAATGAACAATAGGGCAGCGGTGTGTGTAACTATCAAAACAATCAGATTTCCGCAAGTGTGGTTTTTTCAAATGAGCATCTGGGTATACAGACCTGCTCAGGAGTGAGTTTGAAATTATTGCCAGCAATCGTGAAACTAACAGGCGGCATCGCTGATAACGAGTTGCAATCCACCATTGATTCGCCGTTTGGACTAGGCAGACGTTCACAAAGCTGCAATGATCAAATCAATTATGTCAAAATTTCGTGACTCATCAAATGTAGCGAATGGAATGAATCACTAGATGTTGCAGTCGAATGAGGGAAAGTAGTCCTTTTTCGATCACCTGGTTCATGTAAGCCTTGACCTCCGATTCAGTCTTGTTCTTTCTTAATTGATTTTGAGCCCAAATGACAGCCATCTCGCAGAATGCACATGGGACATCGCCGCCCACTCCATTTGAAACATCAGCATGCTTCTCGATCACACTGGCAATACCTGGCTCCCTGTTCCAAATGACCATTTCTTCAGATTCACGAACGAGCCATGATAGTGAGATAAGCAACACATGTTCTTAAATTCAAGAAAGGGCGAACCTTTGTTGCGCTTCCTCCCCCACAAAGCAGACACCGACCTTGGTGCAGATATCGAACGGACTCAACTGCGAAGCCAAGGTCAATGCAGATGAATTTTTCAGGGACGTAGATGGAGATCAATAAAACGTTTATGATAAGTTCCAGCCTTCACAGATTGATAAACTAACATAAACGCATATATTTTGAATGTACACACCTTGGAGATGAGCAGCTGAATAATTAGATCGCCATATTGCTGAACAACCATCTTGCACTCCCCACTAACAATGCCAGTAGCACCGATAGCATGATTGATCTCAGCCACAATACCCTGTCAGACCGCCAACTCAAATTAAAACCAGTCCCACCTCGATCATAATAAAGGTAAACCTCTGTCATCTACATATGCTTCAAAACAGATGACATTGGAAACCAAGTAGTGAGCTAACCGTGGGGCCGGCCAGCAGAGAAGTTCCAGAGTCTGCAATCGCAGCACATCCTTTCGCACAAAAACCTGCAAACATCCAGATGAAACTCTTGGCTTAGCCACCTTCGCACAATGCTAGTATGAACTCCAAGGCCCTCTACACTACTCTTGCATACACCTAATCAAATAAGCGGGATTGAGCAGCCTATGCACCTAACCAACCAGAAAAATTGACGCACAGATTTAAGTGCAATGGAACTTTGAAAACCAGGTGAAAATTAATCACCTGTGCTTTGTCCATCTACAAGCACATCGCCCATGTCGAACTGCATCAAGACGATCAAAGTGTTCAGGTCGTGGTTACGAAGAAAGAGTATGAGTAGAGGCCGAATCAGCATCTGTGAGTCTTGTATATTATTTGTAGTATATGTAGTGTAGAGCAAAGTACCTGCCAGTAACCTTTACGAGTGACAGGCGTATACGTATGGTTGCCCTTGTAGTGATCAGGGTCCATTCCACCGAAGATCAGCTCTCCTCCCTTCTCCCCGTCCGTGGCGTCCCGGTTCAACCAAAACGAAAAGACAGGCTCTTCGACCAGCTTCTGGCTCAACATGTTGTACCTGCACCAAGTTGAGGATCGTCTTTGATTACAAAGATATAGACATTACTTGAAACATGTACGATAAGTACAAATTCTGAAAAAAATGATGTTGTTTTGTTGCCAAGAATCCAACCTCTTGAACGAGATAGGTCACTAATTCAGCCTGAAAGCCAATTACTACACGAGTAGCTGAAGCATTTATGAGCTTGCTTACCACACTGGCTCCACGTGATTGACAGATATCTCCTTGAAGCCCAAGCCGAGAATACCATCGAATTTAGCAGCCACAAAAGTGATTCCCGGCTCCTTGGTAGCTTCAGCAAACACCTGATACAATATAATTGTTAAGTTACACAACCTACGAAGAAATAGCAAATAGATGAAGCCAGATACTTACATTCTATGTTGTTCAAGGCTAGCGTCGATATCATGAAGTGTAAGTTGCAAAGTCGATGAGTATGTGTGGAGTTACCTGCTCTTTGACAGTTAGGTCACCAAGAGTAACGTCGTCAGCGCTCAAAAACCCTTCCATGGATCCAGTGCCATATTGGATGGCAAAGGACGTGCCTACACATCCAATCACCACAAAAAATCAACAAAAAATTCTTCGATGCATCATCCTCGAATCAGCATAATTCAAAATTGTAACATACCATCTTCCTTGTAGGTGCTGGACTTGCTTGCTTTGTACCTATGGTGGAAGTAACATGCCAACTGCACCACCCACACAAAGACATGCAAACGAATGACTAATGCATATACAGCTGAATTAAAAAAAGAAAATAACAGCGACACGAACTTGCACAAGAACACATTCGCCCTCAAATCAACCAGCACTGTTGTATTTTGAACTCCACAATGTCGACTACAATGCTCGCTCACCAAACATACCATTACTTCGAGAACCGCCCGGATTTCATCAATTGAAAGGATCAGATTAGATAGTAATAATCTCAGACGTATTGTCCCAAAGTGAATATTATGGATCAAGAGCTACGAACTACTTTTAGGAGCATTCGACATGGCGACGTGATCAAAAGATGGTATGATCAATATGATACAATTTGAGTGATGAAGGGAGGCAGACCGAGAGGTGGCATTTCGAGGACGGGACCCATAAATTGGAACTGCCGGTATCGAAGATGACGGTAAACTCCTGCTTGGGAGACCCGATTTCGATCACGCCGAAGTACTGCGCGTCGAGGTAATTGGACAGCGGCAAGTCATGATTGTTTCCAACCCCCAGAAACTGCTTGCCTCGAACCTGGGAAGCCGCGCTCGCCTTCCGCAACGCTGCCAAGTCCCAGTGCGGCCTCTTTTTCAACCCCACACGGCCGGTCGCAGCAGCAGCAGCATCGATCGATACCAGCAGTACCAACAACAGGAAGCACCGGATTGAAGAACCCATCTGCGAAAGTGAACTAACCGATCAGCTCCTTGATCAATTGGATATACTGTAGGAAACCCAACTCAGATAATTAATATACGATTTCGAATTGTACCTAATTGAGCTTGCAAACCCCTGAAGCAAAGCCGGTAGCTCAGAGTGGCAGCGATGTTTTTGAGGTGAAAGCGACACGAGGCCGTCTGTGTTGCTTAATCAGGGGCCTGCTCCTAGACACGAGAATTCTGATTGTCCTAGGCTACTCTGGTTTCCCGCAATTGAGCTCGATTGTGGTGCTTTGAGCTGCTGCAGGTTTGCGTCTAAAGGAACGTTCCCGCTTTTGATGGAGCTTTGCCTGGGTCTTCATCACCTTTGCATAGATGAAAATCGAAACGACTGACGGAGGCATGAATATTATTTGGATGACAATCATCCGTATAGTCACTCAGCTTCTATAATGGTTGAGCTTTTCTGAGGTCACATCTTCTTGGCCACTTTATATGAGGGCCCACACCATATCTAGGGCTTATTTCCAAACTTGAGGAATGAATCAATGATAGTCCTTCTCAGAGCCTAGAAGCGCTCTCTTGTTGAAGTGTTGTTTGTTATGGCTTTAATAATGAAGTGTTAGCAAACCATGTCATTTTGAAATAATTCGAGGAAACTAAGGTAATTGAGTTATGAATGCAATATGCATATTAGGGGTGAATTGTTGTAAGACCTTCGGTAGAATGTTGGCGCAAAATTAAGCTTTAGGTTAGGAGCAGGTCGGAAAAACTAGAGGAGGGGGAATCCCCTAAGTGAATCCAATGGAAGATGGGGAAGGACTAAGAGAGACAAGATTCCCCCTACTGAACCCATAAAGTACAAACAAGCTAGTTGCTTGAATTAGAGTAGGACGTTTTACCATTGGCCTAACTTTTGATCTCCATCTTTGCATTTGTAAACTATTGTCTTAGTTCTGTTCTCTTAACTTTGTAGTGATATGCGAGAGCTATTTTCATTTGTAGAGCCGGTGATGAATATGGTGCTTCTAGGCAAGAGAATTGTGAGATAATGACGACATTCATCCAAGAAGACCTCAATTAGGGTTTTGAGCCTTTGTTAAGATTAGGGTGAGGCGCCTTTTTGACGACTCCGTATTTTGTACTTAAGAGCTTGTTTTTCATATTGTTGTCAAGGCCTCAAGTTATCAATCAATATCTCTCATTGTTTCTCTCTATCTCTTTTCTTGTGGTGTTTAGTTAGTATAAGAAGGATGGCCATAGGTCTCCTTACCGTTATTCTTGTTTTTCTTTGTTCATCTTAATCTTTTTAATAAGTGTTCAAAAGTTAGATGTTGGGAGAAGAAGGGCTATGGGCCTCCTTCTCCTTCTTAAATGTTTTTTCTTCTTCTGTTCATCTTCATTCCCTTGTGTTGAGTATCATTGGTAACCAATGTCTTATTCTTACTCTATGGAAGGAGGTCTATCTATTTTCCTCATAATTTCCTTGATCTTTATGCAATTACAACGAGATTTAGAGGGTAGATGGATCTCTTGTAGAGCTTTCCATTGGTATAAAGAACGTTTTATTTGAAGTTATAGAGAGTGAGAAACTCCCCCGCAAAATTAGAGGTGTAGTAAGGGCTTTCCCGCTAGCAGTAGAAAACAGAGCGCAATCAATTAGCAATTAGTCCCTACTTTTGAGTCCTTTTGATTTGAGACTTTGGAGGTAGATGAATAATTGAGTTAACTTTCTAAAAAGATATGGTATGCCCAATTCCGGGTTGGAATAAAGAAATGACAATCCTAAAACCAATAGAGGCTCAAAGAAAGGCTGGTGGGATGCTTTCAACCCATTTTTCCTTGTTTCTTCTTCATTTCCTCTATTTTTTCCCTTTTCCTTGTATCTTTCTTTGATGTGATTTCCTCAAAGTGTAACTGTATGACCCTTATGACCAATTGCCATCTTCATGGTGGTTTTTTGGCTCTCAGTTCTTAAAATCTAAACGAGCCCTTAGCTTGGCCCAAGGGGTTTATATTGGAGTTCTATAAGATGTGAAAAGATGAACACCAATTCAAACACTTAAATAACTCTTTTAAAGTCTAAGATGTGGAAGCTCAAAATTCATACTAAGAGAGGAACATATGCCTTTTTATAGAATTATTCAAGACCACAATTTCATTCTAGTCCTGAATAGTCATTTGTAAATGTACGAGTGTAAAATGCAAAATACGCAATACAAAAATGAAACACGAGATGCAGACAAGTACATTATATTTCAAAGAATTATACACATATATGCTTTTGTACAATAATGTAAAGCCTTGGGAGGTGCTCTAAGAAAAACATGTCACTATGTTGTGTTTTAGGTGACTTCAAGTAACAAGTTGTACAAATTACAATGACTCTAAGTCAAGCTGGGAGAAATTGATGACGAATAATGAGAGAAGGTATTTCTATTGTTGTTTTTTAAGTGACTTAAAGGCACATACAAATATTATAAAACGCATGACTTTGTTGTACTTTGAATGACTTTTAGGCAAACACAAGTTGCACAAGTTGTACTCTTTACAATAAGTCTAAGTTAATGTGAGAGAAAATGCATGGCGACTAATATGAAAAGACATTCTAATTATTGTGGTTTGACGCGAGTGACATTCATATCGGTATTCTTTTGCACTTTTCCAAGTAGAGCTAGCTTGTGCAACACTTAGAGGAATAGGTTCTGTTCTAAGGTGAGCATGCGTGACTGCCTTCACCAATGCTCAAGAACCTCTTGATAACGCAAACGCAATGGAAACATGGATTTCGTTAGCTCATGGATCCCGCTAGCTAATTAGACTCCGGGATGCGCTAAGAGTAAATATTGCTATATCAATCTTCTTGGAGAAAACCACCATTATTCGACCCTCATGGAACTTATAGTTCTGACCTTTGACAATCGTAATAATATTACAATTTAACAAAAATCCGCGCATACAAGAAGACTCATCAGAACATTGGATCTCAAGAATGATGTAAGTAGATGTAGAGTTTAATTGAGCAGTATTGTAAGCCAAAAAAACGACCATGGAGTGGCCCTTGGTTACAAGGGGTTTTAGAAAACGAGATTACATGAAGGAAAGAAGAAGAGAGAAGAGGAGAAAAGATGAGAATGAGGGAGAAAGGAAAGAAGAAGGAAAGAACCACCTGCCAGATGCCTTGGAAGTGACCTCTAATCTTTTGATCACCATTTCTTCGTCGTAACTCCAAATGAGGCTTGCCATAGCTTTTTAGAAAGCTAACTTCATTTTGCATGCACCCCTAAAATCTCAAAAACATAGGGTTAAAAACCCAGGACTGATTGCCAATTGACTGTGGCTCTTTTTCACCATTGCCGGGGGGAAACCGTTTTCAACACTCCGGCTTTGAGAGCCAATTTCTCATTCTTTAACAATTGGATGAAAGCATGTCATATACTCTCAGAAATCTTTCTTAGAGCTCTACTTGTCTTAGAAATCTCAAAAGCATTGGACAAAAACTCTGTGACTGATTATCATTTGAATACCGTTGATTTGTTTACTGCCGGGGTGAGAACTCTTCCAACACCCTGACTTTGGGAGTCTATTTCTCCCTCTCTAGAACTCAGATTTGTGCATGCCATACACCAATAGAAAGCTACTAAGGAGATCTACCATCATCTCAAATCTTGAAGTATTTGGACAAAAACTGAGGTACTGCGGCGGAAAAAACTGAGAGGCATTTAATAGGGATTGAGAGAATTGATAGAAGAGGCCGACGGCCTCCTTCTTCTACCAACAACTAAGTAATTCAAGAAGAGATCAAGAAAAAAAAATTTGGAATGGTAGTTCACCTACCTCCCTACTTTTACTCTAACTAAGCATTACAAAAAAGAAGAGGTAGACAAACAAGATATTGATGAGACAAACAAGATGGAGGAGAAGGAGGTCCATGACTTTCATTCTCCTACTCTAACTAGATTGAGTGGTCAAGATAGCTTGGAAACAAACTATTAAGTACAAAATCAGAGCCGCCAAAGAGGCGGCTCACCCTAGCCCTAACTAAAGCTCAAGCCCTAACTAGGCCTCTATGGATAAATGGTGCTCGTCCACGGCGTTCCATCTTGAAGAACCTTTACAAATGAATGTAACTCACAACTACCACCACGAAGTTAAATGAACAAAACCAATACAATCATGCCATAAACACAAACATGAACATTAAAAGCTAATTGCGCAAGGTCCATGGTAAGACACTCAATCCTAAATTAAGCAACTAAACAAATTCTTAATTCGAGGATTGACTAGGGGGATCTTCCATTCTCTACTCCTTCTCCATCATCAATTGGATCCACTAGGGGGATCTTCCCTCCTCTAGTCCTTCCATACTAAATCTAATCTAAACCTTAAAGTAGTACCAAATGTCCTATCTAAGGCCTTGCAGCAAGCATCTTCTAACATGCATCTTTTATTCATAACTTAATTAACTTAAATTTCATCAAATTACCTCATAAAGGCATTGCTAGTTAACATTACATTTATAAAAGTAACAAATAAACAATAACGAAACAAGAGAGCCTTTACCAGCTCTCACAAGTCTCTAAAAAGATTCCTTCCTAAAACGTTGAACCGTTAAGTTTCCAGGTTCTAAAGTATTGAAGGAGTATGCATTGAAAGTGTGCACTTTCCTCTTCTCATTCTTAAATTGCATTGTCTCCCTATAAATTTTACGGATACAGAAAAGAACATCACACTCACGTGCATAATAGCCATGTTGCCTATACTCATAACATACAATTTGGGGGGTTTGGACTCCTCCAACAAATTAGACTAAATCTGTGAGTGAAACTAGCAATTCAGTCTATTATACAGGTCACGCCTGTCCTGCCTTCACAAAACTACAAGATTTGTCCAAGTATGTCACCAAAATACAAAACCAAATACAACACAAGACGAAACTTAGTACAAAATTGAAGCACATGACCAAACCAAGCACATGATCAAAACAAAGGACTAAACCAAGTACACAACAATCATGTAACTTTGGGATTTGAAATATCAACATTTTGTTGAATTTTGTACATTGATGACTGATTGTTTCCTCATGTAAACCTTCGAATCGGTTGTCTCTTGGTTGATATGATTTTTTTGCCCAAACATACATAGGGAGAAACTAAGTACTTGTGTATAGTTAGGCCATGGAACTAAATTATCGATAAGGTTCATAATGGAGAATAATGTATAATGCATTAAAAGCATACAAAAGAATAAAAATGACGTAAAAATGGATTTTGGAACTTTGAGAGTGATTGAAGCTTTGTTGTATAGACTTGGTGCACGCGTTGTGTAGTGATAGTCTTAGGCAAATTCTAAGCAAACTTTTTACAAAACGAAACCATGCACCAAATCCTAAGCAAAGACTCTCTGAAAACCGAAAAATCACTTTGCAAAAAGCGTGAAAACAAATGATAAGAAGAGAAATGATCTAAAAAGGAAGACAAAAGAACAAGAATAGGGTGTAAAACAACAATTGCAAAATCAACAAACAACCACAAAAAGCTATGGCTAAAGAGTAAAAGCAGGAACAAGAAAGAGCTAACGGTGTTGATAACGTGTTGATTAGGAGAAGGAATAGGGAACACAAAAATTGAGCAAGAAGGAATTAGATGAGGACAAAAGAAGTAGATACTAGTAGGTTCTAGAAATACAAATTCCATTTGTGGGAAAGTCTATCTATTGCACGAAACCAGGACATTATTTAAATGATTGTAGAGCTAGAATAGCTGCTGAGAAATCAAAGCAATATCACAATGATCAACAAGAAATCATATGTTGTTGAATTATGAACCAAGGAAAAGAGAAACTTTGCTTGGTACATTGACTCAGGGGCTACATAACATATGTTTCACCAAAGAGAAGGCTTTCTGAAGTATACAAAAGCCAAGATAATCAATCTGTTTATTTGGGTGATAAATCCACATCGTATTGCATACAAGAATACGGTAATGCTAATATCAAATTAAGAAATAAAGAAATTAAAACAATTCTTGATGTTTTACAGATACCTCGTCTCGCAAAGAACTTATTATTAGCAAAACAATTGGATAATTCAAGTGGTAAAATTAGTACAAAAGAAGGAGTATCAAATCTTTTGAATAAATTTAGAGATACAATTGCTATATGCAAATTGAATTCAAACTTGTATGAACTTGGTGAGACTATCACATCTCTCATTTTAGCTAATTGAGCCACTACATCATTAATTATAGCACATTTATGGCATTTAAGATTAAGCCTTATAAATCAACTAACTATAGATTAAAAATTCAAAACATCACAAAGAGAATTTATCCCTTCGATGAAAAACAACTTAAATTATGTCAAATTTGTATTGAAGAAAAACAATATAAATAAAATTTTCCAAAACAAGGTTCAAATCAAACTTCATAATGATTACGATTAGTACACTCACATATTTGTCGACCAATGCAAGTATCAACACATGAAGGTTACTTGTATTTTATTACGTTCATAGATGGCTATTCAAGTTTAGTCATGTTTATTTTATAGAAGCAAAAGCCGAAGCATTATCAAAATTCAAACTATATAAGAATTTTGTAGAAAAAATGAAGGATGTAAATTTAGCTTATATAGACTTATTTTTGAAACATTTTACTTCTTGAATAGATATTATATCACATATACAAAAAAGTATCAGGAAGTTTTATAAAAACTACACAAAATAGATAAAGTAGTATTAAAGACATTATAATAGTTAATTAGTGTAGACTACAAATTGGTATAATGGATGACAAGTCGTGGATGGAACTCGTAGGGAACCAGTTTTCATACCTTACAGCAAGCATCGGATGCACTAATCCTGAATATATGACTTTGAAATGACTTCATGAATATAGGGAATGACTAGTAATTGACACAAGAAACAAGAAAAATCTGGTCAATTCGACCAACCATAATTGGACACGGGTTCGCCACGTCATCTCCCGCGCATCTACTTCGTATGTCGACGAACCACATTCCGCAACGTCATGAGTCATGCCTTCGCTCTAGTCATAAATAAGTAGTAACGGCTAACAGCTACAGTCATAATTCAGTTACACTATGAATTCCATAACACAAGCCACGTCATATTCCCGCCTCCATATCAGATTTGGACCAACTAGAGTCGGCCACGTTAGCAGTCATGGCCACCATATAGTCATAAATCACCAGTCACGCCTAATAGCTATAATCATAAATTAGTCATATTATGAATTCCAAAGAAATAATCACGTCATCATTCTCGCCTCCACGTCAGAAGTCGGCCAACCGGTACCAGACACGTCAGTAGTCACGGCCATGCTATAGTCATAAATCAGCAGTCACCCCTAACAGCTACAGTCATAAATCAGTCACACTATGAAACCACAAAAACTATACACGTCAGCATTTCCGCCTCACGTCATATTTGGACCAATTATAGACGGCCACGTCAGCAGTCATTACTACCGGATACAATCATAAATCAGTCACAGTAAGATATTGAAAAAAGTTGACACGTCATCTCTCGCGCCTCTACGTCGGATTTTTACCCCCCATGTCCGAATCCCACTTCAGTTCCACGTTGGAAGCCACGTCGGAAAATCCCGCCATGTGAGAATCCACGTTGGCAGCGGAGGCGATGACGTGAGGATGGATGAAATTGCAGTCATATGTACCATTGGGGAGATATGACTTGATACCTATGACTACAGAATGACAAAAAATATCGAAACGACCAGCAATCATATTCAGGCCGGTTTTGGTACGTATGACTGGAATTACAGTCATTTCTACAAGACATAAATACGACGATTTCTAGTAGTGATTCTTAATGTGTATGGTGTTGATTCCTATGTTATCAATTGTAATCTTCGACTCTGAATTTGAGGTGTGAGATTTACTTATTGTTCGTTGTTGTGTTTTGTGACGTTGTGAGGGTGTCAAATTGATCTTTGAGTGTTGTAAAATTATAGAGCAATCGAGAAAGTTGGAGTGAGACATTCACTAGTAGAAAACAACGTTTTATCACGCGTTTTCACGCGGTATCAGTGACGTATACCCACACTATACCGAATTAGTGTAGTAATCACATCGAATTAAACGTGACGTAGCGTTAAATTGTTTAACGTAAATCCGTCAAAAATGACGTTGTGAAAACACTCCGCGTCAAAGAAGATTTCGGTGAAACGCTGCTTAACGTGCGTACGTCAAAAATAACGGCGTGGCGTTAAATTAAACGCCAGCGCCCTTGATGGACGGTAACTTTTTGTACTCATTATTTACCAGAAGGTAGAAATGTTCTGGCTAAAAGTAGAAAGGCTCCACGTCAGCCCGTTTTTTTTAACGTGGTTAGCGTTTCTTTTAACGTGTACCACATTTAATTGTGTTAAAAGAAACGTCAGAATATTGATGACATAAAATATGTGCGTTGACGTGGATTTCATCGTGTCTTCCTTTACTGATGTGGAGCTTAGGATTTGACCAGTCAAACCAAATTTGGGAGACTAGGGGGGCTGTCAATATTGACGCATGCGTTTCTTATGACGCAAAGTGCGTTTAAATGCGTTAAAAGAAACGTGAGAATATTGATGACGTGCAATATGTGCGATGACCTGGAATGCCTTGTGGCTTGATTTGCTGACGTGGAACTTAGGATTTGATTGGTCAAATCAAATTTGAGAGACTAGGGGCGGATGTCAACATTGACGCACGCGTTTCTTGTGACGCGAAGTGCGTTAAAATGCGTTAATAGAAACGTGAGAAGATTGATGATGTAAAATATATGCGCTGAAGTGGATTTTATTGTGGCTTGATTTGCTGACGTGGAGCTTACGATTTAACCGGTCGAATCAAATTTGAGAGACTAGTGGGGGGGCTGTCAACACTGACGTTTGCGTTTCTTGTGACGCGAAGTCCGTTTAAATGCGTTAAAAAAACGTGAGAACATTGATGACGTGATATATGTGCGATGACGTGGAATGTCTTGTGGCTTGATTTGCTGATGTGGAGCTTAGGATATGACCGGTCAAATCAAATTTGACAGACTAGGAGGGTTGTTAACGTTGACACAGTCGTTTCTTGTGACGCAAAGTGCGTTCGAATGCGTTAATAGAAACGTGCGAACATTTATGACATTGAAGACTATCAACTTTTACGCAAGCGGATGTGTCAACACTAAGCGCGTTATTAGTAACAGCTGCGGCGTTAACAAGCATTACAAGGAACACGTTAACGTTCATGAACAAACATAGGACGAGAATTCATGTCCATCCTGTAGAATGTCTAATATCCTGCTGATGTATCCGATCGTCATTATCATCACCTTCCTGTCACGGACATACTATACTGGGTATTATCCACACCCTATGAGTTTACCGTGATCAGCTCTACTTCTCAAAGATTTCCTAGATTCCGTATATTTTGCAAGTTCAAGTTTTCTGGAAGGTTCTAGAACCTTCCACTAGTTTCGGAAAGCTTCCTCAAGCTTCCGTATAGCTCTAGTAGTTTCCGGAAGCTTCCACAAGCTTCCAGATAGTTCTAGTAGTTTCCCGAAGGTTCTCTAAGCTTCGGGAAGGTTCCATAAGGATCCAATTGTTTCCGGAAGGTTCCATAAACTTCCGGAAGGTTCCGCTTGACCTTCCTAGATTCCGGAAGCTCCCACGAGTCTCCGGAATGTTCCATAGGAGCTTCTAGAACCTTACTCCGGAAGTTTCTTCTAGCCTAGTATATATAGAGAGTTGAAGGTCGTTGTTCTTCACTCTCTTCAACACCAGTTGTATCTACTCTTCCAGTTATCAATACTACTCTCTATTCTCTTACTTTGAGTGTCGTTATGAGTCTTGTGTGAAGAATCCCCTCACTTCTAGTTTATCTTGGTCTCCTTTTGGAGTCTCCCCTCAATCTTGTCTTTGATCTTGCCTTGAAGTTGCTGTCCGCAACAGTTTGAAGAGAGTGACTGACTACATTCTGGTCCGAGAGATTCTACGTTTAGTATTTTCTATAGAAGTTTCGTTTTAGAATTTTCATGAAAGTTTTTGCATGGACTTGAACCGACTTCCCCTATCACCAAGTCCTGTTGTTCTAGAAGTACGTTTTCTCTTTAGATCAAAGACTGAACTTAGAGACATCCTCATCCGACAGAGAAGTGAAGAATTCTATTTGAACCTCTTGAGATCACCTCTTCATGTCATTATCCCTAGAGTACAGAACGGAAATCTTTGTTACTTCATCTACTTGTGAATCTTCAAGCTTTTGTATTCCAAGATGAGCGACTTATCAAATCTCGAGATGCACGATATGATCGCCATGATACGACAACTACAGCAGGAGAATGCCAACATACGGCATGCCATGGAACAACACCAAGCGGCTCACACTCAAGTCCATGTGGCAGCCCCTATCGCAAACCAAGTGCCACATCTACAAGCACCTAAAGAGCCTCGAGTAAGCTTGCCAGACAAATTTGATGGCGATCGCACTAAGCTTCGAGATTTCGTCAATCAAATTCGACTTGTCTTTCGTCTCCAACCTCAAAGATACTCAACGGAAGAAATACAAGTCGGGTTCATCGGGACCTTGCTCACCGGAACCGCGTTGTCGTGGTTCTCATCGCTCTTGGAGAAAAACTCTCCAATCTTGGCAGAGCCGCGACCGGTTTTTGGAAGAACCGAGAAGCGAACGTTTGGAGAAAGAGATCGAAAGATCGGTAGCGGCCGCAAAACTCCGTTCCTTACAACAACGTTCGCGCCGAACAAAGATACGTTGCGAGAAGTTTCAACAAATTTCTTGTGACGCGGATTGGAACGATCTGTTCTCATCACCACATGTTTTGATGGGGACTTCGTGACGATATCAAGACTTGTTCTTTGAACTTGCTTCAAGCCAACCAACGCTATCGGAGGCTATTACTCAAGAATCGATCGCGACAACCGATTGTTCGAAAGGCGAAGAGCGCGATTCCTCTTTGGATCGTATCGAGCGGACTACGCGCCCCATCTCGCCGACACCTCCCCACACTTCAACGATGGAACCCATGCAAATCGACACTTCAAAGGTTAAGTTTGTTGTCCGAAGAAGAAAAACCACGTCGCGAGAGAACAACTATCTTTGTATTGTGGAGAAAAGGACCACGGTTGGAGAATCGCCTGCGCAAAACTTCGTAGGTCAAAACCGCATAAGTTCCGGCGCACTTGAGCGCTTCCGGCGACAACCACAAGGAGTTCATGTCGGAAAACGACAACGGCCCGGCCATGATAGGGACCGTCGCGGGCGACAAATGTTGCCACGTCGTCGTCCCTATCTTATCTTCCGAACCTCTCGTTGTTTTAATATCCCGCTTATAATAGATTTTTATCCGCGTAGTATAAAAGTCAAAGCTTTCTTAGATTCGGGCATCTCTGCTTGTTTTATTGATAGGGACCTTGTCAAACGTCATAACCTCGCCTATAATTCCTAAGAAATACCTTGTAGCGATGGAGGTTATTGACGGTGAGACCGTTAATATCGGGAGATATTCTACCCACGAAACTAAACCTTTGAATATTATCCTGACGGTCACCAAAGTATTGTTGTTTTCAATATCATTAGTTCTCCTCGAATCCTCTCACCTGGTCTTTCTTGGTTAGAAATGGTCAATCAGGATATAGACTGGAAAAAACGTAGGTAACGTGTCAAACTTTAGCTCCCATATGCCTTCAAATAATCAAGTCTTGCTCTTTCTACCAAGTCGCAAAGATCCGAGGTCAAAATTCGGCGATGGTCGGTGCTGGGCCTTTATGAGGGTCGCCAAAGACGGGAGTATGTTTGCAATTTATGCAATTCCGTCATCACAATCTGTTCAAAAACTAGCTAAACTACCAGCACAATATGAAGAGTTTTCGGACGTGTTCGAGAAGAAGAATGCTGACACTCTTCCTCAACACCGGCCCTATGATTGTAGCATCGAACTTCAAGACGGAGCGCAACCGCCATTTGGTCCGATCTACAGCCTTTCGCAGAACGAGCTTGTTGCATTACGAGAATACCTTAATGAAAATCTTGCAAAGAATTTCATCCGACACTCCAAATCACCTGCCGGAGCTCCTATTCTATTCGTCAAGAAGAAGGACGGTTCCCTTCAGATGTGCGTGGACTACCGCGGCCTGAACAAGGTTACAATCAAGAATCGGTATCCATTGCCACTTATGTCGGGACTCCTTGACCAACTCGGTCAAGCAAACATCTACACCAAGATCGATCTTCGTGGAGCGTACAACCTAGTACGTATCAAAGAAGATGACGAGTGGAAGACTGCATTCCGAACGAGGTATGGACATTTCGAATACAATGTTATGCCTTTTGGTCTTACCAACGCACCTGCCATCTTCCAGCACTTAATGAACGACGTGTTCCGAGAGTTCCTAGACGACTTTGTTGTTTGCTACCTCGACGACATATTGGTGTTCTCCAAGAATGAAGAAGATCACACCAACCATGTCCGATTGGTATTGAAGAAGCTACGTGGCTGGGTTATACGCCAAGTTGGAAAAGTCGTCTTTCACCAACCTCAAGTCGAATTCCTAGGCTACATCATTTCGGAGAGGGTCTATCCATGGACCCAAAGAAGATTAAACAATCGTTGATTGGCGGAAACCAACTACCGCTCGGAGGCGTCTGAACGTTTCCTTGGTTTTTGCCAACTTCTATCGAATCTTTATTCAAATTACTCCTAAGATTCTTCTCCGTTGACCGATTGACTTGCAAGGACAAGCTCGAGTGGACTACGAAAGCGACGAAGCTTTCGAGGTTTTGAAGAAGGCGTTCTGACGACGCTATCTTCGCATCACGATTTCCGTAAGCCGTTCTTCCTAAAAGCGGATGCTTCGATTTTGCCCTTGGAGCGGTCCTTTCACAATCCGACGACAACGGACGCCTCCATCCTGTCGCGTTCCACTCGCGAAAATTTCTTCTTCTTTGAGATCAATTACGAGATTCACGACAAAAAGCTTTTAGCTATCGTCGACTCTTTCCAAGAATGGCGTCGACTTCCTCGAAGGTCTTTCGATCCCGTCACGATTCATACCGATCGATCGCAAGAACCTTGAGTATTTAAGTATACTGCTTAGGAGTCTTGAATCGTCAAACAAGCCCGTTGGAGTATATCGTTGTCGCGATTCAACTTTGTAATCACGCATCTGCCCGCCCTCAACAAATTCGTTCCGATCACTTTCTAGGCAAACATACCTTGCGCAAAAAGAAAGCGTCAAAGATACGACCAACCGCAGGACTACCTCCGTGGCTCGAGCGAACTTCAAATAAGACCGTCAAGCACCACAATTTCGGTGGATGCATCTTTTCCGAAGATATCCGAGTAAGTTTACACAATCGATCCTTGGCGCCTCGAAAGTCAAGAGTAATCCTAGCGTCTCCAATGTTGAAGAATCTCCATGTCGGGACTCTCAAGTCTCGTTTCGGAGGTTATAGATTCGAATCCCGAATCAACCTCGCTCCCGGTTCACGGGCTTCCACGTCGCGTGAAACTCCCAAGATGATGCAGATCCAAGATTCCGGTTTGAGATGGGCTACTATATTATCGGGGACTCTCTATGTCCCTCAAGGCCCATGCCGACTACGAGTCTTTCCGGCTCGACACGTCTTTCCATCGGCGGGGACACTTTGTTACAACAAGACCGTGGGCCCGATATCCGGAGAGACTTTTGGTGGCCTCAAATGTGGAAAACCGTGAAGGACTATGTCACAACGTGTGACATCCGTTTCTAGATCCAAGATCCCTCGTCATCGGGCCGTGCGTGTTCTTGGCCGTTGCGATTCTAAAAACCCGTGGACATCCATATCCACGGACTTTATTGTGACCTTCCAATGTCCAATACCTTTGATTCCATCTTCGTTGTTGTGGACCGGTGACCAAGATGGCTCACTTCATTCCGTGCCACAAGACGATTCTGGGAGAAAGAAACAAGAAGAAGACTTTTGTAGACAATGTCTACGACTCCACTACCTCCCCAACGACATCATTTCCGATCACGGAACGCACCACATCGAAATTCTCAGCGCCTTTGTTCAAATTCTCGGTGGAGATCGTTTATCTTCAAGATACCATCCTCGAGGCGACGGACAAACCGAAACGCGTCAATCAAGTGTTGGAAGCGATTTTTGCGGTGCACCATCAACTACCAAAGAAGACAATTGGGTGGAGTTGTTGCCGCTCGCCGAGTTTGCTTACAACAACACGCCATGGGTCTACTCAATGCACCCTTTTTTTCGCAAACTACGGTCATCATCCTGCGATTGATCAATTCAATCTAAACATTTCGGAATCCACCGCCACGATCTTGCTACTCGATTATCCTGATATCCGTAAGCGATGAAGCGAGCCTCCTCGGCCCAAGAGCACTGAAGACAAACGCCGACAGTCTCGTAAGGAACATCCACCATTTCTATTGGTGACAAGGTATGGCTCTGCGTCGAAATTGAGGACTCGCCGCCATCCGACAAACTCGACTACCGTCGCCTTAGACCATTCACGTAGTCAAACTAATCAACAAGGTGGCTTACCGGTTGGAGTTACAGCCTCTATGAAGATTCATCCAGTTTTCCATGTATCTCTCCTCAATCATGTCTGAGGAATCTACGTTACGGCGGGATTCAAGAACCTCCTCCACCGATCGAGATGAAAGGCGATGAAGAATTTGAAGTCTCGGAGGTTCTAGACTCTCGCATCCATCGTTGACAACTCGAATATCTTGTGCGTTAGCGAGCTACGACTTGAAAAGAAAGAACCCGGGGCCTGCCTCAAACCTCAAGAACTCTCCCGAGTTAATTCAAGAGTTTCATCGCCGATACCCTCGAAATATAAAAGCGTTTAGGTTCAATGCATCCGAATCGCCACCGCACCAAGTTTGTAAGTTTCTTCTTGGTGCGCGTGCGGATCGCGAGAGACTTTGAACCAAAACGATGGGGGTATCGGCGAGCGCGACGACGCGCTTGTCTGCTTCGATTTTACGAGGCGGCCTTGAACTCACGTTGGCGAAAATTTGGTAAGGCCAGCGAGCGCCACCGCCGATGTCTCAAGTCGCCAACCACATGGTTTTATACCGGTCCGTTCTTTGCATTCTACCACGTATCCGTAAACAACTCACGACTTTCATTGCGGCGCCGACATTCGATTTTCACGGTATTCATATCCCGTATATTTACTTCCTTTTATGCTAGTCGCACGTGAAACCCACGTGAACATTCTCGTTTTATGTTTTATTATTGGTTCGTGTGAGAACTCGTGGAACTCGTTCGCTCGAAGGGAGGGTGATGTCGCGGACATACCATATACCGGTATTATCCACACCCCATGAGTTTACCGTGATCGCTCTACTTCTCAAAGATTTCTAGATTCCGTATATTTTGCAAGTTGAGTTTTTTGGAAGGTTACTAGAACCTTCCACTAGTTTCGAAAGCTTCCTCAAGCTTCCGTATAGCTCTAGTAGTTTCCGGAAGCTTCCACAAGCTTCCGGATAGTTCTAGTAGTTTTAGAAGGTTCTCTAAGCTTCTAAGGTTCCATAAGGATCCAATTGTTTCCGGAAGGTTCCATAAACTTCCGGAAGGTTCCGCTTGACCTTCCTAGATTCCGGAAGCTCCCACGAGTCTCCGGAATGTTCCATAGGAGCTTCTAGAACCTTACTCCGGAAGTTTCTTCTAGCCTAGTATATATAGAGAGTTGAAGGTCGTTGTTCTTCACTCTCTTCAACACCAGTTGTATCTACTCTTCCAGTTATCAATACTACTCTCTATTCTCTTACTTTGAGTGTCGTTATGAGTCTTGTGTGAAGAATCCCCTCACTTCTAGTTTATCTTGGTCTCCTTTTGGAGTCTCCCCTCAATCTTGTCTTTGATCTTGCCTTGAAGTTGCTGTCCGCAACACTTCCTCTGTTGCTATTGGCTCTCCTTCCTGCTCTTCCACAAATGATCCGTTCGTAGTGAAGTCTGAATGTGAGGGCTCTCTTGTGCGCGTCTCCGTGTTAGTGGTTGATGGTGAAGGCAGAAGCGTTGATTGTGCTTTTGCATTGTCATGTTTTTCAGCAAACGCAAGAACGCACGGCTGCTTTGAACATCTGCCCTTCAAACCACTTTCTACGGCTCTTGGTCGTTCACAAAAAATACTTGTTGTGTGTGAATAGGGAACGCGAAAGAGTGAGGACCTATATGCAATAATCTGCAAAATTCATGGAAACAAACCCATGTTGATCCCGCTTTATTGTTGGTGAGGTACCTTTTAGAATTCTTCTAATCCATGAACAGAGTAGAACAACAACACACGTGCGCCTATAGTCTAATTCTAATATCTCTTCGATCCAGCCCATGTACTCCTCCGTCGATCTCTCCCCCTACATCAACGATGAATGTTGCATGCACTCGACTATCCATAGTTGCGCTCGAAGCTTCAACTGAGCGGCAACGGAAGTGCATACCATAAGCCTTCATTGGTCGATAAGCAATAGCAATCAGTAATAGAGGTCTGGACAAATCATATGTGGTTTGATTGACACGCCGCGAGCGTGTTCTCCAATCGGCTTCAACGGCTGTTGTCAACCAACCTAGAAATGGTTGCAAAGCTCGCAATCTCTCAGGAATGTCTGATGTATTTTGTCTCCTACGCCCACGTCGTGCATGATGACTTTGGCGGCGTTCTGTGCTCCTAGAATTTTACTCCACGACGTATAACCTGGTATGTGCAATTAACACTAGTAGAGTGTGCAAGTAGTACTGTAGTAGTGCAAATCTTGTACATATCTATTAATCGTGGTACACCTCTATTAATCACGTTTCATATGACGTTATATTGCGACATATATACATGACATATACGTTAAACCACGTCACTATTAACGTAGTTCATATGTGAATGCGTCACTATAGACGTTGGTTTGACGTTAAAGCTTCATTATTGACGTTGTTATAACGTGAATGCGTCACTTTTCACATCACATTAACACAAGCATGTCCAGAAAGACATCCACTATGACGTCTAGAATAACGTACTTTAGTCTATCTAGAGGGATGACTTTAATCGGGGTGGATGAACAGAGGCGGCTAGGGTTAACCGCCATAGTTAGGTCATGGTACTTTTAGAGAAGATATAAGCTAGAATCTCACTCTTGCTTTCATTTCTACACATTTTGTGTTAGAGCTCTAGTGTTTTAGAGATTAACATGTTAGATTGTTAAAGTATGAGTTGTAGAGGTGTTGGAGTTTTACAAGTTTTTATTCTTTCTTTGCAATTTCTCTTCTTCACATTTTGTGTTAGAGTTCTATAGTTTTAGAGATTAACATGTTAGATTGTTAAAGTATGAATTGTAGAGGTGTTGGAGTTTTACAAGTTTTTCTTCTTTCTTTGCAATTCTTAGGTTGTTCAAGAGTTGCATCGTGATAATCTCCGTCCCAGTTTAATTGCATGACGTGCCTTATTAAACTCAGCGTGTCCGTGGTAATGTGTGTTGTGCAGATCAAGAAAAATCCAGCATGAGGAAACCCAGAAAGTCACTCTACGGCGGCTAGGGTTTCTGCGTCAAAAGTGGCGCGCACGTCAAAAGTGACATAGGTTGTGTTAAACACTGTTTCTGCCTTCTCTACACAACAAGCCCATCGATCTTTAGCGGGTGGACAAGCTTGTTATTCTAGAAAGTTGTGTACGCTGTCAGGTGAACTTTATTTTGTATCCTATTTCTTGCAACAAAACATTGTACCGGCATTATTCCCTTTCGCAATCTTATATGTTACATGTTGTAACTTACCTCTTTATGCGCAAAGTGAAGTATTGAGTCCTACAGTCATGCAACTTTTATTGATGTTCATGTGCGGTTTATATTTCTCACATTCAATTATTACTACGCTTTAAAACGTTAACATTAACACACGTTAATTTCTACGTTACAACGCGTTATAACGAAACATTAAATTGTATGTTACAATGCATTTAACCGCGTTTGATTGCGTTTCATTAGACGCTTCAGTCTCATTTCGCATAACGTTACATCACGTTAAGTTGTATCTTACAACGTATTTAATCCAACGTTTCATAATGTTAAATCGTGTTCAATCGCGTTTTCCATTACGTGCCTCCGCATTCAATCGTGTTTAAAGTGACGCTTCATTTGCGTTTCAACTGACGCTATAACACGTTTCAGATAACACCTGTGCATTAAACCTGCTACGTCTAACAGTGTTTTGAAAAACGCTCGCAAATACGGTACATGTTCAAATAAACGTTCAAATATGTGAGAATAAACGTTCAACCATGCTTAAATAAACGTCCAAACACGTTGAAATAAACGTCAAAATACGTCACATAACATTTCCTTAAACGTCTGCTTCGACAATGCAGAATCGATCCATGAGGTTGCCACGTGTCACCATCTAAACCGTCCATACTCCCAATGCCACGTCAGAATCTCATGCCACATAAGCAAATTTTTCATCCATCCAAAGGACGGAAACTTGTCCACGTATTATCTGATGTGGAATTGGAAATATCCACCTAAGCACTTACGTGGAATTAAAATAAGCAGGAAATTCCTACGTGGCAGAAAAGTTACTCCCCCAATTTACTCACCCTAGGTAACTTCATTCTGTCACTTTTGACGTCGTAAAAACACATGTGTTAAACCGTTTAACGTAATTTAACGCGTTGCGTTAAATTGAAAAGTAGTTGGTGACAGAAGCATCATTTTTCAGCGTCAAAAAAATTCGCGTTAAACAGCGTTAAAAACCGCGTTAAACCGCGTCATATTAGACGCTGCTTTGTACTAGTGATTGTGAAGAAAGAAGCCAGTATACAGTATTGATGTGTGAGGATGGTGGACTGCTTAACGGAGATGCAGGAAGATTCTTGGAGTGAAGTGATCAAGAGCTGCACAAGAGCAAAAGTGAGTATGGATATTTGGAGCCGAGGACTTCAGCAAATTTGAAGGGAGCGACAAAACTGCTTGTATGTGTAGTTTGAGATCGCTCCAGTGCCGTTTTAAATTTTGAGTGAGTTTTGTATACAAATCTAGAGAACTGTTGATCCTTGTTCAAAAAAGAAGGATTTGGTTATCGAAAGTTCGGGAATGTCCATAGATAAACTGATTTTGGACTCAGGAAGACAAAGAAACTAGACGGTATAACCGGATTTGGGGTAACAATTTGGGGGACTAGATTTGAGTAAACCGCTCGTTGCATTTGGGGGTAATAAGTTATTTGTGGTACAACGTTAAAATTATACTGTTGATTTTGAGGATAAGTTGTTGGTGGATAAATTATTGGTTCTCTTATGGTCAATTGTTTATCATCGCTAATTCTAGCTTCTTCATAAGCCTTTGCATATCTCAATGCAGTTGCTAAATCTTGTGGACTCTTTTCTTTCATAGCAAGTCTAAATTTGACATTTGGTGATTATTCCACCGTTGCATTAAAAAATTTCATTCTACCGTAATACAAATCTACAGTTTTTCCAACTCCCATTTATATTGTCTTTTATTGTTCTTGTATACTCTCTTTGAATGCTAGACGTTGAAAACTTGCTAAGAAAGCAACTTTCAATTCATTCCAGTCAACAAATAGTCCTTGGGTTAAATACCACTCTTGGTTTACACCAACTATGATTGCTGGAAATGTGATCAAAAAGCTTGCTTGAGGTATCTAGTTTGTTGCGCACACAATCTTAAATCGTGCAATATGTTGATCTGGGTCTATACCTGCTTGACCTAAAATTGGGGTAATTGTACCAAATTCAATGGTCTCGGCTAAGCCGTTATATTTTCAAACTCAATTTCCTTGGGCTGAAAAGTTCCTCTTCATTCGTCAGTTGGTAGAATTTGTATATGCTCTATATCACTTGTATAAGATGAATTGCTAATCTCGATCTCACCTAAGATCAACAGGGATTGGCCGGTAGAAATTTCTAAGTGCGGTGAAATATTGGAATCTCCTTGTGAAGAATTCTCACCAGTTAGTAATTGACCTAATTTCTCCTAAACGCTTTGACTTTGTTGATTCCAATTTTCACTAAGATATTATGTGATAGGACTTTCAAAGCTGAATTATTTTGGTTGTGAAAATAGAAACTCAATAGGAGGAGTAGTTTTTGGTGAACTAGTTGAAGTTTGTTCTGGTTCAAATGTCACACTAAACACTCATAGGTTTTTACTTTTGTCGATTACTACACTTAATTCTTCTAATAAATTACTAGATTGTATAATATGAGAGGATTCTATCTTGCAACTAGTCCCAACGTTAGAAGATTTGAAATGGATTGGATTTCTATATTTAGGGCTAGGATGTCTAGCTCGGGCTGATAGTCTTGGATCGGATATATTCTTTTGAGTAGTTGTACTCTTAGCCCTCTCGTCTCTTTGAATTTTTTCTAATGCTTGTTTTAGTATGTTCTTGTAGGAATATTTTGGTATTCTCTTGAATTAACCAAGTATCCTTCGTATATTCAGATTCGTTCCAAAGAGGTTACACAAAGCTCTTCAAGTCTTAATTGTACATTAGTTTTATCTAACCAGTATATTTTTATGAACTAAGGAATTTATGAAGGTAAATGATTACCTTCTTAGCATTTTTTTCTCTTTTATAACAATTCACTTTCTCTTCAATTATTGTTTGTAATGCTCTTCACTCTTACAGTTCCCAATTAGAATAATAATTTATAAAAGAATCCAACTCGGTTTCTTCCTGATCTGATACTTGTATCTTCGGTCACCAACTCGGTTGGTTCAGCTATTTCGTCCTCATTCTTCTCTACCATCTCGGCTTACACAACAACTCTGATACTTTACACTGTAACACCGATTCCATCAATCTGAATCTTTATCAAACAACTCGGTATTTCTTCCCTTAACTTTCGATGTTTAATTTCTTCATTTTTATTCACACCATCTGCATAACTTGCCAACTCGGTATTCCTCACCACATTTCGTTTGTTCACTATTTGGACTTTCTTTTCACAATTTGATTTTGTATAGTTTGAATTATTACAAAATCTACAATTCTTCTTCATCTTACCAATCTTGCTCACAAATTGGATACTTAATCCTAAAATATACTACAATGACATCACTTCATTCCAACTTTTATATTCGACCCGGTAGTGCATTCGTTTAGTATTTCTCACTACTTGGAATTTATATCTCTAAGGACTAGGCTTAGAACCGGAAGTACGTCCGGGTTAGGACTAGGCTTAGAACCGGGCGTACGTCCGGGGGCAGTTGGTAACAGTTGGATGGCGGCTCGTTTAACCGCCGTCTTCCCCGTGTATAAAGCTAGTGAAGTCTTCACTGAACATTTTGTCATTATATGATTTATGCATTTGGTTTCATTCATGTTTATCTCCTGCTTTGGTCTAACATAATGACTAATCAACGATTTGATTTTCCATGAGCATTTTTTTAGAGCATAATGATGCAGGTGTAGCTCTTACATGCAGCAATGGCTCGAGAACGCTGTCTAAGATGCAACAATAGCTTGAGAATGTGGGAGTAATGGCGAGAACGTGCAGATTAGGAGGAGAGTGGTGTGTTTGACAGGATGCCCCAAGATCACAATACATTGGAGCTTGTGCAAGTTGAAATCAACAAGGGATACCACATGTTGCATTCGCTGACATGGGTGGGCACAACATGCTGATTTTGTTGACATAGGTGGGTCAATCCCAACCACATGCAAAGAAATAAAAGTCTGAGAAGTAAAAGCCATGTTGAGCCATCCATAGTCACCTGCACCAAGTGCTCATAGCTTTGACCCAAAGATTTTATTTGATAGACAGTGGAGGGCGAGAATAAAGAGATGCTTACATCCATCTGACACTCACAAGCCTTCTTACATGCACTGCTATGAAATGAAAGTTTGCTCAATGGAGAAGACATGATGCCACAAAAATGACTCAATATTATTTGCAACTAGAGTTCCGGGCGCCTCTCATGTGGGCAACAATCTGCGATGCCGAAGGAAAGATGAGTAAATACTAATGCGAAAATTCCGACTTTTGTCTAGCAAGATAGATGTTTCGAGGTACTGAACGATTGGCGGATTTGCAAATGTTTGTGGAACAACTCAAGCATTCACGAAGAGAGGACAGTGGAATTCAACTTCTCGGACAAATTTGGCGCTGACATTGAGTACGAGGCCTCTCCATTTGATCACTTCTTGGAGACGATCCTTGAGCAGGTATCAGGGCGGATTGCAGTAGTAATAGAACCCCTGACGAGCTCCGCTTGAGGCGCAAGCCAAAGCAATTGAACTAAAGCTTTCAAGGCAACCAGAGTGAATGGAGGACGTGGGTGAAAGAAGTGCAGAGGCGTAGCCAAGGAGTTTCGTTGATGAGATGAGACAGTTGGGAGGAGCGAACACCTTCACGATCGGATCTGAGATCCAAAATTGGAGGGTCGAGAGTGGAGGTGTTTGCGAACGGTCGCGTTGGATTCACAGTCGTCGACTTCGGGTGACAACGGTGGGAGGCGCGCATGCTATGGGGTTCATTATCCTATCGGACATCCAGCACCATGCTCGCTTAACCTGACGGAGCTACCTTTGGCCCAAGTACTTGTCATATTAAACCACATGCGGTTACTTGAGGATTAAATATAAGAGGTGTTCTTTTAAAGATATTAAAAAAAAGAAGAGACTATGCTATGGAGCTCAATGAGGCGCCTCTAATTACAAATCCAACGCCACTGGTGGAGGGAGTAGCGGACTCAACAGTGTTCATCCAACAACAACTCCAAGCTCTGCATTCCGTCCAACAACGGATGTAAGGGCTGCACACAACAATCCCTCATATTGTCCAGGAGTGTATGGGGCGTAGGGGCGCTATATAAGGCATCCAAATGCACCCCTATTGTTGCATTCTCAACCTAGTCAAGAAGGACCAACGACTAGGGGGGTAACAAAAATTGCCCCCTCGAAGGAGTTTTCTGTTAAAAAAGGTAGCGACGTTTATAGTTGGCTCGCGCAACTTCCACTACAATTTGACAACAATCCTCAAGGATATGGGATGGACAAGCAAAAGATAACTTGTACGCTCTCCTACATGACTGGAACGGCGGAAGGTTGGGCGATGCTCCTCCTGCAGGTGCTTGGCGGGAAGAGGAGTAACCCTCTTCTAGTCTCGTACGAGGAATTTCGAGCAAGGGTGATCTGAGTGTTCGGAGAAGTTGACCGCAAGGGGCACACACATGATCGACTTATGATGCTTCGCGAAACCACTGGCGTGGCTTCCTACATAGGGGCCTTCAATGAGTTGGCAGTCTAAATGGATGGTGCAAAGAAGCACTCATCACTCATTTTAGATAGGGCCTGAAGGCGCAAGTCCATTATGCAATAGCTACTTGGGAAGAGCCACCCACAACTCTCCAAGGATGGATGTTGAGATCTTCTCGAATAGATGAGCGGCTTTGGACCATGCGACGTAAGATTGGGCGATTTCCGTCTACTCTAGCCTAACAACCCAAATGGCGGTTCTCACACCCTGGACCCTCTGCGCCCACAACAAGCCCCGTCCCAATAGAGCTCAACGCTCTTCCATACGATCCCAAGAAGTTGACGACCTTGGCAAAAACACCGGCGGAGCGGTAGGAGTTCCAACGCCAAGGCCGATGTTGGATGTGCGAGCAGCAGGGTCATCCCCGATCCAGATGCCCAACTAATCTCTCAAAGCCTCTCTCTCTTTTTTTATTCCATTGTGAAGGAGGATGTTGGCTGCTCGGGAAAAGAGGATTCCGGGACTAACTCTCTCGGCTCAGTACCCAGGCCAGCGCCAAACGGCTACAACCACGACGTGCAAGTGGGCGCTCCTCGACACAGAGGCCCGAAGGAGGAGCCTTTTTTCCTACGCGCAACCACCGACCCCGGTACGCACCTGACGCTGGCAGAGGACGCTAATCGAAGACCGGCTACATTATTGGTGGACTCCGGAGCGACAAGTGTATTCATACATCCTACCTTTGCCACCACTAGCCATACCACTATTACAGCAAAGTCCGCCCTCTGCGAGGTCCGAGTAATCGACAATCGTGTTATCAAGACGGGTTAGTCGCCCGCGAGGCAACTTTCTAGCTGGTGGTTGGGGACCACATTGAGACCCTTACAGCAGATATTACGAACACCAGTCCCTACGACCTTGTCTTGGGCACTCCGTGGTTATGGTGACATGATCCTGACATCTGATGGTCCATTAAAGAGGTCACATTTGCTTCCTCCTTTTGTAGGAAGCATTGTTTGTCAACCTCTCTACCAGCTCAGGTGACTATCGTTCGGCCTACTCTATCTTCTCTACCGAAGTTTCGTCATGCAACCAAAGGAGTGGAGCTCTACTCACTAGAGATTTTTGAATCCTCTACGGCCCCACTCCAAGCTAGTGCGACATTTCCTGCGGACTATGCCGATTTGGAAGGCGTGTTCAACAAAGAAGCTTCCAATGAGCTCCCTCAATACGGGCCTTCGGACATGAAGATAGAATTTAAAGAAGAACAAGAGCCTTGCAACATGGGCCTGCGAGTGATGTGTCCGGGGGAACTGGAGGAGTTGCGTCGGTACCTTGACAAACACCTTGGAAAATGGTGGATTTGACGATCCTATTCTCCAGTATTGGCACCGATTGTCTTTGCAAAGAAGAAGGATGACACCCTACATGTGTGCATTGACTACCGGAATCTCAACAATGTCACCATCAGGAACCGATATCCGCTACCTCTGATACCTGAGCTTACGGATTGCCTCATAGGAGCCAAGGTCTTTATCAAGCTCGATGTACGACATGCATACCACCAAGTCCAAATGGCAGCCGACCGTGAGTACAAGACGGCTTTTAAGGTCCGGTATGGTCTTTACGAGTATTTGGTCATGCCTTTTGGACTTTCTAATGCCCCGGCGTAGTTCCCAGCCCATATGCAAACGATATTTGGAGACCTCCTCGACATCTCAGTAGTGATTTACCTCGACAACATTCTCATTTTTTCCAAGAAATTGGAAGAGCATCGAGAAGTTGTTCGGGAGGTCTTGCGATGCCTTCAACGGCATGGGCTTTACGCCAAGTTATCGAAATGTAAGTTCGACAAGGAGTCCGTGGAATTCCTATGGCTTGTGGTCTCGGGCCGCGGGCTGGAGATGTGTAAGGACAAGGTGGGTGCCCTGAAGGATTGGCCTACCCCGAAGAACCTTAGGGAAGTGCAGGCCTTTTTGGGGTAGTAAATTTCTACTGGAGATTCATCGCGGAGTATTCGAAGATAGCGGTGCCTCTTACCCGACTTACTCAGAAGGACCACTCGTTTGCATGGAATCCTGCAACGGAGGCAGCTTTTACGGAGCTTCATCGACGGTTCACAGAAGCGCCAATGCTACTTCATGTCCAGTTCGACAAGTCTTTTCTTTTGGAGACAGATGCCTCTGACACTGCATCCAGTGGCATATTGTTCCAATATGGTTCTGACGGGCTATTGCGTCCGTGTGCATATCGAAGTTCAAAGATGTCCGCAGCAGAGGAAAACTACGACATCTACCACAAAGAGCTGCTGAGCATTGTTTTGGCATTTCAAGATTGGCGGGTATACCTTGAGGGCTCACCTAAAAATATCATAATTCAGCAAGTAATAGAAGTATTGTCAATTAAACATTATACTACCATTCAAATAATCCACGGCATTGATGGGAAAATACGATGGAAACAACATTGACATGAAAGAAACTCGCTAATTTGGTTAGTGTACCATGTACAAAAACATGTAATTCAGATTATTTTTATTCCTTGCATGTATTACATTTATAAGTTATTACATTGAATATTGTCATAATGAATGTGTTTAGATTGCCTAAATTCTCTCAAATGTCTAAGATGTGATTTGAAGAAAGAAATAAGTACTAGAAGACATACAAAGTAGATATTTTGATTAAATTTATCAAGAGAAATAATGATACATATTTTACAACGTATGATGTATATAGAACTGCGTTTCTTACTTCAAGATAGATTTTTGAGTTGGTCATATTATCTTATATTTTTTCTCTCCTCTTTCATCATTATCAAGCATAAAATATATATACTTTAGATAGACTTTGTAAAAATTGATCAAATTTATAATTCATTAATAAAGGTTACTTTGGTCAAGTAGTTGAAGCAAGATTACCAATTTTGGACGAAGCGGATCATACGTTTTAATAGTAAGGTCGAGGCTTTTTGAAAATAGAGTAAGATATGTGATAATCGGACCTTCAGTTGGGTCAAGGGTTGTTGGGATACACCATTGAAAGGTTGAAAGGTAGTATGTTTGTGTCTTGCAATCACTCAAAATACAACAAAGGTCTTGCCTTTTAATAATGTCTTGAAGTCATCAAAACACAAACGATCATGCCTTTATCTTTTCATAGAACATTAAAGTCACTCAAAACACAACAATAGTCTTGTGTGTTTGCATCTCTTGTTATACTCTTGTGTTACACTCATACTTATACGCTTGACTATCCAACGATAGGATCGAATTTTAGTGTTGAACAATCCTACAGAAAGGCATGCCCGTCCAAGCTGGGTCCTTAACTCCCACTTCTCGCCACCATCCTAGCTACCCATCCAACTCCCACTTAACCCCGTCATCTTCGAATTAACTTGACTTTTGGAAGAATTCATGCCGCATATTGGAAAACCTCAAAATTTTTGGACTTTTGGACTTCAAGTAATCTTAAATTAACTAGTTTGTTGGAAGTGCTCTTAGGGGTTAATCAACCACATCTAGCAACAATTTGATTTTAAACAAACAATATATTACTTTCAAACAATCATGTTTCAAATACTCCTATTGTTTTCCAATGGAAGTTTGAACCAGACAAGAGACCTTCTATCCTAGTTGTCATCGAATTTAAATTAAAGAAAAATTATCTCTATAGATAATCACAAGTAGTGTGAGAAGGAAGAAAATTGTGAATAATTAAATCTTTAGATGATTTTATTAAAATAAATTATAATATTTAATATGAGCCATTATTAGCAATTGTACATGTGGCAACAATGGAAAATTTTATATAAATAGAAAGTGTACATTTATTAATAAAGTTAAAGGTTTGTTGAATTATGCAAATTTGTTGGTGTTACTAGACATTTTTATCCGAATGCCCCTAAGTCAAACTAGATTGATCCCATATACGTTACATGCCATGTTGAAATCTTCATAAATGTTGATCCATTTATTACTATGCTGTGAGCTTATTTACAAATATAACTTGTGCTACACACTTCAAGAGTTTAGTTACTACCTAGCTACCTAGTGCCTAAGTTATAAATTATTCAAGTGATAATATATTATCACTTAGGCACTAGGTTGCTAGGTAGTAACTAAGATAAGAACACTTATCATTGAATAGATATGGAATTTCCTCATCTTATCCGACGAACGTACCAAATATTCTTATAGTCATTTAGTAATTTTAAATGAAAGTAGAAAGAAGTAGAATAGGAAATATTTCATACTGTGAGTATGTATGAATCCTTCAAAATTCGCGAGCATAGAAATCTATGACAATACATAGATCTCTCCATAAAACTTGGACAATAATAAGTCACATTTTTATCGCTTGTGTCAATCGTAGACTGCCATATATAAAACTTGTAGTAAATAAACACTCATATCAATTTATTAATAGGTGAAGTACGACACGTCAGAGAGGTGCATTTAGAGAAAATGGTTATGGGATCGATTCTCTAAAAGGTCATTCCATTTAAGCACAATTTTTATCTTGAGGAACAATTCTCTACGTATCTTTGATGTGATAACGACGATCACGATGATTGTGCATACACTTCCGAGGATAGGTGAAAAATTCTGTTCCTAACTTTGGTATGATAACGACGACCGTGCATACACTTTCGAAGATAGATGGTGTGATGACTCAAGTAGCCCGCCTTAAGATAGGATTGAAAATTTTCTTTTTTATGTACATTATTTACAAGCCCAAGCTCGTAAGCCATTGATAAGTATGAGATGCTCTCCCTTAATCGGCATTAGCGATTCCATTAGAATCTCGCCTTTCGGGGAGGCGCCGATGGGGGCCATCGACGGTGGAGCAGCAACGGAGGGGGCGATCGAGCGGCGAGCGAGGTAGGACCCGGTACCCGCCCGTTTCCCTAATACCAGATGCCGGCAGGAGGGCCGTGCGATGAAGGGATCTTACGGCGCAGAGAGGCGTACCGTAACAAGTGCTGAGACCAAAACCTCCGAGGGAGTGTGGTCTTCGAGTGCGGGCTGGGCTGCTGTAGAGGAGAAGCAGCGAAAGCGCCATAGCCAAGGACAAGCTGCACTTCTACTATACTCTTGCCATTTTGCTCATGCTGCTGTCACTGTGGCCGACGACCATCATCCTGTCCCTTCGACGCCATTTCACAGGTTAGCGATGCTCTATGTTCTGCTCTTTCTTTTGCTCATTCCACTTCTCGACTATTGCCTTTTTTTGCACGAGGTCGAGATCCTGCTGCGGCCATGTCGTGGCATCCGCCGTCGACGAGCGTGATCACTTTCCCAGGTTTTGGCTCGAATTCCGTATGCGTAGTCGACTGAATTTCGACCTTTGCCACTTTGGACTAGCTGGTGCCCTAATTCCTTCGTGAAGGGAGAGTGAGAAAATGCCTTCTTGCATTCGATCATACAATAGTGAGGTTTTGCGGGGATTTTGTTTCACATGTCGGTGCGAGCTGGCGAGGTTCCAGTGTTCCCGGAATTATTCTCACAAAATCGAAACCTTTGAAGTTTGTCCTGTTACGGTAAGGCAGTGGCACTGAGATTCTTTAGTTAGGGGGGTGTGCATAATGCTGTGGATCTGAGGGTTTCGTTATTTTATTGGACAGTCGTGACATTGTCTTGTAACAAGAGGTGCACTAGCAGTTGCCGAGTAAAAGAATAAAGGAACCGGTGACTTGCAGAGGAGCTTAGCGATTATTGTTGTCGGACTGTGGGAATGGGATTAATGAGCCGTAAATACGAAGTTTTCGGTGCCTTGACGTTACGTAGGGTGAAAGTGTTTTGAAATTGTGCGGCCTTGGCAGTGTGATTCCAGCAGAAAGGATCGAGTTGATGTGCTGGGGTTGACCTTGGCAGACGGAGATTGACCTAAGAGCGTGAGCTGTTTGCAGAGGTTGGAGGTAATGGCATGAGGAAATTCAAGACATGACACATATCGTCTAGCAAGACGTCGCGTTTGTAGGCAAAATTGGCGGTGTGCGTGGTGTCGGTGAGGTGTAAATCGTGGCAAGGTGGGTGGATCGAGGTGGAGTGTGGAGATGCGAACAGTGGAATGGTGTCAGAGAGTCCAGTGATTATGATGGCGGCAGGGATGAGGGGGAACATGGGGGGTTTGGGTGAGGGGTTGCGGGCAGAGAATGGGAGCTCGCAGACATTGGATGGAGTGAGCGAGCTGGGGCGTCTGCTGAAAGGGCGGACCCGGTTCGACAACATTCTGAACTCTGGGCACGTACCGCAGCGGAGCGGCAGCGCTCCTCCCAGCGTGGAGGGGTCGCTGGCAGCGATGGGCGGGCTGTTCGACATGCCGACGAGCCCGCGCCATTCGGACTCGCCGACGGGAGAGGAAGAGGTGTTGGACTCGGAGGCAGCGCAGCGGGCTGATCCCAAGTACCTGGTGTACTACTACAACAACATCAACCTAAACCCTCGGCTGCCGCCGCCGTTGATCGTGTGGGACAACTATCGGCTGGCGCAGAGGTTGCAATCCGGGATGGGAGCGGGCGGGTATGGAGACAAGAAGAAGCTGCGTTCGCAGGACGACAGCAGCAGCAGGTCGTTGTTTTCGAGCCAGCCGGTGTTGCCGACACACAGGGAGGAGCCAGAGGTTCCGGAGGAGGACAACTCGCCGATGAGTGCCCTGGCAAGAACGGTGTCGAGCGACTGGGCAGAACGAGGCGACAGTTATGCTGGTCTGTCATCGGGATTGGGTCCCCGGCCGAGGAGCCTAGTGGATCGCATTCAGGTACGCAAGAGCAATAGAGTTATGTCAATTTAGGTCGGGGATTGTGAGGTCCAGGGATGGATGGATGATGTAACGTTTTCTGTTAGTAGAGGTGGTGGTCGATATGTCTGACCTCATGGAGGGCGCTACACAATAGCCTGGCTGGGTGCTGGTTCTTTGGTGGGTGGGTGTGTTGAGGGTGTTGGAATTTGGGGATTGGTCACAATGGGAAGCGGAGAGTGGTTATGAGGTTGAGATTAAGAACGTGAATGTGGACGTGTGACAGGCGGATTTTCCCCGAACTCCGTCGCCTGTGTATCACCTGTCGAGGTCGTCGAGCAGAGCCGCTAACGATGAGAGTGAGGCGGCAAGTGCGGTGTTGGACCTGCAGATGGCCCATCTGCGAGAGTCGGCGTCTGGGGATGCGAATACCGGCGGAGGCGGTATGGGGTCTCGGTCTACAACCCCTATTCCTGGAGTGTCGAATCTGCACCAGTCTTCGGGACCTGTGGCGCCGGTGCCGAGGATCCCGACCCCGGAGATTTCACTGGCAGGCAATGTACGGTCCGCGAGTCCGAGTTTGGCGAGGATGGGTGGGATGTCAGGTACGTTGAATCCATGAGGTTGTGTTCTGAGTGATGATCGGTGTCGGTGGGTGCAATTTTTGGTAGGGGTGAACTGGTAACGGGAGAGGTGGTTTGTGGAGCAGGGCTTACAGGAGGAAGCATGAGTTTCCAGAGCTCGGAGGGCAGGAGCCTGGGGCTGGGTCGTGCCGCAAGTGCGAGTGCTGCAGATTTTGCTCACGCACTTCAGATGAACAGGTCGGCGAGTGCAAGTAAAGCGGACCTGATGGCGGCAATGCAAGGATTGAATATGTCTGACATGCAGGGATCCAGTACTGTTGCGGAGGAGAAGGACTTGATGCAACAACAGCAACAACATCAGCAGCACCTTCAGCAGCAGCAACAGCTGCAGCAACAGCAGGAGCAGCAGCAGGCTCGGCTCCAGCAACAGCAGCAGCAGCAACGCCAGCAGCAGCAGCGGGCACAGCTGGCTGCGCAACAGCAACAAGTTCAAGCTCAGGCGCAGGCTGCGCAGGTGAGTCTGATGGATGTTGGTATTCCTTGTTTGTTAACACATGGATAAATAGGTCTGTGGGTGGTTAGAAATAGTAGAGTCTGTGGGTGACAAGGGGTTGGGTATGGTGGGGGCAGGCATTGGCTTATTCTCAGGCACTACAGCAGCAACAGCTGGAGTCAGGATATCGTGGTCAGGCGAAGTTCGGCGTGGGAAGTGCGCAAGGTCAAGCAGGCGGGCTGCAAGGGAACCTGCAGGGTGGCGCGAATCAAGTGAACATGTATGCTGCAGCTGCGATGTACATGGCACAGCAGAACCCGTATTATGCGAACTTGAATTCGGCGGGTGTGTATGGTCCGCAGTATGGGCTGGGTGGTTACCCCGTGAACCCTGCAATGCTTGCTCCGATGATGGGTGGGTACCCACCGCAGGTGTTTGATCCCGCGACGGCTGCTGCACTGGCGAGCATGGGTGTGAGAGGCGGGGTGGCCGGTTCTCCTGCGCAAGCAGCCGTGGATATGCAGAACCTGTACAAGTACGCGGGGCAAGCAGCGCCTCAGATGCACGACCCTCTGTATCTGCAGTACGTCCGATCCATGGAAGAGGCTCGCGTGGCTGCATCCTTGGACCCGTCTCTGCTGAGGAATTACGGGGGTGGAGGGTACGTGGACATGGTGGAGCTTCAGAAGAACCAGCTGAGCGCGATGCTGGGTTACAGCGCAGAGCAGAAGTCGCAGTTTGGTCGGGCGGGATCGATGGGGATACCAATCGCTAGTCAGAAGAGCGGGTCGGTGAGCCCTGCGTACTACGGGAGTCCTCCGGGAGTGGGCATGGTCGCGTTCAACAACTCACCGTTGACGAGCCCGGTGCTGCCTGGGTCGCCAGTGGGGGCTGGTGGATTTGGATTGAGGCGCGATGAGCGCAACGCTCGGCTGTCGTCTGCATCGCGGACGAGTTCTGGGAACATAGGAGGTGGGAGTGGGACGAGCTATGCAGGGTGGCAGGGGCAGAAGGCAAGCGAGGCTACAGAGGAGGTGCGAGGGTCATCGCTGTTGGAGGAATTTAAGAACAGCAAGACGAGGAGATTCGAGCTTTCGGACATTGCGGGCCACGTGGTAGAGTTCAGGTACAGTTGGTTCACGTCTAAATTGTGGTCTAAAATGTTATCTGGGTTGCGTCATGGTTAATGGGACTTAATTGAGGAGCCGATAAGTGGGGGAAGCGTGCGCTTTGGAATGTATGGAGTAGCAAAGATCTGCTTGCGAGGTGTGTCATACAGGGTAATTGTGAGCGCTGACGAAGATTTATGTCTGCTGGAATGCAGTGCCGATCAGCATGGGAGTAGGTTCATTCAGCAAAAATTGGAGACGGCAACTCCAGAGGACAAGAACATGGTGTTTCAGGAAGTGCTTCCACGAGCTCTGACGCTAATGACGGACGTTTTCGGGAACTATGTGATTCAGAAGGTAGGGGTGGCTGGAAATATAATGTGGAAGCTACGTGTTGTGGATTCTCTTTGATGAGGTGGTCCTTTTGGATAGGAGTTTGATGTTCATGGGAAACCTCTCGCGCATCTTGAGCTGTGTGTTTCTGTTGGTTGTGGAAGCTGAAAGTTGGACTTGTCTATGGTGATGGTGCAGTTCTTCGAGCATGGGACTCAGCAGCAACGAAGAGAGTTGGCAAGTCAGTTGGTGGGGCATGTGTTGGTGCTGAGTTTGCAGATGTATGGGTGCCGGGTGATTCAGAAGGTAAGTGTGGCGGGTGCAGGAGAAAGATTGTGGTGAACGTTAAAATTCATTCATTTCAAGAGTTTGGGCAGTGAATTCTGGAGATGGGGGCTTCCTTTCAAATGGAGCATGAAAGATATAATGTTGTGGATGCGAAATAGGCTCATGGATGTGTGTGTTCTGGGATGTGGTTAGGCGCTGGAGGTGGTGGATGTGGACCAACAGACGGAGTTGGTGTCGGAGTTGGATGGGCACGTGATGCGGTGCGTGCGGGACCAGAACGGGAACCACGTGGTGCAGAAGTGCATCGAGTGTGTGCCCCCGGACAAAATCCACTTCATAATCTCGGCGTTTTACAATCAGGTGGTGACGCTTTCAACGCATCCATATGGGTGCCGGGTCATACAGGTAGAGCACGGTCAACTGCGATGTTCTTGTAATTGTCCTTGTTTATGTCGACTTCGCATTTGTAGAGAGTTCTGGTGGTGCGGATCTGGTTGGGATAGATGGTAGATCCAGGGACCGTAACTTAATGACAACTTGTTTGAAGTGTCTCGGGGTGAGGGGTTGTTGCAGGTGTGGATCCATTCGTAAATGCACCAACCGCGGTAGTTTCGTTGATTCATCATGGAATGGTTGCAGTTCCAGTTGTTTATATAGGCGGGAACGTTCAGCGACTGAAGTAGTGATGTATTCGTATATTGAGGAATGCGATGGTTGTTGGGTGATTGCAGAGGGTTCTGGAGCACTGCACTGACGAGCAGAAGCAGAAGGGGATCATGGAGGAAATTTTGCGTTCCATATGTCCACTTGCTCAAGACCAGTATGGCAACTACGTTGTACAGGTGAATATTTTGGTGCCTGAGAGGGTGGAGGTCGTATTTGTGGAAGGGTTGTGAACATGAGATTGTGAAGTTGTGAGAGTACAGCTGATTTCGTTTCGGTATGTGTGGCATTGATGTACTGACTTGATGTACGGATGTGGTTGCACGATTCAGCATGTACTGGAGCATGGACAAGATCACGAAAGGAGGGAGATCATAACGAAGCTGGCTGGACAAATTGTACAAATGAGTCAGCACAAGTTTGCATCGAACGTGGTGGAGAAGTGCTTGGAGTACGGTGGGCCAGTGGAGCGGCAGATTCTGATCGATGAAATGCTTGGGCAAACCGACGAGAACGAGCCCTTGCAGGTAAAGTGGGAGGGTACGAAAGTACTCATAATAAACATGGGCGTGTGTTCGGGGAATGCCTCGAAGAATGCATGCGGTTTGGGAGGTCCTTTTTGTGGAAGGGTGGAGGTCGTATTTGGGGATCGCACATCCGTTTCGTGGATTGGCCTGTCATGCGATCTCAGTCAGTGTACGTGATGATCAGGGTGGGGTCGGTATGGAAGGAACTGACAAGGTTGAGGATTTTTCTTGTTGTGCAGGCAATGATGAAAGATCAGTTTGCCAACTACGTGGTTCAGAAGGTGCTGGAAACATGTGACGAGTCACAACGCGAGCTGCTGCTGGGCCGCATCCGTGTTCACCTGCACGCACTGAAGAAGTACACTTACGGGAAGCACATCGTGGCACGTGTGGAGAAGCTGGTCGCTGCTGGAGGTGAGTAGTGTGCTGTAACGAGGGTGTGGTAATATGTTAGACGATGGTTTGGGTTGGCTTTGTGACGTGGGCCGGGCTGATTGAAGTGTGGTGTGCGTGCAGAGAGACGGAGTGCTGCGTACATGGCGCATAATCTGGCGTCCACGTGAAGGACAGTTGGATAGTGGGGGGGACGGCGATGAGATGCGGAGCAGTGTGAGAGCGCTGTGTTGGGCGGGGGGCCAGAAGTGTGGCCACGGGAGTGGCGTGAATAGTGTACTAGTGTAGGATTGTATTCAAGTTGTGTTAGAAGAGCGGGAGAAGGGGAGGCAGGGGTGAGTAGCATTGCAGGCGGTGCCGGCACGGAGATCTGGTGTGGCATTGGAGTTGGGCAGAGTGGGTGTATGTAAAAGTAAGCATTGGTGTAGAAGTACTGGGAGGTGGGAGCCGCGGGAGGAAGTGGTGGCGTTGTGTGCGGTAGGACTCAGCCCTTGGTATTGGTGTCAGTCTCCCCTGGTAGTTGTGAGAAATTTCTGGTCAGGCCGTGGTGCCGTGGAACAGTTGTGTGAATGGGTAGGGAGCGACGGTAGTGCAGTTGTGTGAAGTGAAGTGAAGTGAAGTGAAGTTGAGAAGGAAGAGGATCGAGGCAGGAGTTAGCTGTAACGGGCGTGTATAAAGAGCAAGTGTCCTTCGTTCCGAAGTGTACAGACTGACATGCGGAGGTCTTGTGGCAAGACCGACGTTGGTATTGAAGGATCGGCCATGGCCCGGACCGACGTTGGTTTTGCAGCATGGGTCCGGGGGGTTGTCCGGTGGGTGGCGGACGGAGCCCCCTGGGCCGTCCTTGCTAGTGCTGCTACCGAAGGTTAGTTTCTTTTGCAGCCATTGCGCCAGGGCCCTCATGGTGTAAATAGGGCGCCTTTTAATTGCAAGGGCCAGCTGGCAATGTCTTTATTCTTCTATCCTGTTGTGTATTGTGTTCCGGGTGTTGGCTCATTTTCTGTAATAATATTATGATGAAGCATCTGTAATTATTCAAGCACCATGAGGAGGGAATGATATAAATGATTATTATTGTCGCACGAGTCTTGTTTTTGGAACAATGACAATTCTAATGGTTGGATGAGAAGTGTGAGACTCAGTGGTACATCTCACAGTTCATTTGGACCATTTCTGGATTATATATGGCCATTTAAAGATCTTGAGAAAGCTGATACTGTTAAGAACACTGAGTGTACTATTCGGAACTGTGGTGACATTACTTGCCAGATCGACAGGTTGTGTATGGTTTGACGTGTTAGAGCATGTCGATGAGTAGTGAGCCGTATTTGTGCCGCAAGAGGGAGTTCTGCTACATGGTGGAAGAGTACTTAAATTTGGCCGAGAGGTGTGGAGAGATAATCTCTGCAGGGATTAGGACGTCTTCACATTCTGGGCATGATATGGTGTCCATTGGTTGTACCCAGAGCTGCATTCTGCACTTCAGATAGAGTGCTAGAAAGTGGCTTAACCCCTAATTTCGAAAGCCCCCAAATCTGTCAGACCTCTTTAAAACCACGGATCTGCTTAACCGCTAAAGTCGAAAGCCCCCAAAACTGTCATAACTCCTCAAAACCACCCTCTTTCAATGCAAGATGAAAATTTTCAACTTTTGACTTACTCTCAAGTATGTAACCATAAGATCTTATACTTAACCTGTTCATGTATGTGTGTACCAAAGCTTAGTTCCAAATTCCTTACCAATTGTGAGATCTTAACATTCAAAGTTGAAGAAAAGTTTTTTTCCTATGTTGCAAAATGGGTTTAAAGTTTTTTTCAGCCCAAAAAATCAGTTTTATGAGTAGATTTGAACTGAGGCTCTTCAAATTCTTGTTCCTAAGTTAGGAACGTGCCTATGCAATATTTACCCACATGCGACCAATAAAACTTAATGAAATGCTTGAACTTTCACATGGAGGTATGGTGAAATTCAACTTCAAAGGCCCCTCTTTGGTAATAAAAATAGCATGTAAAGAATAATTAGAAGAAAGATCCAAGCGGTGAAATCATGCCTTACAACCTTATTTCCAAGTACAAAAATAAAAATTGAAAAAAAGTAAAATCTCAATTTTTGGTGAATTTTTGAAGTTCTAGCAATCTTATTTATTTTGGGCAGATTTTGAGAATAAACGAGCATATACCACAGTTCGGGCAGTTTTGGTCAGATTCCAAACAGTGTTTTCAAACTTTGACCGTAAATATCTCATAAAGCATGAGGAATTTAGCAGCATGAAATGTCTTTTCGGAAAACTATGGAAAAACTCTTTAACCTGCAAAAGGTTTCAATTTCGTACGAGCTAAATATAGTAAGTATGGGGCTGACCAGACTGCAAACGAACCGATTTGGGCTCTTTTTGACTTTAGGGGTTAAAGGAGGCCAACGAGGTGGTCATTGAGCCTCTGGTGGGGCAAATAATCCATGCCTCCCAAATAAAAAATGGGGTATATATGCCCCCTATTTTTAAATGGTTGATGTCACCGATAGCTCCCTGAGGCTCACACTAGAGTAAAACAAGGTCGCGGTCCCCATTTCTAAACTCAAAAATTTTAAAAAAACAGAAGAGGGCATCCCAAAATGCAAGAAACAAATAAATAGATTTTCTAGCTGGGCAGGGATCGGGCGGGCAGGTAGTATCGAGGGGCACCGTGACCGGCTCGTTGGCCTACTTTAAGCTCACCCCAAAACCACACTCTTTCAATGCAGAAGGAAATTGTCAACTTTTGACTTTAACTCAAGTATTTTACCCTAAGTTCTTCAACCTAATTTGTCCATGTATGTGTACTAAAACTTAGTTTCAAATTCCTTACCAAATGTGTGATCATAACATTCAAAGTTGAAAATTAAGTTTTTTGCGTTGTTGCAGTATGGGTTTAAAGTTTTTTGTGAGCTCAAAAAAATCAATTTTAAGATTAAATTTGAAGTGACGCTCTTTAAATTCTTTCAAGTGAGTTAGGAACATGCCTATGCAATTTATATCCTCATGCGACCTATAAAACCTAAAGAAATGCTTGAATTTGCGCATGAGTTATGCTGAAAATAAAAATGTCATGTGAAGAATACTTGAATGAAAGATCCAAACAATGAGATTATGCCTTGGAACCTTATTTCCAAGTACCAAAAACAAAACTTGAAAAAATCTCAGTTTCTGGCTAATTTTTGATGTCCTCGTGACCTTATTTATTTTGGGCAGATTTTGAGAATAAATGAGCATATACCGAAGTTTGGGCACTTTTGGGCAGATTTCAAATTGTGCTTTCAAACATTGACTGTAAATCCTAAAGTATGAGGAATTTTGAAGCATGAAATGACTTTATAGATAAGTATGGAAAAACGCTTTTACATGCAAAAGGTTTCAATTTCATACGACCTAAATATAGTATATAAGGGGCTGACCAGAACCCAAAGGACTCAATGTGGGGTCTTTTCGACATTAGGGGTTAAATTTTTGATTTCCAATGTGTAATGATGATAATCGTGAAAGACATTTTCATTTTCATGCATGGGAATAGTAAGTGGAAGGATAGTTGAAGTGGATTAGTATATTTATGGACTCTTCTAGAATTTGCTATGATTATTTGAAGGTGATTTTTAAGGTGTTTTCAAGATTGTTCTCTAACTTGACAATCTTCAATGTTTGGGATGAGAACGTGGTACTGTTGAATCGTGAAGCTATTATGTACCTATTAGATGAGATGCCTGGCCCTCCATTATTGATACTACTCAATTTTAGAGCACTCTCTCCTCCTTAGATGTCATGCTCTTGCATTGTGATGAAGTGTACACAGTTGGATGCATCAAGGTACAATGCTCGAAATCCATTGGGCACGGGAAACTTTCTAGTAGCCTGATCCAAGAAGGAGGCACATTATAGCTTCTAATCTTTCAAATTTTAAATTACTCAAGGTGTACATTTTAGACTAGATGACTTTGGTGCTCTACATGGCTTCCGCTTCCAAAATCCATAACTAATTCAAGATGTATCCAAAATTAATCATCCAAGTAGATTTTACACACACTAGAATTGATTTCCTTGACCACCTCCTAAAGAGCAAGCTATTTCAAAATTATTGAGCACACTACCTTATCGAGCACTTTGTGCATCTTTGCTCTCCCTCTCACAACATCTTCGATCGATCATCATAAGCTAATTATTTCTAAATGTTTTTAAGGCGTGAATATGGGAGGATGTGCTATTTGTGGTGGAATACCTACAAGTCCAACTTCAATTGATCATAGCGTATTTTTGAAGAGTTCAAAAGGTAAGTTGTTCAGAATGGGGAATTTAAAATGAAGATAATAGTGTAACAATTTTTTTGCGTAGGGAAACTAAGTGGAATTATACAAGACAAAACAAGTGAAGCTATGTAACAACTCTTTTAAAATTTACTATGGAATTTTAGAGCTCAATTTATGGGTGTATCTTAAATAGTGCCGTAATATGGCACCCTATGATGTTCAGTATGAGTAGAAGGGAGAGTTGAATTGTGAAACTGCAATGTACTTGTGATTAAAGAAGGCTAGAGCTTCCTATAAGTTTTTCTCTTGAGTATTGATTGTTTTTCTTTTGGTAATTTTCTTACGTAGTGACTTCCATTTAACCATGTTCACTTAACTTCTAAATGATCATGGTGTTTTGTGAGCTCCAAATTCCAAAGTTGCAAATTCATACCACCTTGTAAACTTTGGAGTATGAGAATATTTTTTACACTTTTTTGAGACTTTCAACCGTACGATCTTGAAGAGAACTATCATTAGAGGCAGTGGCTGAAGATTCAACGGTTGGATCTTTGACATTCGTAAGATCGTAACATTCAAGGTTGATGCAATCTTTTTTTCAGCAAATATAGTCCACTTTGTGTGAAGGAAGACGTGATGCTTATTACCTCGAACATTTAGCTTATATGTTTTCCTATGTATATAACTAGGTTATATGTTTTTCCCATGTATATAACATAAACGTAGCCCATGCAAAAATTTAGACACTCATTTTGTTTTTTGAACCTTCATGCAATTTATTTACTAAAAGAAGGTAGAAAATCAAGGGTTTGGTAAAACATGCACTACGTTTATTGTATATGGTTTAGGGGGAAATTGAACGGCGAGTATATACCTTCTTGAGTTTGTGAATTTCACAACAAAAGAAATTCAAAAAATTCCAAAATCTCAAATTTTGGCAAATTTTGAAAGAATAAATTGTAATATCACTGAAAACTTTGAATCAAGCTCTTGTAATCTGTGAAGGGTGCTCTTGTAGGATTGGTAAAAGTTTCAACTTGGGTCACTAAGAAAACTAAGTACAAAATCAATCAAGAAAAGATTTTAAAAAATAAATCTAAAAATAAAAGGTAAAATTAAAAAGTTTTTTTCTGCCCTCCCCAAGCCTGAAAACTAAAATTTGTGATTAGAAAATCCAAAGGTGGAGTTTGACTTTGCAAATTTTCCCACATACACCTTGTACTGTAGTATAGGTGTCCTTCATTAAAAATCTTAGGCAAAAATATTACTTTTAACATCTTCATTTAGGCTGCCCAAAATCACAAATCTCCTCAGAGGAGGCCATGGTCGTTCAGGGGTTAATCTAAGCATTAATGTAAAATCCAACTATAGGATCTTGTCTATAATTGTATAATGAGTCTGCCCACCAATCTTATCGAATTTCATTGTACGAATCATGAGTTAATTTCAATTAGAGTTTTAATTTTTGCAAAAACAACATATCTTAAAAAAGAAAAAAACAATCACAATGTGGTCGATTTTGTGTCTAGGGGTTGAGACATACAATCCCAATTGTTTTTTCCCCTCCTTTTCCTAAAGTAGCTGCTTTATTAACAAGGAACAGTAATTACCATAACTGGTATAGGTGATGGTCATTGCAAGTAACAGAAGGCAGTTCCCAAACATGCCACGAGGCAACGCCCAATCCGAAGCTCCTGTAAAGTCATACCATATCTTGTATACATACCGTATAAATACATATAAAATGAAAAATACGTATTGGGAGATCGTAGTTAGGGTTTGGCACCAGAGCGCCCCACAACCAGGAGGGGTTTGCTTGATCCCTTCTTCTCCGTTTCAGATTCCGCTCATTCACTCGCATTCGCTTCAAGTTCTCGAATTTTGTATACCTTTATACTGTAGGTGAGTTAATCCAACCTCTTGCACTCTCTGGTCGCACTTGCACTTGTTTGAGAATTTGGAGGTTGGGTGTGGCGCTGAGGTTCAGTTCACAAAATTCGTAAACCCTCCTTGTATACTCTGTTACGGCTGCCTGTTACTTGATTGATGGTTAGATGAATTCTGTTTTTTTGTGTTTAGAGAGAGTTAACGGGTGTTGTGCGAATAGTCGCCGATGAGGAAGTGCTTCTTGGATGTTTGCTATTCTGGAAATCGCAAGGTTCTGTAATTACCGACAGTTCCTCGTTTGCAATTTTAGAAAGTGGTGCGATGTGATTTTTGGAAGCGTGACGCATTTTCGCAAGAATGTCATATGTGTTAATTGTGCATCTTACAGTGGGAGGCACATTCACGATCGCCGTTGGCTGTTTCTTCGATTATCAACCTTGAAATTGACTGCTTTAGTGAAGGGAATTCTGTGTGTTGCCGTTTTCTTTTTGCTTTAGAATTCGATGATTCCTCATTGGCGGACTGCACAGTCCATTTTACTTTGTCTTAATTCTACCTAAGTGATTGTACATGAGATCTTCAGTATGTAAGTCTTGCGCTTTGGTTTTGTCTTTCGCAAACCATTGAGCCGAATACGGTAGTCAAAATTAGGGTATCTCTTGGCGGTCTTGAAGCTTCGGTATCTTGTAAGAGGCTGAGCGAACATGCGTCGTTAGCTTTTTCTCACTGTTGTGGTTCGGTGAATGAATTGAAGGGGTTTGATGTTGGTAGATGGTTGTAGAGCAGGGGCCAACCTTTCAAAGCATTATTTGCTTGTTTTTTGTCGTTACTTACGTGTACACTGACTGATTTCGTTGATGACTCAGGTTTTTCTTGCTCCGATATTCTAGTAAGTGTTTCGAAGCTTCGTTCGACTTTAAACTCTACTCAACATGGCCGATTTGCGTCAGGACTGGGAGCCTGTCGTGGTCAGGAAGAAGGCCCCAACTTCATCTGCGAAGAAGGATGAGAAGACTGTCAATGCAGCGCGGCGGGCTGGTGCCGAGCTGGAGACTGTTAAGAAATGTACAGTTCTTTTATCTGCTCTACTGTTTTTTCCATCATGATCAGCGTTTGTTTGTGGGAACTGCTCTTAGATTTTCAACCATAGAATTGATTTTTGCAAGGATCATCTGATATCTGTTTGGTCTTCTCCTACCAATGGTCTCTCCTATGTCTTCTCGGATGATACATGCATTTGCAAAGAAATGTCAATCTGATAATTTATGCAACCTTCTGTGCAGACAATGCTGGCTCCAATAAGGCTGCTACCAGTGCAACCGGGTTGAACACGAAGAGGCTTGACGACGAGACGGACGTTCTTGCTCGTGAGTGATTCTCATGGTGACGTTTGTTAGAGCTTTCAATCTAGCTAGATTCTGGTTTTTTGATGTCACATCATGGTAATGGTCGAGAGCCTGGCTGATTGTGGTGTGGTTGTAAGTGTGGAGTTCTGCATGTCAACGTGTAGTTTTATTTAATGCGCTCTGCTTAGGACATGTATCGTTGTTAGTAATCAATTAGACTATTGCTTACCTGTTACGACATTGTTTTGAACAGATGAAAAAGTATCAGGGGAATTGAAGAAGAACATTATGCAGGCGCGGTTGGAAAAGAAGATGACACAAGCCCAACTTGCACAGGTCAGACCTTTAAGCTTCTTGTTTAATCAAATATTGATAGAAAGCGTCTCACTGTATGTGGCACTTCATTTCGTTTCGTTGATTCTGGTTAGGTTTGATATCAGTTGAAGGTATTCTTTGTCTTCTTTCTGCTTGGGGTGAGCTATGCTTACCCGCTCAAGAGCTCTTCCTTACGAATTTAGATGACATACAGCAATATAAAGCATCATCTAATATATACTCGCTTGTTTTCGTTGGAAGTTAATAGTCTATGGTGTTTGTCCTTGCAGCTGATCAATGAGAAACCACAAATCGTTCAAGAGTACGAGTCAGGAAAGGCAATACCCAACCAGCAAATTATTGCAAAGTTGGAACGTATTCTTGGTGTGAAGTTGCGGAACAAAAAGTAGGTTTCAAACAGCGATTTTTGCGAAGGCCCGGTTGCCATGGCGTTCTGAGGCCCCCCAGCTCCTTTTTTCGGTTTTCTGACTACTAGCTGGATCAATAGAATGTGGCTGGCGTTAGAGACTGCGTAAAGAAGCGGTCCGGCAGGGAGCGACGCAATTCGCCCTCGTCAGTCTTTTGCAGTTTGAAGTATAAAGATAGTCAGGTTGGAGAGTGAATAACTCTAGTTGTAAAACTGTAGTGTTCTGGATGCTTTTATGGAGCAGCTTTGTTTCTGGTATCGTTGAATGCAATCAAAGTTGGCGTTGATGTGGATGCGTCAGTGGCTATCGAGCATCCTCCATTTAGCAAATTCTCACAAACTTTCCCAAGTTTACCAAAATCTACATTCCTGTCCCCACGTGAGTGACATACTTGCGAGTTGTGTTATCGTTCTCGCTAGGATGAAGGCATTCCTTATTCGTTTCCGCAACCTGTGCCTTGCAAAGGAGAAGAGCAGGAAGGCTCGGTGAGTCTCCAACACAATGTAACTGAGTGAAAGAGTTGTGTATGGAAAGGAGAAGAGCAAGGAGGTTCGGTGAGTTGTGAAAGAATCTTTATTCTCTCTTTGAGTTTGTCCTCACGTTAATATGAGCAAAATTGCTCCTATGAAAGGAGGTCTCTTTGCTGAGATAGGTTCTCAAGTAGTGTGGGTGCAAGTTGTAGAGGGAGGGAAGCAGTTTTGCCCTAGGGAGGGAAGTAGGGAAGTAGTTTTGCCCTAGGGAGGGAAGCTGCCCTGTCAGAGGAGGTATTGCCAAGACGGTGCCTCAAGTAGCATGAGCATAAGTTGTAGAAGGAACCCCTGCATCGTGTTGTTGCTAGACCTAGACCCAAGATGGTGCCTCAAAGGAACCCTGCATCTGTTGTTGCTAGACCTAGACCCACCCCTGCATCGTGTTGTTGTTAGACCTAGACCGCCCCACCTCCCTGCATCGTGTTGTTATTAAACCTAGACCACCCCACCTCCCTGCATCGATTGTGTTGAAGGGTGACAACCAATACATGCATACTAAGTAAAACTCACAAGCAAAACCAAGTCTGCATCATGTTGTTGCTAGACCTAGACCCACCCCTGCATCATGTTGTTGTTATGTTGTTGCTAGACCTAGACCCACCCTGCATCATGTTGTTGTTAGACCTAGACGGCCCTACCTCCCTGCACTAAGTAAAACTCACAATGCATCATGTTGTTGTTAGACCTAGATGGCCCTACCTCCCTGCACTAAGTAAAACTCACAAGCAAAACCAAATGTATAGAACAACCCGTAGGAAATCAAATTAATGTATTTCGAAGCATTGTACAGTACCCTATCGATGATTTGCGAATATTTTCCTATAAATTTTGAACGTTGCCTGTAGTGAGGCAATTTTCTTATCACTTTAAAGTAAGACAGTTTTCTTATCAACTTCAGGCAATTTTCTTATCAATTTTAAGTGGGGCAATTTTCTTATCAATTTCAAAATTGCCTTTGCACTCAAAAATGATTTGATTGTAAAGTGCGATTCCAAAACCGTAAAGTAAAGTGTGTTATACGCAACTTCAATTTAAAGAATATGAAATATTACAAATACTTCGTATTCTTTCCACAAACAAGTGTGAACATTCTTTATTTCAATTTGAATGTCATTCTAGTATGCAAGTATGCTCTTTAGATACTATAGCTCATTTTTGATGTATGATTTGTATGTCATATACTTAGGCCTTTATACATATCTAATTGTTTCTTTCAAAAATAGAGTTGTACATTCTCGTTCAGCATCAAGATTGCTAAAATTGCTCAAGTGGAGGAGACTGATCGAAAGGTCAAAGATTTCTCTGCCTAAGATTGCTCAAGTGGAGGCGGATTAGATAGCTCAAGTGGAGGCGGGAGGCGGATCGGAAGGTCAAGGTTTCTTTCGCAAAGGCAACAACTCAAGTTGAACAATAAGTGCTACAAGTGCTAGTTGAACTAAATAATTTGTATGAAAAGATCAAAACCTTTAAAAATTCAAATATCGATTACTAACTTTACATTCCTCAATAAAAGCTAAACACTTATTATGTTGTTCATAATTCCAATTCTCGTAACTCTAGTAGACTAAATGAGCATCTTTATAAATATCCAATAGATTCCCACAACACTGCCTTAAATTAAAAGATTAACATTAGTTTCCTAATTGGAGAAAAATGAGGAATTTTTCTCCAATACAAGACCAACACTAAGCCAATATTAAGTATGAGATGCATTGCGGCATTGCCTATACTTCCTTATATGAATATGACCTTCTTTCAAAACTCCCGATAGGATATAATTTTCATGTTTCCATTTTAAAGAAGAGGACACTTATTCCACATACTACGCCACATTGCTCCCCATTACACAACCGGCTAGAACATAGAGTAATGATTTGTTGTTTGTCGTTGCCTTGCCTTGCTTGCCAATACCAACCCCAGTTTGTTTAGAAGCCATAGCCCGAGCCATTTGCACTCCATCGTTATCCGAAAACCCTAAAACCACCGAAAGCTCAACATGAGAAAAAATAAATAGAAATGAAGTTTATACCTTGAGATTCAGGTCATGAATTGAGGCGGAATTGGAATGTCTTCGAGTTCGTGCAGGTGAGTAATAGGGATGCGGCCGGTATTCACAAAGAGGTGTGCGGCCAGCAATTCCTTCTTCTTGGGTTGCCATGATTTTAAGTACTTGCAAATTAAGCTGAGAAGGGTTTGGGATAGGAGGAAAAGGAGAGACGAATACTCCTTCGAACAAGTCTCAGAGTCGGGGTAACCAGTATCGGGACAGTGCGGGAGTGGCCGAGTATTGGGATAGTCAAGTGTCGGGACTTTCGCCACTCTAGAACTTGGCCTTGAGAACTCGTCCGCATGGGTACTAAAGAGAAGGCTGAAAACTACAGAAAGCGTTCTTGGAAAATCAACCTACAACGTAGATTATGTGTACATAGTAATGGAAATGTATTCTCCAACCTAATAGAATGGAAATCTATTTTGTTTATTTTTATGAAATCATATGCTTTTCATACGCTCAAATAATATCAGATGTTTTTGTGAAGATTTGAAATTATGATGAGTTTTCAAAGAAAAAATGACTATTTAGTAGCTAATAATATTATTACTTTTACGTTTTGAATATTTGTGGGATAAGAGAATATTTGTGGGATGTCTTAAAATAAGTTATTTTGGAAAAAGATTCTTTCCAAAATCGAATCTTTGAAGAAGGCTTTCTACTGGCTTACAAAGTTCTATTTTTTATGCCAATGGATATGATTCAAATAAATTCAAACTACCAACCCTTTAAGACACTCTATTGGCTTGGCTACTATATCATTATTTAAAAATTTTAAATGATTCTTTTGAATTTAAAATCACCCATGTAACAAATCTAAAAATAGAAACAAAAGTAGAATCTCTTCATTATGAATTTGAAAAGAACTTAAGTGTTTAATATTAAAAATAGATTTCACTTCATCTTAGGTATTTTTAAGCTCAAGATAATCACAAGTTCATTTGAAATCATAGGTAGCATATATTTATGTGATTTTTCATTTATGATTTTTTCAAGAATCAAATATATATACAAAAATTTATTTTTTTCAACTTGCTTTTAAGATTTATCATTTAAAATCTATTTTTTTCCAAGTTGTCATTATGAACACTTATATGTGTGTCGTGGTTTTTATAGATCTAGCAAAGTTCTTGTCACACACAGAGCTACTTGTACATTAAAAGATATTCTACGCGGAAGACCTTGTGCGAGTCGAAAAAATATTGCAGAAACAAGGCATGCTACACCAAGTTTTTTCACTCTAGAGGAAAATCATTGACCAAGTGAACATTCTTTACCTAATCAACTTTAAAATTTTCATTTGAATGAAATAAATATTGATGATATGAGTGACCGTTTTGATGAAGACCTCTCTGAATTACCTTATATTCAATCATCTACTAATCCTTATGATTCAACTTATAGTCGTGTATAATGGATTAAAATGATTCAAAATTCAGCTGGTTTGTTTAATAGTGATCTAGACAAGTTGTACAAAAACGTATTACTTCATCCTCAATTCAAAATGGAAAATGTTACCATAAAATCCGCTGCAGACATTGAGAAGTATGAAAAATTGTACTACCGCAAGGATGATGCATGACAATCTTAAGAAATTCAAGGCTATAAGTTACATCATGGCAATTCACTTGTAGCTTTGAAGACTATATTTTCATCACCCATGAATGCTGAGAACTTTGATATCAAGCGTGTCACCAAACATGATGCGCTTGGAGAAGTTATATATTCTACACCTGCAACAAGAAAGTTGGTGACATTTGATGCAAGTAAGTGTTTAAGTTTTTGTTTGTGTTTGTTAAGACATTATTATAATATAATTTTCTATTTATTTTATTTTATTTATTAAGTTATAAATATGTATGTGTTTTTTTTCATGGGAGCATGTGAATTTTGAACTTGGTGATAAAATTATAGCGCCATCAATTAATTATAGTAACCAAACATCACTCTCTAAAAATGAAAAAATTTGTAGGCATCCTATCTACTTATCACTTGCAAATATAGCTTGTGGACAAAGATATCAATAAGAAGGTCATTGTCTTCTTGCTATACTACCTAATTTTTCAACTCAAAATCTAAACTCTGTACAAAAATTGGAAGCATTTCAAAAATGTATTGATCATGTCTTGAAGCCATTCAAAAAAGCTGGTTTCAAGTAAGTTTATTGTGTTCCTAGATTCTTAATAATTATTATTGTCCTTGTTATTTTAAAAAATACCAAACAACTTCTTACAGATTTTGTACAAAAATTTCTCTTTAAGTTTATTGTTGCATAGACACCCTATTTTATTGATTTGTGTTTTTTATTTTAGAATTCCATATTTATACATAATTATTAACTCCATTAATATTATAACTTTATAAGCACATGTTAAATGAAGTTTTTTTTAGTTTTTTTCTTAATTTTTGGTATATTTGTTACGGCAATGTAGATCTTATAGATCCTTTCGGCAACGAGCACAAGGTTTCTCCGAGGTTATACTCCTATGTGGCTGATCACCCAGAAGGTTGCAAGATAATTAAAATATTTAATTCTATACAATTCAACTTATTGGTTTATTCATTTACTTTATTTAAGTTATATGTTTTTTCATTGATTAAAAATGTATAAATCAAGTTAATTTTCCCTTTACAGGTCACATGTACTTTAATTTTTGATACCAATAAATTGCAACATCCTTGTAGTACTTGTATGGTGCCTACAAATGAGTTGGTGTATGTTGAGTGAATGGTAGAATGTCGGACTGAACCTTCAATGAAGGAAAGTTATGAAGATTTAACTAGACTACAAGGCAGGGCTAGAGATATATTGTTCAGAAGTCATTCTCTACATCCGTTTAATTCATCTTTAATTGTCAATATTGTATATTATTAGGAAAGTTTGTTATTTCAACTCAATTTCTACCAAACTTTTTATTTATTTATTTAATTTACTTTTTATATCTAATTTTTAAAAATAACATCTTTTGAAGACATTGTTGTGTTTTGTTGTGTACTGTGCGTTGTGGGATGTTGTTGGAGGGTGTACGGATTTTGGAAATTCCTATCTTTCTATCAATGTGGATATACTCCATCAAGCAGATCTTGAGATTTTTAAGACACTTATGGACAATGTGATCAGTGTCTTTAAAGAGCCTAGAGAAGATCTCCTTCCAATCTTAGACAAAAGACTTGCTACAATTGAACTTTGTAGCCGATTTTTCCAATTTCGAGTGCTAGGCAGTGACAAGAGTGGGTATTTTTGCACGAATGCAAACTTTTACGCCTTCGAGCACCGTTCCAGTATGCAGGTATGTTTCTTCAACATAGTAATATACTAATACCTTTTTGTTAAAAAAAAATTGTTTACCAAGTTCTTGCAAAAAATCAAAATGGGAACAAGTATTCAAAATATAAAATGATAAATGATTATTGTAAAATTTTTACTTACAAAAATCCACTTTTCAGGTGATAGTGTATTGTTTAGTGGGATTATTGCCAAACTTCATAATCAAAACCATTGTAAATTTTTTACAATGGTATGAAATTGCGTGTACTTCTAAGGAGTTTGTAGTGTACACTTTGAATGTAATAGATGAATTAATGAAAAGACATGTTTGTGAACTTCACATCTTATATATAATAGGGTTGATTTTAACAATTTATTCATTCTTAATTTAAAAGATTGCAAAGTATAAGGGATAAGGTGCTTTTTTATTTTATTTTTTTCTTTTACAAGGGGTACATTCATTTACAAAAGATTTGCATAGGTGGCAGAAGTCTAGTTTTAAGATCATCAAGGTTCACAATATCATACATTATTTGACTTCTATTGGACTAATAAAGCATTAGACAAGGTAGGTTTATTTGAGAACTATCTATGAAGTTTATTTCGTATGGATAAGCAAGTAGAAGTACTTTGTATTCATTCAGAATGTAATTGTAAAAATAATCTTTTGATTTCCTGTAATAACAGGCTTTGGAAAGTGAAACTCATATCTTAACCAGATTTCAAAGAGGTTTATCTACAACAATTTTAAATACTCAATTTAATGTGAATTATCTTTTGGATAAACCTGAGTTACATATTATGCTAAGGACCCAAGAAGAGATCTTTATTTATTTGAAGCAGTGCTTGGATATTTTTACGAATCAGCATGGATTGAAGGAAGCTCAGGTATGTTTACAATGCCCAAAACTATTCTCATCTTTAAAAAAATAAATATATTAATATTTTTTAAGGGTTGCTACTTTGTGATTGCAGACTATGCAAATTTTAAGGCCTTTGGCATTATGTCGAGGTATAGTTCCAAAGTATGGAGATATCCCTATGTTCACACGTGCAACGCCAAATTTTGTAGGGAGAGAATGGTTTGGTAGTGTTTCTATTTGAAGTGAAGACGATGTTGACAGTGAATATTACGAACAACTCCGCCTCTGCTTTAAATGCAACATGGTAGAATAACATGACAAAACTCTAAGCAAAGACTTGTGTTCGATACGTTTATGCGAGCATGTTCAATTTGATAGGTTATTGAATAGCAAAGAACAAAAATGACGTGGAAATAACGGTACTTCATATGTTGTTGTAGAGATAAGTTTAATTCTAAAGGCTCTTCAGAGTTTGCCAAATTTACATAGAAATGATCGTTTCTTTGTAAATGCTTATAAATTTTTAAAACAAATATGTTCATTTTGCACCTTTGTAATCGATCATACAATAGTAAGAATGACAAAAATTAAAAACGATTATGGTGTCTTGAACTAAATATTTATTATATATAAGTGTATTTAAAAAAAAATTTAAAACATCAAATATTTAAATAATATTGGTTAAAAAAATTCCTTGGAATAATAACAACACAATACTAATTGAAAAACTACTGCATCCCTTGCAGTCATGACAATACTACAACGATAGCATTCAAATCAATACTACTACTGTATTCTATATGACTTTAATATTGCAACAATACCACTAACTAAAACGGTAGTGCGGTCTATAAAACTGCCACAGAACTACATCAAATTTGTGATATATATAGTACTATTACTCGCAGCAATACTGTTGTACTACTGCGGCAACTAAAACCCATTCTTCTGATTTGATTCTCGGCTCATCCACCTATTCTTCATCCGCCCATTCTTCATCCACCTATTCTTCAGCCACTTAATATAGAATGACCACATGTCATCTATGCAACTGCGGATGAAGCCGAGTGTCCGTCGTCGGTGGCAGCGTCGAGATGAGGAACAAGAATCAGACACACACCACATGATCATTCCGGATCGACGACGAATCCTGGACACAGCAATGCCACCACCATCAGCACCGCAATATCATACTCTTCCAAATTCCATAATAATAAACATCCAGACGCTTCTTCAATCTCCAGACGCTTCTTCAATCTCATACTGCATTCAAAACTCCGGAAGAAGAATTTTCACCACGGCACTTGGTCGGTGCCATTGTAGTATTAATCTTTACCACGATGGAACTCACAGCATCCCTTTGCACGAGCAATTCAATCTCCTGGGCATTGACTAGCAATACTCGATCCAAAGCTGGTGTAGTGAGAGCAAGAGTTGGTGTAGTGAGAGCAAAAGCTGGTGTAGTAAGATCACTTGCAGGGGTGAAGCTCGGCTCTCTTCGCGTTTCGAAATCTAAATCTTGGGGTACGTAATTTTCACATTCCACCACTCTTTTCTCTATCATTCATTCGAAGTAGGAAACTGATTCTTCTATTCGTTGCAGGTGTGGTAAGAGTACCGAAGAAAGCAGTTGGTGGGGTACGCGTGCTTGCTGCAGCTATGGCGGATACTGCAACTAAAGGTAAGTATTTTAGGTTAGCTTTGTCTCGCCAATGTTGCGAAAGGTGTTTACATTCTCTCATTGCAAACGTGTGATGCCCATCAGGATTAGAGCAATTGCCATACAAGAAAGACGGATACAATTTCTGGAAATGGCGAGATCATAAGGTGCATTATGTGGTGCAAGGCAAGGGACCTCCTATCGTACTCATTCATGGGTTCGGTGCGTCAGCTTTTCACTGGAGGTAAGGCTCTGAAACATATGCAATGCTCGATTCGAAAGCGTTGATAGACTTTTATCTGAGAGATGAATGTGTTGGTGTTATTCGCAGATACAACATTCCAGAGTTAGCCAAAACGCATACAGTCTATGCGATGTGCCTCTTAGGCTTCGGGCTGTCTGAGAAGGCGTTGATAGAGTACAACGCCGATGTATGGAGGGATCAAGTGGCGGATTTCGTAAGAGAGATCGTGAAAAAGCCAGCCGTTCTTGCAGGCAACAGGTACAAATACTTGTTTTCCATAGCTACAAGGATGCTCTATGCATGCCATAGCTATTTCTTGTTGCTCAAATTGATTGTGCTTGTGTGCAGTGTTGGAGGGTTTACAGTTTTGAGCACTGCTGCTGCGTACCCCGACCTGGTTTCCGGACTAGTGCTACTAAATGCTTCGGGACAGTTCGAAAGCTCAGAAGCAAAGCTCGGAGACGAGACTTCGGAGAAGGAAGTCGTTGAGATGGAGGAGTCACTCCTCAGCCGTCTTTTTATCTCGCCTGTTAAGAACACAGTGCAGAAGCTGACTATCCTGTTTGCTTTTTGGCAAGCCAAACAGCCGTCTCGCATAAGATCAGTTCTGGAGAATGTAAGTACTTCCGACACCGAATGTTATTGTAACCTGCGTGCACACGAGTGCTAATACATATATGCATGCAGGTATACAAAGATCAAACAAACGTGGATGATTACTTAGTGAATTCCATTGTACAACCGACATCAGATCCCAACGCTGGGGAAGTTTACTACAGGTACCTATCTCTCTCACTCGAGGTTCATGAATTGCTTTTGCTTGCAGTGGAATCAATCTGACTTACGGATATGGGATTGCAGACTTATGACGAGAATATTACTTCAGCGGTCCAACCAAACAGTTAATAAACTGGTGTCGAATCTTTCCTGCCCGATGCTGTTGCTCTGGGGCGATTTGGATCCCTGGATGGGGCCATCGAAATGCGATCAGATTAAGAAGCTGTATCCGAAAGCCACCATGGTTCGTCTCCAAGCAGGGCACTGTCCGCATGACGAGGTTCCTGAACAAGTGAACAAAGCCTTGCTCGAGTTTGCAAACTCCGTTTGAGCCAGATAGCTAGCTTCGTAACATTGTACTTTTATCCAGAACAGATTTGTATTTATCACATACTCAATTAAAAAAGTCTAAACTAAGACCTTGCACTGACTAGATATAGTCTCATCTCTCTCTTCCGCTTGGAGTTCACATACCAGCAAGTACTCAGCTCTGTGCACGAGCTCTCAGGAGGGAGGCATCATGTGGTTGTAGCGATGTGAGTTGTAAGAGTCTCTGGTCTTGTGTCGTCGAATGAAAACAAAACTGCCGATGAGAGCAAGGGTGATGAGAAGGAGCAGGAGTCTAGAGACGTGGTGGGATCCTTTCGTACGTCGGCCGGAGCTGGGAGTGGTAATCGTTGTCGGTGTAGTAGTAGTAGCAATGTTGCTGCTCACTTTCTTGTGGGAGCGGCTGCCGCGCGTCTTGGGAGGTCGAGGAGAGACATGGTCTTGCCACAGCATCGCCCCACACGCCAGAAAGATGACACCCATGCTGGCCCATTTCTGCCAAAACTCCGAGTTGAAGTCGACATGCTGCAATCTGCTCGCCATCGCTAGTCGATTCCTTGCCAGGAGCTGATGATGATTTCGATGCAGTGACTACATTCTTCATTGCTCTGCAGCCGTGTGTGGACCATAGACTTCCGTCAGGCTCAGTCTCAGTCTCTCATGTCCCATTCAATGCCTGCTGCACACTCCAGCTCAATGCAATTCGCCGCATGGTCTGCATGATAAGTAGTAGTAGCTCGCACTATGCTGCATGAGGAATGTGAGTTTGTACGTTTGGTGGTGGTCGCCCAGGCGAGTGGGTTGACGATGTGAGTGAGTAGAGTGAGGATCACAGAGCGTCGCCTAGGCTGTGGTGCTCAAACGTTGTTTCCCTGCAATTCTCCTTCAGATTCTGCTCGCCGCGCACGCTGAAAGGCTGCGTCCCTTGATTGGTTCTCATGTCACAAATCAACTCTTTCTGAACGAAATGAGTAGCATATGTAATCATTGATTTGGAGGAACTTCATTCTTTCATGTACATATCACGAGATGAAAGGCTGTAATAACCCCAATTCCGTTAAAATGGCACTATGCCATGTGCCATTTTGTCACACTAGATCTTACATTTGTACTCATATAAAATGGTATATTCTGTAATATCACAACTTTTTTTGTAATATTACTTCTTTATATACATTGTCACTCATTTTCCCTAATATCACCTTAAAATTCTGTTGTATCACATGGTTTTTGAACTACAGTTCATAAAGTTGAGGCGTGCCATTTTACCAGAATAATGCCATTTTATCGGAATTGGGGTTAAATGCATAAAGATTGGCCAAGTCTAAATGCAAGTGGGTGGTTTCCATTGGTGGGACTCCCAATATGGGAGGGACTTGACCTAAGGGGGTGGTGAGAGCTTGACAATGGAGGAGCATGACAAGTTAAGAGGCCAGACCCCACAAAGGAGACACCACTAGCATAACGATTGACAATTGGGCAGGTAGCTCCGGATATATAAAAATTGATCCGAATAGCTCATAGGGAAATCCGTAAGTTATATATAGCACTGGTCAAATGTACAAGAGGAGGATTACACTCTGGAATGACAATTTTGAGGAGGTTGTCACGAGAGCTCCATTAGTCATTAAGGATCTCACTTCTTCTAAAGCCTAATTTGAACTTCATCTTGTCTCACTTGATCCAAATCATGAATATTCTTTAGCTATAAGTTTGACACTTAAAAGAATATCCTACAAACATCTCTAATAGCAAAAATTGTCCAAAACATTACAAAACCAAATCAGAACTCCTCATTGAGGTCCTATATCAGGTGATGAACTAATACACTGGGATCTATCAAGTAATAAAGCAAAGGTACTATTTGAACCAACAGAAATAGAGAAACAGATCTCCCCTTCTTTTCTATGACCACCAACTGCGCCTCCCTCAAGTGTAACGCACACGGTGGCCGTCATCACCAGGAGACGCTACGGCTGGAGCCTGACCACCAGACAGTTCCGGAAAAACTTAAGTTACAACGGAGACACTACGCCTCCGTCAAGAAGCATCCAATTGATCTGTGTAGCTAGCAAGGTACCGCAGCTGTACCACAATCTGAATGAGTCTAAAGCTTTCGCACTTCTGCACATTACTATTAATGATTCAAACAAAGTCATCGTGCATCACACGCAATTGCAAGCAGATCAAAAATCGAAAGACACGCATGGTCAGAAAAACACTCCATCAGTCTTAAAGGCAGATGGAACCAAATATTTGGCCTTCACCGAGAGATGCACAAGCATAGCGCAATGGAAATAGTTGACGGCACATTCCTTGCGCAGTCAAAGCGCAAACGAAACAGTAGACGCAACGTACTTCGGTTCTCACTGTTGGCAACTCATATATGAGACAGTGCAGATTTTACTCCTCTCATTTCGATCCGAAAGAAACTGTCCATGAAAAATCTGTGCACAATCCGAGAATGCACCAGTCCTAACCTAACGAGTGACGAATGACGCACTCAAACTGGGTTTCCCATCAGATGGACATTGCAGATGGATGGTAACATGGAGAGGGGGCACTGTCTACTTACTAATCATGGAAGATGGAGGGCAGGGGAAGACGCTTTAGTTAATTAAAAAGGAGCCAGGGGAGTTTGTAGGCGAGATGGGGTTTGAGTTTTGTAGATGTCAGTTGCAGAAAGAGCAGCTGTTGGGCTTCTCCTCCGGCTGTTTCTCTTCTGTAGGATTGAATCTCCGCCTCTCCATCTTCTCCATGCTTTCCATCCATCCCCTCACCTTCGTCCTTAATAATGCTATCACCACTGCTTGTCATCATCGCCCGCAGCCTCTATTACGAGGGCTACGATGGTGCATTTTCAAACTCATCCCCATCATCTCATCATGGTCACAAAGACCATGGATTGAGTGATTGTTCAGCCTGGAAATGAAGCTGTTCCAGTGTTTCCAGGTTTGATTGATGCCAGCCATGGCGTTCGAGGAGCCGTTGCACAGCATGCATGACCAAGCGCTGCGGCCCCGGCTGCTGCATGCGGTCATGGCGAACCATCTGCCGGATGACAAGCAGGTGACCAGGGCGCCGGGTCAGTTGGCTTTGGCAGTGGCCTCGCTTCGGAGACACCACTTGCTGTGGGAAAGCTCATTGCTCGCTGGACCGGGATTGCATTTCATGCAAGGAGCCAAGTGCTTGGATGTCAACAAAGGAGCTGTGGACGCATGGATCGAAAAACTTCTCAACCTACTCTCCAGCACTGTAGTATGTACTACCCCATCGACCTTCACCCTTTCATGTTTCATCACTTAAGGTTTCCAAGCAATTAGGTCAATCTGATGTTGCAAGGGACTCAGTTGTTATGTAAGCATGTCTGTCTATCAGGCGGAGAATAGATGGGCAGGAGCTTGTCTGCTTGGCGTCACTTGTCAAGAATGCACTCGGCAACGCTTCTTGGAATGTTACAGTTTGTGGTTTACCAAGCTGTTACTGCCACTCAAGGTAAGGTGTGTCGACTTAATTTCCGATGCATAATTCATATGCTACTTTTCTCGCTTCATAAGCTGAATCATGGTCTCTCCACTTGCAGCAACCGACAGATCCTATCTTTGTCAGAGCTTCTGCCTGCGCTTCGCTTACTGACCTCATTGTCAGGTACGATGATGTCTTATGATTTTAGGTTAGGTCACCGGATATATTAATTTGATATATTGTTGTGTAATTTGCAAGGGCTACAGTGATGATGGAGTTGTGTGGGACAGATTGGGAGGCCTGATTGATTTTGCTGGCGTGCGGCGAGATGGTGCGAACCTCATCTCCAAGCTGGTGCAACCGTTGCTGCAAGTTCTTGGGGACAAAGACTCATGCGGCATTTGGGTTTGTACCCAGGGTGGCTTACACTTTGGGGTAGTTTGCTGGATTACTCATGACTGACATGCTTTTCTGTTGTCCAACCGCATCCGATCTCTCAAATTATTGAAAGCTAAGCAGTCTTGTGGTAGAATCTAAATTGGCTCGGTGTGCAGAATGAGGCTATGGACCTACTCTCGGCTTTGTTACGATACTTTCCAGCATGCCTGCGCCAGCAGTCCAGCAGTGTATGCTCATACACTCGCACTTTCTCTATTGCAACTCAATTACTCAGAGTTTTTTGCTATTGTATAAGCGTGTCAAATGACTTGTGTGGTTTTCGTTGTGTTATGCAGTTGGAGTCTTTGCTAGTGGCAAGAATAATGGATGTGGAAAGCTATACAACCATTCCTCTGGTATGCCTTCTGAGCGCATGTTATCTGTCTCTGGTACAGTTGAATGTGTATCATACTCTACAAATTAGCATCGCTACTACTCAGTTTTGTTTTATAAGTGGCAGTAGGAAGGAGCTTGTCGTGCGTCTTTCTTACTTGCCAGACTATAATTGTTCAACAGAAATGTGCAAAAGCATTGGCGCTGCTTCCGAAAGCCCACGGAGACGCCACAACATGGAGCTCTTTGTTGCGCCGCATTCTGATTGCTACCAACTCCGAGCTCGACTTCGCCTTCGCAGGCATGGAAGATGGTGAGTACAGAGTCTGTAGCTCAAATTTTATGAAAGAAAATATCATGGATTGTAAGCTTCTAATGGCTTTCTTCGTTGCAGTTTCCACTGCGGAGGACGCCATTGCATCGTTGTTGCCAAGAGGGCAAGAGCCTCCGTGGCCACTAGGAGGGCGGGCAGTTCCTTCCAACGCCTGTGTACAACCAGGCAAAAGTTTATGGCAGCAGCTGGTACCTCGCGTTTCGAATCTGCTGCAATGCTGCAACTACCTGTTGACAAGCCCTTTTCCAGTGCCGGTATGCATACTCGCAGCATGATAGAAACAACTCGTACAGGAGCTGAGTGCTTACAGTACTGAGTTTTTTGCAACTCAGGTTGTGTATGAGATCTCCACCATTCTAACAGAAAAAATTTTATTAAGGGGAAGCTAATTTGATTGTTTTGGGCATGGTGAAGGTTTCGGCTCCCTTAGGTCCACTGCTGGCTCTGAGTATGCGTATCCTACGAGTGGATGGCTCCAGGTTATTGTCAGCTTCACGACTAGGACCACCAATCCCCTCTTCGCATCAAGCTGCTCTGTGCTCAGAACTTCCGGCATTGCATCTCACTGCTCTTAACCTCGTCGCTTCGACATTGCGCGGCATTCGAAGGTATTCATGTAGATTCCTCCTCCCTCTCATGCATGGTTTCTTTCCCTCAACAGGGGCACTGGTTTCATGAAATGGTTATTCTCTATGTGTGACAGCCAACTTTTACCACGAGCTGCCGATCTTGTCCGCTTGATCACCGACTACTTCCGGCGTTGTGGAGGGGTGCATTCCACTCTGCGCATCAAGCTGTACTCCATTGCTCGCCATCTCTTCGTGGCCATGGGAGCCGGTAATGATCATTGAGCCTCGAAATTGATACGCAGATTTGAGAACGACTGTGATGATTGACTAATGGTAACAAGTGCCTGGGACGTAGGAATGGCGTCAGGATTGGCACCAGCTATCGTCGGAAATGCACTTTCAGACTTGAAAGGTTCAACTTCGGGCGCGAACATATTGTCTCCCAAATTTGGGCGTGGACCTCGCATTAGCAACTCGGTCTGGGCTTCCGGTGGATGGAGTGGCGCTCAGGCTCCCAGCTCGAAGAAACGGAAGGAGCCTGGTGGCATGCCTGGTGAGCACACAGGCAGTGGTATGGTGGAGGCTGCTATGACTACAGGCGAAGGGACTACAGCCCCTGTTGCTGTTCAAATCGCTGCACTCCAGGCCCTCGAGGCGCTTCTTACATCGGTGAGCTCATCTCTCGTCCACCACTTTTCAGCTTCATCCTTCTTCGAGGATATGGTATCCCCTGAAGGCAATGACTTTGTGAGAAATGGGGTTCACAAGTAGGTGCTCGTGAACTCTGGTGCAGGGTGGAGCTTTACTTCCAGACCGCTGGAGAGCAGAAGTAGATGCAGTGTTAGCCAGTGTGGCGATGGCTGCTGCAACGGGATCTATATCAGCAAGCCTCGCTTTGGAGGAAGATACAACCAACTTCATGGAGGGAGCCAGCATCACCAGTTGCTCATCTGGAGACTTTCAGGTGGCCGCGTATCAAGCTCTGCTGGCTTCCCTCCTGTCCCCATGCTGTCATCGTCCCCCATACTTGGCCCAAGGACTAGCTGTCTTTCGAAATGGTAAGCAATCACACCTGCCATGCTTCATCACTTTACACTTTAAAATGGCACCCTAAATGCCAATCAAAAATGGCAAAGTACCATTTAAAAACAAGAGTAACATAGGGCATGAATCATCGGCTCATTTTGAGTTGATCTCAGGGATTTTTTCCAACACGTCTCGAAGCTACTGCTTTTGCGAGATGGAGCATTTTGTGACTGGAAAGTGGTAATGGCAGGGCGTCAGGAAGCAGGAACGGAGGCGGCAGCAGTGTGTGCACATGCACTCTTGGCACTGGAGCCGTTGATCCATCCGCGCTGCTTACCACCGGCCGGCACGCCTGCAGCAGTAGCAGCAGGAATGTCAGCAGGGCGAGCTACGAGTGCCACGCTTGTGCCGCACATGCAGAGGCAAGCCAGCAAGCCGCCAACCAGCAGTCCAGCACAACCGAGTCCGCAACTGCCAACCACAACCAACAACACTAACAACAACAATAACAACAACACGCAGGCTGCTGCTGCTAACAATGGCTTCGCAGTGCCAGCTTCAGTGTCAACGTTAAAGCTGGGGCAGCTGGCCATGGACCCCTGGGCCGAAGTGGATACATGGCTCGGATACGGGGAGGATTTCGGCGGTGACGACAGCTTGTTTTACCCAGAAACAGATGGCATTTTGGTTGGAGATTTTACGAACACAGCTCAAAGCTATGGCGTCTCCCTGCTCACCTCCAATTGCGAGGCCACAGCAGCTACAGAAGCAGCAAACCACGGGGAGAATCCGAATAAGGACATGAGTATCCATCAAACCTTGGATGCAGCCTCTAATCCTCGCACTCCTCTGGAATCCTCCTCAGGCTCTCCAGGGGATACCAGAGCTGTAGACACGGACTCCATTTCCATGTGTGTCGAGATTCCGGTTGTGAAATCAGACTACGCTGCTGCCAACCAAGCTGATCATGTAGAGTTGTGTCCAAGCTTGGCTAAGTTTGCTGTGGGAATCAGTCTACCTCCCTCGGAAGTCAATACTAATGCCGCCTATGCTACTGCCGTGGAGGATGATGATACATTCCCCTATTCCAATGAACCTGTGGACATTACAACAGACACTGATTCCGAAGATGCTCTTCAAGACGTTGTTGACGGTGATGCCGACCCTGACTCGGATTGATTGCTTTGGTCCCTTTGCAAATTTTGATGGAAAATACGTACATCGCCGGATGTCGTTATACTATAGAGTTGGTGGGTTGTGAGGAGAGTCACTTGTTGAATTCCTTGTTATCACATCTGTTGTGACATAGCGTACCTTCTCTCATACTGAATGCCATGCTGGTTGAAAGGTATGCTTCTCTTATACTGGATCTCTAAGCTTACAAGATTTTGCTTCTGTTCTTGTAAAATATCATATGGAAATCTTGAGTTTTAAAAGACGAAGTCGTACCCTGAAAATGCCGTTTTGCAACTGTAAAGTTTTTAGAGAAGCTCTTCATTTATTCAAGAACAGTCATGTTTTTGAGCGAGTCACATTTTTTAAGCTGGTGAAGGATTTTACTTTGTTGCGTCAACTCTTCGATGAAGTAGAACTTCTTGATGGTGAACGTGGAAGTTACAATGCACACCCCTACTTTGAATACCCCTCGTGGGCAGTTTTCGATGTGGTTTTTAAGCCTCCTACCTTATTCATACCTTATTGTATGAAAAGAGAAGCCGCTCGGACGAGTAACGAAAAACCCTACCTACAGTACTCGGTAATGAATTTAGCAGATAACAGTAACAGTTTTCATGTTTTCAGCAAATAAAATTATTCAGCGTAACAAGTACTTTCCAGATAAACAAAGACCCTCCAATATCGGGCATGCAAAATATAACTTCGCATCAATTCCAAATTTTTGGAACATATTTCTCATCTGAAGAGATTTCGATGTACCATTAGACTCCACAGTCAGCAGAACCCACCTAATCCTAGCCAATTTCTCCAATAACTTTGCTTTACCAGTATAGAATCTATCTACCACATCAGCCAAAAAATGTGCTGTACTGAATTTAGTCATTGGACCTCCACACACGGAACAGGAACTTATATGATACACAATGAAGAGTAGAGGAGGGTTGGCAGTGCAAGGAGAGGAATGGCTGAAGCGGGTTGGTGTTCCGAGCTAATTAATTCCCAGGAGTAAGTTAATGCAGCCGACATCATACAGGTTTCCCAATTTGCAGGGATGAAATCACAGTAGTATAGATTACTATACAGGGGAAGGCTAGTGGGGTATTGAACTAAACTCAGAGGAGCTTCGGAGTGATGAATAATCTAGAAGGGAAGGGGACGTACATACAATGTTTGTGCATTCAAATGTTTCGCTCTAAAAAATCACAGATTCGCTCCTCCATGTACATCCGGTCTTTGAGGCCGCGCGGCATGTGGCGTTCATCGGGGAATACCAGCAGCTCGTAGTCCTTGGATGCGGCCGTGAGGGTGTTGATGAGGCGCGCCGTGTGCCGGAAATGTACATTCTCGTCGATCATGCCATGGACCAGCAGCAGCTTGCCCGTGATCTGGTACACATGGTGCATGACCGAGCTGTATTGGTATCCTGCTGGGTTGCTGGACGGCGTGCCCATGTACTTCTCCGTGTAGTGCGTGTCGTAGCCATCCCACGACGTCACGGGCGCTCCCGCCACTGCACACGAGAATGTCTCGGGACAGCGCGCCAACGCCATCGACGCCATGTAGCCCCCGTAACTCCACCCGTAGATTCCTATTCGGTTCGGCAATGCCAACCCTTGGCTCACCAGCCACTGCGCTCCTGTTTGCTGATCCTCTACATCCACTTTCCCCATGTTGTGCTTTATCGCTCCCTCGAATTCTAATCCTCGTCTTGCACTACCCCTGTTGTCCAGCTGCACCACCCACATAAATGAACGTGCTCAGAAACCGAGCAAATCTCAGATAAACAAGTTCCTTATGGAATTTCTTTTGGAAGAATGCGCGAACTTTGTTTGAGAGCAGTGAAGAAGAAATCAAAATTTTCTAAGTAGATACGAATTTTGGGAGGTGATGTCATAGGTGTTCCTTAAACCGATCAAGCTGAGCTGAGTGGTGTACATCTGAGCGTGAGCTTGAAGGCTAGAATCATCCTCATGCCTCATGGGAAATTAACCTATTGCTCGGTTTCTGGTGCTACTCGGAAGTTGAGCAGTGTCCACCTTAACTATCAGATCAAGAAGTAAGGAATGAAAGAGAGGGATTTGAGAGACGAACCTTCCAAACAAGGATGCCTCGGCTTCTGAGATACTGAGCGCGCATGTCCACAGTGTTCATCCAAGAATTGCAGACGATTTGTACGTTGGGCCCGCCGTATACGCTGACTACTGTTCTGTAGGGGGGCCGTCCGAACTGTTTCGAGTCTGGGATGTAGACAAGGCCATGTAAGACGGTTCCGTCACTGGCGGTGAGTGATTTGAACTCCGGTGGTGTGAGCTGCAGCCTCCGAGCGTGGTAAGTGGGCGCCGGTTGCTCGTAGATTGAGACGAGCAACTTGCCCGTGTCGAGGGAGCGGAGTAGTAGACGAGGTGGCGTGTCTAAGGAGTCGTGAATGTCCACGAACTTCTTCCCGTGGTGGTCGAGAACCACAATATGGCGACCTGCCCCTTGTGTCAGCCGCTTCGGCTCCGCCAAGGGTTGCGTGTAATCCAGGCCCACGCTATACAAATGAGTTTCTAAAGGGCTATCATACGTTCCAGTAAAATACACCAAGCCGGCCTCTTCGTCCACGCCCGCCACTTGCTCCACCATCCAGCTGCCCTGCGTGAGCGCCCTCACGCAGTTGCCGAACTCGTCCAGCAGGTACAAGTGCCGGAATCCGGACTTCTCGCTAGCCCAGATGAACCCCCCGGCGAGGACACCGTAGCATCGACGCAGGGGAGTGAAGCAGTCGTGCAAATTCACCCAGATGTCGCTCTCTTCTGTGAGCAGCACCACTCGCTTGCCCGTCAGTGGGTCGAATCTCAGGAGCTTCAGCTTGGTTTGAGACCGGTTCTGCACTTGCGCTGTGAGGTAACCACTCGGCAACCACGCGACTCTGGCTAAATACTCTTCATCGTCGTGACCTTCACCGCCGCATAAGCCTACTTCCAAATCCATCCATGCCACACTCCCCCCGTTGCTTGATACCACGCCTAATCGCACACTCACATTCGCATGGCCTGCAAACGGATACGCGTGATCTTCTTCTGCCTCCCCTCCTGTTGTCGCCTTCCCCTGGTGCATGATTCGAAACGGCGGAATCCTTGATGCATCCACTTCCGCGAATGCTATGTAACGACTGTCACACGACCACCAGAAGCCGTTTCGTCTGTCCATTTCTTCCTGTTGTGCACAACAACTCCCCTCTCATCAGAACCTGTACTAGCATGTAACACCACACTCAAATTGACAAAGCAGGATGGAAGTCAGTGTACCTGTGCTATGTACTCGGCAAGTCCATGAGTCTGCAACAAGACCAGCACCGCCAGAATTAGTCAACACATCTTTGTCACTAGCAACTCCTTCAAAGTGCGTAAGTGACGAAACAACAGCTAAGAATAGAGATTGAGAATCAAATTTCAGGATGATAACAAGCACTAGTTGATTGAGAGCACCCGATATGCAAGTACCAACCTTGCCAGTTCCGCGTGCGCCATACGTAATTTGGACGGGATCCCCGAAGGCGACTGGGACCACATATAACTCATCGTCTCGCACATAAGCTATTGAGCATCCATCTGGTGAAAGCTGGGGATCCAAAACTGGAGACCAAGATGTGCTGGCTACGCGCCGTCGCAGCTCAGCTCCCAAACCTTCTTGGACATAAATCTGCCATGTTCAAAGTTCATATCAGACAAGGGACTCAACCCTAATTTCTTCACACACAAAACCGATACCCGAGGGAGGTCACAACAAGAACTCCAAACAAAGTCATCAAAACAACAACTTGCAACTCTCAATTAAGGGCAAACGTCAAAACGATAGTCCTTTCACTAACATTGCAGATTTGCGCATTCCCTACTGAATATTTACACATGGAAAAGAAGTTGACCGAATCAAGCAATGCACGAAACAGCTGTGTCCAATGAAAGCATGGTGAACGATTGCAAGAAAGTTTTGACCTATTGGGCGATTCGACATCCTTGCAACAGAAACAATTGTCTCATCGCTTCACACTCAAAGTGGTGGAGGAAGAAAAATAGCACAAAACGCAACACTCAAATTAGGGTAGAGCAACTGATTGCAACAGAGATTCAGAGGGTGAGCTGAAAGTGAGAGATTGCGAGCTGCGAGGGAGACTTGGAGCAAGCAAAGTGGATGAGGGACATACTTACCCCACCGGGAAGAGGAACCATGAGGCGGGAGGGGACGCCCTTGGCCCACTCGTAGCGCGTCACGCCGAGGCCTCGCTCGCGCAGGCGCTCGCGGCGCAGCTTCTCGACCGTGGAGAGGTTGCCCTCGTCAACGCCCCCACCGGGGGGGCTGACCAGCAAGCGCTGCTGGCGGGCGGCGACGTCGAAGGCATAGATTTTGCGGCTGAGAGTGCTGTCGGGGCTGTACAAATACGTGATGAGCTTGTCGTCGGGGCTGAACTGCACCGACGCGGGCGCGACGTAGCCAGGCAGGGGGTACTGCACGATGTCCTCCACGGGGAACAACGTGTACTCGTCCCCGAGCGTCTGACTATCCGTGGTGGGCATGGTGCTGGTGGTCCTCTGCTGCTGCGGAGGAGACAGCGACGGCAAGGAACTGAAAGGGGAGGATCCGGCTTCTTCGTTGGTAATCGTTGGAGACAAACTGCCACCGAGCATACCACACCATCCAAGGAAGGAGAATCGGTCGGCTTTGTTGCTGCTACTACTCGAGGTTCGCAAATTCTTCACGGAATCGGCTCGTCTCTCAAATCCCGATTCCGCCGTCGTAACGTCCGCGACTTGATACCCCAATAGTGACATCCAGCTTCATGCACATCGCGAGGTATCATCTGCCCCGATGATACACCACAATGCGCAATTCCTGACACCCACGCAACAGATCCCAATCCTCAATTCACCCTAATCTTACCTCCCCTTCCCCCTTCAAAAACACCAACCGACTCAAATTCCATACCTCCTAGAATGTGCCAATTGGGGCCGTAGCGAATCCCGATACCACGATCCACATGCCCCAGCAACGCCTCTCTACGCCCAATTCATAGCTCACAAACCCAAACCCCAAGAGCAAGAGCAAGGAGGAGAAGGAGAAGGAGACGACTGATCTCTGGTTCTGGGCGTTTTCTTGTACTCTGGCGAGAGAGAGCGTCGCGGCGACTTGTTCCACTCCGTCTCCGTTGCGGTGATAAGAGTTTCTTTGCCCCTCCCCTCCCTGCCCCTCTATCTATCGGTCTTGCTGTGTGCAGGATCTACCGGAGTGTTCGGCTCATGTGCTGTAATGTCAAAGGCGCGCGCGATAGCGATGGCGATCGCCAGGTCCGCCAACTTTACCACTCTACGGGAAGGAGGCCAGCAGCAGCAGCAACAGCCTGCAGCGGCATCTCCATTGCCCAGCCAGCCACCAGCCCCAGCCAGTCACCCCTTCTTTCGCGGCCCCGTCTTTCTTTCTTTCGTTCTCCCCTGGGCAGCATTTTCACGCCCGAGATTTCTTTATCTTTCTCCGTGTCGTCATTTGGTAACTTGTGAACCCCTACACGTCCCCAATCTATCCATAAATGATAGAGATCTACCATAAAAGGCAGATAGTTTGTTTTCTTTTGCGAGTGACATTATGATCTTGGGGAGCGTTGATTAGATCGGCCACATGAGGTGTTGTTAGAAGCGGAGTTTTTATGTGAGGTTTGATCGACGACCGGATTATAAAATCGATCGACGAATCCCAAGATATTGGATTTCCAAGTAATTGTGGCCCCCAAATGACCGGAAACTTCAAGGACGATCTAATTTTAAATCTAGAAAAGAAACAAGAGGGGCATGTTCAAAGTATTTAAGTCCACGTGGCAACGTTGTGAGGCTTTCAAGGACATGAGAAAACTAAATACAAAAAGAGCTTGAACTAGAGAGCGACTCTACATATAACTCAAAAAGGACATAGATTGAGAAAAAGACTACACAACAACACCAAGAGGTGTGAGCTAGAGGTTCAAGAAATGTGTTGTTGAGACTGAGCTTGCCTCTGTCTTGACTCCTATATGTACTAGCTCAAAGATAATTTCTTAAGAACCTTGCACAACCTTAGACCTTCTTGGATCTTCATGGAACTTCTAGGAGCTTCCAAGAACTTCCACGACCTTCTAGGAACTTCCAAGACCTTCCGAAACTTTTAAGACCTTCTATGAACTTCCATGATGTTCAAGAACCTTCCTAAGTTGTATTTCTAGTATGTGCCCGTAACATCACCTCCTCCTTTAGCTTTGAGGTCTCCGAGAAGCTTAGAACACGACCACCTTCAAAATTACAGAAAATCAAACACTAGGCGCATAGTCTCTGCAATATATTCCACCTATCTTGTCCGCAGGAGATGACTTATCGGTCTTTGCAGTCAACGATAATGCCTAACGCCTATGCTTGAACCTTATAGCTTTGTTGTGAAAATGTCTCGCAAATACTCTTTTTAGACGACTTTTGCTAGCAGCTTCAACTTTTTATATCAATACAAATGACATGTTGCTTAGTATTCTTTGTCACCTTCTAAGTGTGGTTGGATCTTCGTCTCAGGACGTTGACATGATCCGCTAGGCTGAGAAAGTACTGCCAATGTTGTATTTACTTCCTCGCTATTCTTATCTAGAAGTACTCGTAAGCTTAATCTTGTTGTAGAAAACTAAACGAACAACACACGCATAGTTGTTATTTTTTGCATAATAAAATTCCGTGTTATTTACATGTACAAGAAGCGTCTTTGTGAAGATTCATTTATAATATGCATGTGGCTTTTCAAGATATCCTTGATGAAATTCTTGTACCTTTAGTTGTGCATTTGCAAAATTTGAGGTTGGCTCCTACTGATGCCATATTATTGCAAATAGATAAGATATTGTAACTTTTTCCATCTCCTTTGTAGCCGGTAGACTTCTTCCATTTCATATTTATAGTAATTTTCTACTTCAGCGGCTAGGGATAATGATTGAAATCGTCTCGAGATAACAGACCCTTCATATACTTTTAGAAAAGAGACATCAAAAATTAGATGTACCTTCATGAAAAAGGTGATTCCAAGTGATATGCAACCCGATTAATTTTTTCTTCAATACAAAATAAAACAAGTCGTCTATAGTCCAATTTTTTGCAAGGTCGATTAGTAGATATGCTATGCGGAAGAAGCTACCACCTTATCACTATCATAATAAACAAAAGATTCCTTTCAAAACCAATAACCTTCACTTTCTTGTGACTACATCTTCAAAGTAGCTTGAATTTCTCAAAAATTGTTTGGTCAGATTTTTAGTTGTTGGATTCTTCATACTAGTTGATGCGAAAATATTAAATATTGGATGATAACCATAGTTGGCATAATAGGGGGGTTTGGTGAGTTGACGCACAAATAGAATTATTGTAAGCAAATTTTGCAAGTGGTAAATACGATGTTCAGTTGTGTTGTTGATGATTAATTGTACGTCGTAGATATTGCTTGAACACTTCGTTAATTCGTTCCCTCTGGCCATCAGTTTATAGCCAAAAAGCAGAAGAGAGTTCGGTATTGACCTTGAATATCTCAAATAGCAATCTCAAAAATCTTAGTATAAATTGTGGTCCCCAGTTAGAATATCATCTGGCAAGTCATGATATTCATATATATATTGTCAAGAAAGAGTTTTGTTGTGGCTTCACCAAAGATAGACTTCTCTCATGAAATAAAGTGCGACATCTTTATCAACCAATCCACCACAACATAGATGGCGTCAAAAGTGGCTGATGGTGGCAAATCTGTAATGAAGTCTATCGAAACAAATGACGATGGTCGTTGGAGAATCGACTATAGTTGCAAAAGTCTATAAGGTCTTTGCCAATTATTTTTGCATCTAGTACAAGTATCGCTAGATGATATAACATCTTTGGTGGCCTTCTACATTGGTGCGTATCAGAAATCTCGAGAAACAAGCTCTAATGTCTTGTTAAAGTGGAAATGTCTTGTTGTATGAAAGTTGTAGCAGCTTTGAAGCACATGAAGTCAAAGTGGACCTTCCCAAATATACACACGAGCTTTAAAATATAAGAGGTTATCTTAAATCTTTAACTTGTCATTGTCGCGGTGTTGTTTTGTTCCACAAAACAAGGGGTCTTTGTAGAATGACATTTGAATACCATGACAAAAGTTGGCATTAATCGGTAATGTCATTGCCATCACACAAACGCAAAATTGTTTAGGCTGCATCAATATCATGCATTGTTGATACAATGTTCCGTGTCCGGCCTACGATGCAAGATACCTTCTTCTTAACAATACATCTGACAGTCCTTGTTGCTTTCCTCGCCAATATGTGATACTGAAATCAAACCGGGATAAGGACATATTCTAATAAGCTTCGCAACAATTAAAAACTTGAGCGGATCTAAAGTACTTCAGGTTCATGTAGTCAATATACACAACAATCAGATGAGTCGCTTCTTCCAACAACAAACTTCATTCTTAAAAGGAATCAACTGTATCAAGTTCCTTATCATTAATCTTGTATTTTATTTTTTGTGTCAATTTGTTTTTTTTCAAACAAAAAGCAATCAGATAAAGCTTCACATCTTCTTCTATCTGCAGGAGCACAGCGCCTAGTGCAAAATCAGAGGCGTTGGTTTCCATATAAAACGCCTTAGTAAAGTCTAGATGTAGTGAATTGGAGCTATAATAAAAGCAACTTTCAAGTCTTCAAATGCCTTCTCCACTGCACGTTCCCATTCCAACTTATCCTTACATGTCAATTGGATCAAAATGGCCGCAACTTGGAAATAATTCTCAATAAATCCAATAAAACTTAAGAGAGCGGAGGAAACATTGCACGTTGCATACTGTCTTTGGTGAAGCCGAATCTATCAATGCTTGAACTTTTTTTGAATTCATGATAAAGCCTTCACTACATTTCACATATCCAATAAACTCTACCTTAGATTGGTGGAATGCGCATTTTCCCCCTTTGGTTACAAGTTATTTTCCTATAACTTTTGTTATACCATCTTTACATATTTTTTATGTTCTTTGTTGTTCTTGGAGTAGATTAGAGTGTTGTCTAAATAGTAAACGACAACTCTATCCAAGTATTTTTTTTTAAATATCATTCTTTAAACGCTGAAAGATAGCCGACGCATTGCTCAATTCAAACATAATAACTTTATACTTAAAATAAGCATATCTTGTGCGAAACGTTGTTTTCCACTCATATCTTACTTTTATCTGTACAAGATTATAGGCTCCAAAAGATATCTATCTTTATATGCATCTTGGTTTTGCTGAGCTTATCCAAGATTCCCAAGATTAGTGACAACAGATAACAATTCTTCACAATTATCTTGTGTAGGTCTCGATAATCCACACACAATCATAATGAGCAATCCTTCTTCTTGACAAAGAATATTTGCGCTTCTCATGGAGATTTAGAATGTTGAATAAAATTCTTCAGTAGATTCTTGTCAATGAATATACCTCCTCAACATTATAAGCTCATTCTGAGACAAGTTGTATATTGAGCCAAAAGATGGTTTTGCTTCGCCTTGGAGATCCATGGCGAAATTATATGGTCTATGCACCAATAACATGTCCACATTCTTCTTCTCAATACATTCTCAAACTGCTAGTACTGCTTTGGAATGGTTGTAAACAATGTTTTCTCTTGAATTTGTGTTGCATAGAAAATAAACGATGTATTCTCCTTTGCCACCTTCATGAAATCCTTTGCTCCAACAAACAAAGGCTTTTTGTCCAAAGTCTTCTCGTATTCTTTTGGTTGCCGAGATTTTCTTGAACATGATATAGTACATGAAAACCAATCTATATCAGGATTGTACTTCTCTAAGAAAGATATTCCCAAAACAATAAAATGGGAGAGACTATTGATTATGTTCAATATAATCTTATTTTTATGACCGTCGATTGCTATATCTACAAGTACAGTTTTGTAAGCTATACTTTGTCCGTTTATTACCTCTACTTGTATGGAATCAAGTTTTTGAGCGTGAGCTTATGAAGTTTTGCAAAAGTCATATACATGGAACAAACAAATCCTCTAGAGTCCAATAAACTAATAGTCGTTATGTTTTAATATCCAACAAATATAGGTTTTGTAAAAGACCGAGCTACTTGGGAAAAAATATGAGGACCTTAAGTTCTAGTGATGGCAAAAGGTCCAGTCGCACGGCCCTTAGTGTGACTGGTCATCCTAGTTTTTCTATATTGCAGCGCTTAATTTTGTTACGGGTAGCTTTTGCTTCTTTAGGCAGCCATTGACTTTATATTCAAGTTTCCCACGATACAAATATAGATTCTCTTTTTGTCAATAGCTTCACGCGTGTTGTTTATATTTTTATATCTTCTTCGCCATGATATAAATTATTAGTCTTCGTCATGGCACTACGTTCGCCTTGCCTTCAGAAGCTTGAAGATTGTCGATTATGAAATTGGTGATTAAGCTGATTATCACATTATACGGCATGACTGATAGTTTTATTAGGAAAACAAGGGTCTAGAAAATTTAGCAATAAGTGCTTTATATCATCCCACAAACTTCAATAAAACTAGTGCATAAACGTTTCTTTAGCACAATTGATATTTGCACCAAGTTGTCTGTATTCAAAAGCATATACAAATACGAAGCCCGATCCTTCTTGTAAGACATAGATATTCTTCGACCCCACTCAAGCTTTGTCATGTTCTCCAAATGGTTCTACCATAACTTTAAGAAATGTCTTAAAATTGCTCAAGATTGGTGATCTTTGCTCAAATAAGGAAACAAGAAATGGTTGATCTTGTCAGCAAGGTTCGAACCAATTCAACTTTTGATTTTTTAATAAAATAGCTTTTCGATTGCAACACTACTGTGAGTTTGACTTGATTGATAAACCCTTTGAATTTAGATTGTGCTCTATCAAACTTCTCCGATAAGCTTACTCAAGGCTCCTTGCATCGCTCAACATATAGAGTGTCTTGCCAATTAAAATAACAGGTGAATTATCGCCTTCTAGAACATAAGTAAATCGAGAAGTAAATGACTAATATATTCCAATTGTCTTTGTTCCGGAGTTTGTGTTGTTGTAAACAACATCACCTTCTACTTCTGTAAGTCTAGTGGTCAATGCGTCTACAACGTATATAAAGACGCCAAAGTTAGATTTAAAAAATTTCGGTCACACTAATAACTTAACCTCCTGCAAATTCTATACAAATAAGGGGAAGTGAGCAGATAACTTAGTCAAGGGCCGATTCAGAGGTGGGTAATCTAGGACTTCTAAAATACATTTAAATTCTCTAAGAGGAGAGGTAAGTTGTGCTCTTACGAGAAGTTTCAAAGCTGAAAAAAATATGAGCTTGAGAGAAGGTAATCCGCAATTCTCAAGACGCTGACAGTCGCCAATAGTCCTTTAAAGAAGAGGAGTAATTCACACTCTTGCAAGAAAGCCTTAGTTGTGATATTCGCAAGTAAGGCAATCTCAAGAAATAATCAGGGATATGAGAAGACAAGACACAAGAAGAACTCGAATTAAAATAGAGTAAGAAGAACAACTTAAGAAGAAGAATACACAACAACAATAAGAGGTGTCAGCTAGAGGTTCAAGAGATGCATTGTCCAGAGGAGGTTGCTTTCAGGTCTCGACTATCATATGTACTAGCTAAAAGGAAGATTCGCAAGTACCTCGCACAACCTAAGACCTTCTAAGATCTCAAAGAAACTTGTAGGACCTTCTAAGATCTCAAAGAAACTTGTAGGACCTTCTAAGAATTTCTAGAACCTTACAAGAACTTCTACGACCTTCGAGGTACTTCCGGGATCTTCGAGGAACATTCATGATCTACCTGGATCTTCCAAAAGCTTCTAGAATCTCCAAAACCTTCTTAAGTTGTTCGTATAGTATGTAGCCGTGACAATGGGCATACTAGTGTAAATAAGGGTAAACTTCTTACATCTTTAGAGTACAATTTCGTAATGGACCTCGTAGATAAAATCTTGAGTAATAGCTTGCAAGATCATAAGCTTTGATACTCCAAAATAATTATAACACTTTATCATTTTCAATATACTGTAGCATTGTTTCATGATTGACCTTAAATGCTCAAGTCTTTCGAGTTCACTTAAGGTACTAAAAACTCACAACTAGAAAAATTTCAATCTAAAAGATTGATGCAATATTTGATGATTGATTTAAAAAATCTTGAGATCATGAAGGTCTCTTATTAAGTGATGAAACCTCAATTTTGATGTAAAGGGAGTTAATGTACCCTTGTAAATTATAAGGCTTGACCAAAAACCTCTATGATTGATCATGTACAATTTTCTTACTTCAACGCACAAAATGAGTATCTTGTGGTTCTCAATAGCATCGACACAAATGTTATCACTAGCCTTCTATCCTTTGAATATCCTGAGTAACAATTAGCAACATAATTAAGAAGAAACAAGAAAAAATTAAAGAGGAAGGAGGTTATCACTTGTAACTTGGTCTGTACCTACCGTACGTCGAGGTCAGTTTCAATACTTGAGAGACGAAATGAATTATTTTTAACTAGGCAAAGCTTTCGCCAACATGTTTATTGACTTTATTCTTCTCATTTGGCATTTTGTGGAGTCACTATTAATGGTGGAGCCAGACTTGAAAGAGTGACAAGAAATACGCTTCTTCTACATCACCTAAAACATCAAATAAAATAATATCATATTCATAAAAAGCATTTAATTCTTTCAATAATTTTACAGTTTCTCCAACAACATATCCTCCACAACCAGCTCCTGCAGGTGGTCCACCTGCTTCGACACAATCAACTCCTCCATAACCTTTATAAATAACATCTTCAGGCCAAACATCTTCATAATGATAATCTTTTAATTGTAAAGTATCAATAATGGTTGGTGAGATTTTATTATTTTGAGGTTCTGGAACCCAAAACCTCAAAGATATAGAATTTCCCTACTAACATCCACCTAGAATAAGGCTTTTAATAATCAAGATAAACCTTAATCACACGGTGTTTGCAATATTGATCAAACATTTTGGGAAAAGAGAGTGTTTTCAAGTATGTCAAAAAATAGAATTTTGCTACTTAAGCTCCTAACACTGAGGTGACCTAAATAATGTTAATTCAAATCCAAACAAAAAAAACTTAAGAGTTCAACAAACACCAAAATATCATCCATACTTAGTCTAAATAGGGCCGCATTCATGTTTGAAAACATTTGAGAAAGTGTCCAGAGGAGCTTACTCTTTTGCAAATATATATTTTTTTTTTTGGCTCATATCAAACCAATGTATTATAAGACCCTTAAAAGTTCCTCCAAAAATCTACACTCTATAAAGATGTGACACCTTTCAACTTTTTGATGCCCTTTGAAAGATATTCTCAAGATAAACACCAACTACGGATGAAAGAATTGAACCCTTTCAACTCTTTAATGCTCTATCAAAGTTTTTCCAAAGATGTACACCTTCCAAGATTCAAGGATGTGAGACCTTTAAAATCTTTAATGCCCTTATGAAGTTTCTTCAAAGATGAACACCTTGTAAGGATCCAAGATGTGAGACCTGTCAACTCCTTAATTATCTCTGGAAGCTCCTCCAAAGATGAACACTTTATAAGGTACAAAGATGTGAGACTTGTCATCTCCTTGATGCCTTCTGCAAGTTTCTGCATAGATGAATACTCACCAAGATTCAAGAATTAGAGACTTGCCAACTCTTTGATGCCTTCTGGAAGCTCCTCCAAAGATGTACACCCTCCAAGATTCAAGGATATGAGACCTTTCAACTCTTTAATGCCCTCAGGAAGTTTCTTCAAAGATGAACACCCTGTAAGGTTTAAAGATAAGAGAATTGTCAACTCTTTGATGCCTTCTGGAAGCTCCTCTAAAGATGTACACCCTCGAAGATCCAAGGATGTGAGACCTTTCAACTCTTTAATGCCCTCAGGAAATTTCTTCAAAGATAAACACTCGATAAGGTTCAAAGATGTGAGACGTGTCAACTCTTTGATGCCCTCAGGAAGTTTCTCCAAAGATGAACACCCACTTAGGTTCAAAGATGTGAGACGTGTCAACTCTTTGATGCCCTCAGGAAGTTTCTCCAAAGATGAACACCAACTTAGGTTCAAAGATGTGAGACATGTCAACTCTTTGATGCCTTCTGGAAGCTCCTCCAAAGATGAACACGCACTTAGGTTCAAAGATGTGAGACGTGTCAACTCTTTGATGCCCTCAGGAAGTTTCTCCAAAGATGAACACCCACTTAGGTCCAAAGATGTGAGACATGTCAACTCTTTGATGCCCTCAGGAAGTTTCTCCAAAGATGAACACCCACTTAGGTTCAAAGATGTGAGATGTGTCAACTCTTTGATGCCCTCAGGAAGTTTCTCCAAAGATGAACACCAACTTAGGTTCAAAGATGTGAGACTTGTCAACTCTTTGATATCCTCTGGAAGCTCCTTCAAAGATGAACACTCTATAAGGTATAAAGATGTGAGACATGTCAACTCTTTGATGCCCTCTGGAAGCTCCTCCAAAGATGAACACGCACTTAGGTTCAAAGATGTGAGACGTGTCAACTCTTTGATGCCCTCAGGAAGTTTCTCCAAAAATGAACACCCACTTAGGTCCAAAGATGTGAGACATGTCAACTCTTTGATGCCCTCAGGAAGTTTCTCCAAAGATGAACACCCACTTAGGTCCAAAGATGTGAGACGTGTCAACTCTTTGATGCCCTCAGGAAGTTTCTCCAAAGATGAACACCAACTTAGGTTCAAAGATGTGAGACTTGTCAACTCTTTGATGCCTTCTGGAAGCTCCTCCAAAGATGAACACGCACTTAGGTTCAAAGATGTGAGACGTGTCAACTCTTTGATGCCCTCAGGAAGTTTCTCCAAAGATGAACACCAACTTAGGTTCAAAGATGTGAGACTTGTCAACTCTTTGATGCCTTCTGGAAGCTCCTCCAAAGATGAACACCCACTTAGGTTCAAAGATGTGAGACGTGTCAACTCTTTGATGCCCTCAGGAAGTTTCTCCAAAGATGAACACCAACTTAGGTTCAAAGATGTGAGACTTGTCAACTCTTTGATGCCTTCTGGAAGCTCCTCCAAAGATGAACACGCACTTAGGTTCAAAGATGTGAGACGTGTCAACTCTTTGATGCCCTCAGGAAGTTTCTCCAAAGATGAACACCAACTTAGGTTCAAAGATGTGAGACTTGTCAACTCTTTGATGCCCTCAGGAAGTTTCTTCAAAGATGAACACCATGTAAGGTCCAAAGATGTGAGACGTGTCAACTCTTTGATGCCCTCAGGAAGTTTCTCCAAAGATGAACACCCACTTAGGTTCAAAGATGTGAGACGTATCAACTCTTTGATGCCCTCAGGAAGTTTCTCCAAAGATGAACATCCACAAAGGTCGAAAGATGTGAGATGTGTCAACTCTTTGATGCCCTCTGGAAGTTCTATGAGAGATTTACAAAATTGAAGCTTCAAGTATTTCAGTCTTTTCAAGTTCTTGATGTCTTCAGGAAGTTCCATCAAATTTGTATTAGAAATATCCATGTAAGACAACTTTGTATTAGTTGAAAAGAGCTTGCACACATACTTTACGAGACATTCTTTTGGATCGTCTTTCCTATGTAAACCAGACAATAGTAGGACTACAAGACCATTCACTCTTGTAATGTCAAGGTTATCAGGAATTGTACTTCCTATCAAAGACATCCTCTTGATGTTCTTCCTTATCAGCGGAAGAGTATCCAAATCTTTTCCACTATGGAAATAGCATTCACGAGCCCAAGCAAATTTTGCTTCTTGAATTGCACAAATTGCAAGATTTCGTAATACATCGTGTATGGTTGCACTTTTTCCATCGCCAGAGAGTTGAATTAATGATCGATCCGAGAGGCTAATCAAATTCATAAATCCTTTGTCTTTGGCCTTTTCTCCTTCATAACCTTCAAACATGTTTTCAGCATGCCATATTGAACATAGCATTTCTGTTGAAATCTCATAGTCTTCAGGAAATGCTGCAAAATACAGAAAACATTTCTTCAGCTCATCATCAAGTTCCTTGTAGCTCAACTCCAAGGGGAAGTAGACCCTTTCTTTCACCAACTTAAATGCTCCATTTGGATATTTTAATGCTTTCAAAAAAACACTCCACTGTAATAGTTCTTTCTTGCCTTCCATTAAACCACCCATCACGACCAAAGCTAAAGGCAATCCACCACATTGCTTGCAAATATCTTTAGCAACTGCCTTAACCTCATCACTTGGGGGGCTTCCACATTCAAAAGCATTGTGACAAAATAGTTCCCAACTTTCATCCTCTGATAAAAATGGAACACAAATAGTTTCCTTGGCTTTGCTTAGGACACCATGAAATCGAGTTGTGATCAAAGTTACTGATCCCCGGCCTTTAGCAACATCCAACCAATGCATCATTGGTTCACCATGCTCATCCCTCTCCCAAATATCATCTAGAATTAACAATATCTTTTTTGTCTTCAAGACTTCAATCAAATGATCACGTCGATGTTCAAGGTCTCCGCTTGCATAGGCATCTATATGCAGACACCGTTCCATTGCTTTGTAAAGATCGCAAGGTTTTGCTTCATCTCCCACGGTGATCCAAATTATAGAATCAACTCCAAAGTGTGCTTTAACATCTTCATCATTGTGCACCATCGTTGCAAGCAAGGTTTTGCCTATCCCACCTGTTCCAACTAAACCCAATATTATTGGTTCACTTGTCACATCACTCTTATCCATGATCGTCGTTTTGAGTTTTTTCAAAGGATTTGTTTTGAATGCCACTATATTACGTGGAAGGTTGCGTGGAGAAAACTCAATACAGGCCTTCAAGAAATCACGGGTTTCCTTGGCAACATCAAGACTTATCAAGCTTGAATGAAGTATTTCCGATTTGATCTCCTCATTGATATCTAATATCTTCGAGGATACGAAAGGTCTCTTTAAGTACGCAAACACAACCTCCCCCCTCGATTTACCTTCCATTACACAATACTTTTGGATAATCTCCTCGGCTTTCTTCAAAAGAACCTCAAATCGTATGAGCCACTCTTTGTAATTGTCATTTCTATGATCCTTGTCATTTTCACATGCCGACAATTTCTTGATAAGAGGTGAAACACAATCCAACGTGGCCTTCAATTTCTTCAAACTCTCTTTACATCTGTAAGCGTTGATCATCAATTGTAACACTTTATCTAATAAAAGACCAGCAGCACCTCCTGAAAAAGCATCCGCCATAACAACCTACACACACCGTCGTATTGTCTCCATTAGTAAACAACACAAAAATTCTACAAACCTTTAATATTACAAAAACATTTATCTGAATGCTTATGAAAGTCAATAACAAAATAACAAATAATATGTACTCCCTTTATCTTAAAATAAATGTGCAGTGCGTTGAAACAATAAATCTAGGACACTTTGTTTGAGATTGAGGGAATATCCTTTCAAAGTCAAGAGACCCAAAATTGGTCAATTTTCAATTCAATTGTACTTTTGATGTAACCACATATCAGTTTTTGTTGATTTTGACAAACCTAATTGAAAACCCCACATCGAACAATGTGCTTGGTATGTTCACTAATGTTTGAGTATGAAGTTATGTTGAGCATCTTCATGACCACTTCCAAGAGAATGTACTTCTTGATTGTAACAAAGTAGAGACCATGTTGTAAATTTCCACCTTACAGGATTAATAATAATTACGTATGATAAACATTGGTCAATTGCCTACATTGCAAGCCTTTATTTTATTTTCTTGTGAACAACAATTACAGTTAATTGCATGTGTCACCATGGAAGATCATACTATCAATATATTTTAAAACCTAAACAACCATAACAAATGATACAAACCTCAAAATCATTGGTCTTATTTCTGTTTCATACTCTAGAATACATTCCGAATATTTGAATAATTCTATCTATCCTATTTGGATTAGATTTTTTTCACATTAATCAATTTGTCATAAATTTTAACAACAATTAGTTCACACATGCACTAGATGTATGCAAAACCAATGGTTAATGCAACAAAACTAGTTCTTTCATTGAGAAAGGTTGTCAAAGTGCTTCTTGTTGATAAATACCTGACTGAATCTGAGGAAGATGTATGAAAATAATACTTCTCAAGAGTACTTGAGAATGAAATTGCTAATTCTCGCTCCCAAATATTCAAAATGCAATCCAAACTTTGCCAAGCATAAGAACCCCCCACCGGTCAGGGTAGATATCGCTCAATACAACTTTTGGTTGCACAGCCTGCAATCACCAAATGCTTTTAAGAACTCCAAACTCCCACGAACTAGTCATGGAAAAACAAATACTCAAACTAAAAGATCAGTCCACTTATTCTTCTGTTCTAGCATCATCCACTTGTAACTCAACCCTCAAATAAAACTCTCACTCCAAAACCCAGATTCCATGGACAAGTGCACATCACTACATCACTATGTACAGTACAGTTCTGAAACTTGTACAACGATGAGTGCTTCATGAATTGCTAGGTTTGGGGTACTAAGTGCAATATTTAATACTTTCGCAACAGAATTGAATGCATGATATGACTCACTCCCATTTATAGCACATTTCATCACACCAATGATCAACCTAAGAATGCCTGGGTAATAACTCTAAACAAAAAGGTGTTGTTGGGTTCTGAAAAGTCCAATACAACTATGAAAATATGACTCAAAGTAAACAAAAGTGGTCCATTGCCCTGCGAAGTACCTCTATCTACAAGCCTGAAATATAAATCATCTGATCTATTTCAGGCCAACGACTTTCAAACACTTACCAGATGATACTGAGGCTCGTACACATTGAAAGTGGCATGCGAAGTGATCTTCTGCAGACACTAACTCCTGCACCTCACAGATACGCTACCTGCAATCACCATAGTAATTTTTAAAACTCAATGTTAAATCAAAGATCCAATCCCTGCCGATACCTCTCCAAAAGAAATCATCATTGAAAATATAGCCACGATACCACACCCTACTCAGCTTGAAGGCATTGCATTGAGTGCCGAACCACTGCAACTGGACCCTTGCACTGTGGAACATCCTATTACAATCTAACCCCTTATTGTCACCTCAAATGACATGCCCTCTACATCATCACACCTCAAGGAGCATGCCACTATTCCATTAGACCTTTGAGTGTGACAAATGGACACTGACCAATAAAAAATGCCTGCTGTAGAACTAATTCTTAAATCTATACCCTATTTGTAAACTTTTATTGAGGTGGCAGCACCTCAGGTAAAGTGTCTTCAAGATATGATACCTTTGGAGTATGACTAGTGAACTTTGATCAATCAAAGCTACCCACCGTAACCCTAATCTTGAAATAAACCCCTGATGGATAGTGACCTGAATGGGATTGAAGTCTAAGTAATGCCACACATTTTAGCAATGACTAGTACCTGAAGCAGTTGCAAGAAAGTGGAATTGGCCCTCCTCGATCCCGAGGCACTAGAATTGCATTCCAACCCGTGGCACTTCAAACACGCAAAAACTCTCGTATCGATACTTTATGCCAGGCTGATACCGACTACTTCACAGAAACACTGTCTGCAATCACACGATGAGATTCATAAGTGAGTACACCTTCTACTTGTCACAAGTTAAACAAACACTCGACACCTACAATACACAAAAGCTCATACTTAACACTCGTACTCCTTTCACACCACCCGAGAGTCTCTTGATCCTATTACTCCCTCTGTCCCATTATGTC